>CM040120.1:331476554-332076554 GCA_022559845.1 Amorphophallus konjac | reverse complement strand
CAATCAATTTGTGGTAAACTTAGTTCCAAAACATGCTGCCGACATAGTTTGGTCAAGTCAAGGATTTCGGCGCCGTTTCTAAACACGTAGCTTGCAGCAGCGAATACTCCCAATTCAGAAGGCTCCAGAAGCTCTATGAGCTATCAAAATGAATCCCTACGAGTCTTCTTTCATTTGGCTGCTGTGAGGTTCGCTGAAATTTCGGATCTGGAGAGATCTAGTTTGATTTGTGGAGGTGGGTCAGCAGGCCGTTGGCTTCCCTTCATCCTTCTTTGATCCATCGATTGAGGTAGGAATTCTCAACCAAATCTTGATCATGAGTATAGCAAATTGTACCTCTCATCGATCTCTTTCCATTGGTGGCAAAAGCCCCAATTTTCATTAGGTATCCGTGGAGATATCGAGGTTTTAGTGAGGTGCTGTCAAGTTGTTCTTTATTCTAGGTTTCGAGTTCCCTCTTCAATTTGAGGTAGGATCTAACAACCAAACTCTAATTAACTTACATGAAGTAATAAGCATGTTATTATCTTTCATTTAACGTAGAAAGCCCCAAATTCCATTAAGCATGCATCGTGAAATTCGATTTTTAGTAAGAGCATGTCTAGAATTTGATGTATATTATGTTCTTCAAGTAGAAGCTTGATTTTCGGGCTATTTTTGGATTAGATAACTTGATCCACATATGGCTTATAGTATATGGTTGGATTCATCATTAAGTTAGCTTTCTTTTGATATAAAAAGCCCCAAATTCCGTTGTGTATATTGAGAGAAATTTACGTTTTAGTAGACGCATGTCAAGAACTAGGTTCTTCATGTATTCATCATAAATAGGTTGTGATTCGATTGAGTTTTCAGCAAATTTCTTGTTTCAATCTCTTGTTTTATGACCTTAGTATGTATATTAAGAACTCTAGAGCATTTGGTTAAAATCCCAACTCATTTAGACCCCAAATTATTGAGTTTTCATGGTTTACAGAATCACCCGTCGCTTCTGGAAGTGTAGGGGTCGACCCATGCACCCAGTGAAGGGGGTCGACCCAATGGGTCGACCCATGAAGCTTTTTTTTGAGGGGTCGACCCAATGGGTCGACCCACACCCAGGAAGGCTCCTGGAATGCCAGGGGTCGACCCAATGGGTCGACCCATGCCCTGTATGACCCCATTAATGATGTTTTTGACCCGGGGATCAATCCGGATCATTGGGGAATCAATCCATTCAACCTAATCACATTGAAAACTACATTTTTGAGGAACTAATGACCTATTCATGTACCTTTTTTAGTTTCAATTAACATTGGTCCATACATGCAAACTTAGTGTAAAAACACACCGTTTATCATCCTCATTTCAATGCATACAAGATTAAATAGAAACCCACATAATTTGTGGTTAATGGTGTAACTAAATCTCTGTTAATGCATTCTATTTCACTCCTGTGGGAGTTGTTCTTTGCCTTATCATCTTGAATCAGCTTCTTGGCAATTGTCTTAATGCAAATGATAATGGTTAATCATGATATCTTAACTTGGTGATTAGGATTAATATGTTGATTGGCTTGTTTGATTGCTGCTGTTTTACAGTAGCGCAGCACGATTAACTCTTGTTGTGACTTGGTTTCGATCTCCTTGATGATTATACTTACCTTGAAATTCTGGAAATGAATCTCTTTCCTACGTGAAGTTGTTATTGCTACTTAGTTTAAACCTTGGAATTCTGGCCATAAACTGTGGAAGTCTAGATTCGTGGGATCTTTGAACCAAAGAAATCAATGCCTGGCAAACAATTAAGGGCTCGGTCTGGTCCTGGGAAGAGCGCCCGAACACTACGTGTACCCCCGGGGAGGTGAATGACTAGGTGTGGCATTTGGCACCAGTACTTGACATGTGTTAAATCTAGGACTGTCCACTACTCTCTCCACTACTCTCTACATTACTTTCTACTACTTTTCACTTTCCACTCTTCACTGTTCTATACTCTACTTGTGGTTACTTTACTTGCTTATTACTTGGACGTGGAAATGAAATTACATACGTGCTTGACATGACTTGAATTGTCTTGATATGGCCAACTTTTTATCGTTATCTCCTGTAGTAAATTCTTGTCTTACTATTCTATTCATTATATTTCTTGACCTTGCAAGATCTTTGAATTTCGTTTCGTGATATCATCGTTATCTTTTTATTGTTTTTATCATTTGTAGCATGACATTTTAAAATGTAATTAAACTGTTAATCACTTATACCTGTCTGTTATTTCCTACTGAGCGTCAGCTCATAGTTGTGTTTTCCCCCTTTTCCAGGCTTTTCAGGTGACGCGCTTACCGATGGGGAAGGGCAGGAGTGATGTCTTGAGTGTATCAGTTCTAGTGTGTTAGTAGTGTGTTATCTTTTTTTAGTTGTGTTTTGGAGAGCTTTTAGTCTCAGTCATGTTATTGAGTTTTGGTGGTTGATTATTCCAGTTGTATTAAGTTGAACTTCAGGTTATTGTATCAGTTGTGGTTTGTTAATGATCATTTAGTATTTCCATCTTGTAGCACTTGTGTATTATTTTAGATTAGTTCTCTCTCTTGCCAGCGTGTCCCTAACTGTACGTCCCGATATTTCCGCCTTGTTCGGGGCGTGACAGTATTCCTCGGGTGACCCCAGAGTACATAAAATGGTGGAACGCCCGGACGGCTTTTTATCGATTACACAAGACCGATTGCTGGGATGGGGCGGAGAGGAAGTTCCTGAGCAAGCAATCTGTGCCAGTGCTCGACATCGACCCGGAGCACCTCCTTCGGCTCAAGAATAGGTAGGATAAGAAGGTGGCGGCGTATCTGGCCGCTCGCCGGGAGGCTCGGGAAGCAAGGCCAACACCGCAAGCGAAGCTACCCCCAGTGGTGAAGGATGACTTCAAAAAGACTCTGAGGGACCTCTGCCGGATCGGGAGCGACCGCCTGGAGCTTATTAATTATCCGCTTCCTATGGAGGAGGAGGGGACTCCCGCAAAGAGCTGGCGTCCGGAGAGGGACCCGATCTGTCCGTACCGCACATTCATGCGGCGGGAGGAGAGGAAGCCTGAAAATTATAAAGACACCACATGGCTGTATGTCCTCCTCCGAGTGAATGTGGTGAAGATCGAGGATCAGACGGCCGTGATTCTGGGCAAGCGCCTGCATGTCTCGTATTATTATGCCGACGGGTGGGGCATGGACCACTTCAATCTTTTCTGCCACCTTTCGTCAAAGAAGCACGCGGACCTAGCTGCCCTCACTGACCACTGCCAGAAGATTGAAGACGTGTGCTGGCTTGATCGGGAGGCGGCGCGTCGGGACAAGGAGCCGTCCCTGAGCTACTGGCCAATAACGCTTCGACTGTATACCGGCCCTCATGGTATTTTAATCCTCCCTCTTCCTTTTATTCTCATCCATCATCGTTGTGACCTTTACAGGGTATCAGATGCTAATCATATATATATTTTTCTGATAGACCACCCCGATAGCATACAAATGGCGACGTACCGGAACTTTCTTCAGCTCGTCCAGAAGCCTGCCTATTTTGGCGCCGCGTTACCGGCCCCGACCACGACCCCCTTGCCCAAGGCAGCGAAGAGATCCCCGGCTAAATCGCCTGTGAAGAAGGCGGTGGATGCTGCCAAGGTGGCCAAGCAGCGGGAGGCAAAACGGCGGAAAATGGAGGCCGCTAAGGCTTCGGCGACTACTTCTCCGGTGCCGCAAATTCCATCTTTTGAGGAGTTTGAGGTCGCCCGGCCTGAGCCAGGTTAGCCCACCGGTTAGAATTTCCAGCTGTGCGCGTCCTTCGGGACCAGCCTTCATTTCGGAACAAGGTCCTCGCACATAAATGCTTCTCCCTTTTTGTTTCAGTTGCTATGGAGGAGCCTGCGGCCACGCCCATCCCGGACGTGGAGGAGCCAGCATCTGCGCCTACCCCCGATGTGGGCAAGGCCGGGGTCGCAGCAGAGGTGACCTCAGGGCCGACTTCGACTCCCCTGTCGCAGGTCAGGAAGAGGTCCCCGGAGAAGTCGCCTGTCAAGAAGGCGCTGGCTGCCGCCAAAGCGACCGGGGGACAAGACAGGAAACGAAGGAGGGCAGAAGCTACCCCAACTTCGGCGGCCATCTCTCCCGTGGCTCCCATTTTATCTTTCGAGGAGTTTGAAGTCACTAGGGCTGAGCCGAGTTACCATGCTTGTGGGGTTCACCGGCCATCGCTGTCCTTCAAAATTTATTTACTTCCCGGGGGTAGGGACTTTTATGCGTATATAACATGTGTATTTCTTGCTTTCAGCTAGTACGGAGGAGCCGGTGTCTGTGCCGATCCCGGGCGAGGACAAGGCTGCGGCCCTTGGGAAGACATTGCCCGTCGGGGAGACCCGTGAGCCGCCCCGTGCTGTAGAAGCGGAAGGGTGTATTTATCTTTGTCCACTTAATTGACTTCTTTCATTCTTAAGAACTCATCGGCTCCGGTATGATCCACCCTTTCTTTTATGTGGCAGGCGTTGACGCAGCAGTTATCGGGCTATCAGGGCCCCGCCTACATCTCCCGGCGACGCGCACGTACACGAGGAAGAAGTTGAAGTCCGGCATCCTACCCTTGCCCGGCCGATCATCGACCTCGAAGCGGAGGCCCCCTTGCCAGCAAGGGAAGAACCCGTGGCGGTCGAGTCTTCATCGAGCGAAGAGGTAGATTATGATTACTCCTCCGACGAGGTGGCTTCTGGCGAGGGCGTATCTGAGGTATCTGGGCCGCCCAAGCCGATCTTTAAGGCCCCCTCGCTCGCTAGATCTCTGAGCCTAATGGAGGAGGCTGCTATAAGTGTGAGCTTGTTCGCACAGGACCTCCCTCGTGATCATCCAGTGACTTTATTCCTGTTTTCCCTTGATCTTCAGGAACCAATTGAGCCGGAGGCCATGGAGGGGGCTACCCCGGCTAAATCGGTCGATCGCTCAACAGGAGCTGATGCGGGCCTGGGTAAGCTGGCCTTCTTGTTCGAGGCTTTGCAGCAGGAGTCAGCCGCGGAGACTTCGAGTGCTCCCGGAATGGCGGACGAGCCTTTAAAGGAGGGGGAGATCGCGCCCGAAGGCAGCATCGTCCCGGTGGCCGAGGTAAGCACGTGGGCTTCATGACTCCCCCTTGTCTTTTCATCCTTGGTTGATCCGTTCTAGGCGGTGGATGGTTAACCTTGCCTCGCGTGGTTAGGTAATGCCGACGCCAGGGAAGACATCCGTCCATGTTCGCAAGGCTGTCGCCAAACGGAGGCCGCCCATTGGTTCGCTGGTGGTGGAGGGGCTGACCTCGGTCCTGGGCCCAGGGGCGAAGCTTTTTGCAGCGCTTGTGCGGGCGGGAGGCAAGCCTCGGCTGGTGGTTCCTCTTCCACCTCTCCCGAAGATCCCGACTCGGGTGGAAGACCCGCTTCTGACGGAGATATTTGCAGGACTTCACGTGCACCTGGAGGGATCCCAGATGCGAGAGAGAGGTTTATGGGCGATGGCTTTGGGCCCGGCTTTGCTCGAAGCCCCTCCTTCGGCCGAAGTAGCGGCACCTGCACCCCTGTCCAGTGAAATAGTGGCGGAAGCGGACCGGGCGGAGGAAGAGGAGGCAGGAGAACACCGAATGATGGCGGCGCCAAGTGATTCGGCGATGATCTTATCCATTCCCCTAGCGGTGGCTGTCCAGGGGTCTTCTATCGAGCTACGCCGGCCAAGCGACTTGACTCTTGCTCTTCCACCCTTTTCGGCCGCGGTGAATGCTGATTTGTGGGCGGAGGTGGACAGCACCATGTAATTCACTCCCCCGGCCGTGCCTTCAGTCAGCCATACTTCGTCGGATGCGCCGGTCCGACAAATGTTGGTGACGTTGCGGACAATGCTCCTTGTCGACCTCTCCTTGTCATACCAGGAGGTGCACAGCATAGTGACACAGCTGACTGGGGCACTGCAAGTGCTGGGCTGCCCGCTGGGGGAGTGGTTACGGCGAGTCTTGTTGCTGCTGAAATATGTTAAACATCGCGAGTTCCTCGAGACCCAGGCTCCCGACGAGCGCACCGCTCTCGATGCCCAGGCGGATGAATATTTGCAAACCCTGGAGGCACGGCGCAATAATGAAGAGCAACACGGGAAGGCCCTGGAGGAAGGCCAGGGTGATGTTTGCTCCCTCAGGAACCGGATCGCGAAGCTGGAGGGCTACCTTGCTGCAGCCAGGTCTGACCTTGCTAGAGCTGAAGAAGTAGTTGAGAGGGAAGGCGAAGCACTTGCCGTCTCCCGAGCCGAGATGGCGTCCGTAGAGACCGAGCTTACCCGCCTCGAAGAACGGAGGGGCCGACTGCGCGACATGACAAACTTCCCTTGCATCAGAATTCTCCCTCTCGAGGACATCTTTAGGGGCGTCGACTGAGCGTCGCACCCCTTAGCTCCCCTCTCTTTTTTCTCTTTTTGAAATGTAACACATGGGTATGTCCCGAAGCACATGTCATTTAATCCCTTTTTTTTGAATGGAGCAGAACACTTACAATTTCACATGTCCTTTCAGTGTGCGTGGCATTTTCCCCAGGGGGATCTCTTTTCTCCTTTCTCTTCTTCTTTTTCTCCCTTCTTTTTCTCTCTTTTTTTTATAGTGTCGGGACACATTAGCAGAGTGTAAGTCTTCGCAGTAGTCTGCTCCGAGGGAACCAGGCAGGAACCGATGTCGGGGCGCGGGAGAGTGCTCGCCCTCCCAGGGGAAGGGCGAGGGGACCACTCCACCATGCCAAATAGGTGGACTACCGATCTTGCCCAACGTCGGAACTGCGCACTAGCCTCAGGCAGGAGGCCTTGGTGGGAGATTGGGCCTCTCGTCGCTCAGAGGGGCGGTGAACGGAAATGTGCTTAACCAATGACCCGAATGGGAGGCCCAAATCAAAGGGAATATTCACCGCCCGAAGGAGACGGAGAGAAGAGTTTGTTTAGTCAATGGCTTGGACGGGAGGCTCAAGCCAAAGGGATACCCACCGCCCGGAGAGGATGGAGAGAAGAGTTTGTTTAGTCGATGGCTTGGACGGGAGGTTCAAGCCAAAGGGATACCCACCGCCCGGAGAGGACGGAGAGAAGAGTTTGTTTAGTCAATGGCCTGGACGGGAGGTTCAAGCCAAAGGGATACCCACCGCCCAGAGAGGATGGAGAGAAGAGTTTGTTTAGTCAATGGCTTGGACGGGAGGTCCAAGCCAAATGGATACCCATCGCCCGGAGAGGACTGAGAGAAGAGTTTGTTTAGTCGATGGCCTGGACGGGAGGTCCAAGCCAAAGGGAATATTCACCGCCCGGAGGGGTCGGAGAGAAGAGTTCGTTTAGTTGATAGTATCCCCGCTGATATGGGGCGATGGTTCGAAATGGGGGACCTTTTCCCCCTTTTTTTCTTTCTTTTCTTTCTTTTCTTTTCTTTTTTTCTTCCTTTTTCCTTTTTTTTTTTTTGCTTCTCCCCCTTTTCATCGTCATGCCTTCTTCTCTCTTTTTTTTTTCTCTTCTTTTTTTTTCTTTCTTTCCCCTCCTTTTTTTTAGAAAACATGAATAGTGATCAAACCATTGGACCGCAATTGTGCAAATCCACCCAACATAGGGTGAGGGATGATATTATTTATTGAATGGGGGTACTGGAGCGTAATACAATCTCAAGTGTCTTCCATTAAGAGGTGGGAATTGAACTTCCCCGTGGTGGTTGACAATTACATAAGCTCCGCCTTCATAGAATTTTTAGACCACGTAGGGTCCGAGCCAATTTTCATTCAGCTTACCCTTGGGGTTGGCGGCCTTGACATCTCTTCTCTTGACCATGACAAGGTCACCTTTCTTGAATTCGCGTTCCCTGACGAGCTTGTCAAAGGCACGCGCTATTCGGGCCTGGTAGACCTGAATGTTCTGTTGGGCCTGAAGCCGCTTTCCTTCCAAACTGGAGAGCTCTTTGAGTCTTCACTCGGCGTTGGTCTGCCCTTCATGGACAAGGCCGTGCTGAATGGCGACCCTGAGGGAAGGTATCCCAAATTCAATGGGGACAATTGCCTCCAAGCCGTATACTAGAGAGAAAGGCGAGCAGCCCGTTGGAGTCTTGTATACGGTCCGGTACGCCCATAGTGCCCACAATAACCCTCTATATAGCTTGATGAGATAAATTACAGCGGAATATAACTAGTTAAACGAAGGACACAACGATTTGCTTAGCAAGATGATTACAAATATATCGATTCGAACCTAAGCATGCATTTAGAACGAAACAATCACACAAACAAACCACAACACACGAGATTTTAAGGTGGTTCGGACTGAATCCCCAGTCCTACGTCCACCCCCCACCAAATTCGGTGAGACTCCACTAGTGCCACGCACTGAACCGCAAATTGGAAAGACCACCGATTGCCTTCCTACTAACCACGTGGTAGGGACGTCAACAACGCAGATCGGACAACCTCCGATTGCCTTCCTACTAACCATCGGTAGGGACGATTCTCAATTTTGATTGTTCGAATGAAATGAAGAAGAAAGAACAAATATCAAGCTATTCAAACATGATATGAAATGAGCTCAAGAAGAAAGATCTTGTCTGAAATTGCTGGAGCCTGAATCGGATTCTTCGATGGATGTAGATCACCAATAGAGGCTTCTATCTTCTTCACAAAACACTCTTCTTGATTCAACAGCAATGGCTTCTTCTTCCTTGTGAGTTGTGCTTCCTTGAATCTGCTTGAGTTGATGAAGAGATGTATGGATGTAGCTTTGATCACCTTTGAGAACCTTGAGTGCTTCTAGCTTTGTTGGAGGTTGCTTGCTTCAGATCTCACGTTGAAACACCTTGGAATGGATGAAGAACTTCCTCCCAAAACACTATTCACGGAGGTGCTACAGTACCTTGAAAATGAGCTCCCTTGATCTCCCTTGAAGCCTTGAAGCCCCTAGTGTTTCTAATCCCTCAAGTGAGAGTTTTATAGACCTTGAATGGTTTATAGACAAGCCTCAGACCATATCCACAAATCATGGGTGTTTAGGTGACTTTTGGATTAAACAAATCCATGTTGAATGGCCCTTTTCAAAGTTGGAAACAAAGTCAACATTGAAGGCTCGGGGCTGGCGGTCGACCTGCAGCTCCTGGCGGTCGACCGCTACTGTGAAACCTGCAAACGGGCGGTCCCTGGGATTTCCGGTCGACCGCCACTGGCTGGCGGTCAACCGCCTGTTGAAACACATGAAGACTGGCGATCCCTGGTTGGGGCGGTCGACCACCCCTGTGCTGGCGGTCGACCGCCAGCTGGGCAGACCCCGGGCTTGCCCGGGTCGGTCCGTTATGTGCTTTGGTTCCGTCGCTTAAGTTCTTTAGCGGCCCGTTCATGTCCATGACATCTCCCTTGATAGTCTAAAAGGCATCAATTGTGTTTCTGGCCTTGGATTCTCTTGGCTATATTTCTTTGTGCATTGACCTTGGATGTGTGATAAGCCGAATATCGCGTGTCGACTTGTGCTTGTTTTCGCATCCTTGCTTGGGCACGATCCACGAGCTTACCTGTCATAATCAAACCATCACGTATGTCAATTACATGAGAGTGGGAAATATCAATGACGAATAGTGTTTAGCCATTATCAAAACCAAGAATACCACAGAACTTATATGACCGTAGAATGATGTCGATTTACCCAAGTGAACTTAAATAATCATAGGGACACAACATTGTCCCCCTTTTTGATGATGGCAACATTGTGAGTCATTATGTGGCAGTAACATCCAAGATTACAGGGTTTATGACATATGCAACGAGTACATCTCAAGATCCATGATGTGAATGCAAGTATGATGCAGATATGAATGCATATATGAATGCAAGTTATGCAAGCCCCAAGCCCCATCATATACACATATGAGATGCAAAGGGAGCAAGGGATTCTCTCCCCTTGGACTCTCCCCGTACACCATTCACACAACCCCCAAAGACAACGTGATAACGCATAGCTAACGCGACGAAGGACTCACACAAAGAATTCTCCCCCTTTGCCAACAGCAAAAAGGAGTAATAAAGTGAAATATCTGTGAGACCAGGGCTGAAAGGAGTGAAGAGCAATCCATTATATGCAAACCTGAAACAGACTGTGAGCAACATATATGGTTCAAAGCTAATGAAATCCGAATTCATCAACAGAGTTCGAAAAGCAGCTACATCCAAGATGTAATAAAAATGAACCAAAGATGCATATCATGGCAATGTTTAACCGTCCCTTATCTTATATATCCATATTCAGTAACAACAAAGGGAATAACACAAAAGCATGTATTGAGGCTAAACAAGCAAGATTGAAGCATGGAATTGAATGATTGTAGCATATGTTGATTTTCAATATCTTTAGTATTCGAAGGCACGTGACTCACTTTATACGAGCAATCAAGTCTAGTTCATGCCTCCTAGCCGTAAGAATACACGTTGTTTAGACGCCAGTATCCCTAGGTATTTGGCAAGACTGACGGTTATGCTTCAGAATGAACAGAGATAGCAAAGTCACGTCATGACATATCCAATCTCATTTCTTTGATTAGAAGATATATTTCTCAGCAATTATGTCAGTGCTCTGCCTAGAGTCCAAATAGAATGACGACAGAGATAATAGAGGCACATCATGACATATCATTTGTTACTTGATTTTGATGACATGACATGTTTCTCCGTGCAACAATATCATTGCTCTGTCAAAATGATTGTCAGGAATTCCAGCTCATCAATATGTTTAGAAGCAATACTAAGCCTAAGTGTATCACCAAAGTTGTCAAGACGTTTGGATTTTCAGAGTTCAGGATAGTCATGCAAAACACAATATGCAGTCTCTAGTTAAGGTATATTAAAGCTTCAGATCATAGATGATTTCAAACAAGATATATCAGAACTACAAGGAAATCATTAAATCTGAACCATTTTCATTGAATGGACAAGCATCAAGGCACATAATAGAAAGCTCTTACACCATATGTTCGTTAGTCTCATGATCTCAAATTTAGACTGTAAGCCATGGAAGCACAGATTGTAAGAGATTAAGAGACTCAACAAAACTCCCCCTAAGGATATGCAATGGATACGCGAAGGGGTTATGTTTTCAATCAAGTGGAATGGCAAAGGAGGTTGACCTAGGCACTCATGAAGGTAGCAGAAATGAAATGTATGACCCAACGCATGGTTGTACACTTATTAAATGCCACAGAATGAATATGCATGAATGTTGCACAAGGACAACTCCCCCTTACTATATGGCCTATATGCGACATTGACACATGGTACTTGGCAGAGGTGAAACCTCACGCATATTGAGTGCTTCGAGACAAGCATAACTTGCCCTTCCATACATCAACATTTGATATACCATGGCCATGCAAGAATGATGCGACACAAACCATGCAATGCATTGGGAACATAGATTCAACTTGATTATGCAACTACATGCAATGCAACACCATATGTAAAAAGACATATTAACATATAAACAATGCATGAATGCCAACGTGCAAAACACACAACTAATTGAACATGATCATCATTTCAATTTTTTAGTGGCCTGAGGTCGGCAAAGATCAAGCTCCCTTCTGAGTGTTAAAAACCTGTCATTACACAAGGACTTGGTGAAAATATCAGCAATTTGATTTAGAGTATCAACAAAATGCAGTTCAAAATTTTTCTTACTAACCTCGTCTCTAATGAAGTGATGCCTAATCTCAATATGCTTAGTCCTAGAGTGCTGGACTGGATTTTTTGCAAGGTTGATAGAACTAGTGTTATCACACAGAATCGGGACACAACTAAGATCCACCAAGTAGTCTTGGAGTTGGTGTTTAATCCACAACACTTGGGTGCCGCAGCTCCCCGCAGCAACATATTCTGCCTCCGCGGTCGAGAGGGCAACCGAGTGTTGTTTCTTGGAGGCCCAAGAAACTAAACACCCGCCTAGAAATTGGCAATAGCCACTAGTACTCTTACGATCCAGCTTGCATCCAGCGTAATCCGCATCAGTGTAAGATATAAGAGATAAATCACATGATGACGGATACCACAATCCCAAATCTTGAGTGCCGGCAAGATATCGAAGGATACGTTTGACGGCAGTCAAATGAGATTCTCTAGGACTGGCTTGAAATCTAGCACAAAGACATACACTAAACTGGATATCTGGTGGGGATGCAGTCAAATAAAGCAAAGAGCCAATCATACCTCTATAGACCTTTGCATCCACCAATTTACCATTTTCATCCGAATCCAGTGAAGTTGAGGTGCTCATCGGAGTTGCAATGATTTTGCTGTTTGCCATGTCAAATCTTTTTAGCAGCTCCTTGATGTATTTGGCTTGGCTTATGAAGCAACCATCTTCTCCTTGGTTGACCTGCAAACCGAGAAAGAATTGAAGTTCTCTCATTAGGCTCATCTCAAATTCGCTAGTCATGAGGTTAGCAAATTTCTCACACATTTCAGATTTTGTAGAATCAAACACAATATCATCAACATAAATTTGAACAATCAAGATGTTCTTACCTTGCTTCTTAGTGAAAAGTGTTTGATCTACCTTACCTCGTGTGTATCCTTTTTCAATGGGGAACGAGCTTAGTCTCTCATACCAAGCTCTTGGTGCTTGCTTAAGTCTATAAAGCGCCCTGTCTAGCTTGTATACAAAATCTGCATTGTTAGAATTCTCAAAGCCAGGGGGCTGCTCAACATAGACTTCTGCTTTGATCAAGCCATTCAAGAAAGCACTTTTGACATCCATTTGATACAGCTTTATTCTAAGGGAGCATGCAAAGGCAAGTAAAATTCTGATGGCTTCGAGTCTAGCAACTGGGGCATAAGATTCATCAAAGTCTAACCCAAACTCTTGATTATACCCTTGAGCCACCAATCTAGCCTTATTTCTTATTATCTTGCCATCCTCAATTAGTTTGTTCCTAAAGACCCATTTAGTGCCTATGACAGATTGTGATGAAGGTCTAGGAACAAGATGCCAAACTTTGTTTCTCTCAAACTGGTTTAGCTCTTCTTGCATGGAATTTATCCAGTTTTCATCTTTTAAAGCATCATCAATATTTTTGGGTTCATGCTGTGAGACAAGAGCAAGTTGATCTAATTCTTCCACAATTTTAAAATGTGACCTAGTTCTAGGTGGGTCATTCAGGCTACCAATGACATTCTCCAATGGATGATTCTTAAGAATTCTAATGTTTGTAGAATCGTTACCTTCTCCTGGAGCTTGATCCCTTGCATTGCTTGATTCAGCTAGGTCACCATCTTCTTTTATTTCTTCTTGTAGAGGATCACTCTTATCCTTTATGCTTAGAAATTCCCCATCTTCATCGTTTTTCCTGCAAGTGTTATCATTGTTAGAATCACGATATTCATCAAAGGAAACATGGGGTGATTCTTCCACAGTTTGATTTTTGATATTGTAAATTCTATAAGCCCTAGATCTATCAGAATATCTAAGGAATATATCTTCATCGCTCTTGGGCTCGAATTTATCTAAGTCTCTTTTGTCATTGTTGTGAATGAAGCATTTCGATCCAAACACTTTCATATGTGAGAGAGAGGGCTTTTTACCTTTTAGCAACTTATAAGGAGTCTTTTTGGTGTGTGGCCTTACCATAGAGCGGTTGATAATGTAACATGTCGAGTTTACCGCTTCAGCCCAAAATCTCCTTGGAAGTTGCCGTTCAGCAAGCATGGTTCTTGCCATCTCTACAAGTGTCCGGTTTCTCCTTTCAACCACACCGTTTTACTCCGGCGTTCTTGGTGAAGAAAATCGGTGTGAAATCCCTTCGGCCCTGCAAAGGTTATAGAAGTTAGCATTTTCAAATTCACCACCGTGATCAGATTGAATCTTGGAAATTTTAAACTCACCGTCCTGCTTTATCTTCATGTAGAGTGCCTTAAACTCATCAAAAGTATCATTTTTGTGTGTGAGAAAGAAAACCCATGTGAACCTAGAAAAGTCATCCACCAAGACATATCCATATTTTCTACCACTTAAGCTAGCAGTTCTGGTTGGGCCAAATAGGTCCATATGAATTAGCTCGAGTGGTTTGGATGATGTATTTTCAGATCTTCCTTTGAATGATTTTCTAGTTTGTTTACCTAGGGCACATGCATCGCACAATTTGTTTTCTTGTTTAAATGATAGTTCAGGCAAACCTTTCACCATTGAATGCTTCAAGAGTTTATGCAAGATATTGTAGCTAGCATGTCCTAGTTACGATGCCATATCCATGCAAGTTCAGATTTTGGTGTAACAAGACAAAGATTTAAATGAGCAGGATCATCTAAGTCAATCATGTAAACATTGTTAACTCTCTTACCAGAAAATTTTACTTTGTCAGATTTTGGTTCAAGAATTCTGCATTCATGAGAGTCAAATAACACTTTGTGACCCTTATCACACAATTGACTTATACTAAGCAAGTTATATTTCAATCCTTCAACTAACAACACGTTACAAATGGAGTTGGAGAGGTTCTTACCTACATTACCTGTTCCAATGATTTTCCTTTATTATTTCCTCCAAATGTGACATATCCTCCTTCCTTTTCCTCCAAGAGACAAAATTTTGATTTGTCTCCTGTCATATGTCTTGAACAGCTGCTATCAAGGTACCACCTGTTATGTATGGCTGCAAGACACTCCCTGCACAAGCAATTAAGCAAATGTGTTTGGACTCCAACCAAATTTGGGTCCCATCATACTCTTCAAATTTTCAAAGCATGAAACCATTTCTTTTGGAATCCAGACTTTTCTAACATTCATGTTTTGTTTGCTTAGAGCAGGGATTTAGTTTTTCTTTTCAACTTTGACATTCATTTTCTGTTTGGAGGTTCTTGGTTGGAATTTGTGAAAGTTTGATGAAGTTGGCTTCTTAACCCATTGTGGCCATTGGTTATTTTTGGGTTGAGAGTGATTGTTCTGCCACCTAGGAGATTGAAAGTTATAGGATTGATGAACACATGAATCATAATTTCTCAAAAGTATGGTGGTGTTGGCCTATATGAATGTGCAATCCAGTTTTGGTGATATCTGGAAGATTGAGCATGCAATGGCCAAGAATGTGTTGACCTATGCTGCGGGGAAGGTCGACCTTTCTTAGGTCTTTGGACAGGCTTTTTGGGAATGTTGGTGACTCCCCCTTCAATCTTTTCTTTTCCTTTCTCCTTTTGTTTTTGCTGGTTTTGTGTGGGAGTTATGTTTGAGGTGGAGGCTTCGGAAGATGAGACAAATGTGACTGTTTTTAACCCAATTGACCTTTTGTTTGTTGGTTCAAAACCGAACCCTTCCTTGTTGAAATTCATCCTAGTTCCTAGCAAAGCATCTAGGTTTTCTTTTCCATCCACGAAATTTTCCAAGGATTGTTGTTTATCCTTCAATTCCTTTTGTAATTTTTCAATGTTTTGCAAGAGTTGAGTGTTGACATGTTTTACAGCTTCATATTTTTCATTACTCAGTTTGCTGTTCTTTTTATAGGTTTGCATTTTTAGCTTAATGCTATCAATCTCATTTCTCAAGTTTTCATTTTCAGTTTCCAAGTCAGCCATTTCTTTTCTTCCTTCTTCCAAATCCTCAATCATTTTCTTAAGATCTTCAATTTCAGTTTCAAGTAGAGCATTCTTATCATCCTTGTCATGATCATGCACACAAGAATTGATTTTCTTTTTCAACGATTTATTTTCTTTTTTGTACATTTCATATTTTTTCATGAGTTGTATATATGCATCCTCCCAATCATCAATTGTATAATCTTCAAATGGAGAATTTACCTCAATTTCTTCGTCACCTTTGGCCATGATGCAGAAATCTTCTTTTTCTATGTCCGAGGAGCTAGTTCTATCATTACTTTCCTCTTCATCACTCAATGTGGACACCATGGCCTTGCTATTCTTCTTGCCCTTCCATTTGTCTGCTTTTCTGAATCTGTCGGGACAGTCATTCTTGAAATGCCCTGGTTTGTTGCAAGAATAACAAATGATTTTTTCAGATTTCTTAGAGTTTTTAAAATTAGATTTGAAACCATTTCTTACCCTTGACCTTCCTCTCATGAAGCTCTTACCTTCCTTTCTCAGGAATTTCTTGAACTTACGTGTGAGCATGGTGCGGACACCCGAGCAGCTGAGCGGCGCGACACGTCGAGCCACTGGTACCGCACACGGAGCACGACTTGAGCCACCGCAGCGTCCATCTGGCTCGGAGACAGCCTGGAGACTCCGCCTTGAGCCTCCCCATTTATCATATTTAGTTAGCCTTTATGTGTGTGTAATTTATGTTTATTTCATTGTATTCGGTTTGCTATTTTGATTGTAAGAGGGGCTTATGTACAATTTGGACCCCGTGGGCCCCACAGGCCCCCAGGCCCCATCCCATTGAGCCACCTCAGCCCATGGGCCCCATGTGGGGTCAGTCAACATGTCAAATGGAGGCATCTAGAAGTTTGAATGGTAAAAGGCACATGGGAGACAAGTGGACTTCAAAGTCCAAGGTGGCTACCAACTTGTCCCCCCTTGCCACCATAGTCAATAGGCCGCCCCCCTCCCCTTATTTTTTATTTATTTTTGTGTGTGTGTGTCTCATGCCATCCCAGCCCTTCATCTCCCACCCCTAGATCCTACGGTTGTAGATGGATGTGAGATGTAACCTATTTAAGCTTGTATTTTCCATTTTTGAGGGATTAATGCCATTTGAATCAAACTAATTCTAAGAGCAAGGGCTGGTGCGCCCCCCTCCTCTCTCCTCCCTCTCCCCCTTGCAGCTGTGAAGGTTGCTTCTTGGTAGTGTGACTCCACCCTATCAGTTCCGGTCGCCGCCGCCGCCGCCACGAGCCGCTACCGCACCGCCATCGCCATCAACGGAGTTCTGCCTGCGCAGTACCACAGCAGCTTGTTCAAAATTCACAGGTCTTCCACGAGCTCATTTTTCTACCAAATTTGGAGGAGTTGTTCCTGGGATGTTCCTCTCCACCCACAAAAATCAGGCCAGCATTCAGATCAGTGTGCTAATTTTTGATTTTCATCCACTCTTCCATTTCGGTTCTGCCAGACTTCTATCCAGGTTCCCCTCCGTCCTGAGTTTCATGTCTTAGATCTACTTTTTAATTTCTGTTAGTTTGCCCAATTTTATTGGGGGTTCCATCCACCCACCCCTTCATCCAAAATTTTTCCAAATTTTTGATTCGCCCATCTCATATTTTCTAAAAATCGTTCTCAGACCCATCTACAGTTCTGTCCACCTGTTCCCAGATCCGACCACCAGTCACCCCAAAAATCATAACAAATCGCAGCCACCTCCAAATCAAATTCTGAAAATAGTCCCAGTTCCGTGGTTTGATTCCCTACAACTCCTAAGAAGAGCTCAAGAGCTGAATCGGACGTTTACTAGGCGGTCAATGGTGGTTCTCAGATAAGTGCCCTGCAGATCTGAGATTTCGGTTACTGTACAATAGGGACGTGTAAATTCAATAAAATTCTGATCCGACCAGATCCAGCAGATCTCTCTGGGTCTGGAGTGACGAATTTGAAGAGAGATTTCCAACGATAGCTCATGCGTCCCGATCCGACGTCAGGATTGGTCGCAGCGTCCGTTTTCGCCGGAGCACGCGCCGGAAGACAACAACCAAAATCCGTGGGCTATTAGTTCAAGAGTTGGGAATCGGGGCCGATCGACCCCGATCGGTGTTCCTGGCCGACCGCCGTCCGTGGAGGCGCGCCACCAGGGGTCCCCATCACAGTGGGTCGCACCCCCGTAGATCCGGGGGACCGCGCCGTCCGTGGACCCGCGGGCCCGTAGAAGCCGCCGTTCGGAAAGCACGAAAACGCGGAGTTCGGCACCGCCGGGCGACATCAAGATGCTGCCCGTCAACCCGAGTTGCGTGATTCCCGGACCCCACATGTGACCTTTTACCTCCCTGCGTGGAGTGGGTCGACTTAGTGTATTGCTGTTATAATTGTTAACCGGGAGTCCGTGATTCGGCCGGGGTTGTCTTCGCCACGCCGGGTGCGTGGAGGTAATGGTCCGAACCTCTTGGCGTTCATTTGCTTAGCTAGTATATGGTCTTTGCCGCTGCCAAGAGTGTAGGTACTAGCCCGTGTGTCCATGTCACCGCTGTGAGAGTGAGAGTGAGAGTGACCCGTCCCGCGACTTGATCCGAGTCCGGAAGTTGAGTCGGACTACCCTTGACCTCTGCCGGTTCCTTAACCGCGCACGGTCCGCGCTTTCCCTCGCTTGGGACGACGAGTGAGCTTCCACTTCTGTTAGCGACGTTTCACCACTAGGAGCTCGTAGTGTCGGGCTTAGTGTCTCCCTGGTGTGTGTTGCTGGTCGTGTCTTCATCTAGAGTCCGAGGGTGGCACCTTATAGTGTCATCTCCCATGTCCGTCCCGCATCAGTTTGGTATCAGAGCGAGTCGAGTCTAGGGTAGTCTTTGCATATGTCTTGCATGCATCATGGTCTAAGTTGAGTCTAGGATCATCATTATTTTCAAAAAAATAAAAAAAATGTGTTTTAAATTGCATTTGCACCCTTTACCCGGTATATTAAAAGATGTTATCCGAACGTTAGGCTACGGCTATCGGGAAGGCCACACACTTGCGGGAGTGATCTTCGGATCGGTTAACTCCGCCACGTACCGGATATTGGTTTAGGTCTAAGTGCATCATTTAGTGTGTGTTTGCATTAGTCGGTGTCTTCTAGGTCGTGTGTCAGTTGCATGCCCACCCGTCGAGGTACCCAATACTCGCCACCACCACCTATGGCGGATTCCCGGGCCCGTAGCTCCGATGAGTCCTCGACGGCCGAGATGTTCCGAGCCATTATGGAACGTCTTGACACGCATATGGATGGCCTTAGTACGCGTATGGATGGCATAGGAACGCGTCTAGAAGGGCGGATGAAAGCCCTCGAGGATCGGGCCGAGTCTTCGGATCAGTCCATCCAGGGTCTAGTTGGGAGAATTGCCGTCCTAGAGAGAGGCCCAGTAGCGGCGCAACCCGCGCCAACGAACGGCCAACAAGAGCCGGTGCAGCAACCCGCTGTGCCAAGGGCTCAGGTGGAGGATGTCGGGAGGCAACAGACGCCTATAGTGGATGATTATGCTTCCGACAATGATCAGGGGGATAACGGTCGTCGTCATCAACGACGGAATCGTGATGACGAGGATGACGACCACATTCTTAGGGGTGTGCGTGCGGACCCTCCCACTTTTAGCGGGTCCTTGGACCCTAGGGTGTATTTAGATTGGGAGGCCGGCATGGACCGGTACTTCGAGTGGTTTGAGATGACGGACCACCGAAGAGTCCGATACGCAAAGATGAAGCTGCAAGGGCAGGCCCAAACTTATTGGATCAATGTGGAGAGCCTGCTCAACCAGCGACGTCAACCCCAGATCGGTACTTGGGATGATATGAAGATCAAATTGAGGGAGAAGTACCTTCCTGCCTCATATCGCCAGCGTCTTATAGACAAATGGCAGAGCATCTCCCAAGGGAACCGATCCGTGACCGAGTACACCGTCGAGTTCGATGAGTATTACTTACGGTGTGGGGTCACGGAAGAGAGCACCATGACTATATCCCGCTTTCGAAGAGGTTTGCGGCCCAATTATCAATATGAACTCTTTCGCCGCAATGCAACCACTTTGGAGCAGGCATATCAGATCGCTCTCGAATTGGAGCAGTTCGAGGCCGAGTTCGAGTCACCCCATCGGTTGGGCTCTTTTCCCCTTCGTAGTGTCGAGCCCCGTGGCTCATCTGGCACGTATCCGAGGGCCCCCATGACTCGACCTCATGAGCCCGCTCGCCCCGAGCCCTTTGCTCCTAGGCCTCGTCCTCCACCCCCGAGGGACCTTCCTCGTCCCCAGCATCTTACGGCCCCACCCACAGCCCGTCCATCGGCACCCGCACCTCCTGCACGTCCATTGTTGCCTATGCCTCCTATCCGTCGGGAGGATAAAGGTAAAGGACCTATAATTGGGGAGCCTAGTGGATCACGACAGCAGTGTTATCGCTGCAATGGGTTTGGCCATTTCGCCAACCAGTGTCCCACCCGCCCATCTCTTCACATTGGGGACACACAGGCCGAGGATACCACCCCTACGGGCCTCGAGTTAGTCAGCTATGAGGCAGATGAAGAGCTAGCTGACGAGTACTATGAGATGGGAGGTGAGGCCCAGGATGCCCAGCATTCGGACAATACCCACGTGGGGGTCGTCAGATGTATCCTCACCCAGCCGCAGGTCAGTGATGACTGGTGTCGGACTACTATCCTTCATGTGTTCTGTAGCCTGGGAAAGCAAATTTGCAAGGTGGTCATCGATAGCGGGAGTTGTGTCACTGCAATCTCCACGAACGTTGTCGCTCGTCTTGGTCTCACACCCGTAGATCATCCTTGTCCCTATCAGGTATCAAGGGTGGATACCACTTCCATTTCGGTCAGGCTGCGGTGCTTGGTCCCGCTGCAGCTCCACTCCTACCGTGACGAGATCTGGTGTGATGTTCTCCCCATGGAAGTGGGCAGTATCATTCTTGGTAGGCCGTGGTTATTCGACCGGGATGCCACGCTCCATGGCCGATCGAACACCTGTACCTTCGACCACGCTGGCCAGCGGGTCACCCTCCAACCTGTTCGGCCCAGGAGCCCATCAGTCAGGGGTCCTACTGGCCCTAGTACTCCAAAGCCTTCCGTTTCCGGGCCTAGTACCCCATCCCTAGCTCGGGCTATGACCGTTACCTCTGGCCCAGGAGAGCCCTCGACAAGGAGATTGATGATGATTAGCTCCCGGGAGATGGAGCAGGAGCTTAGTTAGGGCTGTCCGGTGTTTGCCATTACGGTCCGAGAGGTGGAGCGGGACTCCGAGGGTGAGCTCCCACCCGAGGTTGTTCCCATTCTGCAGGAGTATGCTGATGTCTTTCCCGATGAGCTTCCCGAGGGACTCCCACCCATGCGGGATATTCAGCATGCTATCGACCTTGTTCCGGGCTCTTCTTTGCCCAACCTTCTTCATTATTGCATGAGTCCCACGGAGCATGCCGAGCTTAAACGGCAGGTCGATGAGTTAGTGCAGAGAGGGTCTGTTCGGGACAGCATGAGTCCATGTGCTGTGCCCGCATTACTCGCCCCGAAGAAGGATGGCACGTGGAGAATGTGCATTGATAGTCGTGCCATCAACAAAATCACCGTGAAGTACAGGTTCCCTATTCCCCGCCTGGATGACATGCGAGACATGATGGCAGGTGCCACTATCTTTTCGAAGATTGATCTTAAGAGTGGCTACCATCAGGTGAGGATTAGGCCAGGTGATGAGTGGAAGACCGCATTTAAGACCAAGGATGGTCTATATGAGTGGTTGGTCATGCCTTTTGGGTTAACCAATGCCCATAGCACTTTCATGCGGCTCATGACTCAGGTCCTTCGACCTTTCATTGGAGTCTTTGTAGTGGTGTATTTTGATGATATCCTTATCTATAGTCACACCACAGGGGACCACTTAGACCACCTTCGGCAGGTCTGTCTACTTCTTCGGCGAGAGCAGCTATTTGCGAACCCACAGAAGTGTGCCTTCATGACACCTCAGCTTACCTTCTTGGGTTTCATTGTGTCTAGTACTGGGGTCTCCGCCGACCCGGAGAAGGTCCGGGCCATCGTTGAGTGGCCGGAACCCCGTACGGTTCATGATGTCCGCAGCTTTCATGGCCTTGCGACGTTCTACCGTCGCTTCATCCGCGGATTTAGCTCCGTCACCGCCCCGATCACGGATTGCATCCGGAAGGGCACCTTTGTATGGACGAAGGCCGCATCTGCCGCCTTCAAGGACATCAAGGAGCGCATGACCCAGACACCTATCCTTCGATTGCCTGATTTCTCGAAGGTGTTTGAGGTCTCTTGTGATGCGTCGGGTGTTGGGATTGGAGGAGTTTTGAGTCAGGAGTCCCACCCGATCGCATATTTCAGCGAGAAGCTGAATGACGCGAAACTGTGATATTCCACGTATGATAAAGAATTCTACGCAGTTGTTCAGGCTCTTAGACATTGGAGGCACTATCTTTTACATCAGGAGTTTGTCCTATACTCCGACCACGAGGCATTGAGGTACCTCCATTCGCAAAAGAAGCTTAACTCGCGTCACAGTCGTTGGGTCGAGTATCTCCAGCAGTTCACCTTTGTGCTTAAACATAAGGCTGGAGTGGAAAATAAGGTGGCTGATGCCTTGAGTCGGTGAGCATGTTTGCTTACCACCATGAGTGCCGAGGTCATAGGGTTAGAGAAGATGAAGGAGGCCTATGTTGATTGTCCTGACTTCGGTCAGATTTTTACCACTCTCCAGGCCGGACCCTCGAGAGACCTTGATGAGTATGTGCTTCAGGAGGGTTACCTCTTTCGAGGTAGCAGGCTATGTGTTCCCCAAACTTCGGTTCGAGATTTCTTAGTGTGGGAACTGCATGCGGGAGGTCTAGCCGGCCACTTTGGTCGGAACAAGACTATTGAGGCAGTGGAGCATCGATTTTATTGGCCGAGGTTGAAGCGCGATGTTGCTAATATCGTGGCTCAGTGCCGTACCTGTGCTACGGCCAAGATGAAGAAGCAAAGCTCCGGCCTTTATACGCCTCTTCCCGTGCCTGATGCCCCGTGGCAGGATGTTAGCATAGACTTTGTTTTGGGATTGCCACGTACCTCCAGGAAGCATGATTCGGTCTATGTGGTGGTTGACCGTTTCTCGAAGATGGCCCTCTTTATCCCTTGCTCGAAGACTTTGGATGCTTCTAGGGTAGCCCGCCTATTCCTTACTCATGTGGTGTGCAAGTTCGGGTTGCCTCGCACTATAGTGTCTGACCGTGATGTTAGATTCACTTCCTACTTTTGGAAGACACTATGGCATATGATGGGTACGCACCTCAAGTTTTCCACTGCATATCATCCCCAGACAGATGGCCAGACCGAGGTAGTCAATAGGAGTCTGGGAGATCTTTTGAGGTGTCTAGTCAGGGACCGCATTGGGGATTGGGATCTCATTTTACCCATGGCTGAGTTTGCATACAATGATTCGGTGAATAGGTCTACCGGCATGAGTCCATTTGAGATTGTCACAGGTCGTAGGCCTAGGAAACCCGTTGACCTTGTCCCCATGCCTATCCATGCTAGAGTGTCAGAGTCGGCCGAGTCGTTTGCTAGGCATGTTAGGAGTTTGCATGACGACATCCGTCGTCACATTGAGGCCAGCAATGCACGGTACAAGGAGTTAGCCGATGCCTACCGACACCACCGAGAGTTCCACGAGGGCGAATACGTCATGATCAGGGTAAGACCTGAACGGTTTCCCTCTGGGACCGTTAAGAAGTTTCAAGCTCACGGAGCCGGTCCCTTTAGAGTGTTGAAACGTGTTGGATCCAATGCGTATGTTGTGGACCTACCCGAGGAATATGGTATAAGCTCTGCCTTCAATGTATCGGATCTTGTTGCATATAGGGACCCAGCGGTGATCCCTAGTGAGCCTTTTGAGCCATCTCCTCCCCTTGAGAGTGATCCCACACCTGAGTGTCCACTTCCACCTCCAGCCCCTTTTTCACGGCAGCGTGAGCATATAGATCATATACTGGACGAGCAAGTGACAGTTACCAGGAGTGGATCTTACCCGCGCTACCTAGTGCGATGGAGAGGACGGCCCGCTACTGAGGACACATGGATCACACATGGCGAGTTGTAGCGGATCGATCAGGACGTTCTGGAGCGATACAGGAGCGATGCAGACCCTTACTCGACAGGGTCGAGTTTCTCCACCCGGGGAGAATTGGTGCGGACACCCGAGCAGCTGAGCGGCACGACACGCCGAGCCACCGATACCGCACACGGAGCACGAATCGAGCCACCGCAGCGTCCATCTGGCTCGGAGACAGCCTGGAGACTCCGCCTTGAGCCTCCCCATTTATCATATTTAGTTAGCCTTTATGTGTGTGTAATTTGTGTTTATTTCATTGTATTCGGTTTGCTATTTTGATTGTAAGAGGGGCTTATGTATAATTTGGACCCCGTGGGCCCCACGGGCCCCCAGGCCCCATCCCATTGAGCCACCTCAGCCCATGGGCCCCATGTGGGGTCAGTCAACATGTCAAATGGAGGCATCTAGAAGTTTGAATGGTAAAAGGCACATGGGAGACAAGTGGACTTCAAAGTCCAAGGTGGCTACCAACCTGTCCCCCCTTGCCACCATAGTCAATAGGCCGCCCCCCTCCCCTTATTTTTTATTTATTTTTGTGTGTGTGTGTCTCATGCCATCCCAGCCCTTCATCTCCCACCCCTAGATCCTACGGTTGTGGATGGATGTGAGATGTAACCTATTTAAGCTTGTATTTTCTATTTTTGAGGGATTAATGCCATTTGAATCAAACTAATTATAAGAGCAAGGGCTGGTGCGCCCCCCTCCTCTCTCCTCCCTCTCCCCCTTGCAGCTGTGAAGGTTGCTTCTTGGTGGTGTGACTCCACCCTATCAGTTCCGGTCGCCGCCACCGCCGCCACGAGCTGCTACCGCACCGCCATCGCCATCAACGGAGTTCTGCCTGCACAGTACCACAACAGCTTGTTCGAAATTCATAGGTCTTCCACGAGCTCATTTGGCTACCAAATTTGGAGGAGTTGTTCCTGGGATGTTCCTCTCCGCCCACAAAAATCAGGCCAGCATTCAGATCACGTTTGCTAATTTTTGATTTTCGTCCACTCTTCCATTTCGGTTCTGCCAGAGTTCTGTCCAGGTTCCCCTCCGTCCTGCGTTTCATGTCTTAGATCCACTTTTTGATTTCTGTTAGTTCGCCCAATTTTACTGGGGGTTCCATCCACCCAGCCCTTCATCCACCATTTTTCTAAATTTTTGATTCGCCCATCTCATATTTTCTAAAAAACGTTCTCATACCCATCTATAGTTCTGTCCACCTGTTCTCAGATCCGACCACCAGTCATCCCAAAAAGCATAACAAATCGCAGTAACCTCCAAATCAAATTATAAAAATAGTCCCAATTCCATGGTTTGATTCCCTACAACTCCAAAGAAGAGGTCAATAGCTTAATCGGAAGTTTACTAGGCGGTCAACGGTGGTTCTCAGACAAGTTCCCTGCAGATCTGAGATTTCGGTTACTATACAATAGGGACTTGTAAATTCAATAAAGTTCTGATCCGACCAGATGCAGCAGATCTATCTGGGTCTAGAGTGAAGCATTTGAAGAGAGCTTTTCAACGATAGCTCATGCGTCCCGATCCGACGTCGAGATTGGTCGCAGCGTCCGTTTTCGCCGGAGCGCGCGCCGGAAGACAGCAACCAAAATCCGTGGGCTATTAGTTCAAGAGTTGGGAATCGGGGCCGATCGACCCCGATCGGTGTTCCTGGCCGACCGCCGTCCGTGGAGGCGTGCCACCAGGGGTCCCCATCACAGTGGGTCCCACCCCCGCAGATCCGGGGGACCGCGCCGTCCGTGGGCCCGTAGAAGCCGCCGTTCGGAAAGCACGAAAACGCGGAGTTCGGCACCGCCGGGCGACATCAAGATGCTGCCCGTCAACCCGAGTTGCGTGATTCCTGGACCCCACATGTGACCTTTTACCTCCCTGCGTGGAGTGGGTCGACTTAGTGTATTGCTGTAATAATTGTTAACCGGGAGTCCGTGATTCGGCCGGGGTTGTCTTCGCCACGCCGGGTGCGTGGAGGTAATGGTCCGAACCTCTTGGCGTTCATTTGCTTAGCTAGTATATGGTCTTTGCCGCTGCCGAGAGTGTAGGTACTAGCCCGTGTGTCCATGTCACCGCTGTGAGAGTGAGAGTGAGAGTGACCCGTCCCGCGACTCGATCCGAGTCCGGAAGTTGAGTCGGACTACCCTTGACCTCCGCCGGTTCCTTAACCGCGCAAGGTCCGCGCTTTCCCTCGCTTGGGATGACGAGTGAGCTTCCACTTCTGTTAGCGACGTTTCGCCACTAGGAGCTCGTAGTGTCGGGCTTAGTGTCTCCCTGGTGTGTGTTGCTGGTCGTGTCTTCATCTAGAGTCCGAGGGTGGCACCTTATAGTGTCGTCTCCCGTGTCCGTCCCGCATCAGTTATGGCTACGTCATCCTCATCTCGCTCACTTCCCGAATCCTCACCTTCATCAGAAGTATCTTGACGGTTGGGTCCAGCTTTAAGAGCTAGGGACTTCTTTTTAGGTGCCTCAGCCTCTTTGTTCTTGAGGTTGATCTCATAGGTCATTAATGACCCAATGAGTTCATCTACCTTGGTGGTTGCGAGATCTCTTGATTCTTCAACAACGGTTGCCTTCGTGTGCCATGCTGGAGTTAATGATATGAGAATTTTTCTTACAAGTTCTTGCTCTGTATATTTCTTTCCCAAATCAGTTAAACTATTAGTAAGCACAGTTAAGCGAGCATACATATCTTGAATTGACTCATCAGGCTTCATGCGGAACATTTCATATTCAGAAACTAAAATATTGGCTTTTGTTTCTCGTACCTGAGAGGTTCCTTCGTAAATTACCTCTAGCTTATCCCACATCAATTTCGTAGTTGTGCATGTGGCTACTCTTGAGAATTCAACTGGATGGAGTGAGCATTGCATGATATGTTTAGCACTCCAGTTGACGGTGGATTGCCGTATTTATTCTTTGGTCCACAAGTCCTAATTATCCGTAAGCTCATACGGACCTTTGCTGATCACACGCCAAAGTTCGTAGTCTTGGACGCGAATGAACACCTACATGCGATGTTTCCAATAAGGATAGTTAGATCCAGTGAAATAAGGAGGTCTGTTCACAGAGTGTCCTTCAGGTAAATAACCCTTAGATGCTGATCCACCATTTCCCTCAAGGTCGTTGGACCCCATAATGAAAGATTAGGCTCTGATACCACTTGTTGTGTAGTGGACAGCGGATCTAGAGGGGAGGAGTGAATAGATCTACCCCTGTTTTCGTAATGTAACCCTCTATATAGCTAGATGAGATAAATTGCAGCGGAATATAACTAGCTAAACGAAGGATACAACGATTTGCTTAGCAAGATGATTACTAATATATCGATTCGAACCTAAGCATGCATTTAGAACGAAACAATCACACAAACAAACCACAACACACGAGATTTTAAGGTGGTTCGGACTGAATCCCCAGTCCTACGTCCACCCCTCACCAAATCCGGTGAGGCTCCACTAGTGCCACGCACTGAACCGCAAATCGGAAAGACCACCGATTACCTTCCTACTAACCACCTGGTAGGGACGTCAACAACGCAGATCGGACAACCTCTGATTGCCTTCCTACTAACCACCGGTAGGGACGATTCTCAATTTTGATTGTTCAAATGAAATGAAGAAGAAAGAACAAATATCAAGCTATTCAAACATGATATGAAATGAGCTCAAGAAGAAAGATCTTGTCTGAAATTGCTGGAGCCTGAATCGGATTCTTCGATGGATGTAGATCACCAATAGAGGCTTCTATCTTCTTCACAAAACACTCTTCTTGATTCAACAGCAATGGCTTCTTCTTCCTTGTGAGTTGTGCTTCCTTGAATCTGATTGAGTTGATGAAGAGATGTATGGATGTAGCTTTGATCACCTTTGAGAACCTTGAGTGCTTCTAGCTTTGTTGGAGGTTGCTTGCTTCAGATCTCACCTTGAAACACCTTGGAATGAATGAAGAACTTCCTCCCAAAACACTATTCACGGAGGTGCTACAGTACCTCGAAAATGAGCTCCCTTGATCTCCCTTGAAGGCTTGAAGCCCCTAGTGTTTCTAATCCCTCAAGTGAGAGTTTTATAGACCTTGAATGGTCTATAGACAAGCCTCAGACCAGATCCACAAATCATGGGTGTTTAGGTGACTTTTGGATTAAACAAATCCATGTTGAATGGCCCTTTTCGAAGTTGGAAACAAAGTCAACATTGAAGGCTCGGGGCTGGCGGTCGACCTGCAGCTCCTGGCGGTCGACCGCTACTGTGAAACCTGCAAACGGGCGGTCCCTGGGATTTTCGGTCGACCGCCACTGGCTGGCGGTCGACCGCCAGCTGAAACACATGAAGACTGGTGATCCCTGGCTGGGGCGGTCGACCGCCCCTGTGCTGGCAGTCGACCGCCAGCTGGGCAGACCCCGGGCTTGCCCGGGTCGGTCCGTTACGTGCTTTGGTTCCGTCGCTTAAGTTCTTTAGCGGCCCGTTCATGTCCGTGACATCTCCCTTGATAGTCTAAAAGGCATCAATTGTGTTTCTGGCCTTGGATTCTCTTGGCTATATTTCTTTGTGCATTGACCTTGGATGTGTGACAAGCCGAATATCGCATGTCGACTTGTGCTTATTTTCGCATCCTTGCTTCGGCGCGATCCACGAGCTTACCTGTCATAATCAAACCATCACGTATGTCAATTACATGAGAGTGGGAAATATCAATGACGAATAGTGTTTAGCCATTATCAAAACCAAGAATACCACAGCACTTATATGACCGTAGAATGATGTCGATTTACCCAAGTGAACTTAAATGATCATAGGGACACAACAGGGCCGCCTCGGGATCTTCTGTGTACTCATCATAGACAACCTCGGCGGGGGCCGGGGCAGCTGCATCTTCAGGCGCCTGGTACTGGATAGATATTGTATAGGCTCCTCTTCTGGGGCTGCCCATCACGTGGGGGCGCGGCGGGGCTACCACATAGTCTCCCATTCTGAGCTCATCCCTGTCAATGAGGTCTTGAGCAATGTCTTTGAAGACATAGCAGTCTTCAATGGCGTGTCCCAGTATCTGGTGATAGGGACAGAACAGTGGGTCCCCACTTCATCGGGCATCCTGCGGCCTCTTGGACCTCGGGAGGGAGACCTTGCCGTAGTGGCAGGCCCAATCAAAGATACCTCGAGTCTTCTCTCTTGGGAAAGAGTAGGGCTTCTACAGCTTCTCTTGGAGTGTTAGGCCTTGCCTGGCTGGCCGCCCGGTTGAAGGGCTCGCCGTATCTCTTGCTTCTCTCCTAGACCAGACGGAGGCGTCAGGACTGGCGTCTCGGGATCGGGACACGTTGCCACCCCACGGGCAGAGAGAGCCTTGGATCAGGTCGGCCACTAACGAGGTTAACTCAGGCAGCCGTGCCTTTAACATCTCGATCTCCCATCGCTGCCTGTGGTATAAGGCGTACATGACGGGGTCGCATCGAGGGGGAACCGGAGCGCAGCCCGTACTGCCGCTCCTTACTTCGCCAACAGGCCGGGGTGAGGGTGCTCTGGTAGTGTGATCCTTCGAGGTCGACCCCTCAGAAAAGGAGGAAGTCTTCCCCCCGCAGTGATGCTGAAAGGGGGTCCAAAGGAACACTTCTTCATCTTGCACCCCCTTGGCCAGAGGCGTGGAATATACATCTTGATGGGCTTCCCGCAAGTCTGCAGCTTCCGCGGGGTCATCGCCGGACAGGGCCGAAATCGATATAACATCAGTTTCGTAATAATCTTCTAGTGAAAAGCCCAGGCCGGGGTGCTTGGTAATTCGCAGCAGCCACCGATCCAGGTTTGGTGGGTTCCACATCCTTTCAAACATTTCCTTCCGACTGGAGGGTTGGTAGGGGGGGATCTTTTGCTTTCTGACCACTCTGATTGCCCAGTCAATCATGTGAGGAAGTCCCGCGATGGGGACGTGCGGGTCATGCAGTTCGTCAGGGAATCAGCAATCATCGTCTTCCCTGACTGGCTTTTCCCCGGCAACATAAAAGATAGTGGGTGGTCCTTCAGGGTTAGGCACCTCAAAGGTTCTCAGCGGCCTTCGAGGCAGGGTGTCCCCGGTGTAGGATAGATGGCGAGAGGAGCTCCCTTGAATACCCCTCCTTCTTGCGCAATGAATGGTACATGTGGGGGAGCCACGTAGCCTGGGGGCGGCGGAGGAAACCAACCACCCGACTCCACCTTCTTCTTTCCCTTGTCTGGGGCGGCTTGGGGAGCTTGCTTCGCCTTCTCTAAGTACAGATTGGCATCTGACAAATGACACTCGAACACCTCGAACGGGTGGAGATCGGTGAAGATTCTGACTTCCTTCCCCTCGCAAGGGTACTTGATGCATTGGTGCAGGGTGGAAGGCACCACTCTTTTCTGGTGTAACTAGGGCCGGCCAAGCAACGCCTTATAGGAGGTGTTGGAGTTGATGACATGGAACTGGACCTTGGTGGTGAAATCATCAAAGGTCAAGTTGAATTCTGCGACCCCCATGGGCACCTCGCATTTTTGGTTAAAACCAGCAATCTTACGTTCTTGACCTCAACCAGGTGTACGTCAAAATAGTGTTTTTGGTACACTCGGTAGGGAAGTATATTCACTACCGCCCCCGGGTCAATAAGGACCCTGTTGATAGGCAGGCCATTCAGCTGCCCTTTCATGTAGAGGGGTCTGTTATGACTGCAGGTGGGTAGGAGCATGTCATCTTCTGTGAAAGCCACAGTCACTTCAGGTGATATTTCTGCCAGACAGGCTTCAAGGTGTGCTGGCGTCTAGAGTGCGGCAATAATGGCTTGCCGTGTTTCTTCATCCAAAGATAGCATCTCCCATACGGTAAATCATGCCGGGATCTTCTTGAGGTGTCTGACTATTCGATCGACAGCCCGCACCTTGAGTAACTTCATCTCTTCGGCCTTGCTACGCCTGCCCCCACCTAGGAACTGGGGTGCTGGATCAGGGGATGCCTCCTTTGTGGGTTCTGTCACAGCCTGTTGAGCCTGTGGGGCCTGCTGGGCTTCCTCCTTTTCTTGCATAAATTCGGCGAGGTTCGGGACGCCGTCAAATTCCTCCCCTGGCTGAGGAGGGGTCGCCGCTGGTGGAGCTTGGGGACTGCTTGCTTCTTTGGTCGAAGGAGACTCTTGGGAGCGTGCCTGCCTCTCTGCTCGGGCCAACAGAAACTTGGCGAATGAAGGGGTGCCCCGGCTCCTGAATCTTTCGGGATAGAGACCCGACGGGGGAGGGATCTCGGTGCCTCGAACCTTGGGCTCGGGGACCTGGTATGGCTGCTCTCCCCCGAGCATGATGTTGAGGTTATCTTGAGGAGGGCGCCCCCACTTCTTCCTGACCTGGTGGCATGTTGGGAAGCGGATGCTTCAGCCTGGTTCACCTCCGTTGGTTCATGGTGGCATGTCGAACAACGCCGAGAGGGTGTTGCAGGCAATGACAACCTCCTTTTTCTTCTTGCTCCTGGGCCTTCTCTTCTTCTTCTTCTTTCTTGCTGTAGCCGGCGGCTGCTCTTGGGGAAGTCCACCCCACAGGGGAGGTTCTTTCTCTGCTTGGGTTTCTGCTCCTGGAGCCAGTTCGAGTGATTCGAACTCCTCCCAAGGGACTTATTCTTTCAGCTCCAGGGGCTGGATTTCGGGTTGTTCATAATCTTCCAGCCCATCAATAACAGCCTGGAGTCTTTCAACCGCCGGGCTGTTCTTCTTGTGCATCCGCATCGGGATGTGTTTCTTTTTGTTGTGAGTTGCCCGCCTCATGACTAGCGGAGGGGCCGTGTCCTGCCAGACTGGGTTTGCCGGGGGCAGTGCTGGCCGGGGTGTCACACCCCTCACATGAACTCCTAGGGTGGGCCGAGGGATCCGTCCCCTTCTATTCTTCTTGGGTACGGTCTGCCAACCCCTTTGGTCTTGAGTCGGGGCCATAATAAAAGTTTCATAGGTGGCGCGGGTGCTGGCCTCTGCCCACTCTTCAGGCAACTCCTGGTATAATGAGACCATGTTGACAGTGGAGGTTATGTTGGGCAGCTCATGCGGCTGCGGGGGGTCTACCTTGTGCTCCCCCATGTCCAGTTCCCCATTCTTGATTAAGGACTCAATGACGTCCTTGAAGACGTAGCAGTCCTCAATAGTGTGCCCGAGCATCCGGTGGCACAGGCAGAAGCGCGGGTCGTCTTTCTTCTTCAGGTCACCGGGCCTCTTTGGTTCTGGCAACGTGATTTTGTTGTAGCTGGTTGCCCACTCGAACAGGAGCTGGGACTTGTCTCGGGAGAAGGAATATAGCTTGTATCTCATCTTCTCCCTCAGCGAGGGGCCTTCCCCCTGTTCTGTAGTTCTGGGCGGGGGAGAGTTGGCGGTCCCTTTAGATTTTTCCTTTTATTTCTCAATGGTCTGGAAATATAGTGCATGCACCTCAGGGGGAGCTGGTTTCTTCTCGGCCTTCCTGGCTGTCTGGCTCGATACGGCCGGGGTGGAGGAATATCGGGCCAGAAATGCCTCAATCTCGGCTACTATATTATTTAGGCGGTCAAATGTCTTGACCTCAGCGCCAATCATCCTTTCCAGGATTTATTTTTTTTAATTCAGTTTGCAGATCTGCACTACGTCCTCTTGATGCGAGGGACGCCTACACCTCATGCTGAGCTTCCTCCACCTTTTAATGTAGTCGAGAGCCGACTCGTCATTTCTCTGCCTTGTGGCATAGAGCTCTGCCACAGTGACTTCCCGTTCAGCAACGTAGAACCTTTCTTTGAACTTTTTCTGCATGTCGGGCCAATCAGCAACAGACCCGGGCAGCAAGCTGGAGTACCACTCAAAGGCAACTCCAGTGAGTGTGGAGCCGAAAAACTTCAGGAGGTAGGTCTCATCGACAGCCAAACCTCCCATGACATTCACATAATAGGCAATGTGCTCCCTGGGAGACCCTTGCCCATTAAACTTTTTGAACTTTGGTGGCTTGGTGACGCCAACTGGCAGCTTCTTCGAGGCATAATGAGCCGGATAGGGCACCCGATAGACGTCGAAGGCGTCTGATCCCCGTCGCCTCTCTCTGCTAATTTCATGTCTATCATTTGTTCAAGCATCAACCGACTGACGGCTGTTGGGTCGACCGGACTTGGATAGAAATGGGCGTGTTGCGCACTCGGGGTAGTCAGCACAGTCGCCTGAGGGGCCACGGGGGACCCTTGGGAAGGCGGGGCCTGCAGCGGGGCCGGTGTTGTGTAGTGTGCTTGTTACAGGGGCATGCCCCCAGGGAAGCTGGGAGTTGCTGGGGAGGTCGCAGCTTGCAAAGTTGCTTCTGAAGATTGCCTGTTGCCCACGGGCGCTTCGAGCAGAACCTCGGTCTATCCGGACGTCGAGGGTTGTACGTTCCGCTCATTTAGTTGCTTCTTCAGCAACTCAATCTCTTGCTGGAATCGTTGCATCATGTGCAACATTGCCGGGTCGGTTGTGGGGAGACTGGGCATGCCCCCTGTCTCTTCGGCCGGGGCATCCTCGGATGATGTGGAGGGCCTACCGCTCGTGTCACCGGTGGTGACTACATTGGCCGTGAGAGCCGCAGGAGGTTCTTCGTGAAAGGTTTCTTCGGCGCCTGTCTGTGCCGCTTCGCTTGCTGCTCTTCCCCTTCTAGTAAGCGGCCCCGGTCTGGCGGCGAGTCTGGCCACTTCTTCAAGGTTGGTGGGTAGGGCCCTGTACCGACCAAAAACTCCTGCCATATTGCAGGTGAAGTTTCTCCAGCTTCTATTTCTCTTAGTCCTCCCCCCGGATGACCTTCCTGGGAACACCAACCTGTCGAAGACCGATCGTCGGGGCGGCGCTTCCTCCTGAAAAGGGGACTGGCGCGGCTCCTCCGATAGATTCCTTGACTCTGCACTAGGTGCGGGTCGGGCTTCTTCTTCTTGGAAAGCGGAGGCCACTGCCCCCAGCAGTCTCTGGCGACCCATGGGAGTGCTGCCTGGGCCTCGGAGGTAATTTCTCATGGCCTGCTCGATCCCTTCCCACTCCTGCTCGGGGAGAGTAGCCGGTAGTTGTGCGTCGATGGCAGTGACAGGAGGGGAGTAAACCCTGGGTGCCGGGCGGGCGGCATTATGTCGGCGCCCACGGCGATGACAGCGGGTATTCTCGGGCAGCACTGGCATGACAGGCGCTGGTTGGTGGGCTGGGGTCGTCACCTCGACCCTCTCATCTCTTCGGGCCCTCCTCGGGCGGAAAGTGCTGGGTCTCGTCTTGGCATATGCAGTGGGCTGGGCCTCCTTGGGAACCCAGATTTGTTTCAATTTAGCCGGCCTATGAGCTGGCACAGTCTTCGGTGCCGCGGCCAGGACAGTGGGCGTCACCTTCTCTTTTAGCTTCTCCAGCCTTTGGAAAGAGTTACGGACTGGGATGGTTGGGACGATGCGGTCCGGTATCACCTGGGACCTCTGTCCATCGAGGTGGACCCGGATGGTCCCGACAGCCATGGATTTCCCGGAGCTAGATATGCGGCATCCCGGGACGACACCGGTGTTGTTCCTTCGGAGCCTCCTCCGGTGAGATCCCGACCCCTTGTAGGACAGACCAGCGGTCTGGTGCACATGGTGCACGTTGCAGCTCAGCTTCGTTGCCATGACGCCGTTGTCGCTCTTGGCCACAGCTCGGCCGACAGTAGCTTCAGTGGCCCCCGGGATGGGAGCGTTGGTCTGGGGCTCATCGGATGCTTTCACGTCGAGTAGGTTGACAAAGGCCACCCCAAGAAAGTTGGGGAAGCCCACTGTGGGAGGGAAGCTCCCGAACTTGAGGGGGACCGCGAGGTAGCCACCCCGAACATGGCTCTCAACGACCTGAGGGCCACAAGTAACCGCCATTGTTGGTACCATAATGCGATTTTCCTGCATTCGTAAAAGTAGCGCAATTAGTATTACAAGAAGGGGGCCGCATCGCCCTTAATTCCGGCAAAGAGATGAAGGGTGGATCTGGTCCCACCGGGCGTGCCAGACTTGTGGACGCACTTTTCGATGCGCTGGTTCATTTTTTTCTTTGAGTCGGTTTATTCGGTGGGTTTATTCATTTATTAAGTGCGTGGGCGTGCCAGTCACAGAGTGACAATTTATTCGGGCTTCGTAGAAGCCCCTAGTGTGCTCGGTCCAACTTCATCAGACGATTGTGTGGTTCGCGTCGGGACCAGATCCCGTCGTGCCGTAAAGGTCACGACGTCATTTACATCCCCCATACGGGAGAACACCCTTGATTAATTTCTGAAACTAGGGGCCCTACGGCCGAAAGAATTGATACTAACTGTGCACGGAAGGGGCAGGAATAAAGCGCACTAGGGCCTGCATAGGGATACGGGCCATCGGTCATGTCGGTCACGCGGGGACCCTTTTTATATTTGAACGAAGGTCCATAATAGAAACGCGGTGAAAGCCGGGATAAATCCGTTCAAATGTCTGCCGAAAGCGCGGCAAGTTTAATGATAGATCGGAGAAGATCCGGTGTGAGAAGCAGGTTCGGTCTAATCAGAATGTCGGCCCGAGGCGAGGTCGGGTCGTGACCATGTCGGGATAACTCCCAAGACTCAGGCCCGGCCTTCGAGGGTGACCTTGTTGTTCCCTTAACACTGGGTCACGGGGAGAGACGAGGCTGCAGTGTGGATTATTACTACATTATATTTATTATTACTGTTATTCTCATGATTTCGTTGCTTATTTTCCTTTTATGCATTTTTTTGGGATGGGTTTATTACTTCCTTTCTATTTACTGCCCGCGTTTTTCCCTTTTATTTATTTATCATAGCCTTTCATTATTATTATTATCACCATTGTCCTTACTATTGCAATTTTTTTTATCATTATTTCTTCTATTTTGATCGTCGATGCAACTACACTTTTCTCCTTTCTTATTTACATGTTTGATACTTTGAGGAGTGGGCCGTTGGAGGGCTAAGGGGGTGTGCCGCTGATCCGGGGGTAGTGTGCCGGCGAAGGCACCTGAAGGGTGTACCGGGGAGAGGGGCGTAGGCGTACCGCCGAAGGAAGAAGAGTGTACCGCTGAAGGGAGGTGGAAGAGTGTGCCGCTGAAGGGCCAGGAAGGTGTGCCGCTGGAGGGGTACGGGAGCGTGCCGGCCAAGGAGGCTGGAGGTGTGTCGGGGAAGAGGCATGGCCAGTGTACCGCTGAGGGGTTCAAGGAAGGTGTGCCGGGGAAGGCAGCAAGGGAGTGTGCCGTGGAAGGATCCAAAAAAAGGGCATTGGTAGGGTGTACCGGCGAGGGCTGGAATAGGTGTACCGGTTAAGGTCCACTCCTCCTCCATTTATTTTAAGGCTTTTCTTTTCTTCATTTCTTTGATCTTTAGGCAATTTTATACAGCTCTTTTCTCCCTCTTCTCGCAACCTTTTCTTTACAGATTGAGCATTTAATCCACCACGTAGTCATTTAATCTAATTCTTCTCATATTGCCCGCAGTGCCTCATTTCGGTTGGAGTGTTCTACCGCTGATCGCTCCATTCGTTTGTTGCTTCCTTTTACATTCTGATGTGTTATTGTTACATTTGTTTGTTGCTTCCTTTTCCCTTTTCAACGTATTATTATTTCTCATGAAAATTCGGCAGCATCTCCCCTTGACCCGAGCGTAAGGGAGATAGAGGGAACGCGCCCACACGGAGTGGCGGAACCCGACAATTGGAGGTGGGTGCCCGAGGGCGGCAGCACCTAATAAAGCCTCGGGAAACCTGAAAGCAACGATGGCCAAGAGACCCCTCTAGGGACGGTTGGAAAGTGTACCGGGCTGGGAGGCTGGGTGTGTGTCTGCAAGGAGTGGCCTAGAGTGCACCGGGGAAGGCCCACAGGGGTGTGCTGGCGAAGGGCTTGGCCAGGGCATGCCGGGGAAGGGCAGGATGGGTGTGCCGGCGAAGGACTTGGCCAAGGCGTGCCGCTGGGAGCTGGGGAGGCTACACCGTGGTAGGGGTGCACCGGTGGGGGACTGAGCAAGGAAATGAAGATGAGGGTTGGCTAGGTGGGTTAGGGCTGAAGAAGGGAGGAAGGCCAAGGATGGCGTTGGTTGTTGGGTGTTCAAAAGAAGAAGAGGGGCCTCTCCCTTCAGGCCAATAGATGAGGTTGAAGGTCAGGGATCCCATGAGAAGGGCCATGACAAAGGGGAAGAAGGGTCCCCACTGGGGTCCAACCCGTCGGAAGGAGAAGGAAGAAGGGTTGAAACGCACACATCCTGACGTAAATCAAACACGATAGCAAGAAATCCAAGAAGGGGGAAAATTTCCATTCATGAAGAGAAAAGGCCATAACCGGCCATGTACACCTCCAAACATCGGGATAGAAGATACAGCAGAGGGAAGAAGAAGAAGAAACGGAGGAGAGTAAAAGGAGGAGTTAGGGCCGAGCAGGGGTGACGGATCCCTGCCCCTTCCCCCCCTAATACATCACACACACACTCTCTCTCTCTTCCTTACTCTCTCTCCTGGGTGGTCGTCGGAGGGGAACCCTACGGCGGAGCTCCCTTCTTCTTCTTCTTCTCTTCTTATTCTTCCTCCGGAGGCGGTGGCTCTCTCCAGCGGCGGGTCTCTTCTCTCTGTCTGCCTGTTGTCTCCTCTGTGTCTCTCCCAGCCCCCCTTTGGTTCGTCGGAGGAGGAGGGCTTTTATACCCAGCGGCGGAAACGTTCGAGCATGGTGGTCGGAGGCGGGAAGTGACTGGCCATGATGGAGTTTGACCTTCTCCGTCCTTGGTGGCAGAGGAGTAGCCTGCGTGGCCCAACCTCCAGTCGACACCTAGAACAGCCCACTGCGTGCCAAGGATCTCTAGGGCATGGGCACGAGATTTTATCTGCCGGACGTGCCATTGAAATGCCTGAACGTCGTGCCGCTGGTGGGCTCAACAAGCATGTCACTGAGAGGGCCAAAAGGGCGTGCTGCTAGAAGACATAGCAAGTGTGCCGCTAAAGGGCCTAAAGGGCATGCCGCTGAAGGGGCCTGAGGGCGTGCTGCTGGGAGGCCGTTAGGGCGTGCCGCTGAAGGCCTGCGGGGCGTGCCGCTGAAGGTGCCCAAGGGCGTGCCGGCGAAGGGGCAGCAGGGCATGCCACTGGGAGGCCGTTACGGCATGCCGCTGATGGTGCCCAAGGGCGTGCCGCTGAAGGCCAGCGGGGCGTGCTGCTGAAGGTGCCCAAGGGCGTGCCGACGAAGGGGTAGCAGGGCGTGCCGCTGAAGGCTTCAAAGGGTGTACCGCTGGAGGTTTGCCCAGGCGTGCCGCTGGGGACACATTTGAGGCCTTTGTCGACACGAATTGTGGTCCACTTACTTTTCTTCGAGGCCTATGGATTGTGGGCCTGTTGGTATTCGATTTCTCTCCGCTGTGGTGACCCCAGAGACGGCTTCACCGCAGCGTGTGTGTGTGTTCGGAGAGTCCGGATGGCCCCTCTTCTCCGTGGTTTCTTTAGTTGAAGTTGTTAACGATGCTGGACTAGTTGGGACGTAAGGGCGTGCCACTTTGCACATCCACACATGGCACCCTCGGATCAAGTGTCCATCCATGATTGACTTTGGAACACGTGCCTCCTCTCTAGTTCGAGCTCACGTTATTGCCATGAGTTCGGACAAATTTACTTAGGTCCCGCTGCTGCCAACTGCTCACTAAAGCATTTCATCAAACACTTCTCAGCATCGACCTTATAGGCTTACCATCTTCAACTACTTCGAACTTATACTAGAATATGCTCAGACCTGCACGGTGCTAGCAAGCAGGTTGCACCGACCTTGCATGCGTTGAAGCCAGGACATGCACCGACCTTGTTGAGTTGAAGGCAGAACATGCACCAACCTTGCTGTGTTGAGGAAGGGATTGCACCGACCTTGCGCCTTTGAAATCAAAACATGTACCGACCTTGCGCCTTTGAAATCAAAACCTTGTGTCGTGCCTTTCATATGTGCTCGGACCTTATGTGTTATAAGGCAACCTTGTATGCATAAACTTCTTCAGTTTTACAGACCTTGTATGATGAAGCGAGAGTGTGCACCGACCTCCATATGCAATTTTAGAAACCTGCACCGACCTTTATATGCGTAATGCAAAACGTGCACCGACTTCATATGCATTCTTCAAAATCTACATTGACCTTATATGCAGGTAACAAGAACGTGCACCGACTTTAGACGCTGAACAACAAAATGTGCACCGACATTAGATGTAGACAAATGAAATGTACACCGACGTTGTATTCATCAGGCTAAAGCGTGCACCGACGTAGTATGCATCAGGCTAAAGTGTGCACCGACCTTGTATCGCACAAGGGCAAATGTGCACCGACCTTGCATCACACAAGGAAAATGTGCACGAACCTTGTATCGCATGAAAGCAATTTTGTGCAAAAACCTTAATATGATGAAGCGAGAAACATGCACCGACCTACTATGCAGACTATCTAAAAGTGCACCGACCTATATGCATACTAAGAAGATGTGCACCGACCTTATACTTGCTCAGACCTGAAATCCATATAAACCAAAACATGCACATACTTCATATGCTGTAAACCAACATGTGCATTGACCTTTACATGCAGCCTACAAAAACATGCGTCGACCTTAGTGTCTTGAGAACACAACTAGCATCGACCTAAGTATGCACAAGGGAAACATGCATCGACCTTAGTGTGTGCATATGACTTATCAACCTGAGAGAAATTTGTGCACACAACCTATTCGATGAAATGTATATGCATGCAACATGATATGCAGTGGTCTAAAATGTGCACGGACTTCATATGCAATGGACAGATATATGCATGGACCTCACATTGAGCACAAACTTAATGCTTCATACACAGTTATGACATCATCAAAACATTGACAGCACCAAGACCTTATCAATGCAGAATTAACACTAAATGCAGCATCAACACTTATGTATGTAGTATGTAAAGACATGATGACTTATAGTGTTTGCTATCATCAAAATCACAGGGACACCACAATCTCCCCCTTTTTGATGATGGCAACAGTACGAGTCTATGGCTACACATTGAGATACACAACATCATGCATCACAGCAACATAGTGAGAAACACAACATCATGCAATGCAACACAGCCGATTATCTCTCCCCCTTTGACGTCATCAAAAAGAAGGAATATGGTTCTCCCCCTTGGACTTCAGCAAAAAGGAACTAAGGTTTGATAAAATCAGTATAGTGAAATGCAAGGCATGCAAACCAGACAATGATCCTAAATTGCCAGACAATGCAAACCAGTATGAATAATGTAGGAGCATGCATCAAGTGACAGAGAGATAATTGATTCTCCTCCTGGAATGCAGACTATTCTCCCCCTGAAGAAATGAGGTGAAGGTTATGATAAAGGACAGTCAAGACAGTCAGCAAAAACACAGGGACAGCCTGATGAGACAATTTTCCCATTTGTCAAAAATACAAGAAGAATTGGAATGGAAAGGTACACGAAAATACATAGATTAGACTGAAACCAATTGTTGAGATCACAAAGCATAGAGAGCATTGAACAAAATCAGAATAAAATATGATTTGTGTCAGAGAGCAGGATACCAATTTCTAAAGAATAGATAAGAGAGGAAGATTTTCAATAGGATACCAATTTCATAAATCTTAAAAAAAATGCAGGCTCTTCTATTATAAGAACTTATGAATAAATCTTAACTGACCAGCATGGTTTAAGCATGATGTATACAGAGTTTGTTAATGAAATTCAATACTCATATCTGAAACAAGTTTTAATAAAGATGAACCAATCACTCATATGACATTCTTGTTTAACCTCCTTCTATCTTACTCATTTAATTTTTCAATGACTCCTCTAGGAAATACAAGAAGTAGTGTTGAGGTTAAACAACAATGAAATCATTTGACTGTCTAGGGTTATAGCAATTTATCCTTTGCAACAATTTTCAGATATTCATTTGATCAAACAAGAAATTTTATGCATTCAAACTTTAAGAGCAATCTAGTTCAGTACACACCTTGTCACTAGAGGATATACGTTGATTAGACGCCAATATCCCTAAGCACTTAGTGTGACTAACAGTCATGCTTTATAATGTACAGAGTTAACTTGACACCTCATGACATACCTCAACTCATTTCCTTGATGAGTGAGATATATTTCTCAGTGTGCAAGTCATTGCTCTGCCTAATTTTTAATCATTATTTCAGTAGAGTTAACTATGGCACTTCATGACTCAGTCCTTTGGACATGGTTTCATAGTGACCAAGGTCATTGCTCTGACATCTTTAACCCCTTAGACATTTCAAAAAACTCAGATCTTTAAAGATAAACCTTACTTCATGTATCTCAACTAAAGATAGGCATGAATTTAAAATTTTCAGATTTCAGAAGATTTTGTGAGAAATAAGATGAGACATTCGGTTAAGATTTATTAAAAAGTGATTCAGATATTTTCAAGTTTTCCACATCCAAACATAATGAACACATTAATTTTAAACCACCTCAAACTTTCAGACATTCATAAAACCGTATAATAGAAGATTCCCTTAAAAGTTTTTAGATTTATGATCAAGGTACACAAATTGAAATCTTCTCAAGTTTCAGAATTTTCAACCAGATTCAGTAGCAGTCAAATTGTGAATTGAAACACAAGCATCAAGGAGCATACATGTATGTGAAGGCACATGAATTTCAAGCATGTAGCAAAGATGACCAGGATTATGTAATACAGCTGCAGATTTTAATGAAATGACCATGAGATTTCAACAAGATTTGTTTGGAGAGCAGCAGGATTATTGTCAAGTTTGACAAAGACTTTCCAAGTTATGTATAGCACAGGATGTGCAGTGAGTATGAGAGTCACTTGAAATCAGTTGGCTAAAGGTATGACATGTATGTTCAAGGTTCGAAAACTGAGAGGTTTCAGACAGACCAGCTCCCCTCAGATAATGCAGAAACACTACACAGAATATACCAAGAACATGAGAATAGCTGATGCCAATAGATACAAGTGGAAATCAGATGAGTAGTTGACAGTTGGAGACAGAATGACAGACATTAAAGACCACTGGGTTCAAGGAGTTGAGAAGAAATTCACTACAGGCATCAATCAAATATATCATTTTCAAGGGTGCAGTTCAATCTGAAGATGGCAGCTTCAGTTGACTGGAGTAGACAGTGATAGAGTGCACAGATCAAATATATATATATAGCTATGCAGTTCAAAATCTTGTTAAACGCTCCCCCTAACTGAATGCATTCAATCTTTTGGGATTTTCAAAATGAATGATAATCGATTTAGAATTAGTGGTTGCATGAGAGCAAACAAATGCACATCATTGAATGATGAAATGCATGAACTTCCCTTTTCAGGATGCATTCCAACATGGCATGAAGACTATACAGGATGACAACTTTAAACAAATATGCATGAGCCACAAAAATTACCTAGGCGGACTCCCCCTATCTGTATGCATATATTAATTGGATTCTGAAAGCAGCATATGCAGAACATTAGAGACATGAGGGAATATGCTCATGAACAACTAGACTGCTCTAATATGCAATTTGACCCATGGTACTAGGCAGAGGGCTTGGTCTAAAGACCACCTCACACATTGTAAGAACCTCCAGACAAATTGTATTTTCCCTTTAGTAACTTACCATTTGATATACCATGATGATCATGCATGACAATGAAGTGTAAATGCAGTCCTATATGCAACAGATTTTTAGTGAACTATGCAATAGATGAGCTGTACCATTCAGACAGACTTTAGGCATCATTCATGTGTAGTTCAACTTTTCAGACAACTTCAATTAAATGGTGCACAGATGCGATAATGAATTCAGTTATGACACTGCAAAATGTCATATAAGAATGCAAACATGTATTCTGACAAATCAAAAACATGCAACTTATAAAGATAGAATTAGAGAAAATTCAAATAACCAACCTGAAAAGATGCAGAAACGGGGTTTATCAAATTCTGGTGCCTTGGCTTATTTACCCCTTTTATTCCTTCCAAGGCACTCCTGTAAAACATATTCTTATTTTGTAGATTTAGGTACCCAAGAATTCTTGGGCCCTGAAATCTCAGTGGCACCTTTGAAGGGTGATGTCCACACTTTCTAAGCTTTCAAATCATCAAATAGCATTGAAGAACAATTGTTCATAGAATGCCCAACCTGACCACAGTAGTGATATGATAAACCAGATTTTGAATTCTTTTTGTGCACATTAGCATTAACATGGAATCTATGTGCATGTTCATGAAAGTTTCTGTTATTATCATAGAAATTTTATCTTTGATTGCCACCAAACACATTCTCTTTCGCAGGGAATCTAGCATATATAGAATTCACATTTCTTTCCTGGACATGCCAACAGTCCTTGACTGTATGACCATGCTTCCCACATTCAAAACAAGAAGAAAGATTTCTTCTCTTAATAACTAACCAGCACTCACTAGCCAGATGGCCTGGCTTCCAACAGTTGGAGCATGCAAGAGATTTTTTGTTAAAGACAGATTCAGTTTTATCAAAAATATTTCCATTTGCAGGGAATTTAGCAAACTTAGAATTGAATTTTCTTCCCAGTGCATGCCAACATTGAGCAACAATGTGGCCCATCTTGCCACAATGAAAACATTGAACCCTCTTTTTCTGAAATGCATGATTGTTATCATTTGAAACCCTAGCATGCATTTTTCTAGCATTCAAATCATCTAGTTCCATTAATTTACATTCATGTATTTGGTGACTAGCCTTGTGACAGTAATGACATGCCATGATTTTCTTATGTGCATGTGTGTGTGTGGATGATTTATGGGCAACATGCAAAGAGGGGGCAGAAACCTTTTTGTTCTTTTGTTTTTCAGTTGGTTTCAAAGTCTTCTGAGTAGTAAACTGAAAAGTATGTTGGTTCGGAGAACTGTGAGAATCAGAACTAGAAACAAAGGATGTTTGAATTTTGTTTTTAAAGCACTTTTTATTTGTAGGGTTATAGCCTAACTCTTCCTTCTGAAAATTAACCTTGCTTCCAAGAAGCTTATCTAAATTGTTCCTTCGTTCAACAAATCTAGACAAAGATTCATTAAGATCATTATTTTCTTGTTGAAGAGCTAAAATACTAAACTCATAACTGGCAAACTCTTCTTCACACTCAGCAACTTTAATTTTCAAAGCCTCATTAATAGACTTGAAATCTTCACTTTCTTTTTGCAACATTATCAATTTTTCAGATTCGGTTGAACAAACAGATTTTCCTTTTTCTATGGTTAAGAGTTTTTCAGAAATAGCAGAGTTGTGATGTTTGAGTCTCTCATTTTCTAATTTTAATTATTCAATCTGTTCACTATTGTTATCAGATTTGGAATTCAACTCTTCACTCAGTCTTTCCTCTCTTTGTTCCATTTCCAAGTTCTTGTCCAACAAGTTTTTGTTTTCTTCTCTTAGGGAAATGATTAAGTTTTGATGCCATTCCAAATCATGGTGAAGGCTTTCATTTATTTCCTTCAGAAATTGACATTTATTACAAATTGATTTATCAGAGGAGGTTGTTTCATCTGTGTTTTTCACATTGTTTCCTAAGACATTCATTCTTAGATTTTAGAGCATTCAATTCAGAGCTAACACACTCAAAATCTTTCAACCGTTTTTCATTCTGAACTGAATTATTGATATGAACCTGATCATCATCAATTGAGCTAAGTTTTTCTTTTAGTTTAGAATTTCACATGCAAGTTCTTGATTTTCTTCTTTGTATAAACCAATTTGTTTCTTAAGCATTTCTTTTTCAGATTTCAAATGATCTAGTTCTGAAGTAACAAAATCAAGGTTTGTCAATTGTCTTCTAAATATGTCATTTTCTATTTTAAGAGTTGCAATGTCCTCACTTCCAGAAGGATCATTTGACTTCTTTTTCAGGGTTTTATTCTTTTTTTCTTAGTCTTTCATAAGACTCTAGCAAATTAGCATAAGCATCCTGCCAATCATCTAGAGTAAAATTCTCAAAGGGGTTTACCTCATCATCATCACCCTCTTCATTTTGGTTGCTGCCATCAGCCATCATGCATCGATCTTGAATTCCACGATTGGCAGTCTTCAGTTTATCCACTATTTCTTTTGCAGACCTGTAGTCATGAAAACAAGAGTGGAGTGCCTTGTTAGTCGCTACCTTCATCAATTCCAGGGCTCTTTGATTTTCATCCCACATCGATCTATGTCTGTCAGTCCATTTGGACTTGTTCTTTGGTAGTCTGCGTGGACCGTGAGTAATGATCTTCCACAGATTAGGATTAACAAACTTGACAAACATGTGCAAGTTGCTAAGCCATAAGTCAAAATTAGTACCATCGAAAATCGGTGGATGAGCCATGGATCAAAACAGCATACAATGACAAAACAAGAGCGGTGACCAAAGATGTACCACAAAAACGCAGGATCTACTGTAGATCGATGGATCTGGACAATCAGAAACCTGCTCTGATACCAATTGTTAGAACATGTGGTACACAGAAATAGATCCAGAGGGGGGGGTGAATGGACCTTTTGGAAATATCGTTCAATTAAAACACAAGCTTCACTCAAAGGAATAAATGAAAAAATAGCTCCACAAAAGATACTTAGAAATGAAGACTTCTACTTAGACCGGTGGACAAATACTTGTCATGACATCAAAGTATCAGCGAGAGACTAGATGATCACCAACATTCATAGCTCAAGCAAAACAAATATCGAATACCTAGCGCTCAAAAGAACAATCAACAGAAGGGGGCAGGAGACAAGGACAAACACAACAATGCAAACCACTGCACATGGAGTTTTTTAGGTGGTTCGATCTCAGACTCGAGATCTACGTCCACCCCCCACTCCAACCGAGTGAGGCTTCCCTTGCTCCAAGCAAGAAGCAGACTCAGTCTATAAACAACGGCTACCTAACAGCTTGCCTTGAGGGAGACAAATCCCTCAACACCGATCTTGCAACCCACAGGATCTGAAACCTGAACTTGCCACCCGCAAGCTCAGAACCGGAGGACCAATCCTCCCTTTCTCCAAATCGGGGGGGCAACCACGAGTAGCACACCACTACTCGCAACCGGAGACACAGTCTCCCTTCCTCCAAACCGGAGGGGAAACCGTGAGTGATACCCAGTCACTCACAACCGGAGAGTCCAACTCTCCCTTCTCCTGAACGCACAGGAGGAAACTTGATCCCAAACCAGGGAATCAGAAAACTCTAGGAAATGGAAAGTGACAAACAAAAAACAAAAGAGGAAACAAAAACAATTGTAGCTCCAACTGGAGCAGGACTGTTTAGGATTTGATCCTGGAATAGATCTATAGATCTTCAATATCGCTGAGGCAGAGCTTCTAAGCCGGCTCAGGTCCTCAGCCGAGGCAGAACCGCGCAGCTGTGGGAGAATGGAGGTCCCGGACAGCACCGAGCTCCGATGAGGACGAAACCACTTTCGTGACGAAGAGGACTGGCAGACGCTTCCGTGGATGCCTCTTATGCCTTCAGAATCACAGGTAGTTGACCGTGATGGCTTCTGCAAGCTACTGGTACCTCTGCAACATTTGGACAGCAACCTGCAGGCCTTGTAGAAGCCACCAAAATGACCTAAAGAAGAAGATGGAGGAAGTGTATGTGTGAAAGGGGTGAAGGGGGTGGAAGATGAAGTGTGTGGGAGGGATGGGGATGCTAATGGTGATAGGATAGAGATGGGAGAGGGCAGGGGGCGCAGGGTCTCAGCTGGAGGCAAGGGAAGGTGGTGTAAGGGAATGAGAATGGAGGGAGGTGGGAGGGGCGAACCTAACTAAAAGGGAGGGGAGGGGGGCGGCCAAAACATGGAGGGAGTGGTGGATTTCAAATTTGAAATGGCCTTGGAAGTTGTGGGGTTGTGTGGGGAAGGGGTTGATTGTGTTGGAATGGGGAAAGTGGTGTTGGAATGGTGAGGGATCTCCTTGGGACTAGGGGGGTGGAGTAATGGAGGCCATGGGGAAGTGGAGGGCTTTAATGATGGTAGGTGGGGGTTGAGGTGGTTGGGAAGGGAGGAGAGAGAAGAAAATTTGAAATTGGGTGTTGAGGAGAGAGAAAGTGGAGTGAAAAAGAGGGATTAAGAGAGGGAAGGGTGGGGAATCTCTCCCCTAGGGTTTCTCACCCAAAAAAATGTTGGAATCACTCCACTAAACTAAGCTTTGGACTCTCAAATGGCATTCTTTTTCATTGATTGATTCATTACCTCTAAATGAAGGAAATGGGGCCCTATATATAGGAAACCCACATTTTACAATAAGTCCCTTACAAAAGACTCAATAACAAATAACCGAAGGGGTAGGGGGGGCTCATGGGCCAAGCCCGAAGAATTGGGCCCAATAGCACATTACACAATCTAATGACACTCAAACTTAGGAAAATAAATGCAAGACCTAGGAACATGACTCAAATAAAAGGGAAAATACATCAAATGACTCAAATAAAATTACATAGGACTCAAAATTAAATGACTAAACCATGCCGGATGCAACCGGGGTGAGGAGACGAGCTGTGAACGTGGGCATGGGAGGTGATGTCCCCTTCATACTCCCGGGGTGCGGAGAACTCGACTCCGTCGAGTAAGTGTCCTTCCCTCCTTGGAGGGTGTAGAAGTGGTACAGCCCTCAAGTCTTCCGAACGAGACTGATCCATCAGAATTCCCCACACACCTCTTCTCATCCCCAAGACCATAAATTACACCCACCATTAACCAAAATTTCAAATTCCACTATCCCTCCAAGCCAACCTGCCCCCTCCCTCTCCCCTTCTCTAACCCGGCTGCACCCATCCTCTCTCTCACTCCAGCTCCTGCCCCAGCAGCCCCCACACCCCCTCCATCTCCCCTAGACCCCTCCAGCCACGTTCCACCAGCCCCAGCGCATTCCCTCTGCCATTTGGTCGCACACCCCCCCCCCCACCAACACACCAATCATCTTCATCCAACAGTCCCAGCTCACAGGTAGCAGTGTACCAGAAACTTGCAGTAGCGGCCACGGCGTCATAGTGAAGCTTCAGAAGGTGTACCATATACCGTTGGCATCGTTGTCCAGTCAGCTTTGCAGCCGAGGTCGTTTCATCATCGTCCAAGAACCGAGCGGCCCGTGAGAGCAATTCTTCCTCGACTGCGTAGAACCACTCAGGCAGAGAACCAGAGCTCCAGATCAAGTTCAACCATGGCCACTCCCTTGCAGATCTGGGAGCAAAACTTGTCTGAGGGCTTCTCCTTCAAGTCCTCTCCCATACCCAAGAAGCAGAGCTAAGTTTGGACCTCGGCATCAAAAGTTCCAAATTTTCCAATCCAAGTGCGTCAGGTCAATTTTCTTGAGCCAGAACCGACACATCCCTGTTGTTCGGGCCTTCACGATCAGATCCAACATCTGCTGATGGCGCTGTTGGTCCCGACAGAAAGAAGACTCATCTACGATCACAACGGTACCAGTCTCGCCTCTAATAGAGTACGGGACAGTTCGTGGCGCCCCCGTCCTCAAGCAGCATCACCCTGGGAGCAGCCAGAACCAGTGAAGACCAGCCCTGTTCCAGGCTCTGCCCCGGCTAGCGGTATCGTCACAAAATTCCAAGAAAATTCAAGCATCTTCCTGGGTCAAGTCAAGGAAGTTTGGCACTAGTTGCATCCTATTCGGAGTTCGATAGTGATCGTGGCGGCACCATCTTCGACTGTCTGTCCGGCGGTTCCAGAAGCTGGCAGCACCGGTGGAGCTCGGTACAACGGTTTTCTAGCTTCACTCCCATGTTGGGATCGGTGCGATGGATTCAGAGGGGGGTGAATGAATCTCTCCTTTAAAAATTACCCAATTTTTATCTATAACAATCAGAGATGCGGAATTAAAGCAAAATGGAGCCTCAATAGACTTGGGTCCTCACTTCAAACAACGAGAAATAGATCAGATGAATTAACCTTTGGATCTACCCTATGCAAGCTACACAGAATACTCAGTTTATCTAAACAAATTGGTTCTTATGGAACCGAAATCAAGTGTTTAGTGTGCAAACCAAATTTCCACTAGACTGAAGAAACAGATCGGCCTATGCATACATCTAGCGTGTCAAATAAGGCAATTAAACCACAGTAGACAAGGGAGTTTTTAGGTGGTTCAGTCCGCAGACCTACGTCCACCCCACACTCAAACCCGAGTGTGGCTTCCGCTGATACACAGCTTAAACCGCTGGGCCTCACAGCTTGCCTACAACCAACTGAGCATCACAGCTTGCTTCCGCTGGGCAATACAGCTTAGCCATCCGCTGCCTAACAGCTTGATCCGCTGGGCAATACAGCTTAGCCGACCAGAGGAATCCTCCTCTGCAACCGCTGAGCAACACAGCTTGCTCCGCTGACTAACAGCTTGAAACAAAGGTAAAAAGAAAAACAAAAGATGATAAAACACAGTGACTGAAAGCTGTAAAAGATATAACACAAAGTGGCTCACAAAGAGCTAACTGGCCTGATTTGATCCATGGTCCAGTAGAAACAGATCTTCAGATGAAGCTTCTCTTCTTCTCCTCTAACTCTCTATCTCTCTCTCTATCTTTCTTCTTCTTCTTCGTTTCTTTTCTTCTCTGCTGCTCTCTCTTTTTCTTTCTTTTCTTCTTTGCTACTCTCTTCTTCTGGATCGTGCAGTCTCTCTCTGCTTCTGTTCTTTCAGATAAGCTCCCCTACTTCAATCACTCTTCTCATGATCAATTTCTCCAGATAGAGAATTCTTCTATTTATAGCATCAGAGAGGTGGGCGTGTGTCCTCAACAATTCCCGCCCTAGAGCCTTGACCACGTGGAAGCATTTCAGCTTGCTGCGTTACACGTGTCACGATCCTAGCACATCCTCCATTCTTGGATCACGTGCCCTTCTTAAGCTCCTCGAGCAGCAGTCCTATCATATCAGGCTTGTTATCAGTGTGAATTAATCTGAAAGGAAAGAAAGGATGCATCGAGTAAGTTTGATATTTGAACTGAGCCTGTACAGACTTGATGCACAAAATGCAGTGTGCATATAAGAAAGTATGTACAACGAGAATGAATGCACGGACATGTCATCCACGAGTGTACAGACTTTGAATGCATGTAATGCATTTTACATATGGAGAAGTATGCACATTGAAAGTGAATGTACAGACATGCCATCAACGAGTGTACAAACTTTGCGTGCAATGTAAAACGATGTACAGACTTTCTGTGCCTAACGCTTAAGCCTGAATGCATCATGTATAGACTTGCTAAGACATCAAGGCAGTCGTGTGCAGACTTGGTGTATGTGCGAGACAATTCAATACAGTATGCATATAGTAAAGTATGCACATTGAAAGTGAAATGCTCAGGCATGCTATCAAGGAGTGTACAGACTTTGCATGCATGCGACAAGACGATGTACAGACTTTGCTAAAATGATTTAGGGACATATCAGCAGAGAATGTGCAGACTTTGTATAGACATGAAACAACCGAATGCACTGACTATGCCTATGCATTGAGCAAACAAATGCACTGACTATGTATATGTGTAAAGGACAACGATGCAAAAGGATGCATTGACTATGTTCACGAATGTATAGACTCGCTAAGTGAGATACAGAGACTGCACGGACTTATGGCCACCATGAAACACAGGTATGATATGCACATGCCTAGATAGTTTTTAACCCTGTATAGAGTTAAGCAATGTACTGACTCTGTTGCATGCTTGTATCGACTTTATGTATGCATGTACAGGCTTAACGACATGTGAGCAACCTTGCACGGACTCAAGGTTCATGCAGCAAACATATGCATGTCTAGGCAAAACTCTGTACTGACTTAACCTGTGCATGGGCATTTAATCAGAAAAATGCATTCAAAACATCATTTCATCATCATTTCATCATCAATGCACAAGTGGCACAAAATAACAACACACACTATCATCATCATCATCATCATTCTTATGTGGTGACTCATTGAGTTGCTATCATCAAAACATCAACACACTATCATCATGGCATAAGGGGCACAACAATCTCCCCCATTTTGATGATGTCAACACAATGAGTCACACAGACTCAGCAAATAATTCTCCCCCTTTGACACAATCAAAAAGGAAATGGTTTACGAGTGGAATGAAAGACATGTATGAAATCTGATACCAATTCTCCTCCATAGAAACAAACAAAGAGAGTACTGAAGAATAACATATAGGAACTCCCCCTATCAACATGAATGTTTGACTGCACTCCCCTTAAATGCAGATGACCCAGAACTCCCCCTGAAGTGCAGAAATGAACCCTGGTTAACCAATGAAGCAATATGAAATCTGCCATCACAAGGAATCCAAAGCAATAATGGTTGTGGCACCTCATATATGTATGAGCAGAATAAAGCAAGTGAAAAGTCCACAGAACCAGAACTGGTTATAGAAACAAGATGGAAGATTCCAACATTGTGGAGAGTGAAACAATGATGTAAATGAAGTAGATGTAGCCAAGGGTAGGAGTAAATAATAGCAAGCAAGGTACAGGATCTCCAACAGGTAAGATAGCATGATGATTAATTTGTCAAAGGTAAACCTGATCAGAGGAAATTGTATGGCAGGTACCACAGTAATAAGTCCTCACAAGGAAAGACTCTCCTATCATAGGGGGTTATGAATTAAGCGACATGACCCAACTGATTTAATCATGATGTATACCAAATTTGTCAACCAAATTCAATACTCATATCTGAAGGTAGGTTTTAATAAAGATTAACGAGCTAATCAAGCAATGCTCCGGATCAAACATCCTCCAACTTACTCAAATACTCTCAATGACACCTTTGAGAGTCACACAGAGCAGAATTGAGATTAAACACCCTTACTAGAATGTGAGTTGACTATTTTTGCAAGACATTTTATTTTGATTAGCACATTATACTTTTCCTGAGCAATTTAAGTTGATCAACACCTTTTTTACGTGAGGCACAACACGTCTTAGGTGAAGTGACCCAGTTACTCAGTGTGATAACTTTCATTGCCTCTCAACTTTGAGAGCAGAGTTAGCACTAGAAGTGTCTTTTTACATGAGGAGACACCTTGATCAGAGGCCAGACTCCCCAGTTACTCAACACAGACATGCTATTGCTCTATCAGATTTTTCAATAAATTTTCACCAGAGATAACTATGGCACTTCATGACATAGGATTACTATATTTCATTGATACAGTACCCAGTTTTCTCAGTGACCAAGTCATTGCTCTAAATTCAATTTTTCTTATAGTCAACATTTTCTAGGCAAGTGTTTAAAAACAATACTCACTCTATGTATCTCAACCAAAGTAGCCTTGATTTCAAATTTTTAGATTTCAGATGAGTGAGTCTAAGTTTTTCATGACACATATGGTTAAGATTTATTAAGGCTTATCATTCAGATATTCTCAAGTCATTTAAGTACAAATCTGAGAATACATTAACCTTATATCAGTCTGATTCAGTGGTCACTCTTAAACCTATATGATAGGAATTTCTTCATGATTCTCAGACTGAATTGCATGGCATGCAACTAGAGTTCCTCAGATCAGATCAAAAATACAGCTGACCAACTAATCAACAATCGAAACAATTCAGTCACACCAGCTAAGAAAAATGTGAAGGATGTGTGTAAGCTGGTGGAAGAGTCAACAACAAGAGAGAAGAGCATTAAAAAGAGTATATCAACAAGTAGTAGCTGAGTCTGGAATCCAGACAGTTCAGCTTTTTCAACTCAGGAACATAGAATATGGGTGAACCACTTAAATGCAGAGAAAGGATCAGATTGCTAGACAGTAAGATTCCAAGAGATGAAGAAGTGAAGAAACAGGAATGCTCCCCCTGTCTAGATGCAATGGACTAACTTTTTACGTTTTTCAAATTTTATTGCATGCACTATTCTTCATATGTGCAATATGCAGCAATTCTGATGAAGAGTAGCATGATCATTAAGTGACAACAGTCAAACTTCCCTTGATGCAGTGCATGATGTGCAATGAAATCACAGCTCATGATTTTAAAATATGTGCTCGAAGAAAATTCATGCTGTTCAACCAGAGAGAGAGACTACCAAATACATCAAGTTCATTTCACATTTTCAGAAGGTTTCAATTAAGCAGGAATCAAATCAACAAGATGCTTAACCATCTCAAACAAGCAATTTTTCAGATGATGGAATTTACACAGATTATTCAGAACTAACCTGAAGCGTAGGATCCTGGGGTTTTCATTATTGAGTGCCTTGGATTATTAACCCATTTATTCATCAACTTCCAAGGCACACCTGCAACAACTGGGTTATTTTGATCCAGTAGGAACCCAATTCGCCTTGGGTCCTGAAGTAAAAGTGACACCTCTGAATGGTGCTTTCCACATTTTCTGAGACTTCAGATCATCACTCATCATCAAGGAGCAATTATCCATACAATGACCTATCTGACCACAGTAATGGCATGATGCAGTAGATTTTAAATTTGATTTATGCACATTCTTATAGCATGAATTCTATATGCATATGGATTTTTGTTAACCGAATTAACATTCTGTTTACCAAAAATAGTCTGGCTTTGATATCCTGCCAGCCAACAGGTTGCAGCCCTGTGACCTGGCTTTCCACATTCAAAACGTAGAGACGATTTTCTTTTATTAATAGCTTTATTCTTACCAGCAGCATTGGGAGTAGGAAATTTTATAAATTTAGAATTAAATCTACTTCCCTGAGCATGCCAACAGTCTTTGACTGTATGGCCATGCCTTCCACATTCGAAGCACCTTAGGTGCTTACCTTTGGATCCATATTTATCCCAATATGACCCTGACCAGCACTCAGCAGCCTTGTGACCGGGCTTGTTGCAATTGAAGCAGATAATGTGCTGGTTAAACACAGGTTTGTTTCTTCTATACCCGTGATGATTTGCAGAAAATCTAGCATGCATCCTATCATTGAATTTCATAGCAAAGCACTCATTCATTAAATGACTATGCCTTTCACAGTAGTAACATGAAGCATCAGATTTCCTAGTGGCATAGTTTCTACCAAATGAATTCCTAGAATGCATTGCTTCACCAGCATGCTCATCTTCAAGCAACAATCTGTAATCATCCATTACATGCCCTATCTTGCCACAATAATGACATGAGCCATTCTTATCAGATGCATACGAATAAGTAAATGAGTTATGAGCAGTATGCATTGACCCATCAGATGCACCAGAGCTGGCAGATTTCAAGACACAAGTAGGGACGTTTTTTACCTTATTTTTCTTACCATTCTTGTTCAATTGTTTACCCTTGTCCACAACTTTTGTTTGTTTTTCAGTTTTCAGGGCCTTGAATTGAAATACAGATGATGAAGGTGTTTTAGAAGGCACATAGCAGCTAGTGAATGAGGTAGATGGGTCATTTTTAGGTTTCCTCTTGTCGACCACATTGTGACCGTGACCTGCCTTCCGAACATTAAGCTTTGTTCCAGGAATCTTATCAGAATTGCTCTTTCCTTCAACAGATTTTGATAATGTGCTTTTAAGACCCTGGATTTCAGATTTTAAGGAGGCTATGTTATCTTCATAGCCAATGATCTCGGTTTTACAAGAGATAATCTGCTGATGCAGCTCAGCATTCAGACTCTGTAAGGTTTCAATTTCTTGTGTGTGCTCTTCCTCTCTATTAATCTCATCCTCCTTCATCACACATTTTCCTTTCTCAATGGTCAGCCATCTTTCTGACATGACCGTATTCAGGATCATGAGTTTCTTGTTTTGTTCCTTCAACTCTTTATTTTCAAGTTTCAGTTTATTCAATTCAGAATTAACCTTACTAAACTCTTGCAAGCTCATTAGATGTTCATCATTCTTCTCATTCAGCTTGTTCTCCAGTTCAGATATCTTGTTTAAACATGTTTGATTCTCATTTTTCAAAGACACAATCTGTTCCTTACAGTTATGAATATCTATCATACATGCATCATAAGATTGTTTCAGGTTTGGACAGTTTTCACAAGAGAGTTCAGATTTATACTGTTCAATCGTTTTCTTCAATCTTTTATTTTCATATTTTAATTTCGTACATCTATCAGTAAGTTCTTCATTTATATTCCATAAATCATCAAGTGAAATTTCTTCAGATCCAGAGCTTACTATGAATGACGATTCCTCCTGTTGATCAGAGTGGTGATCACCCCGGTGGGCCATTAAGCATTGATCCCCTTGCTCTCCATTTGTAGCAGTTATTCTATCCAAGATTTCCTTTCCAGAAGCGCACCTGAGAACAAAAGGAAATCTGTCAGTATTAACTGCAGCTTTCAAAATGTTAAGAACTGTGACATTATCACGGTTCTTTGCTCTATCCTCTCTAGACCACTTGGTCTCATTATGAGGTAATTGGTGTGAGCCTTTTGAAACTAAACTCCATAGATTAGGATCAATGGAATTTATATAAACGAATAGGCCGCCTAACCAATTACTAAAATTAGAACCATCAAACGCAAACGGACGAGCCATTAAGACAGATAGCAAATAGATTCAACGCACAAAGCAATCGATAAGAGATGCACCAAAATCGAAAAAGCACCGAAGACAGCAAGATCCTCTGTAGATCGTTGGATCTGGAAAGTCAGAGACCCGCTCTGATACCAATTGTTGGGATCGGTGCGATGGATTCAGAGGGGGGTGAATGAATCTCTCCTTTAAAAATTGCCCAATTTTTATCTATAACAATCAGAGATGCGGAATTAAACCAAAATGGAGCCTCGATAGACTTAGGTCCTCACTTCAAACAACGAGAAATAGATCAGATGCATTAACCTCTGGATCTACCCTATGCAAGCTACACAGAATACTTAGTTTATTTAAACAAATTGGTTCTTATGGAACCGGAATCAAGTGTTTAGTGTGCAAACCAAATTTCCACTAGACTGGAGAAACAGATCGGCCTATGCATACATCTAGCGTGTCAAATAAGGCAATCAAACCACAGTAGACAAGGGAGTTTTTAGGTGGTTCAGTCCGCAGACCTACGTCCACCCCACACTCAAACCCGAGTGTGGCTTCCGCTGATACACAGCTTAAACCGTTGGGCCTCACAGCTTGCCTACAACCAGCTGAGCATCACAGCTTGCTTCCGCTGGGCAATACAGCTTAGCCATCCGCTGCCTAATAGCTTGATCCGCTAGGCAATACAGCTTAGCCGACCAGAGGAATCCTCCTCTACAACCGTTGAGCAACACAGCTTGCTCCGCTAACTAACAGCTTGAAACAAAGGTAAAAAGAAAAACAAAAGATGATAAAACACAGCGACTGAAAGCTGTAAAAGATATAACACAAAGTGGCTCTCAAAGAGCTAACTGGCCTGAATTTGATCCATGGTCCAGTAGAAACAGATCTTCAGATGAAGCTTCTCTTCTTCTCCTCTAACTCTCTATCTCTCTATCTTTCTTCTTCTTCTTCGTTTCTTTTCTTCTCTGCTGCTCTCTCTCTTTTTCTTTCTTTTCTTCTTTGCCACTCTCTTCTTCTGGATCGTGTAGTCTCTCTCTGCTTCTGTTCTTTCAGATAAGCTCCCCTACTTCAATCACTCTTCTCATGATCAATTTCTCTAGATGGAGAATTCTTCTATTTATAGCATCAGAGAGGTGGGCGTGTGTCCTCCACAATTCCCGCCCTAGAGCCTTGACCACGTGGAAGCATTTCAACTTGCTGCGTTACACGTGTCATGATCCTAGCACATCCTCTATTCTTGGATCACGTGCCCTTCTTAAGCTCCTCGAGCAGCAGTCCTGTCATATCAGGCTTGTTATCAGTGTGAATTAATCGAAAGGAAAGAAAGGATGCATCGAGTAAGTTTGATATTTGAACTAAGCCTGTACAGACTTGATGCACAAAATGCAGTGTGCATATAAGAAAGTATGTACAACGAGAATGAATGCACGGACATGTCATCCACGAGTGTATAGACTTTGAATGCATGTAATGCATTTTGCATATGGAGAAGTATGCACATTGAAAGTGAATGTACAGACATGCCATCAACGAGTGTACAAACTTTGCGTGCAATGTACAAACGATGTACAGACTTTCTGCGCCTAACGCTTAAGCCTGAATGCATCATGTATAGACTTGTTAAGACATCAAGGCAGTTGTGTGCAGACTTAGTGTATGTGCGAGACAATTCAATGCAGTATGCATATAGTAAAGTATGCACATTGAAAGTGAAATGCTCAGGCATGCTATCAAGGAGTGTACAGACTTTGCATGCATGCGACAAGACGATGTACAGACTTTGCTAAAATGATTCACTGACATATCAGCAGAGAATGTGCAGACTTTGTATGGACATGAAACAACCGAATGCACTGACTATGCCTATGCATTGAGCAACCAAATGCACTGACTATGTATATGTGTAAAGGACAACAATGCAAAAGGATGCACTGACTATGTTCACGAATGTATAGACTCGCTAAGTGAGATACAGAGACTGCACGGACTTATGGCCACCATGAAACACAGGTATGATATGCACATGCCTATACAGTTTTTAACCATGTACAGAGTTAAGCAATGTACTGACTCTGTTGCATGCTTGTATCGACTTTATGTATGCCTGTACAGGCTTAACGACATGTGAGCAACCTTGCACGGACTCAAGGTCTATGCAGCAAACATATGCACGTCTAGGCAAAACTCTGTACTGACTTAACCTGTGCATGGGCATTTAATCAGAAAAATGCATTCAAAACATCATTTTATCATCATTTCATCATCAATGCACAAGTGGCACAAAACAACAACACACACTATCATCATCATCATCATTCTTATGTGGTGACTCATTGAGTTGCTATCATCAAAACATCAACACACTATCATCAAGGCACAAGGGGCACAACATCCCACTTCCCGCCTGGCCGGCTCACAGCCCCTCCTTGCGTGGAGGTAGTGTTTGACTGTATCACATTAACTCCCAACCCCTTGTCCCACCCTCCTGCGCGAGGAGTAGTGGTGTACTCTATAAGTTTTCAGGTCAAGTGGCATCGACACGGCGTGCGGGTGCGTACCCACTGTGGACGTGCAAAATTGCACACCCATACATCCCAACTAGTCCAACACCAATAACAACTTCAACCGAAGAAGCTGTGGAGAAGCGGGGCCGTCCGGACTCCCTGAACGCACATACACTGCCGTGGAGCTATCTCCAGAGTCACGACAGTGAAGAGAAATCAACCACCAAGAGGCCCCACAATCCATGGGCCTTGAAGAAAATCAAGCGGGCCACGACTCGTGCTCACAACGGGCTCAAAATTGCCCACTTAGCCCCTCAGCGGCACGCCCTGTGCCCTGTTCAGCGGCACACCACAGGGAGCCCCAGCGGTACACCCCTGGGAGCCTAGCGGCACACCCAGGCCTTCAGCGGCCCACCCCGGAGGTGGTTCAGCGGCACACCCCCAGGGTGTCCCCAGCGGCACACCCTCGTGGGGGTCCAGCGGCACACCAAGGGGGCGCCCAACGGCACGCCCAGTTTGGGCTTCAGCGGCACGCCCGTTCGGAGCTCCAGCGGCACACCTCCTTGGGCTTCCAGCGGCACGTTGTTTGCCCCCTCAACGGCACGCTTGGGCAGCCCTTCAGTGGCACAGCCTTTGGCCCTCCCAACGGCACACTTCTTGAGCCCGCCAGCGGCACAACGTTAAGGCATTTCAACGGCCGAACGACGTGATGCCCATGCCCTACGGATTCTTGGCGCGCAGTGGACTTGCTGAGGTGTCGCTCGGGGAGAGAGCCACGCTGCCTATCCCCCTGCCACCAAGGACGACGGGTCAAATCCCCAATCAATGCCTCCGATTTCCCGCCTCCGACTACCGTGCTCGGACGCTTCCGCCGTGGAGGGTATAAAAACCCCTCTCCTTCGACACAAACGGGGGGGGGGGGGGGGACACAGAGGCAGAGGGCGAAGAGAAGAAGAGAAGAAGAGGAAGAGAAGAAGGGAAGAAGAAGGAGAAGAGAAAAGGGGGGGAAGAGGAGGAAGAGACAGAGAGACACACGCAGAAGAGAAGAAGAGAAGAAGAGGGAAGAGAGGAAGAGAGGGGAGAGGCTTCGTCGCTCCACCCACCGCCGCCATCTGTGCGAACTGGGAAGAGAAGAAGAGAAGAAAGAAGAGGAGGGGAGGCTCCGCCTCCCCCTTCTTGCTGCTCCGTCCAACCGCCACCGCCATCCGCGCGAAGAGAAGAAGGATAAGTGTTAGGGTGCTAGGCCCGGATACAGAGGGGGGGGGTGAATGTATCCCTCTATGAATAATGGCCAAATAAAAACTTGGATGCTAGAGATAGACACAGAATAGAACCAATTCGATTCAACGCAAATACAAACACTTGGAGCGTGCCTATTCAAGCATCTAGCGGAAGCAAAGCAAACAATCAGATCACTGCACAAGGGATTTTTAGGTGGTTCGGTCCTCCAGACCTACATCCACCCCTCACTCCCAACCGGAGTGAGGCTTCACTAGCAAACGCTAGAGCCAAGCAGACTCAGTCTGCAAACAGTTGCTGTCACACAGCTTGACCAGGGGAACAGCCTCCCCTCTTCCTCCCAACCGGAGGGACACCCAAGTGACTCCCAGTCACTTGGAAACTAGAGGTCGCAGACCTCTCTTCCTCCAGACCAGGAGGGACCCGACCTCAGTCCAGAGGATCGGAAGTACAAAGGTAATCAGAAAACAAAGGAAAACAATAAACGAAAATAACACAGCAATCAGAAGGCTGTAAAGATGAAAACACAGATGTGGCCTCCTAACGGAGCTGACTGGCCTGGATCTGATCCACGGTCCAGTAGGAACTAGTCTTCAGATGAAGCTTCTTCTTCCTCTTCTCTTCTCTCTCACTTTCTTATTCTCTTAACCCTCACGAGCTCTCTAACTCTCTCTTACTCTTCTTCTCCTTCTGCTCTTCTTCTCTTTCTTTTCTTCTTCTTTTGCAGGCTCTCTCTCTATCTCTTCTCTTCTCTTCTCTGGATCGAATCCTCTCTACTGCACTCAGACTGGATGTATAGACTTTGCTCCTTTTCTTTTGATCTTCGATCAACCTTCTTTAGTGGAAGAAGGCTCATATATATAGCAGCAGCAGTAGCAGCTCCTGGGCATGTGGCTTCCACGTTTTCCCGCCCAAGGAATTTGCCAGAACCGAGGCAGCTTCATCCACGTGTCAGCATCTGCATACCTCATCCTCCTGGGATCACGAGCCAGGTCATCAATCTCGGTAAGAATCCCTGTGAGAGATAGCATCGGATAAGTCATCAGTTTAAGTCCAAACACCCTGTACAGACTCTGTGAATGCAAATCATTGTATAGACTTTGAAATCAATCTAGCAAGTGTATAGACTTGATGATGCAGCGAGCATGCAATGTACAGACTCTACGTTGCAGGCAGACAGCAATGTACAAACTCTCCAATGTATGGACTTCAAATATGTGAAGCTATGCGATGTGCATACTTTGAAGAACAGCAAGTGAGTAAGTGTGTACAATGAGAGAGTGTATAGACTTGAAGACTTTAGCAGATATAGCAAAAGCAATGTATATACTTGTGAGGACGAATGCATTAACAGAACAGGAGAGTGTGTAGACTTAGACCTTCTGTTCAAGACAAAGACCAAAGTACAGACTACATGATGTATAGACTTGATGTTGATCAAAAGACTTTTGGACATCAGACCAAGGCGTCAACGCTTCCAACGTGCAGCGTCACCTCAGCTCCTCAAACGAGATGCTCACGCCCTTGGCAACTGGCCAATGTGTCAACGCATCCAGTGTCAGCGTCGACGCAGTGAACAAGGCAGGTGATGAACAATGCATGCACTAGCTTTACCAATGTGTAGACTTCATGAGATGCAATGCAAACTCTGAACAGACTTTACTCAATGTATGGACTTCACATAAGACGCCAACGGCTATACAGACTTAGGCAACCTTCAACTCACTGCGATGTACAGACTCTGAGGGACAACAGCCAATGTATGGACTTGCTCAGCTCAAGGCCAGTGTATGGACTTGATGAGACACTCATGAGTGTGTAGACTTAGAGTGAAGCATATAGTGTAACACTGCAACAGACTGTATAGACTTTGGCAAAAGCATGAGACGTACCCTATGACGATGAAGTCTGTATAGACTTTACTGTGAATGGATGCTCAGTGAGACGCAAGTTGAGACGATGCAGCGTACAAACTTCATGTAATGCATGCAGACGTTGAACAATAGAATGTGCAGACTTTGCCATGAGACGCTGAACAAGACACTCCAATGAATAGACTTGTTGGATGCACTGTAGACAATGTATAGACCTTGAAGGCTAACAAGCGTCCTCAGTGTACAGACTTGGGCTGTACAGACTTTGACTCAAATGTGCATATGAGACGCTGAATGAGACAATCACTGTATAGACTTGGCCTAAGACAATGCATGAGACGGACTATGTATAAACTTACGTTACTGTAGCAATGTATAGACTTCATGAACAGACGATGTACCTACTTGGATTTGATGCATGCTGTGCAATGTACATACTTCATGCAATACAAAGCAGACCAAAGTACAGACTTCCTAAATGCTTCAAGACCATGCACATCAAATTTCTAGACTTCACAAGGTGAACGGCTGTACATACTTCCTATGTGAAGACAGCCGCTGTACAGACTTTATTGAAGTGTGAAGGAGTTGAGTGTATAGACTTCGCGATGTGAAGACTTTGTCAAAGATAGCAGGCCGATGTACAGACTTGAGCGAGTCAAGGTCTGTATAGACTTGAAGATCATTCAGCGACCAATGTATAGACTTTCCAATGGAAAGGCTGTACAGACTTGAAACAATGGAAGACAATGAGTGTATAGACTTTGAAGTGCACCGTAGGTAAAACTTCCAATGTTCAGACTTCAAAGATGAACGTAGGTAAAGAACCCAATGTGCAGACTTGGAAGTGCAACGTAGGAACAGATGCCAATGTACAAACTTTGGCAAGTAACGATGTACAGACTTGCACAGTTCCAGCTGAAGAATGTATAGACTTTACCTATTGAATGTGGCTGTACAGACTTGGAGAGTTGAACCCAATGTACAGATTTGTTGATATCAAACCGATGTACAGACTTGCAATAAAGCTTGTAGAAGGCGATGTATATACTTTGATGCCCAACGCCAATGTACTGACTTTGAAGAGAAGACAAATGTATGGACTTTGACGGAGTGAGACAATGTTCAGACTTTGAAGTCACACTGTGGATGTACATACTTGGAAGATCATGGAATGTATAGACTTGAAAGTCTAAAGGCGATGTATAGACTTGCCTAAGATGCAGCATGAGACGCTGGCTGAGACGGACGCTGTACAGACTTTAAATGCACTAAGACGCTGAACAAGACGGACCGATGTACAGACTTCTAAGTGCTGATGAACTATGTATGGACTTGGCTTGAGATGCTGCATGAGACGGTGCAGGATGTATAGACTTGCATGAGACAGTCAGTGAGACGCTCAGCAATGTATAGACTTTGAAATGCTTGAAGAGGATGTACATACTTCAAGAGATGCAGCATGCCAATGTATAGACTTCATGAAGAAACACATGATGCAATGTGTGGACTTGGTGACACATGCAGACAGATGAGTGTACATACTATGCCAGCACGCTACACGATGTGTAGACTTAGAAGTGCCTGCAGCTGTGCAATGTGCAACCAGTGTATAGACTTGTCGTGCCTACACAGGGCGTTGTACACACTTGCTGCCTGATGCAAATGTGCAGACTCTATAAATGCATATGAATGCTTTATGCAGGAGATTGAACAATCTGAATTTCAAATGCAATGACTCACAATGTAAGCAGATGAACTGACTGAACATATGAAAGACTGAATGAACATTTGAAAGACAGAATGAATATAAGAATGACTGAATAAAAACATGGTGACTCACAGTGATTAACTCACATTAAAACCAATCATCACAAACCCCTAAAGTCAATCATCAAAACCACAAGCCACAGGGGCCAGGGGCACAACAATCTCCCCCTTTTTGATGATGGCAACAATACATAGTGAGTCATTCTGATGATGTAATACATTCTTATGAAAGTCATTCTGATGACTCAAAGTATTCTCCCCCTTTGACTTCATCAAAAAGAAAGTAATTTGAGAAGTGAAAGCAAAACAGCATGTAATGATTGAATAAAATTCTCCCCCTTTAGCAAAAATCTCCCCGTTTGATACCAAGATGCAAGAGCTCCCCCTAAAAATATGAATGCAAGAACATAATTCTCCCCCTTTAAGAGTTTTTATGCAGCATGATGCATAGAACATGGAAGCTCCCCCTCAATAAGTGGAATCTTATGAGATGGATAACAAGGAGAGGTTCAGGTCAATGAATCAATGATATTGATCAGAAAAGTTTCAAGTAGCAGATTTTCAAAGAAGCTTCAATCTCAATAACTTCAGTCAGATTTTCAGAGAGATAGCAATCTCATAAATCCAAAACATAAGTTTTCAAAGTCTTCTATTATAAGGGCTTATGAATGAGCTTTATTGAACAGCATGGTTTAAACTTGATGTATGCAGAGTTTATCAATAAAATTCTGTATTGATATCTAAAACCATGGTTTAATAAAGATGAACCAATCCCTCATATTTATCTTGATAAAACTCCCTTTCTCTTACACAATCAAATTTATGGACTTCTTTCAGAATTACATGCATCAGTATTGAAATCAAGCAATTATGAAGTCATATTATTTTGTCTAGGGTTGTAGCAATTTGATTTTAGCATCAATATTCAGATATTTCGATTTGTTCAACAATTTTCTTGCTACAAATTTTACGAGCACTCTAGTTCAGTGCACACATTGTAACTAGAGGATATACCTTGATTAGAGGCCAATATCCCTAAGCCCTTAGTGTGACTAACTGTCATGCTTTATGTGAACAGAGTTAGCATTTACACATCATGACACACTACAAATCATTTTTTTTAATGAGTGAGTTGTATTTCTCAGTGTGCATGCCATTGCTCTGCCTGATTTTCAATGAATTTTATGCAGAGTTAACTAAGGCACCTCATGACACAGTCCTTTGGACTTGTGTTTCTCAGTGACCAGTGTCATTGCTCTGACAGATATAACCCTTTAGACATTTCAGAGACATTCATTTGCTTCAAATCAATAATAGTTTCATGTACTTAACCAATTAAAGTCATGTATTCAAAAGTGCAGATTTCAGAAATTTTTCACAAGACACAGCATGAAACAAATGGTTAAGGTTTATTAAACATGGTTCAGATATTTTTTAAGAGATTTTAAAGTCAAACTCCATGAACATTAAACTTAAACCACATGAATTATTTCAGACATTCATAAAACTGTATAATAGAATATTTCTAGTTCAAAATTTTTAGATTTATGATCGAGATAGCCCATTGAAATCTTCATGAAGGATTGATGGAATTCTGAACCCAAATGATACCAATTGATAGGAGGAATACCAATTGTTAATAGAGATTGTGAAGCTCAAATTTTTCAGAATATGATTAAGGTTTGTCAACAAAATCAGTAAGAGAGGATATGCAATGAGTTCTGACACATGTATGCATTTGACAACCTATATGCAATGCATTGACTCCCCCTCACAATATGCTTCAAACTCTCTTTTTGGCATTTTCAATATAAAGAAATGCAATGCACTATATGTATGCAGGGACATGCAAAGACTCACATTGAATGCTATGCAAGGATATGCAACTAACTCCCCCTGAAAACATGCAATGTTTGCACTGAAAACTGAACATATGATACCAAATGATTCATGCACATTCAGACTATCCTATCTAGTAAAATGACCCATGGTACTAGGCGGAGCTCTTGGTCTAATAGACCACCTCACACATAGTAAGAACCTCCAGACAGACCTCCCTGCCTTTTGGTACCTTACCATTTATATACCATTGAGGTCATGCATAATTATTCAACATGCAGTCCTATATGCAATTCAGAATTTCAGTGAGCTATTGCAACACACAAGTTTCAAGTCACACTCATAAGCAGTTCAGATTTTTCAGAAAATTTGAAATGCAATTTGTTTTCAGAGTTTATGCATAACACAATTATCAAGCAATTACAATTAGCCTATGTATGTATCAGATACAGACAACCCTTTTTAATCTGATATTTGCACAGAACTCTCAGCAAATACATGATCAGAAAATAATGCACATGGCAGATGATGAATGAAAATGCAAAAACAGATTTAACTTGCTATGCATTAAAACTAAAAGCAAGAGGAGCAGGAAGTTTACCTGAAAAGTTCAGTATGGGGTTTTCTTCTTGAGTGCCTTGGATCATTACCCCTTTTTATTCCAGTCCCAAGGCACACCTGCATAGCAATGTTATTTTGCACAAACAGGTGCCCAAGAAGTCTTGGGTCCTGACAAAACAGTATTACTCCTAGCAGGTTTTCTCAGCACATTTCTAGGAGCAGTTTTCAGATCAGATTTATGCACATTCTTGTTAGCATGAATTCTATGTGCATAAGCATGAGATTTTTTGTTAACAGAATAAAAATTCAGTTTGTCAAAACCAGTTTGGTTTTCATATCCTGCCAGCCAACAGGTTGCAGCCCTGTGACCTGGCTTCCCACAGTTATAACATGAAAGTTTTGCAAATTATCTTACAGAGAATTTAGCATGTTTGAGATTCATATTTCTACCCTGAATATGCCAACAGTCCTTGACTGTATGGCCATACTTCCCACATTTGAAGCACTCATTGTGCTTGCCTCTAAAAACATTACTTCCAAAAACATTTCCATTTGCAGGGGGTTTAACAGTTTTAGAATTGAATTGTCTACCCTGAGCATGCCAACAGTGGGCTGAAATGTGGCCCATCTTGCCACAGTGAAAGCATGAATTAGAACTTTTCTTACCAGCATTCAGCCAGCATTCAAATCTCTTATGACCCAATTTTCCACAATTAAAGTATGCCATATGCTGGTTTATTGGAACAGACTTGTTCTTGTTAAGAGCATGATCGTTTGCATGAAATTTATTCTTATCACTAACAAACCAGCATTGTGAAATTTTGTGTCCTAGTTTACCACAATGAAAGCACTCAATTCTCCTTTTCTGAGATGAAGGATTTTTATCATGATATCTCCTAGCATTCTTATCATCCTTCTCCATCAACTTACACTCATGCATCAGATGTCCAGCTTTATGACAGTAATGACAGATAATCTTCTTTTTAGATGCATGTGAGTGTGTGTGAGGACTGTGATCAGCAAACACTGATGAACCCTTTTCATTTATTTTTTGATTTGCAGTCCTTTTCTGATTTTTATCCTCTTTTCCTGTTTTCTTAGCCTTGTACTGAATTGGGGATGAAGTAGAAAGCTTTTCCTGTTCAGAGGTTTTAATGAAAACAGTTTTCAGCTTGGATCCATCAACCTTTTTCAACTTTTCAGTTTGTTTCTGATTTTTCTGAATATTTGGTTGTTTATTTTCTGAGGTGGTGGCTACATCTGATGCTTTGATAAAAGATGTCGTCAGCTTGTTTTCAAAATCCTTTTTATTGACATTGTTGTAGCCTAACTCTCCCCTTTGAGTATTGACCTTAACTCCTAACAACCTGTCCAGATTTTCTTGTCCACTTACAAACTTTGACAGAGAGTTCTTTAAGTCTTGAATTTCATTTTCTAAAGAGGTGATTTGTAACTCATAACTGGCAATCTCTTGCTCACTGCAATTCATAGCTTCATTCAAAACTTTGTTAGCAGTTTTATATTTCTCAATTTCATTTTCCAGATTGCTCAGTTTATCAGAATCTTCAAAGCAAACACTTTTACCTCTTTCTAAAGCTAGAAGTCTCTCAGACATAGTGGAGTTCAACATTTTCAATTTTTCATTTTCTTGCTTAAATTTGTCATTCTGAACTAATTCATTTATTAGAAGCTGATCTTCTGAATTAGTTTCAAGTTCTCTTCCTGCCTTGAATTCCTTCAAATCTTTTTCCTTCTTTTCAATGTTTTTCTGTAATTCCACATTCACAGATTTGATGGCTTCAAGTTTTTCAGCAAGCAAGTTTTTCTCCTGCTCAAGTTTCTCAATTTTTTATCATTTTTATTAGCAGATATTCTCAGAGAATCATTTTCAGATTTCAGCTTATTTAAATCTGAGTTCACACTTTCAAAGTTTTTCAGCAATTTTCCATACTGGTCATGATAGTCAACAAGAGTCTGATTATCATTATCTGAGTCGAATTTTTCTTTGAGTTCAGATATCATATTTATATGATCTTGATTTTCAATTTTCACTAATGAGACTTGTTTCTTCAATATTTGAAAATCAGACATACAGGCATCATGAATATTTTTCAATTCAGCATAATTTCTACAAGGAGAGCTTGAACTATCTAAACCAGTATCCTTCTTCAATTTTTTATATTGTTTTCTTAACAGTTCATGAGATTCAAATAATTCAGCATATGCATTCTCCCAATCTTCTAGAGAAAAATTCTCGAAGAGATTTACCTCATCATCATCATCTTCTTCTGTTTGATTGCTGCCTTGATCGCTGCCACTTTGATTTCTTCTATTGGCCATCATGCAGCTTGTTTGATTTCCTTTCCCGGCTCTCTTCATCATCTCTAACATATCCCTTGCAGATCTGCAATCAAGGAAACATGAGTGAAAGGCTTTGTCAGTGGCTGCTTTCATCAGATTTATAGATGTCTGATTCTCCTCATACATTGATTCGTGACTGTCAGTCCATTTGGACCTTTTCTTTGGTAATTCATGAGGACCATGTGAAATCACTTTCCACAGGTCTGGATCAACAGATTTAACAAAACTACGTAAAGCACTGTGCCACTGGTTGAAGTCAGAACCACTAAAGACGGGTGGACAAGCCATTGAAACAGATAGCCGATAGATTCAATGCAACAAAAATATTGATGCACTAAAACAAATTAGCACCTAAGACTGCAAGATCGATCTGCAGGTCGCTGGACCTTGTATGCAGACACCTGCTCTGATACCAACTGTTAGGGTGCTAGGCCCGGATACAGAGGGGGGGTGAATGTATCCCTCTATGAATAATGGCCAAATAAAAACTTGGATGCTAGAGATACACACAGAATAGAACCAATTCGATTCAACTCAAATACAAACACTTGGAGCGTGCCTATTCAAGCATCTAGCGAAAGCAAAGCAAACAATCAGATCACTGCACAAGGGATTTTTAGGTGGTTCGGTCCTCCAGACCTACATCCACCCCTCACTCCCAACCGGAGTGAGGCTTCACTAGCAAACGCTAGATCCAAGCAGACTCAGTCTGCAAACAGTTGCTGCCACACAGCTTGACCAGGGGAACAGCCTCCCCTCTTCCTCTCAACCGGAGGGACACCCAAGTGACTCCCAGCCACTTGGAAACTAGAGGTCGCAGACCTCTCTTCCTCCAGACCAGGAGGGACCCGACCTCAGTCCAGAGGATCGGAAGTACAAAGGTAATCAGAAAACAAAGGAAAATAATAAACGAAAATAACACAACAATCAGAAGGCTGTAAAGATGAAAACACATATGTGGCTCTCAACGGAGCTGACTGGCCTGGATCTGATCCACTGTCCAGTAGGAACTAGTCTTCAGATGAAGCTTCTTCTTCCTCTTCTCTTCTCTCTCACTTTCTTATTCTCTTAACCCTCACGAGCTCTCTAACTCTCTCTTACTCTTCTTCTCCTTCTGCTCTTCTTCTCTTTCTTTTCTTCTTCTTTTGCAGGCTGTCTCTCTATCTCTTCTCTTCTCTGGATCGAATCCTCTCTGCTGCACTCAGACTGGATGTATAGACTTTGCTCCTTTTCTTTTGATCTTCGATCAGCCTTCTTTAGTGGAAGAAGGCTCATATATATAGCAGCAGCAGTAGCAGCTCCTGGGCGCGTGGCTTCCACGTTTTCCCGCCCAAGGAATTTGCCAGAACCGAGGCAGCTTCATCCATGTGTCAGCATCTGCATACCTCATCCTCCTGGGATCACGAGCCAGGTCATCAATCTCGGTAAGAATCCCTGTCAGAGATAGCATCGGATAAGTCATCAGTTTAAGTCCAAACACCCTGTACAGACTCTGTGAATGCAAATCATTGTATAGACGTTGAAATCAATCTAGCAAGTGTATAGACTTGATGATGCAGCGAGCATGCAATGTACAGACTCTACGTTGCAGGCAGACAGCAATGTACAAACTCTCCAATGTATGGACTTCAAATATGTGAAGCTATGCGATGTGCATACTTTGAAGAACAGCAAGTGAGTAAGTGTGTACAATGAGAGAGTGTATAGACTTGAAGACTTTAGCAGATATAGCAAAAGCAATGTATATACTTGTGAGGACGAATGCATTAACAGAACAGGAGAGTGTGTAGACTTAGACCTTCTGTTCAAGACAAAGACCAAAGTACAGACTACATGATGTACAGACTTGATGTTGATCAAAAGACTTTTGGACATCAGCCCAAGGCGTCAACGCTTCCAACGTGTAGCGTCGCCTTAGCTCCTCAAACGAGATGCTCACGCCCTTGGCAACTGGCCAATGCGTCAACGCATCCAGTGTCAGCATCGACGCAGTGAACAAGGCAGGTGATGAACAATGCATGCACTAGCTTTACCAATGTGTAGACTTCATGAGATGCAATGCAAACTCTGAACAGACTTTACTCAATGTATGGACTTCACATATGACGCCAACGGCTATACAGACTTAGGCAACCTTCAACTCACTGCGATGAGAGGGACAACAACCAATGTATGGACTTGCTCAGCTCAAGGCCAGTGTATGGACTTGATGAGACACTCATGAGTGTGTAGACTTAGAGTGAAGCATATAGTGTAACACTGCAACAGACTGTATAGACTTTGGCAAAAGCATGAGACGTACCCTAAGACGATGAAGTCTGTATAGACTTTACTGTGAATGGATGCTCAGTGAGACGCAAGTTGAGACGATGCAGTGTACAAACTTCATGTAATGCATGCAGACGTTGAACAATAGAATGTGCAGACTTTGCCATGAGACGCTGAACAAGACACTCCAATGAATAGACTTGCTGGATGCACTGTAGACAATGTATAGACCTTGAAGGCTAACAAGCGTCCTCAGTGTACAGACTTGGGTTGTACAGACTTTGACTCAAATGTGCATATGAGACGCTGAATGAGACAATCACTGTATAGACTTGGCCTAAGACAATGCATGAGACGGACTATGTATAAACTTGCATTACTGTAGCAATGTATATACTTCATGAACAGACGATGTACCTACTTGGATTTGATGCATGTTGTGCAATGTACATACTTCATGCAATGCAAAGCAGACCAAAGTACAGACTTCCTAAATGCTTCAAGACCATGCACATCAAATTTCTAGACTTCACAAGGTGAACGGCTGTACATACTTCCTATGTGAAGACAGCCGCTGTACAGACTTTGTTGAAGTGTGAAGGAGTTGAGTGTATAGACTTCGCGATGTGAAGACTTTGTCAAAGATAGTAGGTCGATGTACAGACTTGAGCGAGTCAAGGTCTGTATAGACTTGAAGATCATTCAGCGACCAATGTATAGACTTTCTAATGGAAAGGCTGTACAGACTTGAAACAATGGAAGACAACGAGTGTATAGACTTTGAAGTGCACCGTAGGTAAAACTTCCAATGTTCAGACTTCAAAGATGAACGTAGGTAAAGAACCCAATGTGCAGACTTGGAAGTGCAACGTAGGAACAGATGCCAATGTACAAACTTTGGCAAGTAACAATGTACAGACTTGCACAGTTCCAGCTGAAGAATGTATAGACTTTACCTATTGAATGTGGCTGTACAGACTTGGAGAGTTGAACCCAATGTACAGATTTATTGATATCAAACCGATGTACAGACTTGCAATAAAGCTTGTAGAAGGCGATGTATATACTTTGATGCCCAACGCCAATGTACTGACTTTGAAGAGAAGACAAATGTATGGACTTTGACGGAGTGAGACAATGTTCAGACTTTGAAGTCACACTGTGGATGTACATACTTGGAAGATCATGGAATGTATAGACTTGAAAGTCTGAAGGCGATGTATAGACTTGCCTAAGATGCAGCATGAGACGCTGGCTGAGACGGACGCTGTACAGACTTTAAATGCACTAAGACGCTGAACAAGATGGACCGATGTACAGACTTCTAAGTGCTGATGAACTATGTATGGACTTGGCTTGAGATGCTGCATGAGACGGTGCAGGATGTATAGACTTGCATGAGACAGTCAGTGAGACGCTCAGCAATGTATAGACTTTGAAATACTTGAAGAGGATATACATACTTCAAGAGATGCAGCATGCCAATGTATAGACTTCATGAAGAAACACATGATGCAATGTGTGGACTTGGTGACACATGCAGACAGATGAGTGTACATACTATGCCAGCACGCTACACAATGTGTAGACTTAGAAGTGCCTGCAGCTGTGCAATGTGCAACCAGTGTATAGACTTGTCGTGCCTACATAGGGCGTTGTACACACTTGCTGCCTGATGCAAATGTGCAGACTCTATAAATGCATATGAATGCTTTATGCAGGAGATTGAACAATCTGAATTTCAAATGCAATGACTCACAATGTAAGCAGATGAACTGGCTGAACATATGAAAGACTGAATGAACATTTGAAAGACAGACTGAATATAAGAATGACTGAATAAAAACATGGTGACTCACAGTGATTAACTCACATTAAAACCAATCATCACAAACCCCTAAAGCCAATCATCAAAACCACAAGCCACAGGGGCCAGGGGCACAACAATAAGAAGAGAAGAAGAGGAGCTCGTCGCTCCACCTACCACCACCGTCTGTGTGAAGAGAAGAAGAGAGGAAGAATGAGTGGAGAGAGGGAGTGAGGTCCGGGAGGGGAGGAATCCACGCTCCGTTCCCCCCCCCCACTGTATTTTCTTCTCCTCTTCATTTCCTTTCATTTCTTGTTTTCCCATCGTTGCAATGTATTAGTCCCCTCGGGGCACTCCTTTCGTGAGAATAAAAGTAGAAGGCTTGCAAGTATTTTTTCTTGGACGTCTTTCTAAAGCATTTCTTCCGTGTCTGCATCCTTCTGTGTTTCACGCCCCCTTTCCCTTTCTCCTTTTGTTAGGGTTTGTTTCCTCCCTGATTGTGCCTCCAACGGCACGCCCCGTCGTCCCTTCAGCGGCACGCCCTGATTGTGCCTCCAACGGCACGCCCAGTCACGCCTTCAGCGGCACACCCTAACTGCGCCCCAGCGGCACACCCAGTCCAGCTTTAGCGGCACACCCTAGCCGTGCCCCAGCGGCACGCCCCAACCAGCCTTCGCCGGCACACCCCCATCAGGCCTTTGCCGGTGCACTCTTCAACACCCTTCCTCGGCACGGCCTTCATGGCCTTTACCGCCATACCCTTGGCCCGGCACACTTGCCCTTCCTTCTTGCCCGATGCATTCCCCCCTCAGCCAGTCCTAGAGTAGCATTCCACTCGCCGTTCCCTCTGAGTTTTTTGAGGTTTATAAAGGTGTTGCCGCTCTCGGGCGCCCACCTCCAGTTGTCAGGTTCCGCCACTCCATGTGGGCGCGTTCCCTGTATCTCCCTTACGCTCGAGTTAAGGGGAGATGCTGCCGAATTTTCGTTAGAAACAATAACATATTGAAAGACAAAAGGAAGCAACAAACAAATGGAACAGCCACACATTTAAAAGACAAAAGACAGCAACAAACAAATGAAAAGAACAACGGTGAAATGCCTTAACCAAAGCAAATGGAACCGCAATCAATTCAAAGAGGACCGAATCGAACTACAACTAAACAACTTGAACATCCGCCCTCACAAAAGAAAGAATGAAAATTAATCAAGAGAAGAAAAGAAGAAACCCATGTAAACTTAATAAAATCAGAAAAGAAGAAAAGAAAAGCCTTAAAAGAAACGGAGGAGGAGTGGGCTCCCCATGCCTTTCGCCGGTACGCCCCTTCAGCTACCTTCGCCGGTACACCCTCTAGCTACCCTTGGCCGGCACACCCTTCGCCGGCACACCCACTCGCGCCCTTCGCCGGCACACCCTCCATGGCCCCTCGTCGACACACCTTGCCAACTCTTCCCCGGTACGCCCTTCAGTGGCCTTCGCCGGCACACTCCCTGTTGCCTTCGCCGGCACACTTCCTGCCGCCTTCGCCGGCACACACCCGCTTGGCCCTTCGCCGGCACGCTCCTTTGGCCCTCAGCGGCACGCACCCTTTCAGCCCCTCAGCGGTACACTCTCTCAGCCCTTCAGCGGCACACTCCTCAGCCCTTCAGCGGCACAGCCCCAGGCCCTTCAGCGGCACACTCCCAGCCCTTCAGCGGTACACCCCCAGGCCCTTCAGCGGCACACCCTCAGCCCTTCAGCAGTATGCCTTTCTCTTAGCCCTCTAATGACCCATTCTCTCTCCAGAAAATATGAGTAATAATAATAATAATAAATAATAACAGATTCAAAAAAATGAATAAATAAATAAGAATAATAAAGGAATAAGTAATGGTAATAATAAGCTTAAAAATAATGACGATAATAATAATTAGACAAATAAATGTTAACAAAAAAATAAATGAATAATAATAATGAACTCAATAAGAATGATAAATAAATAAAAGATAACCAAAATAAATAATAATAACAAACTTAACGAAACACGACAAGCAAATGAATGACAATAAAATGAACAAAAATAATAACAAACCTAACAATAGCACTGATAAATAAATAAATCATAAAAAATGATAAATAGATAGTAATAACAAACTCACTCAAAGATATGCATAAATCAACAAATAATAATGATAAAATTTCAAATGATAACAAAACAATGAGATCCACTCTGCAGCCCCGTCTCTCTCGTGACCCGGTGCCGAAGGAACAACAATGTCGCCCTTCCAGGTTGGGCCTGAGTCTTGGGAATCATCCCGAACTGGCCTTGACCCGACCTCGCCTCGGGCTGACATTCCGATTAAACCGGATTCATTTCTCCGGCCGGATCCCTTCCGAGCCGCTACTAAAATTGCCGCACGCTCGGCAGACATTTGAACGGGTTCACCTCGGTTTTCACCGCGTTTCTATTACAGACCTGTGTCTGAACATGAAAAGACCCGTGAGCAACCAATATGGCCGACGGCTCCCTCCCCGACATGGTCGTGAGCCGGCATTGCTCCGGGCCGATAGCCCGTTAAATCGGATTCATTCTAATGGGATTCGTTCCCGTTCTTTCATTGAAACTGCCGTAAACTCTGCATACATTTGTACGGGGTCGTTTCCATCCACGTCGTACTTTCAACATGGGCCCTTGCCCGAACATGAAAAGTTCCGTGAGTGACCGACAAAATCAGAATAGAACGAGACGATCCTCGCCACCCCTGGACCCCTTCCATGGGAATATCAATAAGACCTCCGTGGGCCACGCTTAGACCTCGGGTCCGTCCCAATTGTGGTCGCCGTTCGGCTCATATCCTCGGTCTACAGCCCGCTCCCTTCGAACACGTTTTCGATTTTGGAGTCTAGTCCTGGGACTCTCCCCCGTTGCCCTCCGGCACCAGAAATATTAATGATGCCCGCGCAAGCCTCGTTCGGACCATGGGAGGCACCCCCGGTATGGTCTTGACTCGATCTCGCACCGGGCCAAAAGATTTACCGGTTTCCTGCTACACTAACCGAGATTTGACCGAATGTTTTCGGTGTCTCAGAATCATAAACTTGCCGTATCCCGGCATGCATATGTCCCAGGTCCTCCCGTGACGATTACAATATTCTCAAGCCGGACTCCCGTCCGAATATTAAACGGTCTCCCGAATGACCGACATGTTTCGAACGTCCGCTTCCCTAGACACAGAGCTTTTCAGCCGATTCAAAGGATATTCCCTCTTTTCCCCTTGGCACCAGAAATATTAATGACGCTCATGCAAGTCTTGTTTCGACCGCGGGGGGGCCCACCGCAGTATGGTCGCAGCTTGCTCTTGCACCGGGCCAACAGATTTACTGGTTTCTGACCGCTCTGACCGAGGTTTAGCCGAACATTCTCCGCTCTTCTGAACAATAGATTTGCCGTACCTCGGCATACATGTGTTCCGGTTTTCCCGCGACAACCGCGATCTTCTAGAGCCGGACATTCGTCCGAACATTAAATGGTCAGTACACGACTGACATGACCGCGAAGGGTCTTCTTCTCGTCCTCGCGTGAGGATTTCAATACCTCGTAATAGACCTTCCATGCAATTGATTTCTTGGCCATGAGGCCCTGAATCTCGGCGATTAATCAAGGGTGTTCCCTCGTACGGGGGATGTAAATGACGTCGTGACCTTTATGGCGCGGCGGGTTTTGGTCCCGACACGAACCACACAATCGTCTGTCCGAGTCAGATCGAGCGCACCATGGGCTCTTCGGAGCCCGAATAAATTGTCACTTCGATGACTGGCACGCCCACGCACTTAATAGATGAACCACCTGAACAAGCGAATTTTAGTGCGTCCACAAGTCTGGCACGCCCGGTGGGACCTAAACTACCCTTCATCTCTTCGCCGGGATTGAGGGCCTCATGGCCCCCTAGTAAACGATGTTTGCCTGCTTTGATGAATTGCAGGTGCTGTCTTCGCCACCCCTATGGGGAGAAAATCCAGACTCGATGCAGCTGCCTTCGCGGCCTCGAGGACGCTGCTTCGAAGCATATGCAGCTTCCAGGAATCATGGGGGCTGTTATTAAAAAAAAAAGGAGAAGAGAAAGAGAAGAGAAGGGAGGGGAAATCAAGCCCCCCGTTTCCCTCAAGAAGAAAGAGAAGAAAAGAAGAAAAGAGGAAAAGAAGAAAAGAAGAAAAGAAGAAGAGAAGAAGAGAAGAAAAGAAAAAAAGAGAGAAAAGAAAGAAGCAAGAAAAAAGAAGAGAAAGAATTGGCAAGAGAGGGTTGTACGACCACGTCCGTCGAGACCAGTGCTGAACAAAGATTACCACTGTGGGGTTGATGCGGTGGAGCGAACCACTCATCCCCTCCCTGAGGGGGTGAGCGCTCTCCTGCACCTCCACCCTGGTCGATCATACAAAAAAAAAGAGAAGAGAAGAAGGGACAAAAAAAAAAGAAGAGAAAGAAGAAAAGAAGAAAAGTCGGCCAGCATCGCCGACCAAAAGAGCAAGAAGAAACCCGGCATCCCGCCCGACTATAGGAGGCTCCGAGTCCGTGGTGTAATGACCCGGCCCGTTCCTCCTCCCTGCTGCCTCCATCCGGCACAAAACGGCCCCCGAGTGGTTGTTAAAAGACCCAGTGAGCCACAATTGTAGCTTGGTGAATGGTTACCCGCTGTGGGGAATGCTTTATAGCAATGAGGCCAAGCACGGCCACCACTCCCGAAGAGAGCATGCACATACCCCTCCGTGGGGGATAAGAAGAGGAGATATACCCCGCCGTAGGGGCATAAGAGGCAAAAAAAATATACACCTTGATCTAGGGGCATATGAAGAGAATCCACCCCCGTCTTGGGGGCATTCGAAGATGGAACACACCTCGCCAGTGGGGGCATAGAAGCCATGAAGCACAGGCCCCGGCTTAGGGGGCTTTGAAGAAGTTACATCCCGCTTCGGGAGCATAAGAAAGAGAAGAATACACCCTGTCCTAGGAACAATTGAAGAAGAAACATACCCCGCCTGGGGGGGGCATAGAAGCCATAAAGAATACGCCCCGGCTCAGGGGCATTTGAAGAAGCTACGTCCCGCCTTGGGGGCATAAGAAGAGAAGAATACGCCCCGACCTTGGGGCATTCGGAGAAGGAATACATCCCGGCCTCGGGGTCCATGAGGTAACATATATCCCCCCCCCCCCCGGGGGGGGCATCTGAAGCAGAACACACAATATTCCACGGCTTAGGGGAGCACGTGAAGAAAGGAATACACCCCGATGCAGGAGCACATAAGCATAAGAAGAAGAGACTGCCCCGGCCAGGGGTCATGAGAAGAAGCAGAGTTGCACCCCGGCTCAGGGGGGCATATGAAGAGAAGTGTACCCCGCCTTGGGGCATAAGAGGCAGAAGAATCAACCCCGACTCAGGGGTAACTGAAGAGAATTCCACCCCATCCCTGGGGGGGCACAAGAAGCAAAATACCCCCCGTCTTGGGGGCATATGAAGCCAAGAATCACACCCCCGTCTTGGGGGTATTTGAAGGAGAAGCCTACCTCGCCTCGAGGGCCTAGAAGCTATAAAGAACACGCCCCGACTCAGGGGCATATGAAGAGAAGTCCACCCCGGCCTAGGGGTATTTGAAGAAGAAGCATACCCCGCCAGGGGACATAGAAGCCATAGAGAATACACTCCGGTTTAGGGGTACTTGAAGAAGCTACATCCCGCCTTGGGAGCATGAGAAGAAAAGAGAATCCACCCCGGCTTAGGGACCTTTGAAGGAGCATACCCCAGGCTCGGAGTCCATGAAGCAACATGCACCCCCCCGGGGGGGACATCTGAAGCAGAACAAACTACATCCCCCGGCTTAGGGAAGCATATGAAGAGAGGAATACACCCCGATATGGGGGCACGTAAACAAAGAAGAAGAATTCACCCCACCTCGGGTGCATAAAAAGGAAGAACTACACCCCGCATCAAAAGCGACGATACACTCCACTCTGGGGGCACTAGAAGCGGAATACACCCCGTGCCGGGGGCATATAAAAAAAAAGGGATACCTCACTCTGGGGCATCAGAAGCAGCAATACGCCCCACCTTGGGGGCATCAAAAGCAGCAATACACCCCACCTTGGGAGCATAAGAAGCAAACATTCCCCCCGGTGTGTCTGGAAAGAAGAAAAGAATTCACCCCGGCCTAGGGGTATTTGAAGAAGAAGCATACCCCACCAGGGGACATAGAAGCCGTAAAGAATACGCCCCGGCTTAGGGGTATTTGAAGAAGAAGCATACCTCGCCTCGAGGGCCTAGAAGCTATAAAAGAGCATGCCCCGACTCAGGGGCATATGAAGAGAAGTCCACCCCGGCCTAGGGGTATTTGAAGAAGAAACATACCCCGCCAGGGGGCATGGAAGCCATAAAGAACGCGCCCCGGCTTAGGGGTATTTGAAGAAGATACATCCCGCCTCGGGAGCATAAGAAAGAGAAGAATACATCCCGTCTTAGAGATATTTGAAGAAGAAATATACCCCGCCAGGGGGGCATAGAAGCCATAAAGAATATGCGCCGGCTCAGGGGCATTGGAAGAAGAAACATACCCCGCTTGGGGGACGCGGAAGCAAAGAGACAGAGTACACCTCCACCCGGGGGCGTAAAGAAGCAAAGAGACATACATCCCGACCTGGGAGAACATGAAGAAAGAATATACCCCGACCTAGGGGCGTCAGAAGAAGAAACATACGCCCCGACCCAAGGACATAAGAAGCAATAGAATACGCCATGTGAAAAGGGTATAAGAAACATGAAGAATGTACCCCAGCCTAGGGGCACAGAAAGAGACACACTCCGCCCTTGGCGCATAAGAAGCAGAAGCACCTACCCCAGCTTGGGGCACAAAAATACACTCCGCCCTTGGTGCATAAGAAGCAGAAGCATCTACCCCGACCCGGGGCACAGAAACAAAGAGACATACATCCCGATCCGGGAGCATGAGAAGAAAGATATACTCCGCCCAAGCGGAATTTGAAGAAACAACATACCCTGCTTCGGGGGCACAGAAGCTGTAAAGAGATACACCCCCGCCTCAGGGGGGCGTAAGAAGCAAAAGACACACTCCGGCCTCAGGGGGGGGGCATAAGAAGCAAAAGATACACCCCCGTCCCGGGGGCATTTGAAGAGAGCTACGCCCCGTACCAGGAGCATATGAAGAAGAAACATACCTCGCCTCGAGGGCCTAGAAGCTATAAGGAATACGCCCCGGCTCAGGGGCATATGAAGAGAAGTCCACCCTGGCTCAGGGGTATTTGAAGAAGAGACATACCCCACCTGGGGGCATAGAAGCCGTGAAGAGTATACCCCACCATGGGGGCATTTGAAGAGAGCTACACCCCGCCTCGGGGGCATTAAAAAAACACACCCTGGTCTGGGGACATAGAAGCCAAAAAAAAATACACCCCGCCTGGGGGCACAGAAGCGAAGAGGCAAAACACACCCCCCTTAGGGGGGATGCACACCAAATGAAGCTACACCCCAACCTGGGGCACATTAAGAGAAAAAAAGAGCATAGTAAAGAAAAAGACACGCACGAGGCAAACGGGGTCTTCGAGCCCGCCTCATCACACAAAAAAAGAGAAGAAAAGGAAAATAAGACACATGAGGCAGAAGTGGTCTTCAAGCCCGCCTCATCACGCAAAAGAAGAGAAGAAAAGGAAGAAGAGACACATGAGGCAAACGTGGTCCCTGAACCCGCCTCTTCACATAAAAGAAGAAGAGCAGAACCAAAAGAAGACACATGAGGCAGACGTGGTCTTCGAGCCCGCCTCATCACACAAAAGAAAAGAAGGAAAGAAAGAATACACATGAGGCAGACGTGGTCTTCGAGCCCGCCTCATCACACAAAAGAAAAGAAGAAAAGGAAGAAAAGACACATAAGGTAGACGTGGTCTTCGAGCCCGCCGCATCACACAAAAGAAAAAAAGAAAAGGAAGAAAGGACACATGAGGCAGACGTGGTCTTCGAGCCCGCCTCATCACGCAAAAGAAGAGAAGAAAAGGAAGAAGAGACACATGAGGCAGACGTGGTCCCTGAACCCGCCTCTTCACATAAAAGAAGAAGAGCAGAACCAAAAGAAGACACATGAGGCAGACGTGGTCTTCGAGCCCGCCTCATCACATAAAAGAAGAGAAGGAAAGAAAGAATGCACATGAGGCGAACACGGTCTCTGCACCTGCTTCTCTACAAAGAAAAAAAAGAGAGAAAGAGTCACGAGGTGAACATGGTCTCTGCACCTGCCTCTCTACAAAAGAAGAAGAGAAGAAAAAAAAAGAGAGTCACGAGGCAGAAGCGGTCTTTACACCCGCCTCTCCATAAAAGAAGAATAGAAGAAGAGAAAGAACAATCACGGGGCGAGCATGGTCTCTGCACCTGCCTCTCTACAAAAGAAGAAGAGAAGAAAAAAGAAAGTCACGAGGTAGACGCGGTCTTTGCACCCGCCTCTCCATGAAAGAAGAAGAGAAGAAGAGAAAAAACAGTCACGAGGCGAACATGGTCTCTGCACCTGCCTCTCCATGAAAGAAGAAGAGAAGAAAAGAAAGAACAGTCACGGGGCGAACACGGTCCTTGAACCCGCCTCTTCACACAAAAGAAGAGAAGAAAAGAAAGAAATGACCATGAGGCAAGCATGATCTTTACACCGCCTCTCCATAATAGAAGAAGAGAAGAAGAGAAAGAAGAGTCACGAGGCAGACATGGTCTTTGCACCTGTCTCCCCACACAAAAGAAGAAGAAAAAAAAGAGACATGAGACAGACGTTGTCTTCGAACCCGCCGCTTCACAAACCCTTCTCCTCGGCTCACGTATCCTACTACCCAACGCCCTTTGGCTCAGTCATTCCGGCCAAGGCCCACTGTCATGATTAATCCACCCGTCCCACCGCACTCTCCGATATCTTTTCAGCTTTACAGCCTACTCCTAACATCTCTCGGCTTGTCAGCCTACTCCCAATATCCCTTGGCTTTTTAGCCTACTTCCCAATATCTTCGGCTCTTGCAGCCTGCTCCCAGAATTCGGCCTTCACGGCCTGCTTCCCAGAATTTGGCCTTCACGGCTCGCTTCCCATAATTTCGGCTCCTGCAGCCCGCTTCCCAATATCTTTGGCTCTTGCAGCCTGCTTCCCAGAATTCCGCCTTTACGGCCTGCTTCCCAGAATTCGGCCTTTACGGCCTACTTCCCAGAATTCGGCCTTCACGGCCTGCTTCCCAATTTCAGCTTTTGCAGCCCGCTTCCCAATATCTTTGGCTCTCGCAGCCTGCTTCCCAAAATTCAGCCTTTACGGCCTGCTTCCCAAAATTTGGCCTTTACGGCCTGCTTCCCAGAATTCGGCCTTCACGGCCCGCTTCCCAATTTCGGCTTTTACAGCCCGCTTCCCAATATCTTTGGCTCTTGTAGCCTGCTTCCCAGAATTCGGCCCTTGCGGCCTGCTTCCCAAAATTTGGCCTTCACGGCCCGCTTCCCAATTTCGGCTTCTGCAGCCCGCTTTCCAATATCTTTGACTCTCGCAACCTGCTTCCCAGAATTCGGCCTTTACGGCCTGCTTCCCAGAATTTGGCCTTCACGGCCCGCTTCCCGTAACTTCGGCCCCTGTAGCTCGCTTCTCAACTTCGGCTCCTGCAGCATGCTTCCCATAATTTGGCTCTCGCAGCCCGCTCCCCTCGATTTTTGGCTATTGTGGCCTACTTCTAATATCAACTTCGGCCTTCACGGCCCGCTTCCCCAGTGTCCTTTCAGCCGTTCGTGGTCTACTTCCCTAATACCTTTACTACCACTACACTTATACGTAATAGTAATATTTTCTTATGCCAAAAAAAAAACAAACAAACAAAAAAGAAACAAAAAAAGAAACAAAACAAAACAAAATAAAAAAGAAAACAACAAAATGAACACAAAAAAAAGAAAGAGAAAAGAAAGAAGAGAATGCTTGATTGCCCTGTTTGCATGGTTGCTTAATATAGAATAATACACCTCCTTGGAATTTTCTAGGATCGTGTTTCCTTGCTAAATAATATCGCCCGATGCTAGATGCACGGGCGTCATGGCCTGCGTTCGAAGGGAACCCAGTTATGGCGGGTGCACACGTCAAGGGGAAGAGTCATGGCTGAATCGCTAAGCCCAACTCACAAAATAAACCTGAGGCAACGCTCCCACACTTAGCACCTAATGCGTTCAATAGCCTTCGACTATAGGGATTGCCCGAATTTCTTCTTAGCACTCTACGGAGGCTTGAATTCATGCACTCGCGTGAAAGGTAATCGTGAGGAAAAAGCTGCCTACCCCCACTGTAAAAGAGAGAGAGAGAGAGAGAGAGAGAGAGAGAAGAGAAAAAAAGAGAGAAAAAAGAAAAAGAAAAAAGAGAGAAACGTGAATCCGAGTAGCCGGGAATCCCCATTGAGACACATGAGGAGACTCGCGCGAAATGGTGAAGCGAATTACAATAAGGATGAAACCTATTAGCCGGGAATCCCCATTGAGACATATGAGGAAACTCACGTCAAACGGTAATAGAATTATAATAAGGATGAATCCTAGTAGTCGGGAATCTCCATTGAGACACATGAGGAGACTCGCGTCGAACGGTGAAATCTGCTACCAAAATAAACAGATGGGGGCTGTGTGAAGCTACCGAAAGTTGAAAGCCCGGAACTAATGTGTAGGCGCTAGAGTGATCCTCGAGTGTCACCAGGAAAACCTGCATATCCCTATGGTTAGGGCCCTTTGTTCACACATTTGCACTGCCACGCCACAGAGAATTACCTCGGGTGAAATGCGTGAATTTAGGCTATGCATGCAAGACATGCGATATCCTCTTGACGGGTGCACCACCCCTCAGTTGTGTCTCGCGGCCTGCACCGCATCTACGAATTACATGCGATGTCCCTATCCTGTCCCCTATAGGGGGAGCTGCCTTACTTATATTTATGTTATGCTTGCTAATGAATGCTCGCATGCTTAAAAAAAATATATAATAATAAATAATAAATAATAAAAATGTGTGCATACAATAAACTCAATTTCGGCTATCGAAGCCTACGTTCCCAGCTACGGCTCGTAGGGTCCAATCTTGGCCCCCATGGCCTACATCTTGCCCTCACGGCTCCTTAATCTCCCAACTCCGGCTTTTATAGCCTGCTTCCCAATTCTGGCTCTCGTGGCTTGCTTCCCAATATCTTTGGCTCTTGCAGCCTGCTTACCTTTGGCCTTCGCGGCCTGCTCCCCGATTCTGGCTCCCGTAGCCTGCTTCCCCGATTCGGCCCTTGCGGCCCGCTTCCCAACATCTCCGGCTCTTGCAGCCCGCTTCCCAGAATTTGGCCCTTTACGGCCTACTCCCAGAATTCGGCCTTTACGGCCTGCTCCCCAGAATTTCGCCTTTACGGCATGCTCCCAGAATTCGGCCTTTACGGCCTGCTCCCTAGAATTCGGCCTGCACGGCCCGCTTCCGTAACACCAACTTCGGCCCTTGCGGCCCACTTTCCCGAGTCCGGGTTTCATAACCGGTATCCCCGGCGCATTTTGAATCAACAAAATAAAAACTCTTCTCTCCGTCTCTTTGGGCGACGAACATCCCTTTTGCATCAATAAACCCTTCTCTCTGCCAGCATGGCTCGCCTTTCGCAACTTCGGCTCTTGAAACCCGCTTCCAGCCTTGGCTGTTTTGGCCTCGCTTATCGGCCCCTCAGCCGACAGCTTTCTAATCATCGACCTTCGGGTCGACAGCTTTTCACTTATTGGCTCCCATGCCAACAGCTCTCAATTATTGGCCGCTGTGCCTACAGCTCTTATATCATTGGCATCCACGCCAACAACCACCTGGAGTTCTTAAAAAAAAAAGAAGGGAAAAGAAGGGAAGAAGAGAAGAAACAAAAAGAAACAATAGCAAAAAGAACAAAAAGAGATGACAAAAAAGAGAAGGGAAGAAAAAGAAGAGAAGAAGAGAAGAAGAGAAAAGAGAGAAGAAAAGAAAGAAAAAGAGAAAAAGAGACAACAAATCAGGTCGGCTCCCGACACCCTGTCGGCACTGACGAAGAGACCAAGAGATCAACAAACCAGGTCAGCTCCGACACCTATCGGCACTGACGAAGAGACCAAGAGGCAACAAACCAGGTCAGCTCTCGGCACCCTGTCGGCACTGACGAAGAGACCAAGAGATCAACAAACCAGGTCAGCTCCGACACCCTGTCAGCACTGACGAAGAGACCAAGAGGCAACAAACCAGGTCAGCTCCTGGCACCCTGTCGGCACTGACGAAGAGACCAAGAGATCAACAAACCAGGTCAGCTCCGACACCCTGTCGGCACTGACGAAGAGACCAAGAGATCAACAAACCAGGTCAGCTCCCGACGCCCCATCGGCACTGATGAAGAGACAAAGAGACCGACACACTGCTTCAGTTCCCGACACCCCGTCGGCACTGATGAAGAGACCAACATGCTGCTTCAGTTCCCGGCATCCCGTCGGCACTGATGAAGAGACCAATATGCTGCTTCAGTTCCCGACACCCCATTGGCACTGATGAAGAGACCAACATGCTGCTTCAGTTCCCGACACCCCATCGGCACTGATGAAGAGACCAACATGCTGCTTCAGTTCCCGGCATCCCGTCGGCACTGATGAAGAGACCAACATACTGCTTCAGTTCCTGGCACCCCACCGGCACTGATGAAGAGACAAAGAGACCAACATGTCATGTCAGTCCCCGACACCCCGTCGGCACTGACGAAGAGAAGAAGAGACCAACATACCACGTCAGCGCCCGGCAACCTGTCGGCACTAACGAAGAGAAGAAGAGACCAACATACTGCTTTGATTCCCGGCGTCCCGTCAGAACTGATGAAGAGGCCAACAAGCTACTTCAGCTTTCGGCACCCCGCCGGCACTGATATAGAGACAAAGAGACCATCATGTTACGCCAGTCCCCAACATCCCGCCGGCACTGATGAAGAGACAAAGAGACCAACAAATCATGTCAGCTCCCGGCATCCAATCGGCACTGACGAAGAGAAAAAGAGACAAACATACCATGTCAACGCCCGACACCCCGTCGGCACTGACGAAGAGAAGAAGAGACCAACATGCCGTGTCAAGTCCCCGACACCCTGTCGGCACTGACGAAGAGAAGAAGAGACCAACATGCTATGCCAGCTCCCAACACCCTGTCGGCACCAACAAAGAGAAGAAGAGACCAGTACACCCACGGGCACCGCCCGGCTCATCCTTCGCCTACGCTACCCGTGGGTGGGGGGCATTTGTGGACGTGCAAAATTGCACACCCATACATCCCAACTAGTCCAACACCAATAACAACTTCAACCGAAGAAGCTGTGGAGAAGCGGGGCCGTCCGGACTCCCCGAACGCACATACACTGCCGTGGAGCTATCTCCAGAGTCACGACAGTGAAGAGAAATCATCCACCAAGAGGCCCCACAATCCATGGGCCTTGAAGAAAATCAAGCGGGCCGCGACTCGTGCTCACAACGGGCTCAAAATTGCCCACTTAGCCCCTCAGCGGCACGCCCTGTGCCCTGTTCAGCGGCACACCCCAGGGAGCCCCAGCGGTACACCCCTGGGAGCCTAGCGGCACACCCAGGCCTTCAGCGGCCCACCCCGGAGGTGGTTCAGCGGCACACCCCCAGGGTGTCCCCAGCGGCACACCCTCGTGGGGGTCCAGCGGCACACCAAGGGGGCGCCCAACGGCACGCCCAATTTGGGCTTCAGCGGCATGCCCATTTGGAGCTCCAGCGGCACACCTCCTTGGGCTTCCAGCGGCACGTTGTTTGCCCCCTCAACGGCACGCTTGGGCAGCCCTTCAGCGGCACGGCCTTTGGCCCTCCCAGCGGCACACTTCTTGAGCCCGCCAGCGGCACAGCGTTAAGGCATTTCAACGGCCGAACGACGTGATGCCCATGCCCTATGGATTCTTGGCGCGCAGTGGACTTGCTGAGGTGTCGCTCGGGGAGAGAGCCACGCTGCCTATCCCCCTGCCACCAAGGACGACGGGTCAAATCCCCAATCAATGCCTCCGATTTCCCGCCTCCGACTACCGTGCTCGGACGCTTCCGCCGTGGAGGGTATAAAAACCACTCTCCTTCGACACAAACGGGGGGGGGGGGACACAGAGGCAGAGGGCGAAGAGAAGAAGAGAAGAAGAGGAAGAGAAGAAGGGAAGAAGAAGGAGAAGAGAAAAGGGGGGGAAGAGGAGGAAGAGACAGAGAGACACACGCAGAAGAGAAGAAGAAAAGAAGAGGGAAGAGAGGAAGAGAGGGGAGAGGCTTCGTCGCTCCACCCACCGCCGCCATCTGTGCGAAGAGGGAAGAGAAGAAGAGAAGAAAGAAGAAGAGGGGAGGCTCCGCCTCCCCCTTCTTGCTGCTCCTTCCACCCGCCACCGCCATCTGCGCGAAGAGAAGAAGGATAAGAAGAGAAGAGAAGAAGAGGAGCACGTCGCTCCACCTACCACCACCGTCTGTGTGAAGAGAAGAAGAGAAGAAGAATGAGTGGAGAGAGGGAGTGAGGTCCGGGAGGGGAGGAATCCACGCTCCGTTCCCCCCCCCCCACTGTATTTTCTTCTCCTCTTCATTTCCTTTCATTTCTTGTTTTGCCATCGTTGCAATGTATTAGTCCCCTCGGGGCACTCCTTTCGTGAGAATAAAAGTAGAAGGCTTGCAAGTATTTTTTCTTGGACGTCTTTCTAAAGCATTTCTTCCGTGTCTGCATCCTTCGGTGTTTCACGCCCCCTTTCCCTTTCTCCTTTTGTTAGGGTTTGTTTCCTCCCTGATTGTGCCTCCAACGGCACGCCCCGTCGTCCCTTCAGCGGCACGCCCTGATTGTGCCTCCAACGGCACGCCCAGTCACGCCTTCAGCAGCACACCCTAACTGCGCCCCAGCGGCACACCCCAGTCCAGCCCCAGCGGCACACCCTAGCTGTGCCCCAGCGGCACGCCCCAACCAGCCTTCGCCGGCACACCCCCATCGGGCCTTTGCCGGTGCACTCTTCAACACCCTTCCTCGGCACGGCCTTCATGGCCTTTACCGCCATACCCTTGGCCCCCCCTTGGCCCGGCACACTTGCCCTTCCTTCTTGCCCGATGCATTCCCCCCTCAGCCAGTCCTAGAGTAGCATTCCACTCGCCGTTCCCTCCGAGTTTTTTGAGGTTTATAAAGGTGTTGCCGCTCTCGGGCGCCCACCTCCAGTTGTCGGGTTCCGCCACTCCATGTGGGCGCGTTCCCTGTATCTCCCTTACGCTCGGGTTAAGGGGAGATGCTGTCAAATTTTCGTTAGAAACAATAACATATTGAAAGATAAAAGGAGGCAACAAACAAATGGAACAACCACACATTTAAAAGACAAAAGACAACAACAAACAAACGAAAAGAACAACGGTGAAATGCCTTAACCAAAGCAAATGGAACCGCAATCAATTCAAAGAGGACCGAATCGAACGACAACTAAACAACTTGAACATCCGCCCTCACAAAAGAAAGAATGAAAATTAATCAAGAGAAGAAAAGAAGAAACCCATGCAAACTTAATAAAATCAGAAAAGAAGAAAAGAAAAGCCTTAAAAGAAACGGAGGAGGAGTGGGCTCCCCATGCCTTTCGCCGGTACGCCCCTTCAGCTACCTTCGCCGGTACACCCTCTAGCTACCCTTGGCCGGCACACCCTTCGCCGGCACACCCACTCGCGCCCTTCGCCGGCACACCCTCCATGGCCCCTTGCCGACACACCTTGCCAACTCTTCCCCGGTACGCTCTTTAGTGGCCTTCGCCGGCACACTCCCTGTTGCCTTCGCCGGCACACTTCTTGCCGCCTTCGCCGGCACACACCCGCTTGGCCCTTCGCCGGCACGCTCCTTTGGCCCTCAGCGGCACGCACCCTTTCAGCCCCTCAGCGGTACACTCCCTCAGCCCTTCAGCGGCACACTCCTCAACCCTTCAGCAGCACAGCCCCAGGCCCTTCAGCGGCACACTCCCAGCCCTTCAGCGGTACACCCTCAGCCCTTCAGCGGCACACCCTCAGCCCTTCAGCGGTACGCCTTTCTCTTAGCCCTCTAATGACCCATTCTCTCTCCAGAAAATATGAGTAATAATAATAATAATAATAATAATAATAATAAATAATAACAGATTCAAAAAAATGAATAAATAAATAAGAATAATAAAGGAGTAAGTAATGGTAATAATAAGCTTAAAAATAATGACGATAATAATAATTAGACAAATAAATGATAACAAAAAAATAAATGAATAATAATAATGAACTCAATAAGAATGATAAATAAATAAAAGATAACCAAAATAAATAATAATAACAAACTTAACGAAACACGACAAGCAAATGAATGACAATAAAATGAACAAAAATAATAACAAACCTAACAGTAGCACTGATAAATAAATAAATCATAAAAAAAATGATAAATAGATAGTAATAACAAACTCACTCAAAGATATGCATAAATCAACGAATAATAATGATAAAATTTCAAATGATAACAAAACAATGAGATCCACTCTGCAGCCCCGTCTCTCTCGTGACCCGGTGCCGAAGGAACAACAATTTCGCCCTTCCAGGTTGGGCCTGAGTCTTGGGAATCATCCGAACTGGCCATGACCCGACCTCGCCTCGGGCTGACATTCCGATTAAACCGGATTCATTTCTCCGGCCGGATCCCTTCCGAGCCGCTACTAAAATTGCCGCACGCTCGGCAAACATTTGAACGGGTTCACCTCAGTTTTCGTCGCGTTTCTATTACGAACCTGTGTCTGAACATGAAAAGACCCGTGAGCAACCAATATGGCCGACGGCTCCCTCCCCGACATGGTCGTGAGCCGGCATTGCTCCGGGCCGATAGCCCATTAAATCGGATTCATTCTAATGGGATTCGTTCCCGTTCTTTCATTGAAACTGCCGTAAACTCTGCATACATTTGTACGGGGTCGTTTCCATCCACGTCGTACTTTCAACATGGGCCCTTGCCCGAACATGAAAAGGTCCGTGAGTGACCGACAAAATTGGAATAGAACGAGACGGTCCTCGCCACCCCTGGACTCCTTCCATGGGAATATCAATAAGACCTCCGTGGGCCACGCTTAGACCTCGGGTCCGTCCCAATTGTGGTCACCGTTCGGCTCATATCCTCGGTCTACAGCCCGCTCCCTTCGAACATGTTTTCGATTTTGGAGTCTAGTCCTGGGACTCTCCCCCGTTGCCCTCCGGCACCGGAAATATTAATGATGCCCGCGCAAGCCTCGTTCGGACCATGGGAGGCACCCCCGGTATGGACTTGACTCGATCTCGCACCGGGCCAATAGATTTACCGGTTTCCTGCTTGTGGACACCGAAAATTGCACATCCAAATGTCATGCTCGGCCCGGCATCAACAACGGCGCCGAGTGAAGAAACCCCGGAGAAATCAAACACAAAAGGGGCCCACAGCCCATGGGTCCCAAAGAAAATCAAAACGGGCCATGACTCGTGCTCACAACGGGCTCAGAACGGGCCCCAAATACACACCCCGTGGGGAGCCCTTCAGCGGCACGCCCAACCCCCAAGGGGCCTCAACGGCACGCCCTGATGGAGCCTCAACGGCACACCCCGAAGGGCCTTCAGCGGCACGCCCTCAGGGGGCTTCAGCGGCACACCCCGAAGGGCCTTCAGCGGCACGCCCTGGCAGAACCCTCCAGCGGCACGCTCCCTCCAGCGGCACACCCTGCCACGGCCTTCACCGGCACAGCCCCTTTGGGCGCTCGCCGGCACACCCCTATGGGGGTTCAACGGCACACCCCTTCGGGGTTCACCGGCACACCCCCAGGGGGGGTTCAACGGCACACCCTTGGGGTCTTCGCCGACACACCCCCATGGGGGGGGGGGGGTCTTCAACGGCACACCCCCCAGGGGGGGGTCTTCAACGGCACGCCCCCTGGGGGTCTTCGGCGGCACACCCTGCAGGGTCCCCAGCGGCACGCCCTTCAGGCCCTTCAGCGGCACGCCCATCCGGGGTTCCAGCGGTACGCCCTTTCGGCACTGCAGCGGCAAGCTTGTTCAGCCCTTCAACGGCACAGCGTGAGGCACTTTCAACGGCCGACGTGAGGCCCATGCCCTACGCATCCTTGGCGCGCAGTGGAGCCGTCTGAAGTGGTAGCCGATCGTTGGGCCACGTGGCCTAGTCCACTGACAGCCAGGACGGGCAGGTCAAACCTCATGATCACGGGCCACTTCCCGCTTCGACGCTCCTGCACGAAGACTCCCGCTGTCCGGGGTATAAAAACCCTCCCCTTCGTTTCGAACAGGAGAGGAGACAGAGAAGAGAAGAGGCAGACGGACAGACACACGCACGCAGAGGAAAAGAGAAGAAGAGAGAAGAAGAAGAAGAGGCCGTCCTCGCCGGGAGCTTCTTCCGACGACCACCGCCACCGGGAAGAAGTGAGAGTAAGAGAGAGAGGGTTCGATGTAACGGGGGGAAAGAGTTAGGGGCGTTTGGCCCTCCTCTGCATTCTGCTCCTTTACCCCCTCCCTATTCCAGCTTTCCTTTGTTTTTTCCTCCGTCCACAGCCTTGCGGTGGGCATTTTCTGTTTTGTAATGTGCATGTAAGGCCTCGGCCCTTTGCTTCCCGTGAATAAAAATCGCCCTCTCCGGGTTTCTCCATGATCTTTGTTGGTGATTGGTGCTAGTTTTCATGGCCTTCGATGGGTTGTTTGTTTTCCCTCCGTGTCCACATTTCTTCAGCATTTTGCTCGGAGTCTCCCCGTGGGTATGGCCTCTTGCCCATGACCCTCGATCTCACAGGCTTTCCACCCTCTTCCAGGGCCATCCTTGAGTGCCCACCCGTTTGAGGGGGAGGAGAGACCCTTGCTCTCTCTCTCCGATCGACCGGCTGCCAATAGGCCACCCCCCCTGCCTTGAAGCCCTCTCCTCTTCCTTCCTTTGAACAACCTGTAAGACCCCCTCCAGCCCATACACTTAGCGGTTTAATCCCCCAGCGATGCATCTTCCTGACCCTTCGCCGGCACACCTGTTTGGTCCCTCAGCGGCACGCCCATGGGGGCTGTCCAGCGGTACACCTCCTCATTTATCCTTGGCCGGTACACTCCCCTTATGGCCTTCAGCGGCACACCCCTTTCTGCCCTCAACGGCACACCCCTTTCTGCCCTCAGCGGTACACTCCCCTTATGGCCTTCAGCGGCACACCCCTTTCTGCCCTCAACGGCACACCCACACTGTGTCACCCCTGGCCGGCACACTCCTTGGCCGGCACACTCCCCGGCTGCCCTCAGCGGTACACTCCCCTTATGGCCTTCAGTGGCATGCCCTTCAGTCCTTCAGCAGCCCACTCCTTGGCTTTGCCCCCGAGCCCTTCCCTTCGCGTTTTCCGAGGCTCTATAAGGTGTTGCTCCTCCGGGGGCCCACCTCCAGTTGTCGGGTTCCGCCACCCCATGTGGGCGCGTTCCCTGTATCTCCCTTACGCCCCGGGTCAAGGGGAGATGCTGCCGAATTTTTGTGAGAAACTAATAAACAATTAAAAGAGGCAAAAGGAGGCAACAAACGAGCAAGATAATTAATGAAATCTCCCAACTCATCTAATCACTGCCGGCACCATAACGAGAGCTGGACCAATTAGCGACCCGACGGACCGAGCCTCCGATTACGGCAAAGGGGCTGAACAGAACAAAGCCAAGAAGAAGTTTATATAAAACTATGTGAAAATTAAGATAAGAAGAAAAGAAAAGCCTTAAAACAAATAATAAATGAAAGAACCTCCACCGGCATGCCTTCCCCTACCCTCCACTCAGATGGACCTCCACCAGTGCACTCCTTCCAGCCTCTAATGGCACACTCCTTTTTAGCCCCTTGAACCCCCAGCGGTACACCCCTATAGCCTTCAGCGGCACGCCCGTTCTGCCCTCAGCGGCACGCTTCCCTTCAACCTTCAGCGGCACGCCCTCATTGGCCCCCAGCGGTACAGGCCATCACCATGTCCCTTTCAGCTCTCAGCGGCACGCCCCTCCTTCCCTTCGCCGGTACACCCCTAGCCACTGTATAGACTTTACATTCTAATGTATAGACTTATCCAGCGTATAGACTTGGGCAGTGTATAGACTTCACACCCCAACGTATAGACTTATCCAGCATATAGACTTGGGCAGTGTATAGACTTCACACCCCAACGTATAGACTTATCCAGCGCATAGACTTGGGCAGTGTATAGACTTCACACCCCAATGTATAGACTTGTCCAGCGTATAGACTTGGGCAGTGTATAGACTTCACACCCCAACGTATAGACTTATCCAGAGTATAGACTTGGGCAGTGTATAGACTTCACACCCCAATGTATAGACTTGTCCAGCGTATAGACTTGGGCAGTGTATAGACTTCACACCCCAATGTATAGACTTATCCAGCGTACAGACTTTGGGCAGTGTATAGACTTCACACCCCAACGTATAGACTTATCCAGCGTATAGACTTGGGCAGTGTATAGACTTCACACCCCAATGTATAGACTTGCCCAGCGTATAGACTTGGGCAGTGTATAGACTTCACACCCCAATGTATAGACTTATCCAGCGTACAGACTTTGGGCAGTGTATAGACTTCACACTCCAACGTATAGACTTATCCAGCGGATAGACTCCGGGCCAGTCGACGTATAGACTTCACATTGCAATGCGTAGACTTTGCTCCGCTCTGCTCCAGTGTACGGGCTTTGGGCTTGGCAACGTATAGACTTTGAGCCTGGGGAACGTATAGACTTTATATATCACCCCCCCTCCTTCACCGACACACCCTCCAGCGGTACGCCCCCCTTTTGGCTTCGTTGCTCTCAGCGGTACGCCCCTTTTGGCCTTCAGCGGTACGCCCTTTGCAGCCCTCGCCGGTACACCCCTTCGCCACCCAGCGGTACACCCAATACTCAGCGGTACACTCCCGTTTCCCCTTCGCCGGCACACTACATGCATGCATATATACATCACGATAAGGGCGTTAGCAATAGTAAATAAATTAATAAAAAAATCACGCTAATTAAAGGACTCTGAATGCCCAATATTAATCACAATAAAAGGGGTGGGAGAGGTAATAATAAACAAATAATAATAATAAGAATAATCATGAATAAAAGAAGAGAAATCATCCCGGACAAAAGCACGAGTAAACAATAAGCATCAAATCAGAAATCCCAGAAGATATAACTAAGAAAACCCCAGATAAAAGACGCTAAGGCTCACACTGCAGCCCCCACCTCTCCCCGTGACCCGGGGCAAAAGGAACAACAACGCCGCCCTTTCAGGTCAAGCCCGAGTCTTGGGAATTACCCCGACATGGCCAGGCTTTGATCTAACCTCGGGCCGACATCCTAATCGGACCGGATTTGTTTTCTCGTTCCGGATACCTTCCGAATCCTCATCGAAATTGCCGCATGCTCGGCAGATATTTGAAGGGATCTACCTCGGTTTTCTCATTGTGACTCTGCCACGGACCTGTGTCCGAATACGAAAAGGTCTACGAACGGCCGACATGGCCGACAGTTTATGGCCTTAATACAACCTTCAGTGTGATCTATCCCCATCTCTCTCGCATAATTAGTATTACTCTTTTCGGCCGCGGGGCCTCTAATTTCGGTAATTAATCAAGGGTATTCCCTCGTATGGGGGATGTAAATAACGTCGTGACCTTTATGGCGCGACGGGAGTCGGTCCCGACACGAACCACACAATCGTCTGACGAAGTCAGATCGAGCGCACCATGGGCTCTTCGGAGCCCGAATAAATTGTCACTTTGTGACTGGCACGCCCACGCACTTAATAGACGAACCACCTGAACAAGCGAATTAAAGTGCGTCCACAACTCTGGCACGCCCGGTGGGACCAATCCACCCTTCATCTCTTTGCCGAAATTAGGGGCCCCACGGCCCCCTTCTTGTAATACTAATTGCGCTATCTTCTTAAATGCAGAGTAAAGAGAGAAGCATCATGGAGCCGACAATGAGTGTTATCTGCAGCCCCGAGGTTGTGGAGAATCACGTGCGAGGTGGCTACCTGGCGGTACCCCTCACTTTCGGGAGCTTCCCTCCCACCGTGGGCTTCCCCAACTTCTTGGGGGTAGCCTTCGTCAGATCCTCGACGTGGAAGCGCCCGAGGAGCCCCAGGTCAACGCCCCCGCTCCGGGGGCTATTGAAGCTGCTGTCGGCCAAGCTGTGGCCGAGGACAACAATAGCGTCCCCACAACGACGCTCAGCTGCAACGTGCACCATGTGCACCAAACTACCGGCCCATCCCATCAAGGGTCGACATCCCACCGGAGAAGGCTCCGGAGAAGCAACACCAGCGCCGGATCAGGGCGTCGCGCCTCCAACTCCGGGAAGTCCATGACAGTTGGGGCCCTCCGAGTCCGCCTAGACGGGCAGAGGTCCCAGGTGACACCGGACCGCATCGTCCCAACCGTTCCAGTCCGCAACTCTTTCCAAGGACTGGAAAGGCTGAAGGAGAAGGCGATGCCCCCACCCCCGGTCGCAACACCGAGAAAGGCGCCAGCTCAGAGGCCGGCCAAACTGAAGCAGGTCTGGGTACCCAAGGAGGTCCAGCCCACTGCACCAGTCCAAGCAGGGCCCAGCACTTCCCGCTCAAGGAGGGCCCAACGGGACGACAGAGTCGAACTGCCGACCCCGACCCTCCGACTGGCATCCGTCGTCCCGACGCAGCCTGAGAATGCTCGCCGTCGTCGCCGGGGGCGCCGACACACTGCCGCCCGCCCGGCCCTCACGGCCTACTCCCCTCCTGTCGCTGTCATCGACGTGCAACCTCAGGCCGCTCTCCCCGACCAGGAGTGGGAAGGGATCGAGCAGGCCATGAGGAACTACCTCCGAGGCCCGGGTAGCACCCCCGCCGGCCGCCAGAGATTGCTGGGGGCAATGGCCTCCGCTTTCCGGGAAGAGGAGGGGCGACCTGCACCTAGCATGGAGTCGAGAACCTGCCCGGAGGAGCCGCACCAGTCCCCTGTACGGGAGGAAGTGCCGCCCCGACGGTCGATCTTCGACAGGCTGACATTCCCAGGAAGGTCGTCCAGGAGGGCGACAAGAAGAAATAAGAACAGAAATTGGCACACGTTCACCTGCAACATGGCAGGAGTTCATGGTCGGTATGGGGCCTTGCCCGCCGATCCAGAAGAAGTGGCCAGGATAGCCGCCAGACCGGGACCCCTCACTAGAAGAGGGAGAGCGGCAGGCGGCGCGACACCCACAGCCGCCGAAGGGACTTTACCCGAAGAGCCCCTTGCGGCCCTCACGGCCAATGTGGTTACTGCAGGCGACACGAGTGGCGGACCCTCGACATCAGCCGAGGACGCCCCGGCTGAAGAGACAGGGGGCATGCCTAGTCTTCCCACGGCTGACCCTGCAATGCTGCTCGTGATACAGCGATTCCAGCAGGAGATCGAGTCACTTAAAAAGCAGCTGAATGAGCGAAGCACGCCACCCCCGGTATCCTGGCAGGCGGAGGGCATACCCGAAACCTCCAGGGACAGGGGGCAGTCTTCAGAGGCGGCTCTTCCAACAACTCTCAACCCTCTCGGGGGCGCGCCCTCGCAGCAAGCACATGGCACGGCAGTGACCCCGCCACAGGTTCCACTCTCACAAGGGTCCCCCATGGCCCCCCGAGCGACCGTGGTGACCACCCCGAGTGCGCAACCCGCTCATTTCTACCCGAGCCCAGTTGACCCGGCGGCAGTCAGCCGGTTGATGCTCGAGCAAATGATAGATATGAAGCTGGCCGAGAGGGGCGAAGGGGATCAGACGCCGTTTGACGTCTACCGGGTACCCTACCCGGCCCATTATGCTGCAAGGAAGCTGCCGGCTGGCGTCACCAAGCCGCCGAAATTTGAAAAGTTCAACGGGCAAGGATCCCCCAGGGAACATATTGCCTACTATGTAAACATCATGGGAGATTTAGCTGCTGATGAGGCCTATCTTCTGAAGTTCTTCGGCTCAACACTTACCGGACTCGCTTTTGAGTGGTACTCCAGCTTGCCACCCGGGTCCGTTGCTGACTGGCCTGACATGCAGAAGAAGTTCAAGGAGAGATTTTATGTCGCTGAAAGGGAAATCACTATGGCTGAACTCTATGCCACAAAGCAAAAGAATGATGAGTCGGCCCTCGACTACATCAAAAGATGGAGAAACCTCAGCATGAGGTGCAAGCGTCCCCCGCATCAGGAGGACGCGGTGCAGATCTGCAAACAAAACTTGAAGAAAGAAATCCTAGAAAGAATGATCGGCACCGAGGTCAAAACATTTGACCGCTTGAACAATGTGGTAGCAGAGATCGAGGCGTTTCTGGCCCGATACTCCTCCACTCCAGCCATGTCAAGTCAGAGGGCCAGGCAGGCCGAGAAGAAGCCAGCGCCTCCCGAGGTGCACACACTAGACTTCCAGGCTTTTGAAAAGCAGAAAGAGAAAGCCAAGGGGGCTGCCACCCTACCTCCGCCCCGGACCACAGAACGGCGGGAGGGCCCCTCACTAAGGGAGAAGATGAGAAACAAGCTATATTCCTTCTCTCGAGACAAATCCAAGCTCCTGTTTGAATGGGCAACCAGCTACGACAAGATCACGCTGCCAGAGCCGAAGAGGCCCGGTGACCTGAAGAAGAAGGATGACCCGCGCTTCTGTCTGTACCATCGGATGCTCGGGCATACCATTGAAGACTGTTACGTCTTCAAAGACATTATTGAGTCCTTAATCAAGAATGGGGAGCTGGACATGGGGGAGCATAAAGTAGACCCCCCGCAGCCGCATGAGCTGCCCAGCATAACCTCCTCCGCCAATATGGTCTCACTATACCAGGAGCTACCTGAAGAGTGGGCGGAGGCCTGTGCCCGCGCCACTTATGAAACTTTCGTCATGGCCCCAGCTCAAAACCAAGAAGGCTGGCAGACCGTGCCCGGAAAGAATAGAAAGGCGCGCGCCCCTCGACCTACCCCAGCAAATCACCCGAGGAAGGCGACGCCCCAGCCCGCACTGCCCCCGGCAAGCCCGGTTTGTCATGACACGGCCCCCCGGCTAGTCATGAGGCGGCCCACCCACAATAAAAAGAGCTCCATCCCGATGCGGATGTATAAGAAGGCCAGCCCGGCGGTTGAAAGACTCCAGGCTATTATTGACGGGCTTGAAGATTATGAACAGCCCAAAATCCAACCTGTGGAGCTGAAGGAGTATGTCCCCTGGAGGGAGTTCGAATCACTCGAGCTGGCTCCGGGAACAAAAGCTGAAGCAGCCAAAGAACCTCCTCTGTGGGGTGAACTTCCTCAAGAGCAGCCATCCGCTGCGGCAGGCAAGAAGAAGAAGAAAAGAAGACCCAGAGGCAAGAAGAAGAAGGAGGTCGTCATCGCCTGTAACACCCTCTCAGTGCTATTGACACCGCTCTCTCCCTGGAGAAGAAGAGTGAGAACCACCCCGTGAGCCGGGAGAGGTGAGTCAAGCTGAGCATCAACCCCCAAGCATGCCACCAGGTCAGGAGGAAGTGGGGGGCACTTCTCAGAGCAGCCTCAGCATCATGCTCAGGGAGGAACAACCATATCAGGTCCCGACCCGGAGGTCCGAGGCACCGAGATCCTCCTCCGTCAGGTCTCTACCCAGAGGGCCGAGAGTCAAGGCGCCCCGTCATTGCTGAGATCCTGTTAGCCCGGCAGGAGGGCGGAGCGCACCCAGGGTCCGCTGCGACCGGGAAAGCAAGCGGTCACCAAGCTCTACCAGCTGCAACTCCTGCCCAGCCAGAGAAGAATTCAGCGGCACCCAAACCTCGCCGAGTTCATGCGAGAAAGCAGGAGGAGGCCCAGCAGTCCCCGCCTGCTCAGCAGGGCTACAGACAGATCCTACCAAGCAGGCGTCCCCGGACCTGGCATCCCGACTTCAGGATGGGGGCAGGTGTGTAAAGCCCGAAGAGATGAAGCTACTCAAGGTGCGGGCCGCCGAACGGATAGTTAGACACCTTAAAAAGATCCCGACCCGGTTCACCGTGTGGGAGATGCTGTCCCTGAACGAGGAAACACGGCAAGCCATCATTGCCGCCCTCCAGACGCCAGCACACCTTGAAGCCTGCCTAGCAGAAATGTCACCTGAAGTGGCTGTCGCTTTCACAGAAGACGACATGCTCCTGCCGACCTGCAGTCACAACAGACCCCTCTACATGAAGGGGCAATTGAATGGCCAGCCTATCAACAGGGTCCTGATTGACCCGGGGGCAGCAGTGAATATACTCCCTTACCGGGTGTACCAGAAGCACTACTTCGACGTACACCTGGTCGAGGTTAAAAATGTCAAGATTGCTGGCTTTAACCAGAAATGTGAGGTACCCATGGGGGTTGCAGAGTTCAACTTGACCTTTGATGACTTCACCACCAAGGTCCAGTTCCACGTCATCAACTCCAGCACTTCCTACAAGGCGTTGCTGGGCCGGCCCTGGCTACACCAGAACAGAGTGGTGCCCTCCACCTTGCATCAATGCATCAAGTACCCTTGCGAGGGAAAGGAAGTCAGAATCTTCGCCGACCTCCACCCGTTCGAGGTGTTCGAGTGTCACTTATCAGATGCCAATCTATATTTAGAAAAGGCGAAGCAAACTCCTCAAGCTGCCCAGGACAAGGGAAAGAAGAAAATGGAGTCAAGTGGCTGGTTCCCTCCGCCACCCCCGGGTTATGTGGCTTCTCCACATGTACCGTTTATTGCACAAGAAGAAGGGGTATTCAAGGCGGCTCCTCTCGCCATCTACCCTACACCAGGGGCGCCTTGCCTAGAAGACCTGCTGGAAGATGTCAGGGTCCCGCCAGGAATCGCCAAGCCTGTAATAGAAATCGAATGCCAAACAGCCGAGCAGCTGAGGACCTTCGAGGTACCTAACCCTGAAGGGCCACCCACTATCTTCTATGTCGCCGGGGAAAAGCCACTCAAGGAGGATGATGATTGCCGGTTCCCTGACGAGTTGCATGACCCACACGTCCCCATTACGGGGCTTCCCCACATGACTGACCAAGCAGCCCGGATGGTCAGAAAGCAGAAGATTCCTCCCTATCAGCCCTCCAGCCGAAAGAAAATGTTTGAAAGAATGTGGAACCCACCAAACCTGGATCGACGATTGCTGAAGATCACCAAGCACCCCGGTCTGGGCTTTTCACTAGAGGAATATTACGAGACCGACGTCATATCGGTCTCGGCATGGTCTGGCAATGACCCCGCGGAAACTGCAAATTTGCGGGAAGCCCACCAAGGTGTATATCCCAGTTCCTCGACTGAGGAGGCACAAGACGAAGAGGTCTTCCTTTGGGAACCTCCCCGCCGCCGCTGCATGGAGAAGACCCCCTCTTTCTCCGAAGTGTCGACCTCGAGAGGGCACACCAGCGAGGCGCCTCCTCCCCGGCCGGCCGGCGAAACAAGGAGCAGAAGCATGGGCCAGGCTCCAAAATCCCCTCGATACGACCCCGTCATGTACGCCTTGTACCATAGGCAGCAACGGGAGATCGAGACGCTAAAAGTACGGCTGGCCGAGTTAACCTCGCTAGTCGCCAACCTGATCCAGGATTCTCTCCCCCTGCAGGGTGGCCGCATGCCTCGGCCCCGAGGTACCAGTCCTGACACCCCCTTCTGGTCGAGAAGGGAAATGAGGGACACGGCAAGCCTGTTGACCGGGCGGCCAACCAGGCAAGGCCTAACACTCCAAGAGAAGCTGCAGAAGCCCTACTCCTTCCCGAGAGAGAAGACCCGGGGTATCTTCGACTGGGCCTGCCATTACGGCAAAGTCTCCCTCCCACGGTCCAAGAGGCCGCAAGACACCCGAAGAAGCGGGGACCCACTATTCTGCCCTTACCACCAGATGCTGGGTCACGCCATCGAAGACTGCTATGTCTTCAAAGACATTGCTCAAAACCTCATTGACAGGGACGAGCTCAGGATGGGGGACTATGTGGTAGCCCCACCACGCCCCCATGTGGCGGACAACCCCAGGGCAGGAGCCTACACTGTGTCCATCCACTACCAGGCCCCCGAGGATGCGGCTGCCCCAGCCTCCGTCGGAGCTGTCTACGATGAGTACACCGAAGACCCCGAGGTGGCCCTGTGCCTTTCTGTGCCAGCAGACCCCGCGGACCCGGCTACGGTCCAGGGGGAGTGCGCGGTGAATACAGCTTCTGCGCCCAGTCATGAAGAGCAAGAAGAAGAGGATGGCATCCTCGAGCCCGAGGATAATGAAGACCAGGATTTCGTTGACTTGTCACCGGCCCCGCCAGAGATTGAAAAAGGCGGCCAAGCCACAGTCGACGAGTTGATTGAGATCAACCTTGGCACAGAAGAGGACCCCAGACCGACCTTCCTAAGCGCTCTCATGCCCCTGCGGGAAAGGGAGGACTATACAAAGCTGCTGCAAGAATTCCGGGATTGCTTCGCCTGGAACTATAAAGAAATGCCCGGGCTCAGCCCCGAGGTGACTCAACACATCCTGTCCATTGATCCCAAGGTGGAGCCAGTGAAGCAGTCGCCCCGACGCATGAGGCCGGAATTAACCAGCCAGATCTGCAAGGAGGTCGACAAACTCATAGATGTCGGCTTCGTGGCGGAAAACCAATACACCACATGGTTGGCCAACATTGTACCAGTGAAGAAGAAGAATGGACAGATCAGGATTTGCGTGGATTTCCGCGACCTGAATAAAGCCTGCCCAAAAGACGACTTCCCGGTGCCTATCACCGAAGTGATGATTGATGCAACTACTGGCCACGAGGCCTTGTCCTTTATGGATGGGTCGTCCGGCTATAACCAAATCTGGATAGCCGACCACGACCGGATTCACACTGCCTTCAGGTCACCTAAAGGGATATTTCACTACAAGAGGATGCCCTTCGGTCTTAAGAATGCTGGTGCCACATATCAGCGAGCGATGACCAAGATCTTCGACGAGCTGCTATACAGCAAGGTCGAATGCTACATCGACGATCTGGTCGTCAAGACTAAAAAGAGGGATGAGCATCTGAATGACCTCAGGGTCGTCTTCCAAAGGCTCCGTCTGTACGGGCTGAAAATGAATCCCATGAAGTGCGCCTTTGGCGTGTCCAGTGGAAAGTTCCTCGGCTTCATTGTCCGACACAGAGGGATCGAGATCGACCCCTTCAAGATAAAAGCTATCCAGGAGCTGCCCCCTCCGAAGAATCTGGGAGAGCTGAGATCCCTGCAGGGGCGTCTAGCTTACATCCGCAGGTTCATCTCTAACCTGTCGGGGCGTTGCCAACCCTTCCACAGATTAATGATGAAGGATGCACCTTTCAGCTGGGATCATGAATGCCAGCACGCGTTTGACCAGTTAAAGGAGTATCTGAAGACCCCGCCTGTCCTGGGGGCACCTGTCAAAGGTAGACCGCTTATTCTCTACATAGCGGCTACCGAATATTCACTGGGGGCAATGCTTGCCCAGAACAATGATGAGGGAAAAGAGCAGGCCCTCTACTACCTTAGCCGAAGACTGGTGGGAGCGGAGGCCAAGTACACTCCGATAGAGAAAGTTTGCCTTGCTTTGGTCTTCGCAGTTAAGAAGATGAGGCACTATATGCTATCCCATGAAGTCAGGTTAATATCCAGAGCTGACCCCATCAAGCACATTCTCTCCCAGCCTGTCCCGAAGGGGCGCCTTGGCAAATGGGCCGTGCTGCTCATGGAGTTTGATATAACCTACGTGCCCCAGAAGGCCGTTAAGGGACAAGCCGTCGCGGACTTCTTCGCAGCACACCCCGTGCCCGAAGACTCCCCGTTGGCCACCGAGTTGCCCGAGGATGAAACACTGGAGGTGGATCAGGTACAACAAGCCATTTGGCAGCTGTACTTTGACGGAGCCTCAAGAACAGAAGCGACCCCGTCCGGACGTACCAAGGTGCGGGCCGGAGTGGGCATCGTCCTCAAATCTCCAGATGGAGAGGTGCTACACACTTCTTGCTGCATCAGCAAGCCCTGTACAAATAATGAGGCGGAGTATGAAGCTCTGATTATCGGCCTCCAGGTGGCCCTCCGCATGGAGATCAAAATGCTCCAGGTATTCGGCGACTCGCTGCTAGTCGTCAAGCAGGTACAGGGGCAGTTTGATGTCCGGAAACCCGAGCTGCTCCCTTACCACGCTAAGGCAAAGGGGCTCATGGAGCGGTTCTACCTCCTCGAAATAGGCCATGTCGCCCGAGGGGAGAACGCCCAGGCCGACGCCTTGGCAAAATTGGCAAGCTCACTGGCAGTGCCTCCAGATGGATCTCTCAGCATCCAAGTAATAAACCAACGCCAGATGCCCAGCATGATAGAAGAGGAATCAGAAGAAGAAGACCTAGAGGTCACTACAGTGGAAGCCGTCAGCCTGCCCGACTGGAGAGACCCCTTGATGCAGTGGTTCAAACACCAGCGGTTGCCTGACCGAAGAGAAGAAAAGATCAAGCTAGTCAGAACCAAGGACTCTTATGAGCTCCGAAGCGGAATATTATTCCGAATTGTGGCAGATGCCAGACGGAAGCTGCTCCTCCGATGTTTGTCCACTGAAGAAGCTTGGAGGGTCATGAAGGAGGTCCATGCCGGGACGGCGGGTGCACACCAGGCGGGACCGAAAATGAAGATTGAAATCAAGAAACTTGGCTACTATTGGCCTGCAATGTTCGACGACTGCTGCAAATATGCTAAGTCATGTCAGAAATGTCAGGAGCATGCCGTCATACCCAGAAGGCCTCCCGTGCAATTGCACCCAACGGCGCCCAGCTGGCCGTTTGCCCAATGGGGAACAGACGTCGTGGGTCCCTTACCCGCGTCTTCCACAGGATGCAAGTACATTTTGGCGGCAACCGACTACTTCTCCCGTTGGGCAGAGGCTGTAGCCTTGCGGGAGGTCACCGGAGAGATCGTAGTCAGGTTTATCCGCCGCAATATTATATTCCGGTTTGGCGTGCCCGACCGGATTGTATCGGATAACGGCAGCCACTTCCGCAATCAGAAGGCCTACCGGCTGGCAGAGAAATACAAGATTGATTGGAGGACATCGACTCCTTACAATCCGCAGGCTAATGGGCTGGCCGAAGCTTTTAACAAGACACTCTGCACCCTCTTGGCCAAGACTGTCAGCTCTAACAAGAAGGACTGGGAAGAGAGGATGTACGAGGCGCTATGGGCATACCGAACTGTATACAAGACTCCAACGGGTTGCTCGCCCTTTTCTCTCGTATACGGTTCGGAGGCAATCGTCCCCGTCGAACTGGAGATACCTTCCCTCCGGGTCGCCATTCAGCATGGGCTTGTCCTTGAAGGGCAGACCAATGCCGAGCGAAGACTCGACGAACTCTCCAGCCTGGAAGGAAAGCGGCTTCAAGCCCAACAGAATATTCAGGTCTACCAGGCCCGGATTGCACGCGCCTTTGACAAGCTTGTCAAGGAGCGCGAATTCAAGAAAGCTGACCTTGTTATGGTCAAGAGAAGAGACCTCATGGCTGCCAATCCTAAGGGCAAGTTGAATGAGAACTGGCTCGGACCTTACGTAGTCCAAAAAGTCTACGAAGGTGGTGCCTATGTAATTGTCAACCATCGCGGGGAAGTTCAGTTCCCGCCTCTTAATGGAAGGCACTTGAGGTTGTATCACGCTCCGGCGCCCCCATTCAATTAATAATATTACCCTCCGCCCGGTTTCGGGCGGGTTTTCTCGATTAATGTCCCAAATAAATTAACCACTATCCACGTTTTCAACAAAAAAGGCAAAAGAAGAAAAAAAAAGAATAGAGAGGAAAGAAAAGAAAAAAAAGAAGAAGAGAAATGAAAAGGAAAAGAGAAGGAAAAAAAAAGAGCAAAAGAGGAGAAAAGAAGAAAAGAAGAGAAAAAAAGAGGAGGAAAGAAAAGAGAAGGAAAAGAAGAGAGAAGAAGAGAGAAAGAAAGAAAAGAAGAAAAAAAAAGGAAGAAGAAAAAAAAGAAGAAGAAGAGAAAATAAAAGAGAGAAAAGAGGAGAAAAGAGAAGGAAAAGAAGAAGAAAAAAAAAGAGAGAAAAAAAGAGACGGAGAAAAGAACAAGGGCAGAATAAAAGCAGAGAAGGAAAGAGGGAAGCCCCCATTTCCAGTCACCACCCCGCATCAGCGGAGGTACTAAAAGTCATTGACTAAACAAACTCTTCTCTCCGTCCTCCCTGGGCGGTGAGTACCCCTTTGGCTTGGACCTCCAGTCCAGGTCATTGACTAAACAAACTCTTCTCTCCGTCCTCCCGGCGATGAGTACCCTTGAGCTTGGACCCCTTTAGCTTGGACCTCCAGTCCAAGTCATTGACTAAACAAACTCTTCTCTCCGTCCTCCCCGGGCGGTGAGTACCCCTTTGGCTTGGACCTCCAGTCCAGGTCATTGACTAAACAAACTCTTCTCTCCGTCCTCCCCAGGCGGTGAGTACCCCTTTGGCTTGGACCTCCCGTCTAGGTCATTGACTAAACAAACTCTTCTCTCTGTCCTCCCCGGGCGGTGAGTACCCCTTTGGCTTGGACCTCCAGTCCAGGTCATTGACTAAACAAACTCTTCTCTCCGTCCTCCCCAGGCGGTGAGTACCCCTTTGGCTTGGACCTCCCGTCCAGGTCATTGACTAGACCAACTCTTCTCTCCGTGCCCTCTGGACGGCCAGCAAACGGTCTCCGACCGAGGTCCCCCCTAAGGCCGGCACGAGCTTTCAACCTCGCGGTGAGACTACGAAGGTGCCCGCCCGGTACGGTGGAGTGGTCCCCTCGTCCTCCCCCTGGGAAGGAGAGCACTCTCCTGTGCCCTGACGTGGGTTCCTGCCAGGCTCTCCCGAAGCGAATCTTCACGGAAACCTGCACCCCGCCGATGTGTCTCGGCACAGAAACAGGGGAGGGAGTAGGAAGAAGAAATCACTGTACATGAAAGAAAAGAAGGGGAAGAAAGGTCTCTCTGGGACAAACGCACACACAAGAACGCCCGAAGCCATAAATGTTTTTCTATATTCAAAAAAAGGGGGGTCGGATTACAGGCACTTCGGGGCATACCCCTGTGTTACAAAAAGGAAGGAAAATAAAGGGAGCCACGCCTAGTCAAGGCCCCTGAAGATGTCTTCGAGTGGCAGAATCCCTACGCAAGGGAAGTTCGTCCGGTCGCGGAGCCGCCCCCTCCGCTCCTCCAGCTGAGTAAGCTCCGCCTCCATGGACTCCACCTCCGCTTGAGCGGCACCGAAGGCTTCTCTCTCTCTCTCGGCCACTTCCTCGTTCACGGCGAGATCAAACCTAGCTGCAGCGAGGTAGCCCTCTAATTTTATAATTCGGCTCTTCAAAGACGGGACCTTGCCCTCGCTCCCCTCCCAAGCCTCTCTATGGCGCTCCCTGTCGCCTCGCCGTGTTTCCAAGGCTTGCAGATACTCGTCCGCCTGGGCATCCAACGCGGCACGTTCGTCAGGAGCCTGGGTCTCGAGGAAGTCACGGCGCTTGATGTATTTCAATAATAGCAAGACCCGCCGCGACCATTCCCCCAGCGGGCAGCCAAGCACTTGCAACGCCCCGGTCAGCTGCGTCACTATGGTGTGCACCTCCCGATACGACAAAGAGGGATCGGCGAGGAGCATCGCCCGTAGGGTGGTCAGCATATGGCGGACCGGTGTTTCCGACGAGGTATGGCCGGCCGAAGGCGGGGCTGGGGGGGTGAATTCCACGGTGCTGTCCACCTCCGCCCACAAGCCGGCATCCACCGTGACGGAAGAAGATGGAAGGGCAAGAGTCAAGTCGCCTGGCTGGCATGGCTCGACAGAGAGTTCTTGGCCAACCACCGCCAAGGAAGTGGCCGAGACCAGCGCTAAAGCATCCGGCGTCTCTATCATCCGCTGTTCCCCTGTCCCCTCTTCCCCGGCTCCGTCTGCTTCGGCCGCTGGCTCGACAGGCGAGGGTGCAGCTGTCTCTACCCTGGCCGAAGGAGGAGCCTCGAGCAGAGCTGGACCCGAGGATGCCATCCACGAACTTCTCTCTCGCGTCTGGGATCCCTCCAGGTGTGCGCGAAGCCCCGTAAATATTCGCCTCAGGAGCGGGTCCTCCATCTGGGCCGGAAGCTTCGGGAAAGGTGGAAGTGGAATCATCAGTCGGGGTAGACGCCCCGCTTCCACCAGTGCAGCAAGGCTCGCGGCCCCTAAGTCGGAGACGCGAGCCGGCCCCTCCACCGCGATCGGGGCAATGCTTGGTCTCCGTTTGGCTACGGCCTTTCGGACATGACCGGACGTCTTCTCCGGCCCCGGCGTCGCCTGACCATATGAAGGGAAATCAGTCACTCGCCACCAAGAATAGATCATGCGAGGGCAGGGGGCGAAAAGGGGTCGTGGAACCCGCACGCTTACCTCAGCCACCGATGTGCCGCTTTCAGGCGCGATCTCCCCCTCCTCCAGAGGCTCTCCCGCCAAGGGCCCCACCGGCACATCCTCCTGAAGGGCCTCGGACAGAAGGGCCAGCCTGCCCATGCCAACAGCAACCTCCGTCGGGCGGTCAACTGGCGCAGTTGGAGCAGCCTCTTTCGCGGCCTCCGGCTTAACTGATTCCTGCAAAGAACCGACACAAAAAACGGCGTCAGTAGGCGACCACCAAGGCAGCCCTACACCAATAAAAAAAAACACACGCCGACGGCAGCAGCCTCCATCAAGCTGAGCGCATTAGCAAATGAAAAGCCTTAAAGGCCGGTTCGGGCGGCCCGATGCCTCAAGACGCTACCTCAGCGGGAGCCGCTTCGTCGGAAGAATAGTCGTAGTCTACCTCTTCCCCGGACGGGGATCCGACTGCCGTTGGCTCGGCCGGCGCCGGCAAAGGGGCCTCCACCTCGAGCTCGATAACCGGCGCCTCCTCTCGCGGACTGGGTGAGGCTGGCAGCCCAGACTTCGGCCTCTTCCGCACATACAGCTGCGTCACCGGGGGGTGCATTCGGAGGCCGAATAGCCCAGCAACTGCTCCAGCTGCATCTGTCACATAAACGAAAAGACGGGTTACGTCAAACCCTGTCGGCTCCCAAAGAAGGAAAGCATTGAAAAGGGGCGACAAAGACAAATACCCTCTTCGACCTCGACAGACAAAGCCTTCTCCGGAGCCGCAGCCTTGCCCTCACCCGGAATCGGCACGGGCGCCGTTCCCTCCACGCCGCCCCCAGAGAAGAAACGCATCGTCTCCCCGCGCGGACGCAGGGCCAGCTCAGGCGGGAAACCCACCACGGACGGCGTAGGCAACCGCCGAGCCTCACCAGTATCATGACTCGGCCCGGTCCGGGCGGCCTCAAATGCCTCGAAGGACGGGATAGCGGCCGCCGGTGAGGCTACTGTCGTACCCAGGGCTTCCTTGGCCCGCCTTCGCTTGGCCGCCTGTTCCCCGGCCACCTTGGCAGCATCCAACGCCTTCTTTACAGGCGACTTCGCTCGAAGCCTTTCCTTGGCCTGCAGTGAGGGAGCAGGAGCCGCCGCCGAGGCCACCTTTGCTACGACCGCGGCCGCACCCATGACAGGTGCGGACATAGGAGCCGACCCCTCCACATCAGGAGCGGGCGCGGACACGGGCTCTTCCACAAGGGCTGAGACCAAAAAATAATACATTCAAGCGTCAGGGCCCTGCTTCAAGAAAAAAAATGACAAAAAAAAGAAGACTTAAAAGAGGCGCCGACGGTCGAAGGCACTGACCGGCGGGCGGGCTGGGCTCGGGCCGAGCAACTTCAAATTCCTCGAAGGTTGGGACCCGTAGTGCTGAGGGAACGGCGGTCGGGGCTTTGGCCGCCTCCGTCTTGCGTCGCTTCGTGTCCCGCTGTTTGGCCGCCTTCGCGGCATCCATTGCTTTCTTCACGGGAGATTTCGCCCGGGGCCTCTTCGCGGCCTTGGGCAAAGAAGCCGTGGTCGGGGCCAGCGGCGCTGCTTCAAAATACGCAGGCTTCTTCACCAGCCGGAGGAGATTCCGGTACGTAGCCATCTGCGTGCTGTCGGGGTGGTCTGCAAAGAAAGGAGGGGAAAGGACGAACATGCATTTACGATTAGTACCCAACTCACCGCGAAGGCCGCCGTGCTAAGAGACAAAACCGAAGGGCAAGAAGGGACTCAATACCATGAGGGCCAGTGTACAGCCGCAGCGTGATCGGCCAGTAGCTCATGGATGTCTCCTTGTCCCGACGCGCCGCCTCCCGGACTAGCCAGCAGACATCTTCAATCGTTTGGCACCGGTCCGTGAGGTTGGCCAGATCCGCGTGCTTCTTTGAAGAGAGGTGACAGAAAAGATTGAAGTGGTCCACGCCCCACCCGTCAGCATAATAATAAGGGATGTGCAGGCGCTTGCCCAGGATGGAGGCCGTCAGATCTTCGATCTTCAGCCCATTCACCCGGAGGAGAACATAGAGCCATGTGGTATCCTCATAGTTCTCAGGCCGCCTCTCCTCCCGCCTCATAAACGTGCGATACGGGCAGGCCAAGTCCCTCTCTGGGCGCCAGCTCTTGGCAGGAGTCCCCTCTTCCTCTATGGGGAATGGGTAGTTGATGAGCTCCAGACGGTCGCTCCCCACCCGGCACAAGTCCCGCAGCGTCTTCTCGTAGTCGTCCTTAGCCACCGGGGGTAGCTCCACCTTCGGCGTCGGCCTCATGTCCCGGGCTTGCCGACGAGCTGCCATGTACGCTGCCACCTCCTTCTCCTGCCTGTTCTTGAGCCGAAGAAGATGATCTGGCTCAATATCAAGTACTGGCACTGGCTGCCGGCTAAGGAACCTCCTTTCGGCGCCATCCCAACAATCGGTTTTGTGCAACCGATAGAAAGCCGTCGGGCATTCCACCACTTTATATAATCTTGGGTCACTCGGGGAACACGACCCGGGGCCGGTACTCTGAAGGAGGCGGAGTCCGCTCGGTGGAAGAAGTCCCACCAGCTTCTGGCGTGCTCAGGAACTGAGCCCCCCCGGACGCTCCGCAAGGGCAGGCCGAACTGTGCATGATAAGCAGGGATATGCTGGTCATACCCGAAATTGCGACCGAACCGGAAGGGGTAGTACGGCTCCAGCAACACGTTCTCCCCTTTCCTGAACACCAGCACGCTCGGGCGAATCGACAGCGCCCAATCCCTCAGCTCCGGTTCCAGCAGTGGGCGGATCACATTCTCCTGGCTGATAGGGTGGGCGTACTTCTCCACCTGGTCGTCTTTGCACTCCCTCTTGTTGTTCACCAGAGGGCTCGAATGCGCCGCCAGAGTCCAGAAATGAATAGACCCGACCGCATCCCGGGGGACCGTTGTTAACCGGCCCCGGATATCATACATCCGCATGGAGACGGAGCCCGGCTCGGCGCTGGCAAATTCCAACATCCTCGGTATCAGCCCCCAATCCTGGAGAACTCGCGGGGCAAACTCCGGGAACAGCGAACAGACCCACGCGTTGAAGAAGTGCAGTGGGCACACATACCGGGCCTGCCGCGGAAACTGGTGCGTGCTGATATCCCCCAAGGCCTTGTAGATTAAACAGAGGGTTGCCGGGCACAGAGAAAGCTTGATCCCCCACGCCATCTGGCACGCCGGGTAGATGGCATCCGGCCGGATAACTGTCTCGTCGCCGTACGGCATGGCAAATGAGCATAGCCAGTACGTGAGCCCATCGGGTTAGGGCCGCTCCGACGCCCTCTGGACGGGATCTTCACGTCGAGCTTCGGCTTCGCGCGTTTCTTGGGAGCCACGGCAGTACCGACACAGGGGAATTCCTCGTACCGCTTCGGCCCGTCGAAGAAATACTCCAGCCACAGGGGCATGCGCACCCTCTTCCTGTCCCCGCGGGCGGGCTGCTTCCCCTTGTGCGATGCCTGGTATAGTTCCCGGTACGCCTTCATCAGATACCGGTATGAGTACCCAAGAGAATAGTAGCCATCCCCGTTAGTCTCGTCCTTGATCAGGTCGGGGAGGCATACTTCCTCATAAGGCTCCCCGTCGATGGGCAGGCCGCTCAACTGGCTGAGACTCCATAAATCCAGAGAAGTCTCGCCCTCCGCCGTGTAGAAGGTGTTAGTCGCTGCGCTAAACACCTCTATCATGCCGCAACAGAGGCCCTTGGAAATGGGATAGCCATATCGGGAGGCGTACACGCTGTGATAAATGCCGACCCGGACCAGCAAAGGAGCATAGTTGAACAGCACATGCTCCGTGAACTCCACCGCCCTCTCCCGGAAGGTGTGGGCATCCTGAAGCTTCATCTCCCCGAACCAGCCCAGTGATAGATCATACTTGAATCTGATGGCCAAACAGTCCAAGATGAAGGGCTCTTCTCTGTAGCCCCACTTCAGGGGAGCCAAGAATAGGCCGAACCGAGGCGCCTCGTTGTGCACCTTCCCGGCAGACAAGTCCCATCTTGCCGGAGTAAACTGAGGCGCCCGCACCAGCTTGTCTTCGGTCGGTAGCACCCCCTCGATCCCCAGAACTGGCTTCCACTCCCGGGCCTCTCCCACCAGGTACATCGGAATACTCCGGGGAACGCTGTACAACAAGCTATCCCGGGCCTGCAGTATAGCCTGTTCGGCCTTCTTCACGACCCGGAAGTCTCGCCCTTCCCGCGAGCGAAAATGCTTCAGAAATCGAACCAGGTGTCTGTCCTTCGGGAAGTCCTTCCTGTACTCCCCGGTGACCCGGTCAAATGTGAAGCCGCTGTCAACTCTGGCAAGCCTCTGGAAATCCATGGTCTCCCCGTCGGACTCGGATGACTCTGCCAAAGCGGCTATTTCTGCATGCTCTCGGTCTAGGTCCTCCACATTGAGCCATGTGACTGCCGGCACTGGACCCCGCAGGAATGAGGTCGGCACCGACAGCGGCAGTAGGGGCAGAAGAACCACTTGGAGCAGCCATTTATCTGCAAAGATGTACAGATAGAAGATCAAAATAAGCCACATGCAAGAGGAAAATGAAAGACTATAAAAAGGGGGGGGCTTTGCTACAAGTCAAATGAACATAATATTGCCAATTTCTGACGAAATTTCGGCAGAGTTTCCCCTACGCCAAAGGCGTAAGGGAAAACACGGGTGCGTGTCCACAAGGAGTGACGGCCCCAACAAAGCATGGTGGGCCCCGAGAGGCAACACCAGAAGTCTGCCGGTCGAAGGAGTCCTCTTCCTTAGCTAAAACTCCCCCTGGAGACCCTCACCGGTACACTACCCTGGGTGCCTTCACCGGCACGCCCGCAGGTGCCCTCCCCGGTACACCCCCAAACAGCCTTCGCCGGCACGCCCCCGAGGGCTTCGCCGGTACACCTCTCGGCCAGTTCCCCGGCACACCCTATGAGGGCTTCCCCGGCATGACCCCCTGGCACTTCGCCGGCACACCCCGTGGGGTGCTTCCCCGGCACACTTAGCGCCCCCTTCACCGGCACGGCCCGAGGCTTCCCTGCCCGGTACACCTACGCCCGCCAGCATCCTTCCCCGGTACGCTCGCCAGCATCCTTCCCCGGTACGCTCGCCAGCCCCACTCCCCGGCACGCTCCTGGGCATCTTCCCCGGCACGCCCGTGGGAGTCTTCCCCGATGCGCCCTAAACGGCCCTCGCCGACACGCCCGTGGAGCCCTCCACCGACACAGTCCCTCAAGCTCCCCCGGCACGCCCTCGGGGCTCTTCCCCGACACGCTTCCACAAACCCTTCCCCGGTACCGTCGCCGGCCCACTCCCCGACACGCTCCGACAGCCTCTCCCCGGCGCACCCTCACCCCCGCTCACCGGTGGTCGCTCACGACGCCAGAGATGAAGGGGGAGAAGGGAGAGGAAGAGACCAAGAGGAAGAACAGAGAAGGAGAGGAAGAAGAGAGGGGGGGGGGTAGGGTTCCACTGCCCCGATCACGACGAGAAGAGAGGAAAAGAAAAAGGGAGAAAGAGGAAGAGGAAAAGGGGGGGGGGCTCCACGGTCGCCTCCTCACCACAGCAACGACGACGGTGACGGAGTGGGCACCCGGCGCCGGAGAAGATGAAGAAGAGGAGAGGGAGGGGAGGACTTCGCTCGATCGCCAAGGAGAGAGAAAGATGGGGGGGGAATTCGAACGGGGTGACCGTTCGAAGCACCCCGCCCCCCTATTTATAGGAAAAGAAAAGAAAAAAGAGGGAAAAAAAGAGAAGAGAAGAAAAGAGGGAAAGAAGGGAAATAAAAAAGGGGAAGATGAATAAAAAGGAAGAGAAGGAAATAAAAAAGGAAGGGGACAAAAGAGACGGAGAAATTTCAAAAAAAAAGAGGAGGAGTGAACACGAAGAATAAAAAAAGAAAAAAAAAGAGAGAGGAGAACAAAAAGGGGGCGATGAAAGAAGAAAACAAAAAAAGGGAAAAAACAAAAATTATTATAAATATATATATATACATACTTATATACCTACGTGTATGCCCACACACATATATACATCCATACATATATATATATATATATACATTTAGATAGGCATAAATAAGGCACAAAAAATAATAAGATCCTTCCGAGGGGACGTCCCGTCCCCACGGTCTCGGGCATACATGCACCTGTGCAAATGGAGGCGACTTTACCCCTGCGCGCTCCACCTCTGCAAGTGCACCACCACCCTGCCAACAAACAAGCCCGTCCCCAGCACGTCGCCTCGGGCCTCAGCCACCTCATTCCATACAATATCGTCATCACGGGCCTTACGCCTGGATCGGCAGAGCCTCTATCCTTGCGTTGACATTAGTCTCTTGCCAACGAACAAATCCCTTTCCGGCGCAAGGCCCCGTGCCCTAGCCACCCACTCCGCACAATATTGCCATTACGGACCTTACGTCCGAATCGGCACAGATTCTCCCGTTGCGCTGGCATTCTATTCTTGCCAACGAGTGAACCTTACCTTCCGGCGCAAGGCTTCGTGCCCTAGCCGACACTTGCATATCACTCACTCAAAAAAAAAATAAAATAAAATGGGGTTAAAAATAGAGATACCCCTCCGGACTTGCCCCTGCATGGGGACAAGGGTAAAAATAGTAATAACCCGGCCGTGGCGAAAACCCGAGAGGGCGCTACAGGCAAAATTGGGTATCCCTCCACGTGAAAACCCGAAAGGGTGCGTGGGCAAAAGCAAGAGGGGGCCGGTACCGGCGAAAACCCGAAAGGGCGCTTGTGTCGGTAATGTGGTTCAAAAAAAAAGAGAAAGAAAAAACAGAAGAGATCAACAAACCAGGTCAGTTCCCGGCATCTTGTCGGCACTGACGAAGAGACCAAGAGACTAAGAGACAACAAAGCATGTCAGTTCCCGGCATCCTGTCGGCACTGGCGAAGAGACTAAGAGATCAACAAAGCATGTCAGTTCCCGGCGTCCTGTCGGCACTGGCGAAGAGACCAAGAGACTAAGAGACAATAAACCAGGCTAGTTCCCGACGTCCTGTCGGCACTGGCAAAGAGACCAAGAGACCAACAAGCCATGTCAGTTCCCGGCATCCTGTCGGCACTGGCGAAGAGACAAAGAAATCAACAAACCAGGTCAGTTCCCGGCATCCTGTCGGTACTGACAAAGAGACCAAGAGACCAAGAGATCAACAAAGCATGTCAGATCCCGGCATCCTGTCGGCACTGGCGAAGAGACCAAGAGACCAACAAACCAGGTCAGTTCCCGGCATCTTGTCGGCACTGACGAAGAGACCAAGAGACTAAGAGACAACAAAGCATGTCAGTTCCCGGCATCCTATCGGCACTGGCGAAGAGACTAAGAGATCAACAAAGCATGTCAGTTCTCGGCGTCCTGTCGGCACTGGCGAAGAGACCAAGAGACTAAGAGACAACAAACCAGGCTAGTTCCCGACGTCCTGTCGGCACTGGCAAAGAGACCAAGAGACCAACAAGCCATGTCAGTTCCCGGCATCCTGTCGGCACTGGCGAAGAGACAAAGAAATCAACAAACCAGGTCAGTTCCCGGCATCCTGTCGGTACTGACAAAGAGACCAAGAGACCAAGAGATCAACAAAGCATGTCAATCCCCGGCATCCTGTCGGCACTGCTGAAGAGACTAAGAGACCAACATACTACTTCAGTTCCCAACGCCACGTCGGTACTAACAAGGAGACCAACAAACAAACCAGGTCGGCTCTCGACACCTCGTCGGCATCGACAAAGAGAGAAGAGACGAAGACACCCACGGGCACCGCCCGACTCATCCTTCGCCTGCGCTACCCGTGGGTGGGGGGCATTTGTGGACACCAAAAATTGCACATCCAAATGTCATGCTCGGCCCGGCATCAACAACGGCGCCGAGTGAAGAAACCCTGGAGAAATCAAACATAAAAGGGGCCCACAGCCCATGGGTCCCAAAGAAAATCAAAACGGGCCATGACTCGTGCTCACAACAGGCTCAGAACGGGCCCCAAATACACACCCCGTGGGGAGCCCTTCAGAGGCACGCCCAACCCCCAAGGGGCCTCAACGGCACGCCCTGATGGAGCCTCAGCGGCACACCCATTGGGGTCTTCAGCGGCACACCCCGAAGGGCCTTCAGCGGCACGCCCTCAGGGGGCTTCAGCGGCACACCCCGAAGGGCCTTCAACGGCACGCCCTGGCAGAACCCTCCAGCGGCACGCTCCCTCCAGCGGCACACCCTACCACGGCCTTCACCGGCACAGCCCCTTTGGGCGCTCGCCGGCACACCCCTATGGGGGTTCAACGGCACACCCCTTCGGGGTTCACCGGCACACCCCCAGGGGGGGGTTCAACGGCACACCCTTGGGGTCTTCGCCGGCACACCCCCATGGGGGGGGGGGTCTTCAACGGCACACCCCCCAGGGGGGGGTCTTCAACGGCACGCCCCCTGGGGGTCTTCGGCGGCACACCCTGCAGGGTCCCCAGCGGCACGCCCTTCAGGCCCTTCAGCGGCACGCCCATCCGGGGTTCCAGCGGTACGCCCTTTCGGCACTACAGCGGCAAGCTTGTTCAGCCCTTCAACGGCACAGCGTGAGGCACTTTCAACGGCCGACGTGAGGCCCATGCCCTACGCATCCTTGGCGTGCAGTGGAGCCGTCTGAAGTGGTAGCCGATCGTTGGGCCACATGGCCTAGTCCACTGACAGCCAGGATGGGTAGGTCAAACCTCATGATCACGGGCCACTTCCCGCTTCGACGCTCCTGCACGAAGACTCCCGCTGTCCGGGGTATAAAAACCCTCCCCTTCGTTTCGAACAGGAGAGGAGACAGAGAAGAGAAGAGGCAGACGGACAGACACACGCACGCAGAGGAAAAGAGAAGAAGAGAGAAGAAGAAGAAGAGGCCGTCCTCGCCGGGAGCTTCTTCCGACGACCACCGCCACCGGGAAGAAGTGAGAGTAAGAGAGAGAGGGTTCGATGTAACGGGGGGAAAGAGTTAGGGGCGTTTGGCCCTCCTCTGCATTCTGCTCCTTTACCCCCTCCCTATTCCAGCTTTCCTTTGTTTTTTCCTCCGTCCACAGCCTTGCAGTGGGCATTTTCTGTTTTGTAATGTGCATGTAAGGCCTCGGCCCTTTGCTTCCCGTGAATAAAAATCGCCCTCTCCGGGTTTCTCCATGATCTTTGTTGGTGATTGGTGCTAGTTTTCATGGCCTTCGATGGGTTGTTTGTTTTCCCTCCGTGTCCACATTTCTTCAGCGTTTTGCTCGGAGTCTCCCCGTGGGTATGGCCTCTTGCCCATGACCCTCGATCTCACAGGCTTTCCACCCTCTTCCAGGGCCATCCTTGAGTGCCCACCCGTTTGAGGGGGAGGAGAGACCCTTGCTCTCTCTCTCCGATCGACCGGCTGCCAATAGGCCACCCCCCCTACCTTGAAGCCCTCTCCTCTTCCTTCCTTTGAACAACCTGTAAGACCCCCTCCAGCCCATACACTTAGCGGTTTAATCCCCCAGCGATGCATCTTCCTGACCCTTCGCCGGCACACCTGTTTGGTCCCTCAGCGGCACGCCCATGGGGGCTGTCCAGCGGTACACCTCCTCATTTATCCTTGGCTGGTACACTCCCCTTATGGCCTTCAGCGGCACACCCCTTTCTGCCCTCAACGGCACACCCCTTTCTGCCCTCAGTGGTACACTCCCCTTATGGCCTTCAGCGGCACACCCCAGCTACCCTCAGCGGCACACCCTCTTCATGCCTTCAGCGGCACACCCCCTGGCCGTGCCTCAGTCGGTGGTTCACCTTCACATTTTCTGAGGTCCTTTAAAGGTGTTGCTCCCCCGGGGGCCCACCTCCAGTTGTCGGGTTCCGCCACCCCATGTGGGCGCGTTCCCTGTATCTCCCTTACGCCCCGGGTCAAGGGGAGATGCTGCCGAATTTTTGTGAGAAACTAATAAACAATTAAAAGAGGCAAAAGGAGGCAACAAACGAGCAAGATAATTAATGAAACCTCCTAACTCATCTAATCACTGCCGGCACCATAACGAGAGCTGGACCAATTAGCGACCCGACGGACCGAGCCTCCGATTACGGCAAAGGGGCTGAACAGAACAAAGCCAAGAAGAAGTTTATATAAAACTACGTGAAAATTAAGATTAGAAGAAAAGAAAAGCCTTAAAACAAATAATAAAAGAAAGAACCTCCACCGGCATGCCTGCCCCTACCCTCCACTCAGATGGACCTCCACCAGTGCACTCCTTCCAGCCTCTAACGGCACACTCCTTTTTAGCCCCTTGAACCCCCAGCGGTACACCCCTATAGCCTTCAGCGGCACGCCCGTTCTGCCCTCAGCGGCACGCTTCCCTTCAACCTTCAGCGGCACGCCCTCATTGGCCCCCAGCGGTACAGGCCATCACCATGTCCCTTTCAGCTCTCAGCGGCACGCCCCTCCTTCCTTTCGCCGGTACACCCCTAGCCACTGTATAGACTTTACATTCTAATGTATAGACTTATCCAGCTTATAGACTTGGGCAGTGTATAGACTTCACACCCCAACGTATAGACTTATCCAGCGTATAGACTTGGGCAGTGTATAGACTTCACACCCCAATGTATAGACTTGTCCAGCGTATAGACTTGGGCAGTGTATAGACTTCACACCCCAACGTATAGACTTATCCAGCGTATAGAATTGGGCAGTGTATAGACTTCACACCCCAACGTATAGACTTATCCAGCGTATAGACTTGGGCAGTGTATAGACTTCACACCCCAACGTATAGACTTGTCCAGGGTATAGACTTGGGCAGTGTATAGACTTCACACCCCAATGTATAGACTTATCCAGCGTACAGACTTTGGGCAGTGTATAGACTTCACACCCCAACGTATAGACTTATCCAGCGTATAGACTTGGGCAGTGTATAGACTTCACACCCCAATGTATAGACTTGCCCAGCGTATAGACTTGGGCAGTGTATAGACTTCACACCCCAATGTATAGACTTATCCAGCGTACAGACTTTGGGCAGTGTATAGACTTCACACTCCAACGTATAGACTTATCCAGCATATAGACTCCGGGCCAGTCGACGTATAGACTTCACATTGCAACGCGTAGACTTTGCTCCGCTCTGCTCCAGTGTACGGGCTTTGGGCTTGGCAACGTATAGACTTTGAGCCTGGGGAACGTATAGACTTTATATATCACCCCCCCTCCTTCACCGACACACCCTCCAGCGGTACGCCCCCCTTTTGGCTTCGTTGCTCTCAGCGGTACGCCCTTTGTAGCCCTCGCCGGTACACCCCTTCGCCACCCAGTGGTACACCCAATACTCAGCGGTACACTCCCGTTTCCCCTTCGCCGGCACACTACATGCATGCATATATACATCACGATAAGGGCGTTAGCAATAGTAAATAAATTAATAAAAAAAATCACGCTAATTAAAGGACTCTGAATGCCCAATATTAATCACAATAAAAGGGGTGGGAGAGGTAATAATAAACAAATAAGAATAATAAGAATAATCATGAATAAAAGAAGAGAAATCATCCCGGACAAAAGCACGAGTAAACAATAAGCATCAAATCAGAAATCCCAGAAGATATAACTAAGAAAACCCCAGATAAAAGACGCTAAGGCTCACACTGCAGCCCCCACCTCTCCCCGTGACCCGGGGCAAAAGGAACAACAACGCCGCCCTTTCAGGTCAAGCCCGAGTCTTGGGAATTTCCCCGACATGGCCAGGCTTTGATCTAACCTCGGGCTGACATCCTAATCGGACCGGATTTGTTTTCTTGTTCCGGATACCTTCCGAATCCTCATCGAAATTGCCGCATGCTCGGCAGATATTTGAAGGGATCTACCTCGGTTTTCTCATTGTGACTCTGCCACGGACCTGTGTCCGAATACGAAAAGGTCTACGAACGGCCGACATGGCCGACAGTTTATGGCCTTAATACAACCTTCAGTGTGATCTATCCCCATCTCTCTCGCATAATTAGTATTACTCTTTTCGGCCGCGGGGCCTCTAATTTCGGCAATTAATCAAGGGTATTCCCTCGTATGGGGGATGTAAATAACGTCGTGACCTTTATGGCGCGACGGGAGTCGGTCCCGACACGAACCACACAATCGTCTGACGAAGTCAGATCGAGCGCACCATGGGCTCTTCGGAGCCCGAATAAATTGTCACTTTGTGACTGGCACGCCCACGCACTTAATAGACGAACCACCTGAACAAGCGAATTAAAGTGCGTCCACACTGCTACACTAACCGAGATTTGACCGAATGTTTTCGGTGTCTCAGAATCATAAACTTGCCGTATCCCGGCATGCATATGTCCCAGGTCCTCCCGTGACGAGTACAATATTCTCAAGCCGGACTCCCGTCCGAATATTAAACGGTCTCCCGAATGACCGACACGTTTCGAATGTCCGCTTCCCTAGACACAGGGCTTTTCAGCCGATTCAAGGGATATTCCCTCGTTGCCCCTTGGCACCAGAAATATTAATGACGCTCATGCAAGTCTTGTTTCGACTGTGGGGGGGCCCACCGCAGTATGGTCGCAGCTTGCTCTTGCACCGGGCCAACAGATTTACTGGTTTCTGGCCGCTCTGACCGAGGTTTAGCCGAACGTTCTCTGCTCTTCCGAACAATAGATTTGCCGTACCTCGGCATACATGTGTTCCGGTTTTCCCGCGACAACCGCGATCTTCTCGAGCCGGACATTCGTCCGAACATTAAATGGTCAGTACACGACTGACATGACCGCGAAGGGTCTTCTTCTCGCCCTCGCGCGAGGATTTTAATACCTCGTAATAGACCTTCCATGCAATTGATTTCTTGGCCATGAGGCCCTGAATCCTGGTGATTAATCAAGGGTGTTCCCTCGTACGGGGGATGTAAATGACGTCGTGACCTTTATGGAGCGGCGGGTTTTGGTCCCGACACGAACCACACAATCGTCTGTCCGAGTCAGATCGAGCGCACCATGGGCTCTTCGGAGCCCGAATAAATTGTCACTTCGGTGACTGGCACGCCCACGCACTTAATAGGTGAACCACCTGAACAAGCAAATTTTAGTGCGTCCACACCCACGCCTCCACGCTCGCCCTCGTCTTCGACCGAGATCGGTGTCTTCACGCCGATCAGGTGAGCTTCGTAACACTTCTCATTGCTGGCCCATAATTGCTTAGTTTAGTATTATTTTTGGTTGCTTCGTCAGTGGTAAGAGAGTGCCCGATCCCGAATTTGCTTATAATTGAGCGACCACCGCGGAGTGAGTTGAGAGAGCGACCCTACAACCCACGCCCTTGGGGTGCTGGCCGCCCATGGAAGTGGGCATCCCAGGCCCTTAAGGGTCCATCCCAAGCTAGCCAAATCCCCGGAAAGGTAAGGTCCCACTTTGGACCCTCTCCACCATCACCGGTTTGCCTACGAGCCCTAGTGTGCGCCAAGCGGGTGAGTCTGCTCGAGTGAAGTTGTCGGTCCGTTGCATTGCTTGCTTGCTAGGTCCGAGGGGTCTTCGATCTTGTGACTATCACCCCCAAGGTGGTGTGACATCATACTCCCCTCACGCGGCGTCTAGCCATCGCACACATGTCCATCCCCGTCACACGTAAGGTGTTATGACAACGGCGAATACACCCGCATCCCGGGTCCGCCTGTGTCTGACAACCCACGGTGGCCAGGCATATGACACAACGCCGCACCTACGTCCGACATGGAACTGTGTGCCTATCGTTCACCCCGAGCTGGCCGCTGACTGCTTTGACTAATGATTCGAGTTAGCTAGACCTTGGCCCGGGAGTAATATTCCCCAGGCCGGCCTCGGCTCCTCAGCATGACGACATTCACCTTCCGAGGCCCGGACCTGACCACTCACCTTTTCCCGCTTCCAACCCCCGTCAGGCGCCAGCTCACGACCGCCCCTGCCACCTAGGCAGTCAAGCTTGTCTCAATCTCCACATGGGGAGCCTCTGTAAAACATGCGAATATCCGCCTTATTACGCATTGACCCGGGGACCGACCCACGCATCGGAATTGTCCCGCGGCTTGCGCCAGTTGTACTTTGGCATCCTCGGCCCATTTGTAAAGCCCGTGTGGCTCTCATATAGCATCAAACCAGTTGAACACAAGCACCCGTATGTGGGCCCCAGTCTTCTACCTACACCACTCAGCATGTATGCCAAATCCCCATGATCTCAGTAGACACCTCCCAGTCGAAAGCGCACCCACAGCTGCGGAATGCTCCCGACCCTCTACCCACGGCTTCAAACACATACAGACTTTTCTTCAGTACAGAACGAAGGTGTTCGGATTCAATCCGATGTAAATAAACACCGATCGCTTGCGGTCGGCGGGGAAAGACGTCCAGTACACGATTCCCACAATCACATGCGCACTCGCACCCGTGGAACCCCTTCTATCCATGTATCGCCCGATCTCTCGAGCCCACGTGCCACGTCCTGGCGACACTTCCCCAGTCAACCCTTGGTTCCATGGGTGATTGTCGAGAAATCGACTGGCACGCCCGCACCCTATCCAGCTAACCTACACCCCAATATTTTCATGCCATTCGACCCTTTTCGACTTTTCGTAAGAGGAGAATGCCTGGTACCACCGTGAGAGGAATGCAATCGTAAAGGAGGATACTCGAGATACATCAAATTCCCATATTTTCCTTCCCCGCTGTATTCCTACCTTCACCCCGGTCATCGGTATAAAAACCCCTGCAACAAAGAGGATGGCACACCCGGTGGGACCTCCCCCGCCTTCCTTCTATTTGCTGAAGAAAAGTCTGTGCTAGCCCTGAAGTCCTGGTGCCCTTTTCCTGTCCTTGCAGGAGAGACAGAGGAGGGTACTCGTGCTCATTTTCTGGTAGCTCTCAGTTCGCGTTCCGACTGCCGGACCGCGCCCGGCGACTGTCAGCGACCGTCGCCTCCCCAGTCACCAGTGTTCCAGTGCCTCAGTGACCATGGCGGCCGTCACTTATGGCCCCATTATCATTGCCACCCATGTGCGGGTGGGCTACATGGCGACACCGATTGCTTTCGGCAGCTTTGCCCCTATTATTGGATTGCCCTACTTCTTGGGCGTGATCCCTGTGGCTGCTCTACAGCCGATCCCCGTTCCTCTGCTAGCTCCCGTGGCCAATACGCCATGCACATCGCCAGCACAGGTGGCCTACCCGAGCACCAGGTTCAAGACCGCCACCGTAGGCCCTCCTAGGGGTCGCCGATCGTCTCCAGCCCGGACAAGTGTCAGCTCTCAGGCCCAGCTCTGACTGAGCTCCAGCACGAGCTCCGTGCCCCGGACCTCGGTCACTACTCCAGCACTCCGCTTGGGACTTCCGCCCCGAGCACCAGCAAAGTCGGCACCCGACGCAAGCTCCCAGCCTCAAGTTCACGGCTCCCCAGTATCTTACTCGGGCTCCTGATTTCGAGTCTTAGCCGAACCTGCCCTCCCCGAGGGGTCTTCCACCCAGGGGACAAGGTTCCTCAGCATCTTCCTTAGGCCTCTAACCCCGAGTCCCTGTTAAGCCGACATCCGATACAGGCTCTCTACGTCGGATTCTCAGCCCCTCAGCACTTCGCTCAGTTTTCCGACCCCGAGCCCCGACCGAGCCTGTTCTCGATACGGATCTCTGATCCTAGGTTCAAGGCTCTCCAGTATGTTACTCGGGCCTTCCGACCCGAGCCCAGACCAAGCCGGCACTCAATACGGGTTCTCAACCCCGAGTTCAAGGCTCTCTAGCATTCAGCTCGGGCATACAACCTCGGGCCTTGTCATGGCCAGCACCCAATGCAGGCTTTTTGCACCGGGTCCCTGGCCTCCCAGCTCCAATGCGGGGTCTTTTCCCCCACAATCCCGCAAGGCTAACTCCCAGCAAAGGTCTTCCCCTTTGGGATGTGGCAACCTCAGCGCCCACCATGGGCCCTCAACCTCACGCTTCAGCTATGCCGACACTCGACACAGGCTTATAGCCTCGGGTTGCCGGCACTCTGGTATCTTCAACAACATTGGTTCCCAGTGCGAGAGCCCTGCCGCGGGCATCGACGACACCTCTGTCAGCGCGGGCGACAGCTTACTCCCCAATCACTCAGCCATTGACTCCCAGTACGGGCTCCGCATCTCAAAGGTCGATCTCGGTATGTTGAACCCCCTCTATGTGGTTATTGTAATGGATGTAATGGATTTTGATGATGACTAAATTTAACTTGAATGCCATGACAAATTCTGGAATTGTCTTCACTTGATGAGATAAGGAGCTTTGCAGTTCAGGAATCACTTCACCTGGTAAGATATTTAATTTTAGTTTGAAATCGCCAAAGCTAATGCAGAATGTATGTTTTGACAGGGGCAAGAAGGCGATTCATGGATTGAATAATACAGGACATTTGGTGAGATCCATCCTAACACATAAACTCTTGATCATTTGATTATCAAGATTGAAATTCATGTTTTGATCCCAAAGGGTAAATTTGCTTGGCCTTGATCTAAATCCAATTAAGATGGGTTTTACTCATTCATGGTTAAGGATCAATCATCTTCTTGTTTTGAACCCATTGGTGAACCCCCCCACTTGTGTTCCTTGGACTTAGCTTATTTTTAACTTTCATTATTGATATTCAGGAACTAGGGTCGACCCCTGGGGTCGACCCATGGGTCTCCATTCCTTCAACACAATCGGGCTTTTCAACCCCAGTGCGAGGGTCGACCCCAGTGGGTCATTTTCTCATTCCAGCAGCGGGTAACTGAAAAAACACCCCCGAGGGTCGACCCCCATGGACAAATGTCCAAAACCAGCATGGCTGCTCTCGAGAGTCGACCCCAAGGGTCGACCCATTGCTTTTGGCTCATTAACCCTCTCATGAGGGTTGACCCATTCCGTTCCGATCTCCAGCCGCAGTTTTTGACCGCCTTTTCTTTGTGCCTAAAGTCTTCTAATCCGAGTCTAACTTCCACAAAACATTCCACAAAATGTGGATCTGGTTCCCAAGCTGTCTTTGACTGTCCTAATCAATTAAATAAACCCTAGTGGCATTAAATAAATAGGATGAGAGGTGAGATCTACTAGAAGTTGATTGGAGTTCTATTTTTATGTGTGCAGGTTCGGAGCTGCAGCTCTCAAGCCCTATTCCACCTTGCTCTGAAGCTGAAATCGAAAGGAAGAAGCTTGAATCAAAGCCCAAGATCATATACAACTGAAAGCTGCGTCTGAAATCAAGATCCAACCTCTATTCTTGCTACAATACTTCACACTTGCTTCAAGTTCATTCTTCATCCTGCAGAAGCATCAAAGAACATTCGAAGAAGAGAAAGGGGGAGTTCTATCTCTGAATATCTATTCTACTCTAAACCCCTCAAGTACTTTTTGTTTAGTATTTAACATCTGATGTACTCTTAGAATTTCTTGAAACACATTCGTATGTGTGTGCTCGTGTTCTGTGAGACGAGAGTGTGTGTGTGTGTGTAGTGGCCAAGATAGGCTACTGTGTGTGTGTTGGCTGTCTATTCAGCGCGTGTGTGGCTCACGTCATAGTGGAGCATTAATCCTCCGTGTGAGGGGTGGATGTAGGGGACACATTCGTGAACCCGAACCACCTAAAAATCTTGTGCTTCCATTGTGGTTTGGTTTATCGTTCTTTGCATCGAGTGGGCTACTCGCTTAGCTGAGTGATCTCTTGTAGTGCCATACCTCACTCACGACTTCTTTCAGTTCTCACGAGAGAGAGATCTTGTTCCGGTGATGTCAACCCCGATGAGGAATATCGGGACGTACAGTTAGAAACTAGCTAGAAAGCAAATAAATATTCTAAACTAAACAATTACACAATGCTAAGGAAAGATACAACTCTATTGATCAAGATGATTCCAAATCATTACAATAACCAACACTGCTAATACACGATCAAACATGACTTCCAATCTGAATTCTAATACAATAACTGACTCCAAGAGTAACAAGTGCTAACACAACTCTAAGGAAATAACTAGAGGTAACCAACCATGCCAACACGGCATCTACTAACAGGTACACTCAAAAGATATCACTCTTGCCCTTCCCCATCGGTATATGCATCATCACCTGAATAGCCTGGAAAGGGGGGAAACAACAACTATGAGCTGACGCTCAGTAAGAAATAACATGCAAGTTTACGTGATTAACAAGTTAATTACATTTTCATATGCAATGCTAAGAAATGAAATAAATGACGATACAAGTAAACAGCGAAATACAAAGATCTTGCAAGGTCAAGAAATATAATGATGACAAGAGATAACAAGATAGTACAAGAATTTACAACAAGAGATAGTAATAAAGAATTGAGAATTGGCCAATAAGCAAGTATTTTAACATCATTTCAAGCACGATCAAGTAACAAGAGTAACAAGAGATTTTTCATGTCATAGACGTAACAAGCTAGTCAAGTACTCGGTGCACTGCCTCACCATGTCATTAACATCCCATGGGCTCACTAACTTTCGGGCGCTCTCCCCAGGACCAGACCGGGCCCCTATGGTGCGTTGGCATCGATTTATTGGATACAAGATCCCACGATTGTCTAGACATTCAGTCAAGTTAAATGGACAATTTAATCAGAGGAATTACTGCCACAAGTATGAGATTTAAGGACTAATGTGTCCTTGGATTCACTAAAATAAAAACTCGGTTATACGGTCACTTTGGGCCGCATTACAATAATTGGACCAAAACTTGGTCCACGGGGTCAAGAAAGAACGACTGACAGTGTACCGTTCAAGTGTGTAAGCAATCCATTCTACTGGAGTAATAATGACTAAAACAGCAACTTAACAATCAATTTAATCCTAATTACCAAGTTAATATATCAAAGATTATCTATTATCATTTGCATTTAGCCAATTGCCAAAAAGCGGATTCAAGATGATGAGATAAGGAACAAGCTCGTACAGGAATGAAATAGCATGCATTAACAGAAATCTAGTTACACAATTAACCACTAATTATGTGGGTTTCTATTTAACCATTGTATACGTTGAAATGAAGATGATAAACGGCATGTTTTTACACTATGTTTGCATGTAGGGACCAATGTTAATTGAAATCAAAGGGGTACATGAATAGGTCATTAGATCCTAAAAAATATAGTTTTCAATAAGGCTAAGTTGAATGGGTCGATCCCCTAATGATCCGGATCGATCCTCGGGTCAAAAACATCTTTTACCGGGTCTTACAGCACGCGGGTCGACCCATTGGGTCAACCCCTGGAAATTTCCAGGCATGGGTCGACCCATTGGGTCGACCCCCGGAGGTTCCAGGGAGCTTCCCTAGCATGGGTCGACCATTGGGTCGACCCCTGCAGTGGGGTCGACCCATGCAAAGCAGAAATCTTCTGCTTGCTGGGTGGTATGGGTCGACCCATGGGGTCGACCCCTGGGTTTCCAGACAAGAACGGGCTTCCGGAAATCATGAAAAACTCCACGATTTGAAGTCTAAATGGGTTGGGATCTTAACCACATGGTCTAGGGTTCTTAATAGACATACTAGGGCCATAAAACAAGAGTTTTGAAACATAAATTTCAACAGAAATCAAATGAATCACAACCTATTCTATGATGAACACATGAAGACCTAGTTCTTGACATGCTTCTACTAAATCGTATGGTTCTCTCAATATATACAACGAAATTTGGGGCTTCTTATATCAAAAGAAAGCTAACTTAATGCTGATTCTAACCATGTATGATATGCCATATGTGGATCTAGATATCCAACTCAAAAATAGCCCGAAAATCATGCTTCTACTTGAAGAACATACCATAAATCAAGCCTAAACATGCTCTTACTTCGATCCAAAATTCTCTAAACATGGTCAATGAAATTTGGGGCTTTCTACGCCAAATGAAAGCTAACAAGATGCTGATTACATTCATGTATATTAATTAGAGTTTGGATGTTAGATCCTACCTCAATCGAAGAGCAATCGAAGAGAGAACTTAAAGCCCTAGACTGAAGAACGAATTGGACAGCACCTTAGAAAACCCACGATATCTTCTTGGATACCTAATGAAAATTGGGGCTTCTACAATCACTGGAAAGATCTCATCGAGAGGAACAATTTGATGTACTCAAGTGTAGATTTTGGTTAAGGAAACCTACCTCAATCGATGAAACAAAGAGGAGAGGAAGGAGGACGACGGCTGCCGACCCACCTCCACTACACGACCAAGAACTTCCTAGATCTAAATCCAATGCGAACACCACAGCCACCAAATGAAAGTAGACTCGTAGAGCTTCATTTTGATAGCTCATAGAGCTTCTGGAGACTTCAGGTCTTGGAGGAATCGACCACGCAAGTTAGGTGTTGGAAAACGGCGCCGCCAAGGTTGACCACTCCAAAACTCGACCGCCACCATGTGTTAGGGTTAGGTTTAGGTTCGATTGATAGAAGGCTATTGATCCTTAGATCGTGGCCTTTCATTTGCCACTGAAATGAGCTCATTTGGTTGAGTATTAAGATCTAATTTGGTGTTTTAAGATGAGGTTTACTATTACGTTCACTATTGGGTATGTAAGTGTGGAAATCAGACTTAATCCACTGATTAGGCCTAGTTAATGATTTTATTAGGCTTAGTCGAAGAAGACAAAATTGTTAAACGAAATGGATTACACAATAATATGATTTTTATGGATTTTTATAAAATAGCTGAAAAGTGACTTATACTATTTATTAAAGAGTTAATCTAATTAATTACGAATAAATTCTCATTAATTCAAATAATTCCAAATAATTTCAAATAAATTCAAATAATTCTAATTAAATTTCTAAAATAATTTGGGATATTACACCCTCCCCCACTTAAAGAATTTGGTCCTCCAAATTCACTGCACTAAATACAGAGGATAGGGAAAGAGATTGCTCACCTAGAACAAGTCGGGATACCGCTTCCGCATAGTATCTTCAGATTCCCAAGTAGCTTCTTCGGTTCCATGCCGACTCCACTGAATCTTGACCATCGGTATAGACCGATTCCGGAGTTGCTGCTGTTTTCGGTATAGAATCTTGATAGGTCTTTCTTCATAGGTCAAATCTTCCTTTAACTCAAAATCCACATGCTGAATGATATGAGTGGGATCGTACACATATTTCCGTAACATAGACACATGGAAAATATTGTGTACGCCAGACAACTGCGGTGGTAATGCCAGTCTGTAAGCAACTTCTCCCACTCTATCTAGGATCTCGAATGGACTGATATACCTCGAACTTAGCTTGCCATGAATGCCAAATCTTCGAATCCCTCTCGAAGAAGAAACTTTTAAGAATACATGCTCGCCAACTTGAAATTCTAATGCTCTTCTCCTTGTGTCGGCATAACTCTTCTGTCTTGATTGGGCTACCTGTAACCGGTCTCGGATGACACGGATGTTCTGTGATGATTCTGAAATAAGATCCGGTCCAAGCCATTGCTTCTCACCTATCTCATCCCAACACAACGGGGAACGACAGCTTTGCCCGTACAATGCTTCAAAAGGAGCCATCTGGATGTTGGATTGATAACTGTTGTTGTAGGCGAATTCAATCAAAGCCAAATGATCACTCCAACTGCCTCCGAAATCAATTATGCATGCTCTGAGCATATCTTCCACTATCTGGTTGGTTCTTTCAGTCTGTCCATCAGTCTGTGGATGAAAAGCAGTACTGAAATTCAGGCGAGTACCAAGAAACTCTTGCAGTCCCTTCCAGAAATGTGAAGTAAATCTGGGGTCTCGATCAGACACAATACTGATTGGTATGCCATGGAGCCTTACCACTTCCTTCAAATACAAAGCAGCCAATACATCAACTGTCCACTTGGACTTAATGGGTAAGAAATGAGCTGACTTTGTCAATCGGTCAACAATCACCCATATTGCATCAAATCCACCACGAGTCCTAGGTAGACCCATAATGAAATCCATGCCAATGCTTTCCCACTTCCATTGGGGTATGTCAAGTGGTTTCAACTTCCCTGCCGGTTTGAAATGTTCGGCCTTAACTTACTGACAAACCAAGCATCTACTCACGAAGTCTGCAATTTCTCTTTTCATGTTCGGCCACCAAAAAGATCTCTTTAAATCCTTGAACATTTTAGTGCCTCCAGGATGAATGGTATATCAGGATCTATGTGCTTCCTCCAGAATCTTGTTCTTTATTCCAGCTTCATCAGGTACACAAGTTCTACCCTGGAATAATAATCTTCCATCGTCAGCCATCATGAAGTCAGGTCTGCTGCTCAAGCTTCCCTTGATCTCTACCAACTCGGGATCATTATCTTACAAGGACTTGATTTCCATCAATAATTCGGGCTTAAGTTAAATTTGTGCAATCATAACCCGATCATTATCAACATTCAGATCCAGGCTAGCTAATTGTTCCAATAGCTTCCACTCTTGTAACATGAGACTGGACAATCGAGCCACAGGCTTCCTGCTTAATGCATCTACCACAACATTGCCCTTGCCAGGATGATACTCGATCGAGAAGTCGAAGTCTTTCAAATACTCCAACCACCTTCGCTGCCTCATGTTGAGTTCTTTCTGAGAGAATAAATATTTCAGACTCTTATGATCTGAAAACACTGTGAATGTTTCTCCATACAAGTAGTGCCTCCATATCTTCAAGGCAAACACGACTACTGCCAGTTCCAAATCGTGAACAGGATAATTCTCTTCATGCTTCCTCAACTGCCTAGAAGAATAGGCAATCACCTTCCCATGCTACATGAGTACACAGCCTAAACCAATACCTGAAGCATCAGTGTATACCACAAAACCTCCTTCACCAGAAGGTAAAGCCAATACAGGTGCAGTAGTTAAACAATCTTTCAAAGTCTGAAAGCTTCGCTGACAATCATCTGACCAATCAAACTTGTTCTCCTTGCGGGTTAATCTTTTAAGAGGTACCGTAATCTTGGAGAAATCTTGAATGAATCTGCGATAATAGCCTGCCAGGCCTAAGAAGCTTCTGATTTCAGTCACACTAGTCGGCTGCTCCCAATTCTTCACTGCCTCCACCTTCGAAGGATCAACAGAAATACCGTCCTTCGTGATGATATGTCCTAGAAAGTACACCACTTGCAGCCAGAATTCACACTTACTGAACTTGGCATATAGCTGATGATCTCTCAACAGTTGTAATGCCATCCTCAGATGCTCAGCATGCTCTTCCTCATTCTTGGAATAAATCAAGATATCGTCAATGAATACCACGACCCATCGATCAAGATAGGGCCGAAATACATCGTTCATCAACTGCATGAAAGCTGTTGGAGCATTCGTTAGACCAAAAGGCATAACGACAAACTCAAAATGACCATACCTGCTGCGAAAAGCTGTTTTATAGATATCTTCTTCCTTAATCCGCAACTGATGATATCCAGATCGAAGATCGATCTTAGAAAAATACTGAGCTCCCGCTATCTGGTCAAATAATTCGTCAATCCTCGGCAATGGATATTTGTTCTTGACAGTCTGCTGGTTCAATTGCCGATAATCGATGCACAACCTCATCGAACCATCTTTCATCCTGACGAATAATACAGGGGCTCCCCAAGGAGAAGTACTAGGGCGAATGAAACCCTTCTCGAGCAATTCCATCAACTGTTGCTTTAATTCCCTCAGTTCCGCAGGAGACATGCGGTAAGGAGCCTTGGAAATAGGAGATGTGCCAGGATAGAGATCAATAGAAAAGATAACTTCCCGCTCAGGCGGAAGTCCTGGTAGTTCTTCGGGAAAAACATCAGGAAAATCCCGGACAACAGAAATGTCCTTAATCTCAATCTGTTGTTCAGGGGTTGCACAGACAAAGGCCAGAAAAGCCTCACATCCTCATCTCATCAGCTTATCAGCTCGAAGAGCCGAGATAAGGGATACGGAGTTATGGTGCTTAACTCCCACAAAAGAAAGTCTAGGGTGTCTAGTAAAAGACACAGAGCTAGAATTGCAGTGAACATTAGCCTCATATCTAGCCAACCAATCCGCTCCTAAGATTACATCATAATCCTTCATGTCCATGCAAATCAAATCAGCTGGAAAGTTCTGTTCACCAATAGGGGTTGATATTTCTAACGGAGAATTCAACAAAACAGGTTCCACAGCTAAAGACTTAGCAAATCTCTGAGAAATAAAGGAATGTGTGGCACCAGTATCAAAAAGAACAGATGCTGGCTTGTCGAGTATAATAAGTGTACCTTCGACGAGCCCACCATCCTCGGCGGTTCCTGCTTCATCTACATGCAAAGCTTGAAGCTTGCCTTGTGGTTTCTTGAAGACTTGAGATTTCACCGGTGCAGCTTGCTCCGATATAAGAGGACAGTTAGGGATACGGTGCTCTTTGCTTCCACAACGTAAACAGGCGCCTAGCTTGCGCCAGCACTCCTCCATCTTGTGACCCGGACGGTCACAATAGTTGCACACGCCCTTGAATGGAACAACATGGCCAGTCTTCTTATCTTCCTGCCTCGGCATCTTGCGCTTCCACGATCCAGATCCAGTCCATGAACCAGGCCCACTAATAGGCCTCTTCTTGCTATACCCGGGTTTGACATTCTCGGAACCCGTAGGTAGTTCCTTCTTTGCACCTTTTCCACGGATTCTCTCCGTCATCTCAAGAGTATCTTCTAGAATTTGAGCTTTTCTCACCATTTCAGAATATGCGAAGATTTCCATCGGTGCCAATTGATTAATATAATGCAGCTTCAGACCGTTGAGAAAACACTTCGCCTTCATCTTCTCGATGGAAATAAGGTGTGTAGCATAACGAGAAAGCCGTGAAAATTGAGCCTCATACTCTGCCACGGACAGACCTCGCTGTTTCAGAGCTGCGAACTCCGCCGCTTTCTTCTCTTGTACTCGGTCAGAAAAATACTTGCTGTTAAAGAATTCCTCGAACTCTTCCCACGTAACATGCTGATCACCGAGAGTCGCCTTGATAGAATCCCACCAAGTACGTGCATCGCGTTCCAGTTGGAATGTAGACAAAAGGACACGCTCTTGGCTGGTGCATTGCATAACTTTGAAGATTCTTCCCATTTCATCTAGCCAGTGCTCGGCTTCATCGGGATCAGTCGAGCCACCAAATCTAGGCGGATTCATCCCTCGAAAGTTCTGGTATAGATCACCGGTGCCATGATGTGCCGCTCCTGCTTGAGCCACTTGCTGTAAAGCCTGCGTAAGTCCTTGAACTGTACGCTGCAAGTTCCTCCATTCCGCACGGTCTGCTGCCATTGCAATGGCCTACACGAGGAATAGATTACTAAGGTTCAATAAGATAGATAATAACACGATTAAGATACGAACTTAACCCAAGTTTCTACCCAATCTCACCAGGTCGGGTTCTTAGACTAAACAAGGTTAGGAGTTATCATAGGACCCTAAAACTTAGAAAACCTAGAACTTGGGAAAACCTAGGAATGTGAAACCTAGGGCTCTGATACCAACTAAACTGTCACGCCCCGACGCGAAATATCGGGACGTACAGTTAGAAACTAGCTAGAAAGCAAATAAATATTCTAAACTAAACAATTACACAATGCTAAGGAAAGATACAACTCTATTGATCAAGATGATTCCAAATCATTATAATAACCAACACGGCTAATACACGATCAAACATGACTTCCAATCTGAATTCCAATACAATAACTGACTCCAAGAGTAACAAGTGCTAACACAACTCTAAGGAAATAACTAGAGGTAACCAACCATGCCAACACGGCATCTACTAGCAGGTACACTCAAAAGATATCACTCTTGCCCTTCCCCATCGGTATGCGCATCATCACCTGAATAGCCTGGAAAGGGGGGAAACAACAACTATGAGCTGACGCTCAGTAGGAAATAACATGCAAGTTTACGTGATTAACAAGTTAATTACATTTTCATATGCAATGCTAAGAAATGAAATAAATGACGATACAAGTAAACAGCGAAATACAAAGATCTTGCAAGGTCAAGAAATATAATGATGACAAGAGATAACAAGATAACAAGTGCAAGAATTTACAACAAGAGATAGTAATAAAGAATTGAGAATTGGCCAACAAGCAAGTATTTTAACATCATTTCAAGCACGATCAAGTAACAAGAGTAACAAGAGATTTTTCATGTCATAGACGTAACAAGCTAGTCAAGTACTCGGTGCAATGCCTCACCATGTCATTAACATCCCATGGGCTCACTAACTTTCGGGCGCTCTCCCCAGGACCAGACCGGGCCCCTACGGTGCGTTGGAATCGATTTATTGGATACAAGATCCCACGATTGTCTAGACATTCAGTCAAGTTAAATGGCCAATTTAATCAGAGGAATTACTGCCACAAGTATGAGATTTAAGGACTAACTTGTCCTTGGATTCACTAAAATAAAAATTCGGTTATACGGTCACTTTGGGCCGCATTACAATAATTGGACCAAAACTTGGTCCACGGGGTCAAGAAAGAACGGCTGACAGTGTACCGTTCAAGTGTGTAAGCAATCCATTCTACTGGAGTAATAATGACTAAAACAGCAACTTAACAATCAATTTAATCCTAATTACCAAGTTAATATATCAAAGATTATCTATTATCATTTGTATTTAGCCAATTGCCAAAAAGCGGATTCAAGATGATGAGATAAGGAAAAAGTTCGTACAGGAATGAAATAGCATGCATTAATAAAAATCTAGTTACACAATTAACCACTAATTATGTGGGTTTCTATTTAACCATTGTATACGTTGAAATGAAGATGATAAATGGCATATTTTTACACTATGTTTGCATGTAGGGACCAATGTTAATTGAAATCAAAGGGGTACATGAATAGGTCATTAGATCCTCAAAAATATAGTTTTCAATTGGGCTAAGTTGAATGGGTCGATCCCCTAATGATCCGGATCGATCCTCGGGTCAAAAATATCTTTTACCGGGTCTTACAGCACGAATGGGTCGACCCCTGGAAATTTCCAGGCATGGGTCGACCCATTGGGTCGACCCCTGGAGGTTCCAGGGAGCTGCCCTGGCATGGGTCGACCCATTGGGTTGACCCCTGCAGTGTGGGTCGACCCCATGGGTCGACCCATGCAAAGCAGAAATCTTCTGCTTGCTGGGTGGTATGGGTCGACCCATGGGGTCGACCCTTGGGTTTCCAGACAAGAACGGGCTTCCGGAAATCAGGAAAAACTCCACGATTTGGGGTCTAAATGGGTTGGGATCTTAACCACATGGTCTAGGGTTCTTAATAGACATACTAGGGTCATCAAACAAGAGTTTTGAAACACAAATTTTAACAGAAATCAAATGAATCACAACCTATTCTATGATGAACACATGAAGACCTAGTTCTTGACATGCTTCTACTAAATCGTATGGTTCTCTCAATATATATAACGAAATTTGGGGCTTCTTATATCAAAAGAAAGCTAACTTAATGCTGATTCTAACCATGTATGATATGCCATATGTGGATCTAGATATCCAACTCAAAAATAGCCCGAAAATCATGCTTCTACTTGAAGAACATACCATAAATCAAGCCTAAACATGCTCTTACTTCGATCCAAAATTCTCTAAACATGCTCAATGAAATTTGGGACTTTCTACGTCAAATGAAAGCTAACAAGATGCTGATTACATTCATGTATATTAATTAGAGTTTGGATGTTAGATCCTACCTCAATCGAAGAGCAATCGAAGAGAGAACTTAAAGCCCTAGACTGAAGAACGAATTGGACAGCACCTTAGAAAACCCGCGATATCTTCTTGGATACCTAATGAAAATTGGGGCTTCTACAATCACTGGAAAGATCTCATCGAGAGGAACAATTTGATGTACTCAAGTGTAGATTTTGGTTAAGGAAACCTACCTCAATCGATGGAACAAAGAGGAGAGGAAGGAGGATGACGGCTGCCGACCCACCTCCACTACACGACCAAGAACTTCCTGGATCTGAATCCAATGCGAACACCACAGCCACCAAATGAAAGTAGACTCGTAGAGCTTCATTTTGATAGCTCATAGAGCTTCTGGAGACTTCAGGTCTGGGAGGAATCGACCACGCAAGTTAGGTGTTGGAAAACGGCGCCGCCAAGGTTGACCACTCCAAAACTCGACTGCCACCATGTGTTAGGGTTAGGTTTAGGTTCGATTGATAGAAGGCTATTGATCATTAGATCGTGGCCTTTCATTTGCCACTGAAATGAGCTCATTTGGTTGAGTATTAAGCTCTAATTTGGTGTTTTAAGATGAGGTTTACTATTGCGTTCACTATTGGGTAGGTAAGTGTGGAAATTAGACTTAATCCACTGATTAGGCCTAGTTAATGATTTTATTAGGCTTAGTCGAAGAAGACAAAATTGTTAAACGAAATGGATTACACAATAATATGATTTTTATGGATTTTTATAAAATAGTTGAAAAGTGACTTATACTATTTATTAAAGAATTAATCTAATTAATTACGAATAAATTCTCATTAATTCAAATAATTCCAAATAATTTCAAATAAATTCAAATAATTCTAATTAAATTTCCAAAATAATTTGGGGTATTACAGGTGAGATTGAGTGCTTGTTTGCTTTAGAATTATTTCTGTCTTATAATTGTCGATTACTTGTGTGCATCTTTAGGTAAATAATTTTTATTGCCCAATCAATTCACCCCTCCCCTCTTGATTGTCACCTTTTGGGACCCAAAAATTGGTATCAGAGCTTTGGTCTCTGTATTGCCCGACCTCGCGGTCGAAGAGCAGATCCCTTTCTATGGCAAACAGAGGGATGATGCCCGAAGGGCATTCAGTGCACATGCCTCCGTTTTTTGATGGAACAAACTACACTTACTAGAAAAATAGAATGTATGTTTTCTTGCGTGCACAAGATTATGAAGTGTGGAATGTTATCAACAAAGGTCCTTAAAAGTTGCCTGACAATGAAGATGATTGGGATGACGACCATATCAATAAGTGCTCAGCTAACTTTAAGGCCATGAATATAATTCAGTGTGCTATCCATCCGAATGAATACTCACGCATATCTATGTGTTCCTCTGCACAGGAAATGTGGGACAAACTATGCTTGATCTATGAAGGAACTTCTGAAGTCAAGGAGACCAAAGCAAATCCATTGGTCCGGGATTATGAATTGTTTATGATGAAGCCAGAAGAAACCATTTCTGAAATGTTCGTGAGACTGATGGAAATCACAAATGGTTTGAAGGCTCTTGGAAAGGAGTATTCAAACCGGGATCTTGTGAGGAAGGTACTGAGATCTCTATCACCACAGTGGCATACAAAGGCCACAGTGATCGAAGACTCAAAAGATCTCAGCACTCTGACTTTGGACGAGTTAGTTGGTTCACTGATGACATATGAAATCAACATCAAAAGGAGCGAGGAGGATAACAAGAAGAAGAAGGTTGCCACAACATTGGCACTGAAGGTAAACCCACAAGAGTTTGATGAAAGTGAGGAAGGATCCATGGCCAATACTGAAGATGAGGAGCTTGTTGCTATGATCACCAGAAGAGCAAGAAAATTTGTTAAGAATACCAGGAAGTTTGGAGGTCAGTTTAGAAAAGGACCAAGAAGGCAAGGGTTTAAGAAGAATGAAAGCAGCAAGAAGGATGAAGTAATCTGCTATGAATGCAAGAAACCTGGTCACATGCGGGGAGAATGCCCGGAGTTGGCAAAGAGATTCAAGAAAGGAAAATTCAAGAAACCCAAAGCCATGGTCGCCACATGGAGCGATGAGGATGAGGAAGGATCCGAAAATGAGGATGAACTGGATGAATTAGTCCAGAACTTGTGTTTCATGGCAGATGGAGATAACTCAAATGAGGTAGACTCTGAATCTGAATCTCTTGTGAACAATGGTAGATTGCATATGAATCATTATATGGAAAATGCAAAAAATTGAAATCTGAAAATAAACTTCTGAAAAAGAAATTTGAACAAGCTGTGCATGCTGAAAATCCTTGTGAGAATTGTAATGTCATGAATTCTGAAAATGAGAATCTCAAACATGAGAATGAAAGTCTTCTGTCTAAAATTGAATTGTTTGAAGAGGAGAGTTCTTGCATGCCCGAGGATCAATCCAATCTTGTTAAAATGCATGAAAAATTGAAGAGCAAATTAGAAAAAGAAAAGTTGGAAATGACTGCTTGCATTCAAACCAAGGAAACAGCTGAAAAGAGAATTGAATCTTTGATGATTGATATAGAAGAGTTGAAAAATGCTCTTGCTGTCTTAAACAAGGGGAAACAAGTGATGAACACTTGTGTAGGTCCTCATGTAGAAAGTTCTCTACCTACTTTTGAGAAGAGAAACAAATCTCAGTCCAAAACCCACATGACTCCATGGGTTTCACGAAGTACATATGCCTCATCATCTAACATACAGATGCATAGCTCATTTACAAATGTGAATAAGAAAAGAAACCGTGACAACATAATCACTACATGCTTTTATTGTGGAAGATTAGGCCATGATATGTATGAGTGCAGAACCATGAGAATTGATGATGAAACTTTTGCAAGAATAATGAATAGATCATACAGGCCTTTTCTGCCTAACCACCGAGGACCCAAGCTTGCTTGGGTACCAAAAACCCCATAAGTATTCTCTTTGTATTTGCAGGTCTGCCTTGGAGCTCAAAAGAACAAATGGTACTTGGATAGTGGATGTTCAAGGCATATGACGGGAAACAAGGAAATGTTTGCAGACCTGCAAGACAAAGATGGTGGGGTGGTAGCTTTTGGAGGTAAAGACAAAGGAAAAATTGTTGGAGAAGGTAAGATAGGTAAGAACCAAACTAAAGTCATTGAAAATGTTTTACTTGTCAAAGGCCTGCATCACAATCTTCTAAGCATAAGTCAACTCTGTGACAAAGGTTGCAATGTGTCTTTTGATTCTACTCACTGCACTGTGGTAGATAGAAACACCAATGAAATCAAGTTCATAGGGCTTAGACACAACAATGTTTATATGATTGATCTTGATGATGTTTCACATAAAAATCCTTACTTAGTTGCTAAAAATTCTGATGATGCATGGTTGTGGCATCGCCGTCTTGGGCATGCTAGTTTCAATGTGATGATGAAGTTGTTCAGGAAAAATATGGTTGTTGGCTTACCCAAGTTGAAGCTGGTCAATGAAGGAATCTGTGGGGCATGCGGCAAGGGCAAACAGACAAGAACATCCTTTAAATGTAAAAGTGATGTAACCACCTCTAAGCCCCTTGAATTGATCCATATAGATCTTTTTGGACCAAGCCGAACACATAGCTTGGGTGGTAAGCTATATGGATTTGTGATTGTGGATGATTTTACTAGATATAGCTAGGTGTATTTTCTCTCAAACAAAAGTGATGCTTTGATGGAGTTTGAGGCGTTTTGCAGGATGGTTCAGAATGAAAAAGGATGGTGCATCAAGACTGTGAGAAGTGATCATGGTAGGGAATTTGACAACCACGAGTTCAACAATTTTTGCAGGGATCAAGGTTATATACACAACTTCTCTGCACCAAGGACCCCCGAACAAAATGGGGTCTGTCACGCCCCGACGCGGAATATCGAGGGCGCGACAAGTCGTAAACACGCGTGTCGATCAGAGCATGTACAATTTTATTTCTAAAGTCAGAAATGAACGGGAAAATAATACTTTTATTCCAATCAAAATGAAGTATTACAACACTAATTCATAAGCCATAAAGGTAAATTACAACTTTCAATCCCAAAGTACATCATTCTTGTAAAATCACTAGTTGATCTACATAAACCTAGGTAAAAAGGAAAACACTCTTTCACTCTTGTCCATTCCCTTGTTCATTTTCATTTCCTGCAACAATTAACCAAAACGTAGGGTGAGCTAAAAGCTCAGTAGGATTTTATATCTCTATGAACCAGGCAATCTTTAAGTGTTAGCAATTTAAACAATTTTCTAACTTGTATCGGGAAGTGTGTAAACATGAATGGAATTTCCAAGTAATTCAGATGATATGATATCAAGATGAATTTCTAAGTAATGACTTTGAACAAGTAAAGAATTCCATGTAATTGGCCATTTTCACGCAAGTCAAGTAATTCATGTAATTTTCAAGTAAACAAGTAACAAGTAAACAAGTACGAATAGTGGAATGCCGTATCAAGTAAATCTATCATGCACTTCGGTGCAATGCCACACCGTTGGTCAATTAACTCCCATGGGCACAAGTACTTTCAGGCGCTCCCCCCAGGACCAGACCGGGCCCCATTAATGCCAGGCATTGAGTCAGTGGATCATAAGATCTCAAGTACGTTTAGACATCCACTTTATATAATTATGGCCAACGAATTTCAAGAATAAGCTAATTTGTAAAAAGTACAGATCTGACAAAAATTTCAGAAGTAGCAAGAGAAGTGAATAATAATTTTAAGGCATAATGTTTAACGACATTAAGTCGTGGAATTCAAGAAAGAATGGTAACTAGGAAGAAAAATCAAGTAATTAGAGTTTAATAGAATTAATTTAATTCCATGGTTTAATCTTATGTGTATTTGATTTACAAGTGTTTAGACATGTTTATAGGAAATTTTTGTACTTTAAAGATGCATTAGTTAGCCAAAATGGTGATTTATTATAATAATCAGAATTTAATTATGAAAATAAGTTTTTAAGTTGAAAACAATTCTAACTTACTGAAAATAATATTAACATGCTGTGAATGATTTTCATATATTACTTTACTGGTAAGATGATAAAAATAAATTTTTCATACTGGATTTAATTTTTACATGCTGAAAATTAATTATTAACATGCTAAAATTAATACTTAACCTGCTAAAATAATTAACTTATTGATAGGATGATAAGATAAGTTTACCATGCTGATTACTGAAATTCTATGATAACCACATAATTTTTATCATGCTGAAAATCATTTTTCTATATTTATTTACTAATTATTTGATAGGAAAATAGAATTATCATGCTGAAAAATAATGTTAATATACTGAAAATAATTCTAACATGCCAAAAATAATTTTAACATGCTGGAAAAATTTTACTATACTAGAAAAAAAATTTATCATGCTGGAAGTAATTTTCATGCATCAATTTACTAATTATTTAATAGGAAATTAAGTTTTATATGCACAAAAATAGCTTTAAATAGATTTTAACATGATGAAAATAATTTTTATATCTCAGTATGTATAAAATAATTTTATCATATTGGAAGTCACTTTTAACATGCTAGAAATAGTTTTAACATATTGGAACTAATTTTTAGTATGTATAAACTAATGAGGTGAAAATTAGATTTTTACATGTAAAAATAATTTCATTCTACAAAAATAAATTTTTAACATGCTGTAAAAATCAAAACATGCTAATATTACCTTTTCTTACTTTTGGTGACTAAATACGTACAATTAACGTGAATTTTCAAACGGTATAGTTCCTATTGTAAAGTAACTTAAGTTTAGTCCCACATTGGAAGTTACAAAAACTTGCATGGCTTTATATGTTGGAGAGCTCACCCTTGGGTTAGGACCCAAGGGGCATAGGATGTGGGCTTGAGTTGTGAGTTGATACAAAACTAGTAATGTATATATATTTATTTATTTATTTGTTTGTGCCGTGCCGAGTCGAGTCGCGGTGCGTTTTCATGCTTCTGTCTATGAACGCGCTATAGGAGTATGGCGCGTTCAAGAACATCTAAATAATAGAATCATTTTTCTTTTAATGTCTGGTCGTCTGAAATTCAAAAGCATGATCGCGCTGTGTCGGGCTAGACTGAGCTATAGCGCCTTCAGATTCCGAAAACGGAACTGAAAAAGCAAGGGGTAAAATGATCATAACTTTCTCATTTCTCAATGGAATTTAACAAATGAGCTATCAATGGAAAGAGGACAGAAAAACGAACAAGATGGCATAATTTAATTGAAGATTAGCCTGAGAGACACCTACCTTTAGACGGATCTAAAGAAATATCCCCAAATATAAGAAAACCCTTTGATCTTCCAAATCTTCCTTCAAATCTCCACCAATCTTCGCAGCAGCATATACTTAGCCTCCAGGGATGGTTTGAGGGTCGAATGGGGTTCTATTTATAGCCAAAACTTGGCCAAATTGGTCAAAATTCCTTGCCTAACAATGCCAAACTTTCCAACTCCGAATTAGAAGAAAAATGCCATTTCTCCTCTTAATCTAGCCCATCTTAGGTGTGAAAACAATGTAATTTCGGCTGGTCCAAGGTGGGCTATTAGGTAAGGGTTGATTCTTGAGTCAATCTTCTAGAAATGGGGTTATTTTAATCCCTTAAATATCATATTAAACACATGTTACAAATTTAAGGTTATTTATCCTTTAATAAATCCTTTAATCCATTAATTCAGCCCATTATGGATTGTCCAATGGGCCAATTATAATTCTAGTCCATTACATGGACTTTTATTGGGCTTACTATAATTTATCTAAGGTCTAAAGTATTTAATATCTATTTACTTCTAGTTAATTCAAGTAAATTCAATAAACTAGTTTATTTCATATAGTAAAAATGAAATTTGATTATTTCATGAAAATTTTAATTACATAATGAAATTGAAAATTTTATTTCTCATTTTTGATTATCGGGTTTCTACAGGGTCGTAGAGAGGAAGAACAGGACACTTGTTGAAATGGCAAGAACCATGCTAAATGAAAACAAACTTCCAAGGTATTTCTGGGCTGAAGCCGTCAATACAGCATGCTACATAATAAACCGAGCCATGGTAAGGCCATTGTTAAAGAAAACACTTTATGAGCTATATCGAGGTAAGAAACCAAATATTTCTTACTTTAAACCATTTGGCTCCATCTGTTACATCCATAATAACGGTAAGGTGGATTTGGCAAAGTTTGACCCCAAGAGTGACAAGGGGATATTTCTCGGATACTCCCTTAACTCAAGAGCCTATCGAGTGTATAACTTGAGAACTCTTGTAGTTGAGGAAAGTCTCCATGTTATTGTTGATGAATCATCATCCAAGGACACTAATGAAAAGCATGTCTTGTAGGAAGAAGAATCAGAAGAGGATGCCACCGAAGAGCTCTCAAAGGAAGCAAACAAATCAAGAGGTGAAGAACAACAAAAGGATGATGAAAATCAGCAAACTCTGAGTGAACTACAGCTGCCTCGACAATGGACTTTTGCAAAAGATCACCCACCGAAAGTCGTCATTGGCAATGTAGAAGAAGGAATAAGAACGCGTTCCTCATTCAGGGAAGTTGAGAATCTGGATTATATTGCATTACTTTCACAATCTGAACCTCACTCCCTTGAAGATGCTTTAAAGACTAATTCCTGGATCTTGGCTATGTAAGAAGAATTACACCAGTTCCAAAGGAACAAAGTGTGGTTCCTCGTGCCTCGTCCTAAAGACCACTCAGTGATCGGAACCAAGTGGATCTTTCGTAACAAAACAAATGATCAAGGGGTGGTAACTAGAAACAAGGCAAGGCTTGTTGCCAAAGGTTATAGCCAGGAACTAGGAGTTGATTTTGATGAGTCTTTTGCTCCCGTAGCAAGACTCGAGGCAGTGAGAATTATTTTGGCATTTGCATGCTGCAATAATATTAAACTGTTTCAGATGGATGTGAAAAGTGCATTCTTAAATGGTTTCATTCAGGACGACGTATACGTGGAGCAACCACCGGGGTTTGAGGACACAAAGTATCCAGACCGTGTGTACAAGTTAGACAAGGCACTCTACGGTCTTAAACAAACACCCCGAGTATGGTATGAACGGTTAAATGATTTCCTTATACAAAATGGATTCAAACGAGGTAATGTGGATCAAACCCTTTTCACAAGGTTGAACGGTAAGGAAATCTTAGTTGTTCAAGTCTATGTTGATGACATTATATTTGGCTCCACCAAGGATACTCTCAGCAAGGACTTTGCAAAATTGATGCAAAGTGAATTTGAAATGAGCCTTATGGGAGAGCTGACATTCTTTTTGGGATTGCAGGTCACACAGACGGCCGATGGGATGTTCATTCATCAGAAAACATATGCAATGGAGCTGTTGAAAAAGTTCGACTTGGCATCTACCAAACCACAACCGACACCTATGTCCACATCAACAAAAAGTGATCAAGATGAAATAGGTAAATATGTGGACCAAAAACTTTTCAGAAGCATGATAGGTTCCTTGTTGTACTTAACTGCTAGTCGGCCCGATATTCAATTTGCTGTATGTTTGTGTGCTCATTTTCAGTCCAATCCTAAGGAGTCGCATTTGTCGGCTGTGAAAAGGATCTTTAGATATATTGCTGGCTCAGTGAACTTAGGTTTATGGTTTCCGCGTAATTCGAGCCTTGATTTAATTGCTTATTCCGATGCCGATTATGCGGGTTGCAAAGTGGATCGAAAAAGCACCAGCGGGTATTGCCAGTTCCTTGGAGGATGCATAGTTTCATGGGCCTCCAAGAAACAAAACTCAGTGGCTTTATCAACCGCCGAAGCCGAGTATGTGGCTGTAGGTAGTTGTGTTGCCCAGGTGCTTTGGATCCAACAACAAATGATTGATTATGGCGAATCCTTCAAAAACACCGCAATTATTTGTGATAACACCTCAGCCATTAATCTATCCAAGAACCCTGTCCATCATTCTCGCACCAAGCATATTGAAATTAGACATCATTTCATTAGAGATCATGTTAGCAAGGGTGATGTGGAAATCAGCTTCATCGATACAGATCATCAAATTGTCGATATTTTCACCAAACCCCTTTGTGAAGAGAAATTCACATCTTTTAGAAGAGAACTAGGGGTTTGTAGAATAGAAGAGTCTACATCATGACTTTGTGTGCTTTTGAGTGCATAGTTCACTGCATTGCATTCATTTGCATTAGTTATATGCTAGCTTACATTTTCCTTCTCATACATAAACATCAAGTTGTGTGAAAAATCAAAAGAACAAAAACAAATTGTGTGATAAGTCATCTATGTGTGTTCTTGCATTTCTTCTATATATATATAATATTCACTCTTTCTTGTTGTCAATTCTATGGCCGATTATGACCTTGAATACACTCTCATGCCATCAATGGAGTGAAACTGTCTGAATCCTGAAATCCAGAGAATTGGATAATAGCACGTCAAATTTTGATCTTGAAATTGATGTGGTACTTCCCCAATTGATTAAAACCTTAAAAACACTCGTATCTTCTTTGATTCGAACTTAATTTTCAATTGGGGACTCGAGAGTAATTCTTTTTGGCCCTCCGGTTATGTTTTTACTTCATTTTTGCTGAACTTCACTGAATGGGTCGACCCCAAGGGTCGACCCTCGCAAAAACCACTTCTGTTGGGGTTGAGTTTACAAGGGTCGACCCAATGGGTCGACCCTTTCCGGTGACGCGGTTCCACCGCGTCCGAGCCGTTCGCGATTGGGGTCCTAACCCTAAGTTAGCCCCTTTAATGCTTATATTAAAGCTCATAACCCCCTCCAAGGCCAACCACCATCTCTTGCAAGCCCTAAAAACTCATTTTTGGCTCCAAAATCATCCAAACCTAGCCGCGGATCTTCCGGTGGCTAACCGTGCAAGTATCCTTCTACGGGTCCAAGGATCGTTCTTTGCCACTCCGATCTCTTGAGGTACGCTCTTGGTGTTTGTGGAGGATCATAGACTCTCTTCTATAACTCTCCAGTTGAACCATCTAGATCTAAACCCCATCGTGTGGCCCTTTCGATTTTTGCTTAGATGGCCCCAAGGAGACGTCCGTCTCGCAAAGGCGTAGAATCAAGCAAGGCACAAGAGATTCGCTCAAAAAAAGCCGCGCACGTTGCATCTCTTCGCGGCCAATCTTCATCCAGCAAGGTGCTGGACATAAAAGTTCTTCGTCCCCGAGCAGTGGACTTCGGTAATTTGAGCAAACATATTCCCAGTTTAGTTGATGTCATTTGCAGTCAGCCCAACTTGGATGTTTTCATGTCTGCCCATCGTCGGATGTATCCCAACTTGGTACATCAATTCTATAGCAACCTATCGATGGCCGATGAAAATCCTATTTCTAAAGTCAACGGGGTTCATATTATTCTCTCCCCACAGCTGTTAGGCGAAGCATTTCAGCTCCCTTTCGAGGGATATGCCTTTGGAGACATTCTTGTCCCTGAAGATAGAGTTTATCTTTACATGACTTCTGAAGATCGAGCAGACCGATCTGTTACTGGGTTGAATGCCAATCGTTTCCCTCCTATTCAACACATTCTTCATAGAATGATTACTACCATCTTGCTTCCTAGAGGGGGAGGACATGATAAAGTTACGGAAATTCATATGTTTCTAATTTACTGTCTCCTGGATGGCATCCGTATCAACTTTCTAGCACTTATTTTGGAGCATATGTGCACAAGCATAAAACACAGGAATAGAACTCTACCATATGCTACTGCTTTAACCGCCATTTTCCAGTACATGGAGCTAAATCTTTCAGCAGAATCTTCACAAACTATGCGGGAGGCTGACATTTATACCATTCACTCTATTTGTCACAATATGGGTTATGTTCTGCGTGACGATGAATTAGTCCGGCAACTGAAAACCGCAGTTCCTGCTGTTAGTTCTGATGAGGATAATGAGGATGAAGACGCCGAGTCTGATGCAGAACCACTCCCTGCTCCTGTAGTAGATATACCCTCTGAGGCGGCCAAGCTAATCATAGATGGATTGGATCACATTGATGAGCAGTTAGACAAGTATGGGGAGACCTTGGAGGTTATTGAAAACAAGCTGCATGATCTGAAGCTTTCTCACCAAGAATGCACTCAAACTTTCACTGATGCCTTGGCTCATCACACCCAAATGTGCCACGAAATTATGGATTATGTCCGGCATGCTCCAGGTCCACCAAATCCGGATGATGACTAGGCTGTTGCACTTCATTCAGTTGGCACACTCCTTATCCTGTTTCACCCCCTCTTTTTGATGATGCCAAAGGGGGAGAAGTTTTGCCTTCTACTACTACTTGTGTGCCCGGCTACTTATAATCTATGTGTGATGTATGCTTGCATGCATGTGTGTTGCATTTTCATCTTCATATTTGATTAGTGTTTTAGGTGTTGCATTATCCTTGTAATCATAGCATGGCATCTTGTTACATTGCACTTCACTTCCCCTTGTTACGTTGTAATCAGATTGTAGACTGTGGTTGTTTTCCTAGTAAGATATGCTGGTTGTTGGAATATGCCTTTTTTATCAATCGCATAGCACTATTCTCCATTGGAATGAAGTTTCTAAATTGATTCCTGAGTTTGAGGTGGTTAAGTCAAGTCCTTTTTATATTGTTCTGACTCGACTCATTGTTATCATGGTATGGACTTTGAATTTTGTATTTCCAATTTCTGAATTTTGTCATCATCAAAAAGGAGGAGATTGTTGAACCCCCTCTATGTGGTTATTGTAATGGATGTACTGGATTTTGATGATGACTAAATTTAACTTGAATGCCATGACAAATTCTGGAATTGTCTTCACTTGATGAGATAAGGAGCTTTGCAGTTCAGAAATCACTTCACCTGGTAAGATGTTTAATTTCAGTTTGAAATCGCCAAAGCTAATGCAGAATGTATGTTTTGACAAGGGCAAGAAGGCGATTCATGAATTGAATAATACAAGGACATTTGTGAGATCCATCCTAACACATAAACTCTTGATCATTTGATTATCAAGGTTGAAATTCATGTTTTGATCCCAAAGGGTAAATTTGCTTGGCCTTGATCTAAATCCAATTAAGATGGGTTTTACTCATTCATGGTTAAGGATCAATCCTCTTCTTGTTTTGAACCCATTGGTGAACCCCCCCCACTTGTGTTCCTTGGACTTAGCTTATTTTTAACTTTCATTATTGATGTTCAGAAACTAGGGTCGACCCATGGGTCTCCATTCCTTCAACACAATCAGGCTTTTCAACCCAGTGCGAGGTTCGACCCTTGGGGTCGACCCCTGTGGGTCATTTTCTTATTCCAGCAGCGGGTAACTGAAAGGGTCGACCCCAAGGGTCGACCCATATGCCCAGAACTTAAAAAACACCCCCGAGGGTCGACCCCAAGGGTCGACCCCTGTGGACAAATGTCCAAAACCAGCATGGCTGCTCTCGAGGGTCGACCCCAAGGGTCGACCCATTGCTTTTGGCTCATTAACCCTATCACGAGGGTCGACCCATTCCGGTCCGATCTCCAGCCATGGTTTTTGACCGCCGTTTCTTTGTTCCTAAAGTCTTCTAATCCGAGTCTAACTTCCACAAAACATTCCACAAAATGTGGATCTGGTTCCCAAGCTATCTTTGACTGTCCTAATCAATTAAATAAACCCTAGTGGCATTAAATAAATAGGATGAGAGGTGAGATCTACTGGAAGTTGATTGGAGTTCTATTTTTGTGTGTACAGGTTCGGAGCTGCAGCTATCAAGCCTTATTCCACCTTGCTCTGAAGCTAAAATCGAAAGGAAGAAGCTTGAATCAAAGCCCAAGATCATATACAACTGAAAGCTGCATCTGAAATCAAGATCCAACCTATGTTCTTGCTGCAATACTTCACACTTGCTTCAAGTTCGTTCTTCATCCTGCAGAAGCATCAAAGAACATTCGAAGAAGAGAAAGGGGGAGTTCTATCTCTGAATATCTATTCTGCCACGAACCCCTCAAGCACTTGTTGTTTAGTATTTAACATCTGATGTACTCTTAGAATTTCTTGAAACACATTCGTATGTGTGTGCTCGTGTTCTGTGACACGAGAGTGTGTGTGTGTGTGTAGTGGCCAAGATAAGCTACTGTGTGTGTGTTGGCTGTCTATTCAGCGTGTGTGTGGCTCACGTCATAGTGGAGCATTAATCCTCCGTGTGAGGGGTGGATGTAGGGGACACATTCGTGTACCCGAACCACCTAAAAATCTTGTGCTTCCATTGTGGTTTGGTTTATCGTTCTTTGCATCAAGTGGGCTACTCGCTTAGCTGAGTGATCTCTTGTTGTGCCATACCTCACTCACGACTTCTTTCAGTTCTCACGAGAGAGAGATCTTGTTCCGGTGAGATTGAGTGCTTGTTTGCTTTAGAATTATTTCTGTCCTATAATTGTCGATTACTTGTGTGCATCTTTAGGTAAATAATTTTTATTGCCCAATCAATTCACCCCTCCCCTCTTGATTGCCACCTTTCGGGACCCAACACGGTACTTCTGCCCGGCAGTCCCATGCTACCAGTCACCGTAGACCGGGTCTTCTCGGTCTATCACCTCGGGGTGGTGTCTTCCACGGCTCCCCAGAAGAAGCATCGCCACGGCCGTAAAGGCAGGTGGCCCGCAACCGCAACCAACAATTCAGGCAAGACTATTCTTGTCGGTGACTTGTGGATTCGCCTCAATGGGGGCGAACCAATCATTCCTCAGGAACGGACCATTCCCACGGTCCCTACCTCCAATCATTTTGACCTCCTACGGCAAACGCGAGAGGACAAGGCGAAGCTCAGAGGAGCAGGCGCCCAGGTAGTAGCCCAGGGGTAGCCTCACCAGCCCGGTATACAGACTCCCAGGTCTCGTCTACAGAACAATGACAAGGGAGACCAGAGACCCGACTTGAGAAGAATCTGGGTCACCTCAGAAGAAGCTGATGTAGTTCGGAGGGCGCGTATTACAAACCCCCTGCGAGTGCTTAGACGTGGCCTCAGGCAAGATGCGACTGGTCCCACCATCCCGCCATCTAATGACGCCCAGTCATCCAATGTCCCCCGCTCGGGCTAGCGGAGGCAAGGAAGGGCCCGTTCTCGGACCCGCCAGCAACCCATCCCAAGTACTCCTCAGGCCGGCGCCGGGAGGGAGGCTCCTCTGCAACGCACCTCGGTCTTTGATAGACTGGGGGCACCCGTCCTCCCTGAGGAACACCCTTGGAGGAAGTGGACGGCCCGGTTCATCAACGACACGGTTCAGGTGTTCGCATGCTATACCAAGGGACACCAACCCAACACCCAATCGGATGGCCTGAACTAGCCCCTATCCCATTTCAAGAGGCCGTGGCGTCAGGCCCAACAGCCTGCCCCAACAGGTCACATTGGCACCTCTGCCGGACTGCAGGCATCAGAAGGCGCAAAAGAAGTCCCAATCGAGGACCGTGACCCTCCTATCAATGCGGAGCTGGTCAACAATGATTCTCTTGCAAACGAGGTTCAAGAGGTGACCCTCGAGACTCTCGTGAAAGAGAACCAGCATCTGAAGGCCCTCCTGCAAGATCTCCTTCAGGAACGGGACCTTCACCCTCAACAACCTGCTAAGCCTCCGGTCGAAGTAGTGGCACCGCCAGTTGGGCGCGATGGTGCCAACACCTCAGCGGCAGTTGCTAGAACCCCGACAGCAGCTGGGTTCGGCACGCCCCCAGTCGAAGCTCAACCACGAGCCTCCAACACGCCAGTGCCGAAAAAACTTATGGTACAACGCCAGATGATCGAGCGAATTGTTGAGACAAAGCTCACCAAGTGTGGTGAAGGGGTTGTCACTACAAATCTCTACAGTGTGCCCTACCCGCTTCACCACCAGTTTAAAAAGCTCCCACCGGAGTACGCCAAGCCCCCAAAGCTACAGAAGTTCGACAGGCAAGGGTCTCTACATGAGCACTTGGCCTACTATGTTACGGCTATGGGCGAGTTAGAGTTGGATGAATCATATCTCCTCCGCTACTTCGCTATTTCACTTACAGGAACGGCCTTCCAATGGTATTCCCACCTGAAGCCCAACTCAGTCATCGACTGGGCGGATCTCCAGAAGAAGTTCCTCGACCGCTTCCAAACGGCCGAGCGAAAGATCTCTCTGGCCGAGCTCTGCTCTCTCCGGCAGAAGAAGGGCGAGAGCGCCCTCGACTTCATCCAGAAATGGTGAGACCTCAGCATGAGGTGTGTCAACCTGCCAGTCCAGGAAGATGCCATTACCATATGCCGTCGAGGTCAGCGAAAAGCTTTTCGGCACCAATATCAAAGGCTTCGACCAGCTCAACTCGACAGTCGCCGAAATAGAGATGTTCTTCACCGATAACCAGAGTTATACTTTCGCGAAGGGTAAGCAAACGCGAGAACGCCAGTCCGGTAAGGAGGTGAACATCATTGAGTTCACCCCTGCCGCCAAAGCTAGCAAGAAGGCCGAGCCAAGCAGCTCTGACGAGAAGCCAGCAGATAAGCCGGTTGCTCCATCCTTTTCAGAGCGTATGAAGACACCCTTCTCGTTCAAAAAGGAACATACGAAGATGCTCTTCGACCTCTGCATGGCATAGAAGATTATCGAGCTGCCAGAAATCCGCAAGCCTGATGAGGCTCTGAAGATCGATGATCCCGGCTATTGCCCATATCATCGCATGTTGGGTCACCCAATTGAAGATTGCTATGTCTTCAAGACTCAGGCGTAGAAGTTGATCCGAGACGGCCTCGTTAAAATGAAGAGTGGTCTCGTCGATCCTCTGCAACCACATACGTGGTCCAGACCCGCTAAAGCAGCGCATGTGGTTCACTACTCGGCCAACGTGATCCATATGATGGCCGCATTCTACGTCTCTGACATCAAAGCAGGGGAGCCTAGCACCAGTTAGGGCGAGCGTTCACTCTGGTATTGAGGGTGGAGGCCCTGCCATGATCACGTACCCCTCTCCTTCCCCATGGAGAGAACTCGGTGACTCTTCGATGTCCTCGTCGAGAGGGGGCAAATCATGCCCCGTGATCCGCTGGCGGGCTACACTCACTGGGACCTTAGTCACCCCCAATACTGCCCATTCCACGCCAGAATATGCCACATGATCGAGTCCTATGAGCAAGTTCAATACCTCATCCAGGAATAGATCCGGTGGGAGTAGATCGATGCGGAGGGGAATTCCATGGCACTCGTAAGACTTCAGAAAGCTATTGAAGAAACCCTGAGCATCGCCAGGGATGCACCGAGTGGCCAGATCCCCCTCAAGAAAATTGGCCTGGGCTGTCTTACCAGCATACTCCAGAATGGCTCGAGTTTCGGGCCTATAACCGAGAAGCGCTCGAGCGATTGTGAAGGTGTAGAGAGAAGGATGCCAGTCAAGAGATGGAGCCAAGCGACTTCTCGGTCAACGTCATTCATCCCCCTATTCCTCCAGCCCCTTCGGGCTCCCAGACACCACCAGCCACCCAACCGGCCCATGCCACTTCGGCTGTGCAATGGCGGCCATGGCGGGAGCTAGAATCTCTCCCTTTCTCCGAAGAAGACACCGCCAGGCTTCTCCGAGTCCTTCTTGGCTGAGAGAACGTTCTAGTGGGCGAGACAACGACGGGCTCCTCAAGTCCCCCTTGTTCTCCCCCTGCCCTTCCTCCGTCTCCGACATCTGTGGATAGGAAGGGAAAGCAAAAGCAGGGTAAGGTCCCGGCCCAGCCATGTCATGCCCCCCCAGCCGGTGGGCCGTCGGGTCCTCCCCGCTCACCCTCTAACACAATCCAGATTGCAAAGAAGACATCTTCGGAGTCTTCAGCGACTTTGACTCGTACGACAAGCCCATCTCCGTAGGGCCCAGTCGATACACGGAGTCAGGGTAACTATCCAGAGCAGCAATACCCCACGGTACCTTCGGTTGCCGTGGGACCTCGCTCCCAACATGATCACGAAGGCATAACTAAGGAGCGAGATGGCAAGCACATCTCCCAATCTACTCCTCTGCAAAAGCCACCGCCACCGCGGCTAAGGCATCAAACTGTGCATACATCTTCGGATGCCAGTACCAGTCTGTCGATTCCTCGTAGACTCCTAACACCACCGCAGGCAAGGCACCAAATCACGGACACGTCTTCGGATGCCAGTCCCAGTATCCCAACCTACCAGGAGTTGTCGCGTGAGGTAATCGAGCAGGCGATCAATGCCACCTTCCAGATACAACAAGCAGAAGGAGCCTAGATTGAAATCCAGGTAAAGAAAGGTCGTCGACCTCGCCCTGCCAAAGCACCAGCTCGGAGATACTCTCATAGGGATTTATCAACTCCGACCCCAGCACCTCTCCCCCTACTCCCTTGGAGACGGCCATCGCCAAGAAACATGAGAAAAATATGAGGAAGAACCTCATAAGGTGGATCAAGAAACAAGCTGAGCAAGCGGCCGCCCTACAATCCCCAGTCGAACCAACGCCTCTCCAGAGGCTCCAGCGGCTCATTGATGACCCCGAGGAATACATCCCTCCTCGTCCTACCGGTGCTCTCCCACTCAACAGCTATATCCCGTGGGAAGAAATGCAGAAGTGAGCCTGCCTCAGAGACTGGGTCCAATAGATGATCCAGAAGCTCAAGAACGGCGAAAGACTCCTAATCCCAGACGAGCTTTCCTTGTGCTATAAGGACAAGGAGATCACAACAGAGCAGCTAGAAGAAATGCTTCGAGGCTATACCTGCAACATGGTGGCAACCCCACCTCCTGATAACATCAACGCTTCTCGGCGAGGTGAGCCAGTGGCCTCCTGAACCAAACAAAGAACCACTACCCCGCTCAGGCTACAGCCAGCTCCCGAACACACAGGCCGCTGCCGAAGTCGTGGCCGAGGACGTGGTAGAGGCCGCAAGAGAATTCCTGAGCTACCCCTTCACCCATCCACCTTTGACCCGAAGCGAATCATCCTCTTTCGAGGAGAGGAACCTGCCCCCATTCCGAAGGTATAAATTCAGAAGGGACCCGACATTTCCAATCCTGCCGGTAGTGAAGAAATTGATGCCAGTCTCCCAGTCTTTGCACCAGCTCCGGCTTCTTCTGCGGAACAAGTAGGACCGTCCGGCAAGGATGAGCTAGCCCGCCAGTTACCCCTAGAAGAGCCATCATTGGCACCCCTATTCAAGGAGTCCACATGTGATCAGGGTCAGTCTGATCCCGGTGGTAAAGGCAAGGCAGTGTGACTTCCTGACAGGGAGTAGCATGGCAGCTCGCAGAAAGCTCAGCGTGACATACTACCCTCCTTGGAGGATGCTCGTGCCCGAGCCGATCGGAAGGTCCTCCACTAGATGAAGTGCTTCCCTGCCAGCATTACAATCTGGGAAGCCATCGCTTGGAGTAAAGAGTTAAGAGAAACTCTCATTAAGATACTCCAAGAGCCAGAAGCTTATGAAGCACATGTTTCAGAAATGAAGGCGGCTACATATGTGGCCTTTATAGCAACCATCTCCTTCATGGAAAAGGACATGTTGTTATCCCCTCCGTGCCATAACCGTCCTCTCTATATGAAGGGGAAGGTCAATGGGCATGATGTGAACCGGATTCTGGTGGATGCTGGCACCGCCGTTAACATCATGCCGCTTAAAACATTCAAGACTTTATATCTGACTCCACACCTCCAGAAGGTTCAAGCGGTCAAGATATCCGACTTCAACCAAGACACCGAGGATGTCCTCGGTCGGGTGGATGTCGATCTGGTGCTCGATGATTTCACCTCCAAGGTGACATTATACATCATCGATGCCAAGACATCATATAAGGTGCTACTGGGCAGACCCTGGCTCCATGAAAATTGGGTCGTCCCGTCAACTCTCCACCAATGCATCAAGTATGCCAAGGGCGGGGAGCAACGCACGGTCTTCGTAGACCTGTCACCATTCACTCCAGCAGAATTCAATCTGGTCGACGCTGCGCTCTACTTCAAGGGGATTAGTCCATACCCCATGATCAAGAGAAAAAGAAATGGCTGGCTCTCAGAGGAAGATGATGATGATCTCTTCTCCGTTGAAGAGGAGAAGGCCAAGCTTCATCGGCTATTCCTCAGCTCCAAGTCAACCCCAGATCACCCTGAGAGGCGTAAAATCAACTTTGAGGCCAACCTCATTAATCGAGCTATTGGCGAGAGTATATGCTTGCCACCAGACTGCATCCACTTTCCATGTGCATCCGAAGAACACAGCGTTGAGTCGCTGACAACATTTGTTGTCACCTTCAAGCGACAACATAGAAACAAGAAGAAGGCTAACAGGGACAAACCCATTATCTTCTATAAGGGAGACATGGTTTCTCAAGCCCCACCAGATGACGACTTCGGCTGGTCCAAACGAGCCGATGATACCCCTGAAGCAATCCAAGTACTGGATGACCTGCCACCACATATTCGGGAAATGTGGCTGAAGCAACACATCCCCCAATGGCAAGGTTCTGCACGACGTGACTATTTTCACCAACTGTGGACTCCTTCCCAGGTCCGAGGACAACCCCCATCCTTTCATAAGGATACCAGGGGACTTGGCTACGACCAAGACCCGGACTTCCGTGTTCACTACGCGGTCAATGTCATAGGCTTGACACAGTCGGTTGACGACCGGTCTAAAGTCGTGGCCAAATTTGACAGCTCCGGGGATGAAGAGGAGGAGATCCTAATCTTCATCCCCGTCAAAGCCAGCGCTCCAGTCCAAGCAGTCGTGGAATCTTCCTCACCTCCCAGGCAAGATATCAGGACCGAAGAAGCTCCTCTTGCCACCCAGCCGGTCGAAAGACCCAGTTCAACAAACTCTCTTGGTGAGGGGGGAATCCCTGATACTAGCTACAAAGGATTGTCAACTTTAGCAGGCAACTCCAGAGAAACCTCAACAGCGCAGTTGCCAACTGCTGGCCAGAAGCCGGCAACTCAGATCAATCCTTAATGGATTCCAACCACAACAACTCTCCAGCACCATCGGCGTCAACCAGTGGCTTCAAAAATCAAGAAATGCATGAAGCCGACACCGACGATGAGGATTTCATCGACTTCCAACCCGCTCCTCCCTAGCTGGAGGATGGCAGCCAGGCAACCGTTGATGAGCTAGTTGAAATTAACTTGGGTGAAGATGAAGCCCCCCATCCCACATTCGTCAGCGCTCTCCTCACCGAGGCAGAAAGACGAGATTACAAGCAACTCCTGCTTGAGTATAAAGACTGCTTCACCTGGATGTACAGGGAGATGCCAGGGCTAGACCCCTCCATAGCAGAGCATGAGCTAGCTATTTCTCCCTTAGTCACTCCAGTCAAATGGCCACAGCGGCGCATGCGCCATGTGTTGGAGCTCCAGATTTCGACCAAAGTCAATAAAATGGCGGAGGTCGACTTCATCGAGCCGTGTATCTACCCGATCTAGCTTGCTAACATAGTCCCAGTCAAGAAGAAAAGTGGTCAAGTCCGCATCTGCGTCGACTTCCGAGACCTCAACGAAGCTTGTCCGAAGGGTGACTTTCTAGTTCCGATCACATAAACATTGGTCGACATGACCACCGGGCATGAAGCCTTGTCTTTCATGGACGGGTCATCCGGTTATAACCAAATCCGGATGTCCCTCAGAGACAAGAACCACACAGCTTTTAGATCCCCCAAAGGGATTTTCAACTACAAGCGCATGCCCTTCAGTTTGAAGAATGTCGGCGCTACTTACCAAAGGGCCTTGACAAAAATATTCGACGAGATGCTGCACAATATCATCGAATGTTACGTCGACGACCTCGTCGTCAAGACTAAAAGATGGGAAGACCATTTACGCGATTTACGCCAAGTCTTCGATCGTCTCCGGCAATACGAGCTCAAGATGAACCCCATGAAATGCACCTTTGGCGTATCCAGTGGCAAATTTCTCAGCTTCATCGTCCGATACCGAGGAATTGAGGTCGACCCCAGTAAGATCAAAGCGATCCGAGAGCTTACACCACCCAGCAACCTCACCGAACTTAGGTCCTTCCAAGGAAGACTGACCTACATTCGGAGATTCATCTTCAATCTCTCCGGTCGATGCGCGCCTTTCCGCAAGCTGGTGAAGAAAGACGCCTCATTTGTATGGGACTCGGAATGCCATGCCGCTTTCGAGCAAATCAAGGAGTACCTCCTCACTCCCCCAGTCCCGGGGACACCAATCAAGGGTAAACCCCTTATACTCTACATCGCTGCCCTGGATGCTTCGCTAGGAACTCTATTGGCGCAAATCAACGAAGAAGGTAAAGAGCAGTCGCTCTTCTACCTCAGCCGAAAAATGATCGGTGCTGAGTATCGCTACTCCTCCATGGAGAAAGTTTGATTGGCATTGGTATTCGCCATCAAGAAGCTGTAGAATTACCTCATGTCCCATCGAGTCGAGCTCATATCCAAGCATGACCCCCTTAAGTACCTGCTCAGACAGCCCATCCTCTCAGGCCGACTGGGAAAGTGGGCTCTCCTATTAATGGAGTACGACATTACTTATGTCCCCAGAAAGGCAATCAAGGGACAGGATATGGCGAAATTCTTGGCAGCTCATCCGGTACCAGACGACTCACCCCTCAACACAGAGCTCCCCGACGAGGAGTCCCTTGCTGTCCAATCACAACAACCGATTGAATAGAGCGGAGATGTCTTGCATTACTGGCATCAAAATGCCCTCACAGCCAGTATACCTTGTTGGGAGCTCTACTTCGAAGGCTCTTCCCGAGGGATTACCAAGAGCAACCCGGATCCAACCACCATGGTAGGTGCCGGTATTATTTTCCTGACTCCTCAGGGAGGAGTTTTGTACAACTCATGTGCTTTCATGAAGTCCCTGACCAACAATGAGGCCGAATATGAAGCTCTAGTCATTGGGCTTCAGATGGCTCTCGATATGGGCATCAAATGCCTCAAAGCCTACGGGGACTCCCAGCTAATAGTTCAGAAAGTCCTCGGCATCTATGACATATGGAAGCCAGAGCTGGTTCCATACCACGCCGCCGTCACCAGATTGACCCAGAAGTTCTCTCTCTTTGAAATAGATCATATTCTCAAGAGCAGCAATGCCCAAGCAAACGCCCTGGCGAAGCTGGCTGCGGCTATCAAGCTCCCGCCCGAGGGCGAGGTCGACATCATCGTCAAGCATAGAAGACTGATGCCGAGCTCACTCGAGGGCGATGCCGGTCTTACCGTCTACGAGGTCCATGACCTTGACCAAAACACCCCTCCAGAAAAAGAAGATTGGCGCGAGCCCATCATCAAGTTCAAGAAAGGGTGGCTCCCTCCTGACCGAGCTCAAAGAGTCCAGCTACTACGCCGAGCAACCTCTTATGAGGTGATTGGTGACTCCCTGTACCGACTGGTCCATGAGAATGAGAAGTCGATTCTCGTGAGATGCGTCTCTCCAGCCGAGGCTCGAGCCATCATGCGGGAAGTCCACTCCGAATTGTGCGACACGCACCAGGCTGGAGATCGAATGATGCACAACATCAAGCTAAAGGGCTTCTATTGGCCAACCATGTACATGGATTGCGTCCAGTATGCCCGTACATTCCATCAATGCCAGGCCTTTGGCCCAGTACCCAGAAAACCTCCCAATCCACTGCATCCTACAGCCCCCACTTGGCCGTTTGCAGAGTGGGGCATGGACATCGCGGGGCCTTTCCCGCCATCTTCCAAGGGCCACAAATACATCTTGGCCGCCACCGACTACTTCTCTCGTTGGGCGGAAGCCCTCCCATTGAGGGAGGTCTGATAGGGACATCTTCCCCAAATCCCTCTCGCTGGAGGCTCGGATGATCATCGGCATCCATAATTTGAGCTCATCAACTTTTTCTAATCACATTATGTATCTTTTCTTTTTTAATTTGGAGTCATATCTATGTAATTTTGCTTTTATTAAGTCAAGTACCTAAGTTAGAGAGTCATTTATCTAGGTTCCATGTTAATTGGGCCTTAGTCCATTAGTTGGGCCCATAGTCTACTATATAGGATAGGCTTGGTCTTTTATCAGTTTGTCAAGGGTAAAGTGGTCATACAAAAAGTAAGGAGCCTATAAATAGGACCCCTCCCATCTCATTTCTACAACTTTTGGATGAAATTTGAATAGAAGAAATCCCTTGGCTATTTCTTCCACTCTTGCCTCCCCCTCTATCTCTTTCTCTCTTTCTCTCTCTCTCCCTCTCCTCCTCAAGAAGTGGGGCGCCCCCCACTCTCTCTCATCTCCCCTCCACATTAACCCCCCTCCCATTTCTCCCCTCCACCTCATCAAGTGGGCCCCCTCCCCACCCCCATTTTCAACCATCAATAACTCCAATCCTCCCCTTCTTTTCAACACTCCCACCATCCCATAGAAATTCCCCCCTCTCCCCAAGTCAATATTTGACTTCCCCATACAACCCCAACCACCCCCATCACCTTCCCAGCCTCCATAGAGGACTATACCACCCTCTCCCATCACATCCTTCCTCAATCCCTAAAGTCTCCATTGTTGGCCAACCACTAGAGCCCTAAATTTCAAACAAAGCCTTCCCCCTATCCCCCCACAACCCCAGCCCCAAATTCGCAGCTCCTCTCCCACAACTGAAAACACCACCTCCCAGCCCCTCTCTCCCCCTCTCACAAGCTTAGTTTGCCCCTCCCTTGGTCCCCTATCAGCCAGGGGTCGCCTTTTACTCATTCCCTCCCTTGTTTCTGATGTGACACGACCTAGGATGGAAGTGGCACCCAAACACCGAGTGGTACGTGGCGAAGGACGAACCCGAAGGTTTCCTCGACGCTAGAAAGGCTGCATTCCAAATTGGCGTAACTGGAACGTCCCGCGACGTCTTTTGATATACCACTTCGATGGAGGGGCACCACGATGGGATGAGACACTAATGGGATGCAGCAACTAGATCGACCAACCCCTTGGACCTAGCAAACAAGCACAATTCAATGGACCGGCATCGTCACTCGAGTGGAATCACCCACTAAGCACACACTAGTGCCCGTAGGCAACTCGGTGATGGTGGTGAGGGTCCGAGGTGGGACCCCGCTACTCCGGGGATTGGCTAGCTTGGGATTGAACCCCCATGGGTCCAGGGATGCCCACTCTCGCAGGCGGCCAGCACGCCGAGGGCGTGAGATGTAATGGCTCTCTCGCAACTCACCCGCGGTAATCACTCAAATATAAGCAAATTCGGGATCGGGCACTCTCTTACCGCCGACGGCACTAAGATGCAACACTAAGCAAGCAAGTGTAATTCCAACAGAGAGGGGTGTTCAGTTACTCACCTGATCGGCGTGAAAACGTCGATCCCGACCGGAGACGAGGCGAGCGGGGAAGCGTAGGTAGAACCCGCACGCTGCGCCGGTGTAGCTCGAACCTGAAATTTCAGAATGATACACCACTATGCCTCTCGCAGAAGGGGGATCTCGAGGGGGGGTTAATTTCAGATTACAAACAGACACTACCTCCACACAAGGAGGGGCTGTAAGCTGGCAAGGTGGGGATGGGGAATTTAGCAAAGCCAAGTGGATGAAGTTCGCAGGTTATGCCAGCTCTCAGGAATAGCTTGATAGGCAGACGCTGTCGGTGCTGCCACTGGGTCTCCCAAACTCCGTTGTTGACGAAACCAACGCCAAAACCTCCTGGGTTGGCCCAAGAAAAGTCAGAATTATTGGAGAATTTCCTGGTGACGACGACGGCCGGGCCAGGGTCAGGATCAGGACTGTTGCACTCTGCTTCTGGCAATGTCTGGACCACTGTTGTTGGAAGGGGAGGCTGTCACGACCACTCCCGTGCTCAGTTGATGGTGAGACCAGAACCGTTGTGTTCTTGGTCAAGTTATCTTCAAACAGCGACCCACAGGGCCGTCGACGGAGGTCGGAGCTGATAGAGAGACCCCGAACAGTGACAGGGTATCAGGCCAATCCCAGAGGGGACTTACCCAGCGCACCCTTGGGAGGAAATTCGGAACTTATTGCTCTGAGATCCAAACGGAGCCCTGCCTCTTGGTGATGAAAGGGGACTCGTAGCAGAAGTCTTCAGCCAAACTCTGCTCCAATATCTTCAAGGTACTGGTGGTGGTAGCCTCTGCAAGTCATTGCTGATCACTTGCCTGGGATAAATTGTGCAGTCCGGCAGTGAAGACTCCTCCTGGCAGCCACGAACTCAGACGGAGGCGGGACCACCTTCGTTGCGAAGTAGACTGGACAACGCTTCTAACGGTATAGGGTTTACCACCAGGAACTTCGGGGAGATGATGATGCGGGCTCTGCAAACAGGTGCCTGGTCTGCTGCCTGCGAGCTGACAAGACAGGGTGGAGATAGGTGATGGGGAATGGGGTAGATGGGAGGGGAAATGAGGTGGATGTGTGTGGGGGCGACCCCTGGCCATGAGGGGGTCTGGTAGGGGGCGATCCAAGGTGTGGGAGGGGCAGAATGGGTGCTGGAAGGTGGTCTAGCAGGTGGCAGAAGGGGGAGCTACGAGTTTGGGGCTGGGAGGGAGAGGGAGAGGGAGATCTCTCTCCCTTGTTTGAACTCCCAATAATGGTTATTCAATGGAGGGTCCTTGGGGATGTGAATGGGTGTCTTGGAGGATGAAAGGGTGTGTTGGGAGTAGGATTCTCCCTAGGGAGAGGAGAGGTTGCTTGGGAGAGTGGGGAAGTCTCCCTAGGGGGTGGTGTGATTAATGGTGGAGTAATTGTAGGGTGGGGAAGTTGCGGGGTCACTTGGTGATATAGAGGGTGATGTGGCAAGTGAGGGGTGATGTGGCAAAAGGGGATTGAGCTGAGGTGGAGGAGAGGAGAGAGGGGAGGGGGCGATCTAGAGAGAGAGAGAGAGCTAGAGAGAGAAAGGGGGTGCCCCCCTTTAGAGAGAGAGGGGGAGAGAGAGAGGAGGGATAGGGGAGGGGAGCTTCTCACTCCTCTCTAATGACTTCTCACCAAAGAAATTCAATTTTTCTGGACTCAAAATAGTAGATTTTCATTAGCTTCAAATAGGGGAAATGGGGTCCTATTTATAGGCAACCCACATTTTATAATAAGTCCCTGACTTTAGGACTAATGACAAATAACCAAGGGGGGAAGGGGGCGCCCCTGGGCCAAGCCCACTGAAATGGTCGCATTAACCAACTAATCAACCTAATGACACTCAGACTTAGGTAAATGACTACCTAACCTAGGTACTGGATTCAAATAAAAGGAAAATTACATAATTATGACTTAAAGAAAATATGAAAATTACATGACTCAACTCATAAAAATGTAACAGACACATTGGAGCCATGCTGGCGAGCTGTGGGGAAATGTTAAGGGCGAGAGATGCCCCCATCATACCCCCGGAGTGCGAAGAACTGGACTCCGTCGCGTATGGGTCTGCCGGGGAAGTGGTCCTCCAATGCAGCTCTGGGCGAGCCATGACCTCCAATCTCATCCTCGCGTCCTTAGCTCGGGGACGACACCTCAACTTCTCAAAGTGGCCCGAACACACCCTCATGCTGGAAATGATACCTTGCTTGCGTAGTATTGCCTCCGTGTGCACATGTCGGGATCTCATGCTGATTTTTGGTGGCTCTCCGGCGGTGTCCCTCTTAAAGGAAGGTATAGGCTCGAAGCACTCACTAGGATCCACCGCAGTGCCCACATAGGGTGTCGGATCCGCCATGTGGGAAATGGGGTGAATCCCAAAACCCATTAGTAAGTCCAACCCATAAGCCGGGTTGCCAAAATCACTCGAAACTTGGCAAGGTCCAAGTCCTCATGCCCTCAAATTGGAGGTGACCCTAGGGGAGAGCCACTCCAAAGTCAACATCGCCAAGTTGCCAACTTGGAATTCCAAGTGGCACTCGTGAGCTTTTGCCTACTTCTTGTGGTTCTCACCGCTCGTTGATTGTTGCTTGCTTAAATACTCATGCCTTGTACTACGATGCGGTGTGAGTGGGAAATGTATGATAAATGTATGATATGGATGCGGTGTGAGTGGGAAATGTATGATATGCAAAGGGGGGCAAGGACAACCATATTTAGACCAATCATGCAGAGATGCCATGGAGACTTTGAAGGGTGTGGGAGGGCCGGGGCATCCATAGGTGTCCCTCCCATGTGTGGGGGTGATGAGTGCCGGAGGACCCGGACATCCATGAATGCTCCTAACATGCTTATGACCCATGGTGAATGAAGGTGGGCCATTGATAAGTGTGTAAATTTACATATTAATTAATGTTATAACACACTTTTATGAGCTTTAATATGCATCACTATGCATTTATCACACTTAATTTTAATTTCAGATCAAAATGTTTAATTGTCTGATTTAATTAAATTTTGATTCTATTTTACAGGCACAATGGAAGATCACATGCTGACAGATGGGCCGAAGCCCTTTCACACATCCAAAAGCCCATGCCGACCAAGCCCAATCTTAGTTCAAAGAAAATAAAAAAAGAAGAAAAAAAGTAAAATAATTGTTTATATATGATACAAGAAATATGAAGTGATCTAGAAGGGGAGGGGATGAATAGATCACTGTTTTCAACCGATTAAAAATTACTGAAGAATGATTCACTTAAAACAAGCAATCTCGGAGTTGAACCCACAAAAACGCAGTGCGGACAATAGCTCGAGTGGATAGAAGGCACACCACAAAATCACCACAGACAATCACACGAGTACCCAGAGGTTTTTAAGGTGGTTCGGTCAGACCTCCAGTCTGCCTACGTCCACCCCTCACTTCAAATCGAAGTGAGGCTTCCACTAGCACCTGCTAGCAAAGCAGACTCAGTCTGCTACAACGGCTGATTCACAGCTTCACTAGGGGAACACCCTCCCCTCTTCCTCCACACCCGGAGGGAACCCTAAGGACGCCAAGTCCCTAGAAACCAGGAAACAATTTCCTCTTCCTCCAACCGGAGGGAACACTAGTGATCTGCAGTCACTAGAACCAGAGACCAAGGTCTCTCTTCCTCTGAAGCCCAGAGGGAACACCTCTTCTACGAGAGGGAACAATACTGCAACCTCTGTTGCAAGTGAACCAGAGAGAACACGTCTCTCTCTTCCCCTGAACACCAGGAGGTAACACAGAGAACTTTCAATCAAGAAAGAAAAACAGATAAAAATGAAAACAAGAAAGAAGGAAGCTAAATTTCAAAAACTGGAAACAATGTAGCTCAAACTGAGCAGCAGACTTCGGATTTGATCCGTAAGTCAATACCCATCTTCTGATCACTCTTCTGCTCTCTCTTCTCTCTCAATTGGAACACTCTAGTTTCTCAGAGAGGCTCTTTCTCTTCTGCTCTCACTCAAATTTCTTCTCTATAATCTTAGAGCTCCTCCCTTTTCGTAGATGGTGAGGCAGTGCTTTTATAAGCGATCAGGAGGGTGCATGCAAGGCGTGTGCTTCCCGCGCTCGATCCAGAACCTTCTTGCCACGTGCCTTTATAGTATTGGTTCCTTTAGTATTGGATCACGTGCAGCCCAGTCACTGGAGAATATTCTTCCTCAGACCACCTTCTTCTTTTTGTTTTTCTTCTTCTCCTGCAAAGAAATTAAAACCATTAAGACTCAGGGCCACAAAAACTAAAACTGCATGAGGTATGTGATAGCAATACGAGATGCACTGTATTGAGAACGACACGAGATACACAAGAATAAAGCTAACACTACAAAGAGAACGACACGAAGTATCACTGTAACAAAACAAACACTACGAAGAGAAGGACACGAGATACACAATAATAAAGCTAACACTACAAAGAGAACGATACGAAGTCAGATGAGAACAGCACGAGGTGAGAAGGAAATAACACAGAGTAAAACGGTAGTAAAACACGCGATCAGAAGAAACCTGGACGAAGATAGAAAGAGGCAAAACGAAGTCATAAAAACAACACTAAGACACAAACACAGAAATAACACGAAGACATAAACAAGGAACAACACGAAGACATAAACAAAGAACAACTCGAACACAAAATTGCTCGAACTTACGAACGACTCGAAGACGAGGATGACACGAAACGACACGGACTGAAACCAACTCGAAGACGAAAATAGAAACCGACACGAAGTGTGGTCACAAAGCAAGACAGACACTTCCAACGAACATCCTTCATATGATATCAGGCGATGTGTAGGCTTTGCATTCAAGTGGATGTATAGACTTGGAACGGTCTTCAAGGCAACAATGTACAGACTTTGAAATAAAGAGTGTACAGACTGAGAGTTCAAGGCCACGATGTATAGACTTTGCCCAAAGAAACGAATGTGTAGACTTTGGCTTGGAACGAAGGTAAAGATGAGGCTATATAGACTTGGCCAGAACATAAGACTTGAAGACATAGGGGTGACACAGATGGAGCGACACGAGTTGGCACAGAAAGCAGCACGAGGTGCTGCAGTGTTCAGCACACGATGGAACAAATAACGACGTTCAAAACGGATAACACGAAGTGTAGTAAACACAAACAACACGAAGTAAGAAAGCAACAGTACGGACATACATGGTACTACCTCATAGCAGTTTTCCTGTTAATAATGGAAATTTCAAATGCATAACATTACGCAAGATATCTGATTAAAATGATAATATTTAACATAGTGTTGCTCATCATCAAAACACTAGGGAAGTCACAAAAATCCAACAATCTCCCCCTTTTTGATGATGGCAACACTATATTAAATAATCAAAGATGAAGTGCAGTGAGATTATGTGAAGATAAGCAAATGCAGACACACACAACACACTCGCCTCCTCTGATGACTCCCAAGAGCTCCCGCTGAACACAACATCTACTTTCCTCTGACTAGATAACTCAGGGCACTTATCTTTCGCTCCCCCTCAGCAAAACATAACCAAGATAAAGCAAGATACTCTCTCCCCCTTTGACATCATCAAAACTAGGGGCAGGTTGGAAGATATCATGAAAAGAAAATTGCTGACAGTGGAGAGAAAACAAGAGAGAGTATGGCTGATAAAGGAAAGTTATTGAGATGTTTAGGCAATTAAGAAAGCCACTAATTTAATGTGAGGATTTTGAAGATCAGTTAGTCAGACTGTGTCCAAAATGGTGAATGAAGATCCGCTTCATACACAAAACCAGATTCTAAGCAAGTAAGGTACAAGATACCAATATGGTCAGAGTAAGTCTTTACTCAGAGAGTATAAAGCAAGGAAGTCAGGAAAACAAAGACCTGTGGTATTGAAAACAAACAAACCAAGAACTATATGCCAAGTGAACAGGATCTTGATATCAAGAGGGAGAAAATATTTTTTTTTTAAAGATGGTCAAGATCAAAGGTAAATCTGTCAAGTACACCTTTGACATTAGGGAGACACCTTGTTTAGAGGCAGGAAACCCCAGTTACTTGGTGGCAAGACCACATTACCCTTCTGACAAGAGGACAGAGATAGTATTCTAACTGGTGTTGACATTAAGGTGACACCTTTACCAGAGGCCAGACACCCCAGTTACTAACCAGATATGTACCATAGCTCTGTATGATCAAGACAGCTAGTTAAACTTGATTTATACTGCCACCTCATGACATGGGATGCTTTCACTTCATTGATGAAAGTCCCAATTTCTCAATGAACAGTTAACAAGGTTGTTAAAACTTCTTTCATGAATTTTCCATTAAACTGCACTTGTAACCTTGTAAATTAGTCTTGATTCAGTTTGAGAACAATACACCAGCTCCAAAGTTTTTCCAGACAAAAACACTATATATCTCATTTCGGACTTAACCAGACTAAGTAGGTATGCTGTACTGGCTAGATCAGAAGTCAGTTACAGTGTAGGAAGATATTCTTGAATTCAGATTTTGATCTCAGTGGGACTAACAGTTGAAATTCCACCAAGAAATTAGATGAACAGTCTTATCAGATAAAAACATCCAAAGATTTCTTTTATACACCTACTCAACATGATTCTCTTATAGGGTCAGCAAAAATTCATTCAAAGTATGTTTAGATTTGGCCAAAAGAGCATGACTCCTATTATTAATCTAGCTCCCCCTGAGACCTTGACTCCAACTCAGACTTAACCAAGACAAATCTCAAAACACCTCAAAGAAAACAAAGTGATATCAATCAGTACGAGTGAATCAGCAAACACTCATAATGAGGTTATTTTCAGCAACAGACAATGAGTATAGATAAGCACAAGAGCACATGACAGATTATTCAGAGATCAATTATTCAATCATGAAATTCTATAAATACCTAATTCTCTGCGCAATGTGCTAAATTTTTCAGTATCCAATGGCTTAGTGAAAATATCTGCAATTTGTGAGTTAGTGCCAACATGGATCAACTCAAAGGTCTTCCTAGCTACTTCATCTCGAATAAAATGATGCCTGATTTCGATGTGTTTAGTTCGAGAATGAAGTACAGGATTCTTTGCAATGTTTATTGCACTAGTATTATCACAAAAGATGGAAGTGCAACCTAGCTCAACTGAGTAATCCAGAAGCTGGTGTTTTATCCATATAACCTGTGTGCCACAGCTCCCTGCTGCCACATACTCACTTCAGCAGTAGAAAGAGCCACAGAGTGTTGCTTCTTGGATCCCCAAGAGACTAGGCATCCTCCTAAAAATTCGCAGTGACCACTAGTACTTTTCCTGTCCAATTTACATCCTGCATAATCTGCATCTGTATATGCAATGAGATCTAAACTACATGATGCAGGATACCAAAGACCTAGATCATGGGTAGCAGATAAGTATCTAAAGATTCTTTTTACAGCTGCCAAATGCAATTCAGTAGGCCTAGACTGGTATCTGGCACACATCCCTACACTAAATTGAATGTCAGGCCTGGATGCTGTTAAGTAGAGGAGTGAACCGATCATACCTCTATATAATTTAGCATCCACCTCTTTACCTTTTTCGTCTGAATCCAGTGAGGAGTTGGTGCCCATGGGTGTTGAGATGGTCTTGAGATTGGTCATTCCAAACCTCTTCAGCATCTCCAGGGTATACTTGGTTTGATTTATGAAACAACCATCCTCCATCTGTTTGACCTGCAGCCCAAGAAAATACTTTAGTTCGCCAACTAAACTCATTTCAAATTCATGAGACATAGATTCAGAAAATTCTTTACACAATTTTGAATTGTTAGATCCAAAGATGATATCATCAACATATACCTGGACCACTATTAAATCCTTTCCGAGATTTTTAGTGAAGAGGGTTTGGTCAACCTTACCTCGAGTGTAGCCCTTGCTCAAGAGGAATTCAGAGAGTCTCTCATACCAGGCTCGGGGAGCCTGCTTCAATCCATAGAGGGCTTTATTCAACCTAAAAACCATGTTAGGCTGAACAGAGAAATTAAAACCTGGAGGTTGTTCAACATATACCTCTTCCTTCAATACCCCATTTAAGAATGCGCTTTTGACATCCATCTGTTGCAGCCGAATGTTCCTAGAGCATGCAAATGCAAGCAGAATTCGTATAGCTTCCATCCTAGCCACTGGGGCATAGGATTCATCAAAATCCACACCAAATTCCTGACTGTAGCCTTGAGCTACAAGTCTTGCTTTGTTTCTAGAAATCACTCCATTCTCATCAACTTTATTCTTGAAAACCCATTTAGTGCCAATGACATGAGTGTTATCAGGTATGGGAACTAGTTCCCATACAATATTTTTCTCAAATTGATTTAATTCCTCACACATGGCGGATACCCAAGAATCATGTCTTAAGGCTTCTTCCACAGATTTGGGTTCCACCTGAGATACCAATGTAGCTAAGTCCTGTTCTTGGATAATTCTAAAATGAGACCTTGTCCTAGGAGGATCATGCAAATTGCCTATGACATTTTCACTAGGGTGGTCTTTGTGAAATATTATCTCACCTGAGGGTTCACCTACCTCAGCTGCTCCTTCTTGCTGTGAGTTTTCTGGTTGAGCAGCTGGCTGCATCTCTTCTTCTTCAATTCTCTCCAAGAAATCTCCCTCATTAGATGGCTCCCAAGGCTCGATTTAGAATGTAGCATGCAGTATTCGCAGCTTCATCCCAAAATCTCCTTGGAAGTCCACTCTCAATCAGCATAGTCCTGGCCATTTCAATGATTGACCTGTTTCTTCTCTCAACAATTCCGTTCTGCTCCGGTGTCCTGGGAGAAGAGAATTTGTGAGTCACTCCCTCTCTTGAGCAAAATTCAGAAAATGAAGAGTTCTCAAACTCTCCTCCATGGTCAGACTGAATTGTAATGATATTATGTTCACCTTGCAGTTTGATTTTATTGAACAGTTCTTCAAAGTGACCAAAAGCATCATTTTTATTTGCTAAACAAAACAACCAAGAAAATCTAGTGAAGTCATCAACTATGACTAATCCATATCTCTTACCTGACAAACTTTGTATGCGAGTAGGACCAAAGAGATTCATGTGCAAATGCTGCAGCGGTTTACATGAAAGACTCTCAGTTCTCAACTTAAAAACTGCACGAGTCTGTTTACCTTGTGCACAAGCATCACATAGCTTGGACCCTAACTGAAATCTTATTCTGGGCAAACCTCTAACTAGGTTATGCTTAGACAGTTTATTCATTGTAGACAAACTGGCATGGCCTAGACGCCTATGCCAGTCAAAAGCAACCTGTTCAAAGTTAGCAGACATACACAAGTTAGTTTCAGGATTATCATCTAGGTCTACGATGTATACGTTGTTTACTCTATGACCTTTGAACATAACGTTATCAGAATTCAGCTCAAAAATAGTGCAGGAATTGTGGTCAAAGAGTACCTTGTGTCCTTTGTCGCAGAGTTGACTTATACTTATCAAGTTGTGCTGAAGTCCTTCTACAAGATACACATCTTCAATGGAGTTAGTAGAGGACTTACCAACTGTACCAATTCCAATTATTCTTCCTCTGTTATTTCCACCGAATTTGACCAGGCCCCCAAACTTCATTTTCAGTTTGCTAAATTTGGACCGGTCTCCTGTCATGTGCCTGCTACAGCCGCTGTCAAGATACCACTTGTTATGCTCGGCTGCCAGGCTAACCTGCGAGAGTTCAGACACAGTAATGTGGGACCCAATTCAATTTGGGTCCAAAGACAGTTTTCAATTTATCCAAATCACACTTAGGAATCCAAATTTGTTTTACTGTTCTTTTCAGTGATTTCATGTAGATTGATTCTTCCTTCTTGGCAATTCTCAGTGGATGTTGAATGAGCCTATTCCTATTAAAATTATGCTGTTTCCAAGCAGAGAAATTGTTGTTTGGCCTCTTAGAGGAACCACGTGTGTGCTGAGCATAATTCATGTAACCATCTTTGTTCAAATGAAAATTGTACTGAAGGTGGTGCATGTTTGCATGCTTTCCTTGATAACTAGCATGCTGAACTTTCTCAGCAAAGCTGTTCACCTTTCTCGTGACATCAATAGGAATGGTCTTGTGAAAACCTTTGTTCCACAACTGTTGCACAGGAATAGTTCTAGTCTCAGGATTTCTTGACTTAGCCTGCTGACCAGTGGATTGAATAGATTTGCTGGTCGAAACCTTCAATGTAGAGACAGATTTGGAACTGGATGGGGTTTCTAGTTTTTCTTTGCCCTTGGCGGGGCAGAACGTGACAGTTTTGAATTCAAAGGGTTTTTTACTTGTGGGATTGTATCCTAATCCCTCCCTATTGAAGTTTACCCTCGACCCCAGAAGGGCATCCAGATTGTTTCTCCCCTCTGTAAATTTTTCTAGCATTTTTCCTTTGTCCTCAATCTCCTTCTGAAGTTTATTACATTGGTCCTGGAGTTCCTGATTAACTTTTCTAACCGCCTCATATTTTTCTGCAATCAGTCTAAACTCCTTTTTACTCTCTTCAGTTTTACTCTTCAGCTCATTCATCCTAGCTAGATTTTCCTCTCTTTCCATTCTAAACTTCTCGATCTCACTTCTAGCCTGATCTAGCTCAATGGCCATCTCCTTGGTTTTCATGTTGTCCGTAACAGCAATAGAGTGTTCCTCAGAAACAGAGTGAAACTTTCGTTTAAGCATTCTGTGCTCCTTGGTTAGAAAATTATATTTAGCTAACAGGTCGCCATAGGCGTCCTCCCAATCATCCAAAGTAAAATTCTCAAATAAGTTCGTTATCTCTTCCTCATGGTTGGCCATGAGGCAAGTCTTCTCTTCACCTTCACTGGACGAGGTGGCTTCTGGATCCTCCTCCTCGTCGCTCCATGTGCACAGCATAGCTTTCTTCTTCTTGTGCACCATCTTCTTCTGGTATCCGGGAGCCTTAGCTTGCAGCTCTGGACATTCACTTTTCATGTGACCAGGTTTCTGACAATGGTAGCATGTAACTTTCTTAACAAACCGGTTCTTCTCAAGTTCTCGTTCAGGAGACTTCCTTACAGCATTAAATCTCTTTCTCCTGTAGAATTTTCCTTTAGTTCTCAAGAACTTTCTGAATTGCCTGGTGAGCATGGCCTGCTCGCCCTTGTCCAGGTCTGAGAATCCGTCAGAGTCTTCGCTGCTACCACCACTGCTGCTGCTGCTCTTCTTAGTATGTCGTGAGACTTTCAGAGCAACATTCTTTCCCTTTCTATCATGTCCATCATTCCCTTGTCTGAAGTTCATTTCGTGGGTCATGAGAGACCCAATCAGCTGGGTTACTGACATGGTGGATAAATCTCTAGATTCCTCTATGACGGTCACCTTAGTATCCTAGATGGGAGTTAGGGACCTAAGTATCTTCCTAACAGTGTCTTCTTGCTGAATCTCCTTTCCAAATCCTCTCAGACTATTGATGATCACAGATAATCTAGCATACATTTCTGTGATCGACTTCTCTGGCTTCATCTTAAACAACTCATACTGAGTTGTAAGCATATTGATCTTGGTAGCTTTCACTTGAGATGTGCCCTCATAAATTAACTGCAATTCATCCCACATTTTCTTTGCAGTCTTGCACGCTTAAATCCTCAAGTACTCTTCTGGGTGGACGGCGCACTGTATGATGCTAAGAGCTGTCCAATTCAGTGTGGAGAGTTTAACATGTTCCTCTGTCCATATGTCTTCGTTCGGTGGAAGTTGGTACGGACCATCTGCAATTACTCTCCAGAGCTTGTGGCTTTGAGCCCTGATGAAGACTTCCATCCTGTTCTTCCAAGAGAAATAGTTATTACCATCGAAGAAAGGGGGATGGGTGATTGACTGCCCTTCAGCAATGTAGCTGCGAGGACCAGCGGATCCGTTTCCCTGGCCGTTAGACCACATATTGGGAAATACCCGCTCTGATACCAAGTGATACAAGAAATATGAAGTGATCTAGAAGGGGAGGGGATGAATAGATCACTGTTTTCAACCGATTAAAAATTACTGAAGAATGATTCACTTAAAACAAGCAATCTAGGAGTTGAACCCACAAAAACGCAGTGCGGACAATAGCTCGAGTGGATAGAAGGCACACCACAAAATCACCACAGACAATCACACGAGTACCGAGAGATTTTTAAGGTGGTTCGGTCAGACCTCCAGTCTGCCTACGTCCACCCCTCACTTCAAATCGAAGTGAGGCTTCCACTAGCACCTGCTAGCAAAGCAGACTCAGTCTGCGACAATGGCTGATTCACAGCTTCACCAGGGGAACACCCTTCCCTCTTCCTCCACACCCGGAGGGAACCCTAAGGACGCCAAGTCCCTAGAAACCAGGAAACAATTTCCTCTTCCTCCAACCGGAGGGAACACTAGTGATCTGCAGTCACTAGAACCAGACACCAAGGTCTCTCTTCCTCTGAAGCCCAGAGGGAACACCTCTTCTACGAGAGGGAACAATACTGCAACCTCTGTTGCAAGTGAACCAGAGAGAACACGTCTCTCTCTTCCCCTGAACACCAGGAGGTAACACAGAGAACTTTCAATCAAGAAAGAAAAATAGATAAAAATGAAAACAAGAAAGAAGGAAGCTAAATTTCAGAAACTGGAAACAATGTAGCTCAAACTGAGCAGCAGACTTCGGATTTGATCCGTAAGTCAATACCCATCTTCTGATCACTCTTCTGCTCTCTCTTCTCTCTCAACTGGAACACTCTAGTTTCTCAGGGAGGCTCTTTCTCTTCTGCTCTCACTCAAATTTCTTCTCTATAATCTTGGAGCTCCTCCCTTTTTGTAGATGGTGAGGGAGTGCTTTTATAAGCGATCAGGAGGGTGCATGCAAGGCGTGTGCTTCCCGTGCTCGATCCAGAACCTTCTTGCCACGTGCCTTTATAGTATTGGTTCCTTTAGTATTGGATCACGTGCAGCCTAGTCACTGGAGAATATTCTTCCTCGGACCACCTTCTTTTTATTTTTCTTCTTCTCCTGCAAAGAAATTAAAACCATTAAGACTCAGGGCCACAAAAACTAAAACTGCATGAGGTATGTGATAGCAATACGAGATGCACTGTACTGAGAACGACACGAGATACACAAGAATAAAGCTAACACTACAAAGAGAACGACACGAAGTATCACTGTAACAAAACAAACACTACGAAGAGAACGACACGAGATACACAATAATAAAGCTAACACTACAAAGAGAACGATACGAAGTCAGATGAGAATAGCACGAGGTGAGAAGGAAATAACACGGAGTAAAACGGTAGTAAAACACGCGATCAGAAGAAACCTGGACGAAGATAGAAAGAGACAACACGAAGTCATAAAAACAACACTAAGACACAAACACAGAAATAACACGAAGACATAAACAAGGAACAACACGAAGACATAAACAAAGAACAACTCGAACACAAAATTGCTCGAACTTACGAACGACTCGAAGACGAGGACGACACGAAACGACACGGACTGAAACCAACTCGAAGACGAAAATAAAAACCGACACGAAGTGTGGTCACAAAGCAAGACAGACACTTCCAACGAACAGCCTTCATATGATATCAAGCGATGTGTAGACTTTGCATTCAAGTGGATGTATAGACTTGGAACGGTCTTCAAGGCAACAATGTACATACTTTGAAATAAAGAGTGTACAGACTGAGAGTTCAAGGCCACGATGTATAGACTTTGCCCAAAGAAATGAATGTGTAGACTTTGGCTTGGAACGAAGGTAAAGATGAGGCTGTATAGACTTGGCCAGAACATAAGACTCGAAGACATAGGGGTGACACAGATGGAGCGACACGAGTTGGCACAGAAAGCAGCACGAGGTGCTGCAGTGTTCAGCACGCGATGGAACAAATAACGACGTTCAAAATGGACAACACGAAGTGTAGTAAACACAAACAACACGAAGTAAGAAAGCAACAGTACGGTACAAGGTACTACCTCATAGTAGTTTTCCTGTTAATCATAGAAATTTCAAATGCATAACATTACGCAAGATATCTGATTAAAATGACAATATTTAACATAGTGTTGCTCATCATCAAAACACTAGGGAAGTCACAAAAATCCAACAATATATATTAGATATATATATATGATATATATATTTGATATATATATATATATATATGATATATATATATATGATATATATATTTGATATATATAGATATATTTGATATATATAGATATATATAATATATATGTTTAATATATAGATACAGAAGAGATATATATAAGATATATATATATATATATATATTATATCTCAAGGCTTCACAAGCCTTCAACGCATGCAGGTGGATGATACTATATATATATATATAAAAGGCTTCAGCCAACGTGCATGGCAAAAGCCATGCACGAAGGTGGTTCACGTGATGGCAAGATGTTGGGCACTGAAGGGTTTCACATGGGCATTCACGCAAGGCAATGAGCTGGCAACGCACGGACGAGGTGGCTGGCACGGCAGCCTTCGCTCAGGGTCAACGCGAGGCTTCACGCAAGGTAGCTTCACGCACGCGGTTGGTGAAGTCAATAGAAGGTGATTTTGACGGCTTCTTCATGGAAAGCCAAAACAACAGAGCATCGGCCATGGCACATGCGTCCGATCTTCGCTGGCTGGCACGGGCAAGGCGAGGCAGGCAGAGAGGCTGGCGGGTCCACGGGCAACACCATTGGGCGAACGAGGGTCAGCAACAACGGCGGGTTTCACGTAGAGAAGGCGGGCTTCGAACTGAGAAGTCAGCGGTGACTTCGGCATGGTGAAAAGAAGGCCAAGGGCGGTTGGTCGGCAGGCGTCGTGGTTCACTGAAAGAAGAAGAGAAAGGCGTCGGCCAAAGAGAGAGAGAGAAAAAGAAAGTTGACGAGGGAAGAAAATAAAACGGTGGGCTTGTATTTTTCAACAAAAGTTATATTAAAATGTAAAGGTGTTCACATGCAGTAACAGGGGTTGATTTGGCCCTATAAAAAGGGCCCATGTTATTGATGTTGAGAGACTCTCTTGAGTGGGAAGGATGAGTTACGTAGGTCTCATTTTGCAAGTTTTAGTTCGTGGTTTGGGTGTTGTAATCAGTGTGTTGTTACGAGTGTTTTTAAAATATTAGCTACCTCAGCCTTTCACAACTTATTTACATGTATTTATGTTCTTCATTTCGATTTATTTTTTTATACAAAGTTATTCATCTTTAAGTGTTCTTCATTTTCTCTTTCTACCTCTTCCTCTAAATCTTCTTCGTTTTTAAGTTATTACATGTTTTTCCACTTACTATCCTGGCGTGTTACTGTTCATCCGAGTTGTTACCTTCTGCTATTCCTCTGTTTTGAAGCCTTTCCAATCCTCTTTTCTATCTATGTTCTTCATGAAAGTTGTTCCTCTCTCGTAGATCTTCATTGTCTTTGTCTACCACTTCCTCCAATTCATCTTCGTTTTAAAGTTATAATTAATTTCCCATGGTTCTATTTTCTGCCCAGTCACTGTTCACCCCCGTCTATAGACCCCGGGTTTTAATGTTTTCACCTTCTTCCTCTCATTTTCTCTCTCTTCACTCTTCATGAAAGTTCTTTCTAACCCTCCGATCTTCAACTTTGTCTTCTGTCATTCCTTCTAATTCTCTCTGATTTTAAATTTATTTCTCATCTTAACTCGCCCTATTTTCATTATAATTTTCTATGTGTTCCTCTTCCATCCACCCTTTCTATTTTTTTCTAAAACATCCCAATACGGAGTTGCTTCTTCGGTCCTCTCACGGCGGAGTTCTACCAAAGCGGAGCGGCGATCAAAGGCTCGGCACGGCGTGGACGGCGTCACTCTTCCGATTCCTCAACTCATTTCTTCCCTTGTTCTTTTAGCTAGATTTAATTCCGTACATTTTACTTTCTTTTAATTTAGGCTCACTCAAACTCGGCTTTTCTCAAATACAAGAAATTTTCCAACTAAGCTTAATTCAAAATATTTCCTCCTCGTGGGATCGACCCGTTCTTACCACTTTACTCGTGTTTTCAAATCCATTTAAGTGAGTGAGTGCGGTTTTATAAATTTTAAAATTATGGCACGGCTTTTAACGATGGGTTTTGTGCGCATCAATTTTTGGCGTCGTTGCCGGGGAGGGAAAATAAATTTTTATAGTTGGATATTCTTGTGTTTGATATGTATATTTGTATATTAATTTTTTTATTTTTATTTTACAGGAAAAAGAAAAAAAATCAGAAATCAAAGAAAGAGGAAAATCAGACTTGAAATTTCTAGAAAATGAAGTGTCGTTGAAAGCCTGGAACTGTAGCGTCAAGCGTCGGTAAAGGGCTGAAACGTAGGTACATGTTCTGTTTTTTCAATTTCTGAAAAATCTTCAAAAAAATCTGAATTTTTTTTAAAAACCTATAAAAATAAAAAAAAAATCAGAACACTCAAAAAAATCATTTTAGGCTTCATTTTGTAATAATTTTACATGTCTTTGTTATTTTATTATTTAAAACTTCTTGCATTCATCTCTTATTAAAAAATTTAAAAAAAAATAAAAAATATTTCTGAAAAAAATCAGAAAATAGAAAATCCCAGAAACTTTTTGGTCTCGTGCTATCATGTTTTCATTCTAGATGCATATTGTTCATACATTTTAGTTGATTCTCCATTTATTTGCATCAATTGAAAAATTTTAAAAATAATAATCTCTGAAAAAAATCAACAAAAAAAATAAAGAACGAGGGATCGCGATCCAAGTAAGTATCTCAATCTTCCCTCCTGTGATTTAATTTATTTTCTGTATTTTGTTAGATCTTATATTTAGAAAAATCTCAAAAAAATGTGCTAGTTAGATAGTTTCATTAATTAAAAAAAATATAAACACTTGATCACAAAAATAAAATCTTCATTCAAGATTAGAAACCACATGTCATGTTTTAGGTCATGCATCATATAGGTTGCATTAATTTTGATCCATATTTATGTTTTACAAAATAATTGTTCATGCATTTGCATCGTAAACCCATTGTTTGAACATGTTTGTTGTATCTCATTCTTCAAAACACTCTAAGGGCATTACCCCTAAATAAGATAAGATGGGGATGTCATCACCCTTCCTTAGCCCACAAATCACTTATTCCTTGCTTCTTTGCATGACCTAAGCCATAAATAAAATGCAGTAGACATTGGCGCTAGGTTCACACTGTGATTTTTGTGTTATTTAGGTTTACCCTCTTGTGGAAACCGATGCCTAAGGTAAGACGGTCGGACGGCAAACATCTTAAGCGGACTAGTGGTTTGACATAATTAGGTCCCTACGAAAGTAGGGGGAGCCTCCCACTACCCCACCCCTTACCTGACCGGTGGAAATATTGAGGGTGAACTTAAGTGGTACTTTAGTCATTTTGTGAAACCCTATTTGTAGGTTTGAGTCGCATCTAGGTCGTCGGGTAATTTTTGTGTTAACTTGTTTGTGTATGTAATAAAAAAATAAAAGAAAACAAAAATCATCTTCTTCTCTCCATTCATCTAATTTAGTGTTATTTTTAAAAAAAATAAAAAGAAATTAAAAGAAAAAAATCAAACCAAAAAAATAAAAAAAAACATTGTGATTTTCTAATCTTATAATAAAAAAAGTGATTAATAAAGGGAAAATTAAAATTAAAAATTAAAAAATTAAATAAAAATTGAATAAAATTAAAAATAATTACAACAAATTACAACAAAAAATTGAAAAAAAAACTAGAACAAATATTTGTGGGATCCAACCTATTTTTCATGGCCATTCATCTTAGAGGGAATCCCAAGTCCATGAAGGAACACTTTATTCCTTCTACTTATAAACCCTCAAACTGTATTGAACTACGTGACATTCTGGTGGATCATTATGAGATTAGCCCCGGTATCATCCAGATGCTCCCATCTTTTTATGAGAAATCCAATGAAAATCCTTATGAGCATCTAGATAATTTTCAAGAAATTTGCTCGCTGGTCAAAGCAAAATGTCGGTTAAGAAGTTTTGGAAAAATTGTTAGGACTTGGGAGGATATGCAGTTAGAATTTTTAAAATAATTTTACCACATAGTCCGAACCAACATTATGAGAAAGGCGATTTTGGGATTTACTCAGTGTTCAGACGAGCAAATTCATGACTCTTGGGAACGGCTGAATGGATTGTTACGTCAATGTCCACGTAATGGGTTACCCAAATGATAAATTATGTTTACATTTTATGAGGGGTTATGTGATTATGATAGACAAATGGTGGACATATGTTGCGGAGGGGCATTAATAAACAAGAATGAAGATGAGGCGTATGATCTGTTTGAAATTTTGAGTGAAAATTTATGAATAATGCCTCCATCTCATCTCATACACAATCTGTAGGACCTTCCAGACAGGCTGAAAATCTAACCCAAATTCACATGGAAGCCTGTGATTTCTGTGCTACTCTCACTCACCATGTGAGTGAATGTCCTACTGTAGCCCAACTCCCACTGGTCATCCAAACTTAAGTCCAAAATGCTTTAGGATTCTCTCAGCCCAAGTATGATACCCTTTCAGAATATTCTAATCTTGGCTGGAGGAGTCATCTAAATTTGCCTTGGACAGACCAACCAATTCAAGCCCATTTGTCTACACTGTCACCCCAAGGAGGCCACTATTCTCAACCTGAAATCATGTACTCTCTATCTCATTACATTGACCCTCCTTCAATATTACACCAACCCCCTCAATACGTAAATGATGATGATGATGATGATCTTCTGCCGGCCATTTTGGCTCCAGATGTCACTTTTGGGAGTGAGGGGGAATGCACCAGTAATACCATGATAAAGGTAGGGAAGGAATTAGGGGGTGAATTGAAGGATAAAAATGATCACATTGATATCATCACCCCATTCTATGAACGTTTTGAGATCGTTGATATCACTGTGAAGATTAGTGGCCCAAACAACTCAATTGAGGATATACATGACGAGGATGATTGTTGTGTGGTGAATAATCTTGTTGAGTTAATGAAGATGAATCTCGAATATCCTCCTCCTCTTGATGAGTGTGATGAAGGGGTCCTAATAGAGAAATTCACATTTGATCTTACCTATGATGAAGGGACCGAGCTGGAAAAGTTTACATTTGCTCTTCCCACCTCATTAATGGAAAATTTGATTGATAATCTTCAATTGAGTGTTGAGTGTGATGAAGGGGTCTTATTAGAGAATTTCACTTTTGATCTGAGCCCTGAGCCCTTTCAAATGAAGTCTGAACCATTGGATGAGTTAGATTCTTGGCTCACGCTTCCTTCTAATTTGATTCCACAGACAATACAGCCTCTCCAAAATGACATTCTAGGACTTGAGAGGGATATGCCCACAACATTCATCTTTGATTTGACTTCCTCTCAGGAAGACATATTGATTAGTGTCCTTAATGCTCATGAGACCGTTACTGAGAGGAATGTGGCTAATAATGACGATCTCATTCATAAGCCACCAGTGTTTGACCAAGTTCCCAAGGAGGAAGTAGTCACTAAAGGGGTCGTCAGGAGGGACGATATAGGCGAAGGGGACCAATGGGTTGATGTGGTGCAAAGGTTCACCCTCGATCTTGACAGATTATTGGCCATCGATTATTTCTTGTTCCCCAAAGATGAAAACTGGCTCACACACATGGTTAAAGATAAAATCAATAATGTGCAAGTCTTGCCTATTTCTAGCCCCAGTCCGTACATGCTTACTCTTGTCTTCCAATGGTATGAGGGCTGGAATTTGAAGGAGGATAGGATCACTTGGTGGCCCATTCTGAATGCCACCCGTTGGTTAATGAGCTTTCATGCGTCTGGCTGAAGACGTTTCTTGGGAGGCAACCGAAAGTTTTAGCGATTTCCGTGTGCTAATAAATGGCTTCTTGGGAGGCAACCCAAGTTTTTGATTGTGGTTTTCTTTTATTTTGTAGGTGTGAATAAAAGATAAGTTGGGGGGAGAGAGAGATGATTGCTTACTATGTTGCCCCTATTTTTAAAGTCAAGTACCACCGTTTATTCAAAATCCGAGCCCATTGAAGTTCACTTCCATCAGGTTGTACCGTTCCTTCACAAATTTTATGTCTACATTGTTCTATTATTCCATATTGTTCATGCCATTGAAGATAATGTCATTTAAATTGGGGGGACAGAAATCATGCCATTGCACATGTTACATTCATATACAACCTCATTTTTTTCGAAACATGTTGCATTCATATACAACCTCATTTTTTTGAAAAAAAATCAAAATAAACTCATTTTAATTTTCATGATTCATGCTTCCATTGAAAGTAATTCTGGAATAGAAAGGACTAGGAGAAGGATGATGGAAAATTTATTTAATCTAGCCATGGAAAACTGATCTAAGAATCTCTTTAAAGTTCATGTACACTTAGAAAAATAAAAATCACTTTGCACGCTAATGAAACAAGCAAGACAAGCCTTTTGCTATTTTGGGTATGTTATCTGATATTCAGCACTTCTTAAAAAAGAGATATTTTATAAGCTTTCTGTCAAGTTATCTATCAAAATTATTACAAAAACACAATTGAAAAAAAAATTGAGAAAAAGACACCATGAAAAATGCCCCAAATCTGAGTAACCGAGTCTACTTCACCTAAGACGTGTTGAGGTTCACGTCAAAAGGAAGAGGGAACCGTGATCTGCGAAACCGAGCCTGCTTCGAGGTTCGCGTTAAACAATGAAGGGTAGTGTAGCATCATGTGTGTAGGAAAATAAAAAGATCCCTAAAGGACGAAGCAATAAGGCAGACAAAAAAAGTTGATATGTTTAATGCTCTAATTGAGAGGTGCAGAGTTGAAAGACACTTATTGAGAATAGCAAATGGGGCATGCAATTATCTACGTTGTGGATTTAGCATTTCACGTGCACAAGTGCTACTGAATTTTGATTAGAATTCTTGATCATGTGCCTTAATTTCCTACATAAGACTAGTATGTGTTAATGATTCTGAATTCCTAATCTTTAGTTGATTCTATGAAGGTGTGAACTTTGTAAACTCTTGTTGGTCCTTAATTTTTAATTGTTTGCATTGCTAAGGGACTAGCAATGAGTAAGTTGGGAGGTGTGATAAGTGTGTAAATTTACATGTTAATTAATGTTATAACACACTTTTATGAGCTTTAATATGCATCACTATGTATTTATCACACTTAATATTAATTTCAGATCAAAATATTTAATTGTCTGATTTAATTAAATTTTGATTCTATTTTACAGGCACAAAGGAAGATCACATGTCGACAGATGGGCCGAAGCCCATTCACACATTCAAAAGCCCATGCCAACCAAGCCCAATCTTAGTTCAAATAAAATAAAAAAAGAAGAAGAAAAAGTAAAATAATTATTTATATATATATTAGATATATATAGATATATATGATATATATATATATGATATATATATTTGGTATATATAGATACAAAGGAAGATCACATGCCGACAGATGGGCCGAAGCCCATTCACACATCCAAAAGCCCATGCCGACCAAGCCCAATCTTAGTTCAAATAAAATAAAAAAAGAAGAAAAAAAGTAAAATAATTGTTTATATATATATTAGATATATATATATATGATATATATATATTTGATATATATAGATATATATGATATATATGTTTAATATATAGATATATAAGATATATATATAAGATATATATATATATATGTATATTATATCTCAAGGCTTCACAAGCCTTCAACGCATGCAGGTGGATGATACTATATATATATATATATATATAAGGCTTCAGCCAGCGTGCATGGCAAAAGGCATGCACGAAGGTGGTTCACGCGATGGCAAGACGTTGGGCGCTGAAGGGTTTCACATGGGCATTCACGCAGGGCAATGAGCTGGCAACGCACGGACGAGGTGGCTGGCACGGCAGCCTTCGCTCAGGGTCAACGCAAGGCTTCACGCAAAGTAGCTTCACGCACGCGATTGGTGAAGTCAACAGAAGGTGGTTTCGGCGGCTTCTTCATGCAAAGGCCAAAACAACAGAGCATCGGCCACGGCACATGCGGCCGATCTTCGCTGGCTGGCACGGGCAAGGCGAGGCAGGCAGAGAGGTTGGCGGGTCCACAGACAACACAAGCGGGCGAACGAGGGTCAGCAACAACGGTGGGTTTCACGCAGAGAAGGTGGGCTTCGAACTGAGAAGTCAGCGGCGGCTTCGGCGTGGTGAAAAGAAGGCCAAGGGCGGTTGGTCGGCAGGTGCCGTGGTTCACCAAAAGAAGAAGAGAAAGGCGTCGGCCAAAGAGAGAGAGAGAGAGAAAGAAAGTGGACAAGGGAAGAAAATAGGACGGTGGGCTTATATTTTTTAACAAAAATTATATTAAAATGTAAAGGTGTTCACATGAAGTAACAAGGGTTGATTTGGCCCTATAAAAAGGGCCCCTATTATTGATGTTGAAAGACTCTCTTGAGTGGGAAGGATGAGTTACGTAGGTCTCATTTTGCAAGTTTTAGTTCATGGTTTGGGTGTTGTAATCAGTGTGTTGTTATGAGTGTTTTTGAAATATTAGCTATCTTAGCCTTTCACAACTCTTTTACATGTATTTATGTTCTTCATTTTGATTTACTTTATTCTACAAAGTTGTTCATCTTTAAGTGTTCTTCATTTTCTCTTTCTACCTCTTCCTCTAAATCCTCTCCGTGTTTAAGTTATTACACGTTTTTCCACTTACTATCCTAGCCTATTACTGTTCATCCAAGTTGTTATCTTCTGCTATTCCTCCGTTTTGAAGCCCTTCCAATCCTCTTTTCTGTCTAAGTTCTTCATGAAAGTTGTTCCTCTCTCGTCGGTCATCATTTTTTTCTTTTACCACTTCCTCCAATTCTTCTTAGTTTTAAAGTTATAATTAATTTCCTATAGTTCTTTTTTCTACCCAGTCACTATTCACCCGCACCTATAGACCCCGGGTTTTAAAGTTTTTCACCTTCTTCGTCTCATTTTCTCTCTCTTTACTCTTCATGAAAGTTCTTTCTAACCCTCCGATCTTCAACTTTGTCTTCTGTCATTTCTTCTAATTCTCTCTGATTTTAAAGTTATTTCTCATCTTAACTCGCCCTATTTTTATTATAAGTTTCTATGTGTTCCTCTTCCATCCACCCTTTCTATTTTCTTCTAAAACATCCCAATGCGGAGTTGCTTCTTCGGTCCTCTCACGGCAGAGTTCTACCAAAGCAGAGCGGCAATCAAAGGCTCGGCACGGCGTGGACGGCGTCACTCTTCCGATTCCTTAACTCATTTCTTCCCTTGTTCTTTTAGCTAGATTTAATTCCATACATTTTACTTTCTTTTAATTTAGGCTCACTCAAACTCGGCTTTTCTCAAATACAAGAAATTTTCCAACTAAGCTTAATTTAAAATATTTTCTCCTCGTGGGATCGACCCGTTCTTATCACTTTACTCGTGTTTTCAAATCCATTTAAGTGAGTGAGTGCGATTTTATAAATTTTAAAATTATGGCATGGCTTTTAACGACGGGTTTTATGCGCATCAGCCATTACATCCAGATATGGACCACTCATGCTTCCCACTTGACATGTGGGTGATGTGAATGAATGGACCCAACATAGTGTTCATGCCAGGTGGTGTGGTAAGCCTAGACACATGTATGCTTATCCCAAAGGTGACTTCTATGTGCATAGGTGTGGGATGGCCTTTGAACTTCCATGTGAAAGGGTCGAAGGGATCTAGGGAGCTGGATATGGGGTGGGGCACTTCCTCGATCTCTAGGCGGGTGTTGCCTAAGGTCATGGTTCCTATGGTGTAACCCGGGTCATGGATGAGGTGGGCTTGGCCGAACATGGTGGGTGAGGGTAGGAAAGGGTGGGTGATGCGGGTGGGTCACATAGGTACCCGAGCTCCCAAAGGAAGGGGTCAAAGGGGTCGTGGAATGGGCTTCCTAGGGAGAAGTGCTCTATGTCCTCAAGGTCTTCACAATATGGTGGTGGATCTTCCTCCACTGATGAAATGATTGGGCCAAAGTCTTTGGTGGGTGGGTTGGCCATGAGGGGATGGCTTAGCTTTTTACCCGATATGAGGAACTCCAATTTGAGAATATGGTCGGGCTCATCGGGTGTGGGGAGGAATAGAAGGAGGTCGCTAGTGTAGAAACCAACGGTGCTAATCGATGTGATAGACCCGACACATAGGTGTAGGAGGTCAAGGCTCTTAGGTTGGTTGGCCGCCGTGGTCAACATGCCAGCCAACTTCATTTGCCATGCTAAGCCCTTAAGAAGATCCCATAATGTCTCCACTTGGTAAGATGATTGGATGGTGGTGTGATATGAGATGGGCACTATAGGGAGGTGTCGCTCCATGGGTAGAGGGTATGAGTGCAAGCTATGGAGGACGGGGTTGACCTTGAGCCATTTGAGTAGGGGCCCATCTATGGTAATGGTGCCATGAGTGAAGGCATGTGGCTCTTGAAGGTCTGAGCTATGTGAAGGGGAGATTTGAGGCTCTTCCTCACCATTGGTGTCACGCCCCGAGCCTTTAATACAACGGAAGATAATCTCGAAAAACGTGGACAGTCGGCATGGTAAGCTTCTTGCACGCAATAATAATCAGAGTGCAATAACAATCACACATAAGATGCAATTGCACAATAGTTTACTCAACCTTCACTTTTATTAAAAATAAGAATAATTCAAGTACATCAACTATTCAACTTTCTTAAATCTATTTGACTCAATAAAGAGAAAATTACATGAACTCGATCTAGACATTATTGACTTCCTAAGTTTTCTCTCAATCTTATGTGACTTTCCTTCGCTCCCGGACTCATCACTTGAATAACTCGAATCTGAATCCGAACTACTTGCATCTCCTAAAAAGATTAGAAAATAGGTAATGAACACACTTGTCCAGTAGGTATCTTCGCATCAACATGAAGGTAATATTAAAGTGATTAACATTTTAGCTCTAAAGAATAAGGTATAATCATGCGAATGCGGTAAATCGTGTGAATAAACCATAGTAACAAGACATGATCAAGTTAAGATAAGATTGAGCAATCATGATCAAGAAAGAGGTAATTATGGCCCTTCATGAACAAGAATGTAACGAGAATGTACTAGCATGTCATCTATCAAGCAAGAACGTACTCTTCACTTAGTAACAAGTACTTCGTGAATTTCTGTGGACATTTTCACTTCATGAGCCGTGAATATTTTAGTGATTGTCATGGATTTCCGTGGATATTTCACTTATTTATAAAGAAAGTACTCCCAGCGCAATGCGACGCCAGTAGCATCATATCCCATGGTTTATATAGTATGTTTCCGACAATCAGCCGAGGGGACTAGCATAGAGCCCTTGAACACAATCAGTGCTCGATCCGCATCTTCAAGTATAAATCAAGCTACTTCCACATATATAGCAATAAAGTTGGCCACGCATGTAATAAGTTCAATGAATGCTCAAAACAAAATGTCAAAATAAGAATGCACCAAATAAGATTCATGAGTTCAAGAAATGCATTAATAACTAAGTTATGCTTTGGAGAAAATTCGACAGCATAACGGTACTTTCTTTATCTTTCATAATTTACCTTAGATATCTTTGAATAAGGTTATAGGTCTTAGGCTATCATTAGTCAATCTAGGATCATAGGAATATTAACCCTAGGGTAAAACCCTAGGTCAATAGCATTTAGGAAACTTAGTGGTCTATAACTGATCCGCTATATTGATATGGCGGTCTGATATTGGGCCGCTAGAGTGAGTTAAATCCAGAAAGAAATCGATTAGACTCAGAGAGCTTGGCGGTCAGATACTGGACCGTTAATGGCCTTAGCGGTCGAGCATTGAACCGTTACAGATAGAATTTCAGAAAATATCGGTAGTGCTTTCTAGACAATTGGGCTTTAATAGTACAACCAACTCGGCGTCCTAGTGGGAATCCCAGGCTCGCGGAGAATTACGGAGGTCTTGAAACAAGATTTCCTAGTCCATTGGAAGGAATATTCAAGGGAGAGGTTATCAAGTTCAAGAATGTGTTCCTATAAGTGCAAAGTGTGTAACTAATGGTCATATATCGGAATATATGCCATGAACTTACAGAAACGACTCTGAGATAAGAATAGAATGTGTACTGCGATAAACCAATGTTCAATCAATATAACATTTAAACCATAATTTAATACAATAGTATATGGTTTTTGGCATGAAACTATCATATGCTTAAAATAATCCTAAGAACCATAAAGAATCATGAAATCACAGATATGAATCAGTAAAAATAAAACTCAGAGTAGTACATAACATTAAAATATGTTAGAACATAGTTAACTAGGCTTACTTATAAATCAAATGGACTATTCTTAATTCTATCCCGAGTTGACAGAAAACAAAACAATGGCGGTCTACATTAGAACTGTTACAGAAATTTGGCGATTTATTGTAAGGCCGCCAGAGAGACTTTAATGGTCTATTTCTGGCCCGCCAGAAGTTTCATAAAAATCAAGTTTCACAGAGTGTCTAGCGGTTTATCATAGGGCCGCTGCACAAGGTTGGCGGTCAAAGGATAGGCCGCTAGAGCATGTCTGACAGTAACTAGATATGGGAAACTAGATGCTAATTACCATACATCATGTCTGAAAATCAACATATTTATAAACTTCTACATGATAGAATGAAGATTAAGTTAACAATATGCATGGGAATCATGTATCATGACAAGAGAATTAATTTAGTTCATTAGGGCTAAGGATTATGCATGTATAATATACTAAGTGCATAAGTCCTATTAAAACATGAAATTCTCAATACACCATGCATGAAATCAAGTAAAACGAGAGGGCTTTTATCCCTAGAATAGTATTTTTTCCGTTCATGAGATGACCTACCTCTGTTAAAGCTTTTAAACTTCAGATTTGGTGCTGGAAGTGAGCCCTAATTCTACCCCGTCTAGTGGTAAATCAGCAACTTCACGCTACTCTAACTCCTTCCTCTCTTGACCTATGGACATAAAATTTGGAGGGTAAGAAGTAGATACTAAGGGGAATAAAAAGTTCTAAAGGCACTAAAGCTAATTACCTCGATTTGGTTCTCTAATTCCTTGATCTTCACCGGACTTTTGCTTAGTTTCCTGGGTCGTCAATATAGAACCAGTAACTTTACAAGCTTCTATCTCCTTGTGTGCTTGATCCCCTAGCACGAAATTTTGAGAGATGTTAGTCCTATGTATTATAAATAAAAACTTCTAAAAAACTTACCCAAAATAATATCTCCTTACCTTGATTCCACGCGAGCCAAATGTAAGGGTCACGCAGGTCAAATCTAGAGTCTATTTATAGGTTTTAGCTAGGGTTTGAGGATTAGATCGATCCTAGAGTCCTTATTAAATGTTAAATCAACTTCTGAGAGTTCTTAACATGTTTACTAGTCATCCTATCTCGATCTCTAGGTGATAAACTATCAAAAATCTAATCTTTTTACTCTTTCTTAAATTCACGGAACTGACAGGAATTAGCGGTCGAAAATTGGTCCGCCAAATTCATTGTAGCAGTTTTACGATAGACCGCTAAAGACCCTGGGCACTGAATTTGAACTTAGTTCAAACTCTATCTGTAATATCTCGGACCTTTTGGATCCTTCTTCATGGGTCTCGGATCTGATTTATCGGAGTGTCCAGCTCTGCTGTGTCCGAAATTTCGTTTTGGACATCTTTCGTGTTTGGATCGGTGCGATCCGGAGTTGTTTCGGAGGCCCGGGAGCGTTCCGCGGCTTTTTCGCATGTGTTTTCTAATTCCCGGTGTGTATTTCGGTAATTCCTTCGGAACCTCGTTGCGGGTGAACTGAGTCGTTCACCTAAGCGAGAGTGATATCGTTGCGATCGGTGCGTTCCGAGGATCGCGGAAATGTGATTTTTGATTTTTTGATATTTTCTGGAATTTCTAGATTTTCTTATAAACACCCCCCTTTTTCTCTCTCTCCCCACCCTCTTTCTTCTTCTTCTTCTTCCTCCTTTCTCCCCCACTGTGAGAACGCCCCTCTCCCCCTCTTCTTCATCCGGGGAGACCGCGGCGGCACCCCCTCCGGCTACAGACGGCGCGGGGTGGCGGCGAGGTGACGACGGCGACGGCGAGATGATCGTAGGGCATTCGTGAACCGTGGGAGCTCAAGGAAGAACGAGGGTTTTCAAGCGATTTCTTGCGATTGTGGTCGATCCGGCGCGCCTCGGGGTGCATTTGAGGTAGGGTGACGTCCCTTAGCCTCTTGCCTTCCTTTCCCGCGATTTGTAGGCCGAGGGGAGGCCGAGAGATGGGTATTCTTGCGGGTTTAGGTTTTTCCATGATTTTGGGAGAGTTCGCCCGATCTATGGATTTGAGCCATGATTTCACGTTTTGATGGCTTAGAAGCATGTTAGGGGTCCCCATGGGTCTTCCCCTTTGATTTCCCCCTCTCCGGTGGAGGCATGGGGGTGTGGTCAGTTTTTTTGGGTGTTTTCCGCCGTTTCACCCTCGGGCGGGTGTGACGGTCCTTCCAGTGACCGTCACGCTATGTAACGCTCCCAGGTGGGTGCGTTACAGCCCTGTGTTCAGCCAATTGGGGTCTGTGGGCTGTGACGGTCCCCCGATAGACCGCCACAGGTGCTGTGACGCACCTGGGTTGGACCGTCAGGGACGTTCGACCGTTGGCTTTCGACTGTTGGTTTCGAACGTTGGGGGTCAAGGCATGTGACGCACCAGTCTTGGCGCGTCACAGCCTTGTGATGCCCATGTGTGGGTGCGTTAGAGTGGACGCATTCCTACACTGTAACGCACCAAGCTTGGTCCGTTACAGCCTGTGACGCACCAGGCTAAGTGCGTTAGGGCCTGTGACGCACCGAGTGGCACGCGTCACGATTTATTTTCCACTTGTCTTATGATGCACTAGGGTAGGCGTGCCACAGACTGTAACGCGCCAGGGCAAGTGCGTTACACGCTGCTTTGCACTGGGTGTCTGAAGCCCCTGTGTTGGGCCGCCAGATGGCTGTGATGGTCCAGCCTTAGACCGTCAGAGCCTGTGACGCGTCTAGGGTAGACCGTCAGGCTCAGGGTTGCCCCGGGTGGTTTGCAACCCCTTTTCCTTTCCGACCATGGTCACCGTGCGACGGTGCTGGTACGTGGGACGGTCCCCGTACGTCGTCGGATGCGGACATTATTTTCTGTTGACATGAGAGTCTACTCCTTCAGTGACCCTCCACTAGTCGTAGCCTGCTTACACGCGTGTGGTCCCACCAGGGAGTGGTGGAGAGGATACCCTTAGAGACGGTTTGTGGACCAGTTTCTGTCGGGCCCCACGTCTTGCAGCCAGAGTCCGACTGAGGGGAAAACCGGTCAGAGGGCCAGACCAGGGACGCGCGGTCTGTGTGTGCACACGTGGTTGGGGGCGGTTGGACCCACGCCGACGGGCGTGACCCCAGCTAGTCACTCGTTTGTGGTTTCTTGTGCGCTGTTCGTGCCTTTGGTAGGAGCCACCACATCAGGCAGTTCACCAGCGGTGCGGTGTAAGACGTCGGGGGACGCTACCGACTGTGCTTCTAGTGGGAGGTACTCTTGTCGAGTCGGGAGCGACAGGCTGTCAGTCTTTGCGACTTCGACCTTCATGTTTTGTCATGTTAACCGTAGTGTTTTGGTCGTTCCACCGTGGCACGTGTGTCAATTTTCGTGCCGTGAGATCGGTGTTTTGTAGATTGTAGGGCTTCCCTTTCCGAGGTACTCGCTTACTGCTAGCGTAGCGGTTTCTCCGTTTGCGAGATAGGGTCCGAGTGATCCCGACTGAGTCTTGTTCCGAGACTCATTCCCTGCATGTTTTCACCGTGTTTCAGGTGAGTCACGGCCTCAGGGGAGCGCGTCTGAGGCTCAGCGTGGTTCAGGTGCCCAGCGTTAGTGCCAGAGGTCAGAGCCGGGGTATGCCCCGTATAGCTGTACTTTTCTTTCTTATCTCTGTACTAGTTGTGGACTACTGCTGTTGTTATTTTATTATATCTTGTGGACCATGTATCATGTAAACTGTTAATTTATTTCCTGCTTAATTATATAACTGTTTAATTTCTGCAATTAATTGTGATACTTGTATAGTCTCTACACCATCCTTTTAACCCTTCCGAGTCTTCGGACTCATGGGTGGCGGTGCGAGTCTCGGGTTATCGGGCCTTCCCGGTAATCAGATTCTCGGGTCATTACACTATCTTTCTATTATCCATCCAATTATCTAAATAAGGAGGATTTATCCTTAAATTCTGTGAATAATTTAATTAACATTCTATAATATGGGCCAAATTTCATGGGCTTGGTCCTTAGTCTTTTTAGGCTTTATTTAAATAGACTAGGTTAATAATTCATCCTAATTAGGCCTTAATAATGACTTGTTGAACCTAAAATTCATTTATTAATTTATTTGGGCCTTTGAAAATTTGAGAAAATTCATAAATATATCAGAAATAATTTTTAAAATTTTCGGGACACTACACCCTCCCCCACTTAAGAGAATTTGGTCCCCAAATTCAATTTATGGATTTTATGGAGAGTATACTTACAATTAAATAACTCTGAATATTTCTTGTGCATAGCTTCCTCCGTTTCCCATGTTTCTCCTGACTTTGTCCACTGGATCTTGACTACAGGAATAGTCTTGTTCCGAAGTTGGCGTACCTCTCATTCAATGATTTTGATTGGCTTCTGCTCATATGTCAAATCCTTTTTAATCTCCAGATTGTCGTAAGTGATGACATGAAAAGGATCCAGAACATATTTCTTGAGCATGGAGATGTGAAATACGTCATGGACTTCAGATAATTGTGGAGGCAAAGCCAGTCGATAAGCCACTTCACCGATCCTTTGTAAAATTTCAAATGGGCCAATAAATCTTGGCGTAAGCTTTCCTTTAATGCCTTCGAATACCACGACCTGGGGAAACTTTAAGAAATACATGATCTCCTACTTGAAACTCCAAGTCACGCCTTCGATTATCAGCATAAGATTTTTGCCAGTCTTGTGCCATCTAGAGTCTTTCTTGAATAAGTTTTATCTTTTTAGTAGTATCCCTGATAATATCAGGGCCTAGAAATTATCTTTCCCCTACTTCATTCCAGCATATTGGTGACCGACAGCTTCTTCCATACAGAGCTTCAAATGGTGCCATCTGTATACTAGCTTGGTAGCTATTGTTGTATGCAAATTCCACTAGAGGCAAGTGATCATGCCAACTTCCTCCAAAATCAATGGTACAAGCCCTGAGCATATCTTCCACCACTTAATTTGTCCTTTCTGTTTTGACCATCAGTTTGTGGATGGAATGCCGTGCTAAAGTTCAGTCGGGTCCCTAAAGAATGTTGTAGACCCATCCAGAACTGTGATGTGAATTGAGGATCTCGATCCGATATGATAGTGACAGGGACACCATGTAATTTGACGATTTCCCTTTTATATAATGCTCCTAAAATATCCACAGACCATCTACTTTTAATTGGCAGGAAATGTGCAGACTTAGTCAATCGGTCTATGATTACCCATATACCATCGTATTCTCCTCTTGTCTTAGGTAAACCCATGATGAAATCCATCCCTACACTTTTCCATTTCCATTCGAGAATACTCAAGGGGTGTAATTTACCTGCGGGTCTTAAATGTTCTGCCTTTACTTGTTGACAAGTGAGACAGCGGGACACGAAATCTGCTATTTCTCTTTTCATATTCGGCCACCAAAAGTTCCTTTTAAGATCTTGATACATTTTAGTACCACCAGGATGAATGGTGTACTTGGAATTATGAGCTTCTTCCAGGATCAGTTTCTTAATATCGACATGATCCGGTACACAAATTTGGCTTTTGAACAGCAACCTTCCATCATTGGAAATAGAGAAATCCGGACTTTGCTCAATATTGGCTTTAACTTCTAGCAATACTAGTTCATTTTCTTGTAGCTTGACCAGATCTTCTATAAATGTAGGTTGAGTTCGAATACTGGCCATAAAATACTCTTCTTTCTTCATGTTAATATCTAAATTCAACTGAGCAAATTAAAGAATGAGATTAGTTATACTAATCATAAGACTTGATAGCTTTCCCATTGACTTTCTGCTGAGTGCATCTGCTACGGCATTAGCTTTGCTAGGATGATATTGAATAGCAAAATCAAAGTCCTTTAAGTATTACAACCATCTTCTTTGCCTCATATTCAGCTCCTTTTGGGAGAACAAATATTTCAAGCTTTTGCGGTCTGAATAAACCATAATTTTTTCTCCATAGAGGTAGTGACACCAAATTTTTAAGGCAAATATAACAACCGCCAATTTCAGATCATGCACAGGGTAATTTTTCTCGTGACGCTTCAATTGTCTTGAAGAATAGTATATTACCTTCCCACTTTGCATTAGAACGCACCCTAGGCCAATGCCTGATGCATCCGTATAGATTTCAAATCCACTACCCTCAACGGGCAATGATAATATAGGGGCTGTCGTGAGATGTTTCTTAAGAGTTAGGAAACTCTCTTCACATTCCTTCAACCAAACAAAAGGATTTTCTTTTCTTTTAAGTCTTGTCAAAGGAATAGAAATTTTCAAAAAATCCTTAATAAATCTTTTGTAATACCCAGCTAGACATAGAAAGCTTCTTACTTCTGACACGGTCGTTGGCCAGCTCCAATTCTTGATTGCCTCTACTTTAGAAGGATCGACAGTGATACCCTCTTTTGAAATAATGTGACCAAGGAATGAAACCTCCTTGAGCCAGAACTCGCATTTGCTAAGTTTTGCATAAAGTTTATGTTCTCTTAGAGTCTGCAAGGCTATTCTCAAATGCTCTTCATGTTCTTCCTTTGTCTTGGAGTATATAAGGATGTCATCAATAAAGATGACTACAAACTGGTCCAGATAAGGCTGGAAAACTTTATTCATGAGTTGCATAAATGCTGCTGGGGCATTGGTTAACCCGAACGGCATTACAACGAACTCATAATGACCATAACGGCTTCGAAAAGCGGTTTTGTATATGTCTTCATTCTTAATCCTGAGCTGATGATATCCTGACCTGAGGTCTATCTTGGAGAAGTATTCTGCTCCTGAAAGTTGATCAAAGAGTTCATCAATACGCGGCAACGGATACTTGTTCTTAATTGTGAGTTGATTCAGTCGTCGGTAGTCGATACAGAGCCTGAGCGATCCATCCTTCTTCTTGACAAAAAGCACTGGCGTACCCCAAGGGGATGTGCTATGTTGAATGAAACCCTTGTCTAATAACTCCTGAAGTTACTTTTTCAGTTCCTTAAGTTCTGTGGGGGACATCCTGTAGGGAGCTATAGAAACAAGTGTTGCTCCGAGAATGAGTTCAATGGAGAAGTTTACTTCCCTTTCGGGTGGTAAATTGGGTAAATCTGATGGGAATACCTCAGGAAACTCATTTACAATGGGGATGTCTGCCAAGATGATCTCCTTAGACTCGGTAACAATAACAGAACCAAGGAAAGCTTCACATCCTTGCGAAATAAGTTTGCAAGTGTGAAGAGAAGAAACGATAGTAAAATGTTTCTTATACTTGATACCAAGGAAGGAAAATCTTGGAGAACCTGGTTTGCGAAAGGATATTATCCTATTCCTGCAATTCATATGGGTAACATGGTCCACTTACCAATCTACCCCTAGAATGGCATCGTAACCTTTCATGTCAAGGCATACCAGGTTTGCGGGGAGATTTTGACCTTCTATTATTATCTCACTATTAGGGTAGTAGTCGGTAAGCTTTGTTCCAGAACCTAAGGGTGTAGCAATAGAAAGATCCAAAGGTAAGGGAACTGATGAAATTGGTAATGTTTTTGCAAAAGCAGTGGATATGAAGGAATGAGAAGCACCGGTATCAAAAAGCACAAATACAGGACGGGAACAAACTTGAATAGTACCTTCCATAAGTCCGCCATCCCTGGGCGCTTCATCATCTTCTAAAACAGCATTGAGGCGAGCCTGCCTCTTGCATCCACCACCAGACAATTATTCCTTCATCAGAGGGCAGTCTGGCATGCGATGCTCCCGACTGCCACACCTTAAACAAGCACCAAGACGCTTCCAGTATTCTTCGGCCGAGTGGCCGAACTTTTCACAAAAGGTGCAAACCACCATGACTTGCTTATCCTCCTCCTTGACTTTCTTATTCTTCTGGGAGTTACTCCCGCTCCTGTTTCTCGACCTCTTCCTGCTATCACGGGATTTGTAGGGCTCCGTGATGCTAAATTTCTCCTTCTTACCACACCGATCCGACCGTCGACTTGACTCTTCACCTTTGCTCTTTAATTTTTTGACCTTTTCCAAGGTCCTCTCACAGAGATACGCTCGTTGGACCATCTCCCCATAAGTACGGATATTTTGGGTCCCGAGCTGCTGAATATAACCGGGTCTTAACCCGTCCATAAACCGATTGGCCTTCAATAAGTCGGTACTGACCAGATGAGTTGCATATGGTGCTAGCCTAGAAAATTACAGTTCATACTCGAAAACTATCATCATTCCCTTACGAAGCGAAGCGAACTCCATAGCATTTCTTTCCTTAACATGTTCTGAAAAATACTTAGCATGGAATAAGGTAAGAAAGCCTTCCCATGTGTATGGGGCATTAGCTGGAGGTGCCGGAACTGACTTCCACCATGTACGTGCATCCTTGTTGAGTTGAAAAGTAGCAAGACGCACTTTCTCCTGGTCGGTACACTGTATGGCGTCAAATATACGGTTCATTTCATCGATCCAATTCTCGGCCTCATCTGGGTTCGAAGAACCATAGAAATGTGGAGGATTTAAGCTTCAGAAATTATGATGCAGGTCCCCAGCTCTTGCTCCTGTGCCTGCTTGGGCTATCGTTTGCAGTGATTGAGTGAGGCCCGCAACAGTATGCTGCATACCATCCCAATCTACGCGATGAGCCATTTTAAAAAATAGGGTACCTGAGAGAAATAACAAGTCGTTAATTCCCAAGAAATTTTGAAAGGGATTAATCTAGAGCTAATTTATTATCTTATCTCGGGCTCTACCCAATTCTCATATGGTGGGGAATTTCTTCCTTAGTTCATAGGTAAGGATCCTAACCTTGGACTTAACCTATGACATGACTTTTCTCCCTAAGTCCTTGGACTTAGGCTCTGATACCAACTTAACTGTCATGCCTCGAGCCTTTAATACAGCGGAAGATAATCTAGGAAAACGTGAACAGCCGGCACGGTAAGCCTCTTGTGCGTAAGAATAATCAGAGCGCAATAACAATCACACATAAGATGCAATTGCACAATAGTTTACTCAACCTTCACTTTTATTAAAAATAAGAATAATTCAAGTACATCAACTATTCAACTTCCTTAAATCTATTTGACTCAATAAAGAGAAAATTACATGAACTCGATCTAGACATTATTGACCTCCTAAGTCTTCTCTCAATCTTATGTGACTTTCATTCGCTCCCGGACTTATCACTTGAATAACTCGAATCCGAATCCGAACTACTTGCATCTCCTGAAAAGATTGGAAAATAGGTAATGAGCACACTTACCCAGTAGGTATCTTCGCATCAACATGAAGGCAATATTAAAGTGATTAACATTTTAGCTCTAAAGAATAAGGTAAAATCATGCGAATGCGGTAAATCATGTGAATAAACCATAGTAACAAGACATGATCAAGTTAAGATAAGATTTAGTAATCATGATCAAGCAAGACATAATTATGGCCCTTCATGAACAAGAATGTTACGAGAATGTACTAGTATGTCATGTATCAAGCAAGAACGTACTCTTCACTTAGTAACAAGTACTTCGTGAATTTCTGTGGACATTTTCACTTCATGAGCCGTGAATATTTCCATGATTGTTGTGGATTTTCGTGGATATTTCACTTATTTATAAAGAAAGTACTCCCAGCGCAATGCGACGCCAGTAGCATGATATCCCATGGTTTATATAGTATGTTTCTGACAATCAGTTGAGGGGACTAGCATAGAGCACTTGAATACAATCAGTGCTCGATCCACATCTTCAAATATAAATCAAGCTACTTCCACGTATATAGCAATAAAGTTGGTCACGCATGTAATAAGTTCAATGAATGCTCAAAACTAAATGTCAAAATAAGAATGCACCAAATAAGATTCATGAGTTCAAGAAATGCATTAATAACTAAGTTATGCTTTGGAGAAAATTTGACAGCATAACATTACTTTCTTTATCTTTCACAATTTACCTTAGATATCTTTGAATAAGGTTATAAGTCCTAGGCTATCATTAGTCAATCTAGGATCATAGGAATATTAACCCTTGGGTCAAACCCTGGGTCAATAGCATTCAGGAAACTTAGCGGTCTATAACTGATCCGCTATATTGATATGGCAGTCTGATATTGGGCTGCTAGAGTGGGCTGAATCCAGAAAGAAATCGATTAGACTAAGACAGCTTGGCGGTCAGATACTGGACCGTTAATGGCCTTAGCGGTCGAGCATTGAACCGTTACAGGACAGAATTTCAGAAAACATCGATATTGCTTTCTAGACAATTGGGCTTTAATGGTACAACCAACTCGGCATCCTAGTGGGAATCCCAGGCTCACGGAGTATTACGGAGGCCTTGAAACAAGATTTCCTAATCCATTGGAAGGAATATCCAAGGGAGAGGTTATCAAGTTCAAGAATGTGTTCCTATAAGTGCAAAGTGTGTAACTAATGGTCATATACCGGAATATATGCCATGAACTTACGGAAACGACTCTGAGATAAGAATAGAATGCGTACTGCGATAAACCAACGTTCAATCAATATAACATTTAAATCATAATTTAATATAATAGTATATGGTTTTTGGCATGAAACTACCATATGCTTAAAATAATCCTAAGAACCATAAAGAATCATGAAATCATAGTTATGAATCAGTAAAAATAAAACTCAGAGTAGAACATAACATTAAAACAGGTTAGAACATAGTTAACTAGGCTTACTTATAAATTAAATGGACTGTTCTTGATTCTATCTCGGGTTGACAGAAAACAGAACACTGGAGGTCTATATTAGAACCGTTACAGAAATTGGCGGTTTATCGTAAGGCAGCCAGAGAGACTTTAACGGTCTATTTCTGGTCCGCTAGAAGTTTCATAAAAATCAAGTTTCACCAAGTGTCTAGCGGTTTATCATAGGGCCGCTGCACAAGGTTGGCGGTCAAAGGATAAGCTGCTAGAGCATGTTTGACAGTAACTAGATATGGGCAACTAGATGCTAATTACCATACATCATGTCTGGAAATCAACATATTTATAAACTTCTTGATGGGAATCAACACCGGGCACTAACTTTTATTTTTGCATTTGAGGCCTTTTATTTGTATTTATATCCTTGGGAAAACATGTATGTAATTGTAAGACTTTATAAGCAAATTTTTCATTCCTTAAGGATGTTTGGATTTTTGTGTAAAAGTCCAGTAGGATCAGCAAGGGGACCCCATCTCCTTCCTATTGGTCCACCTAAGCCTTAGGGCCCATGTGAGGCTAGTCAAAGGTCCAAGGTGGGCTTCTAGATGGCTTGACCATTCAAAGGGGACAAGGTGGACAAAATGTCAATATTCCATGCCTCTTGGTCAAGGGGGCGCCCCCCTCCACTATCCCATTTTTTATTTTATTTTACGTGGTTCCAAACCACATGGGAGAATAAAATATGATCTCCCCCTTTTACCCCTCCCCTAATTTAGATCTGAGGGTAGTTTAGATCTTTTTACACTTTCTATAAATACCTTGTATTTTGAGAATTACTTAGCATTAATGTGAGAAAAATTCGTTTGTGCTCATTTTGGCCCAAGGGCGCCGCTCTCTCCCCCTCTAGAGCTGTGAGAGCTCTCCCTTCAGATGTGTGACGCATCTCCACCACCACCTCTCTGAGTGCGACGCTCAGCTCCGCCGCCGCCGTTCGTGCCGCCATCGCACCGCCACCGCCTTACCGCCAGAGTTCTGTCCAAACCAGGACAGAGCCCCCTTGCTCGAATTTTAGCTCCCAACTATGTGATCTTCTGGAGCCCAAATTTTGAGGGTAGGTTCCCCACGCCAATACCCTCTCCCAAAAAAAGTTCCCTATTTCTACCCTTCGTTTTCTATTTTTCCAATTTTGTGTTCTCCAGCCTTCCAGATCTGTCTATGTTCTGTTTTGTGTCACAGCAACCCTGTGTTTCCATTGTTCGACCCCCTTCCCCTTTTCTGATTGAGTCCAAATTTGAACTGGGTATTCTACCCACCAAAGCCCATCTCCAATAATGTTCCCTTGAATTTAGGAGCTCTTTTCCCCTTCTAAAAAATTAAAACGCAGTCAAATTTTAATTCTTTCCTGTGCAGTCCAGATCCGACCCACCAGTGTCATAAATTTCGTTTCCCCTATTAAACCTCCACTAGAAAATCTACAAAACATACTCTCGTCTTCCTTACTTATCCCTCTCCAACTTTCATGAAGTAGTCAACTTCCAGATCTGAGGTTTAAGCCACGGTCAACGTCTGTTCTCAGAAAAATTCATTTTTGTCCTGAGTTTTCTGAGTCTGTCAGTCAGTCTGTTCATAAATCCACCACGACAAATCTAGAGCCTTCAAAATTCCTGCCATAGTCCTTTGTTGAAGGATTTTGAGTTAGCTTTCCAATGGCGCCAGTCTCGTGTCGATCCGACATCGGGATTGATCGCAGCAGCTGTTCTCGCCGGGTCACGCGCTGTAAAAATAGAACTTCAGATCCGTGGGCAGCAAGATCAACAAGTGAAGATCGGAGCCGACTCGCCTTCCACAAGGTGAACCAGCGTGCCGCCATCCCAGGGAGCGCCTCTCCAGGAGCCAACATCACAACGGTACCACTCTGGGCCCACTCGGACCCGTCGACCAGCACGTGGGCCCCACGTTCGTGAGTACGCGTGCCACCGAAGCTTCATCAAAACGCTGCCCGTCAACCCAATATTGGTCCTCCCGGGCCCACATTGTAGCCCTTTACCTCCCTGCATAGAGTGGGCAGTAAAATTAACTTCTGTAATTATTGTAATATTTTGTTACTGGGAGTTACCGTACTTGGCCGAGGTCGTCTTCCCCACGCCCGGAGCGTAGAGGTATCGTATTCGCTCCCTACTCGGCATTTTACTTTACTCGTATATTTTCTTATGCCGCTGCTAGAGAGCATGTGATAGGATTATTAGCTCTCCATATATTGTTATTCACCGCTGCGAGCGAGAGAGCGAACCTGTCCCGTGACCCGATCTGGGTATGAGAGAGAGCCGACCACCCTAGCTCACTGCCGGTTTCTCAACTGCGCACGTCTGACGCTTCCCTCGCATAGGGACAATCGCAAGCTTGTCTAGAGTCCAAGGATCGCATACCAACTTGGAGTCGAGCATCTGTTGTCCGTCCCGCATCACTTCTACACGATAGAACGAAGATTAAGTTAACAATATGTATGGGAATCATGTATCATGACAAGAGAATTAATTTAGTTCATTGGGGCTAAGGATTATGCATGTATAATATACTAAGTGCATAAGTCCTATTAAAACATGAAATTCTCAATACACCATGCATGAAATCAAGTAAAACGAGAGGGCTTTTATCCCTAGAATAGTGTTTTTGCCGTTCATGAGATGACCTACCTCTGTTAAAGCTTTTAAACTTCAAATTTGGTGTTGGAAGTGAGCCCTAATTCTGTCCCTTCTAGTGGTAAATCAGCAACTTCACGCTGCTCTAACTCCTTACTCTCTTGCCCTATGGACATAAAATTTGGAGGGTAAGAAGTAAATACTAATGGGAATAAAAAGATCTAGATGCACTAACACTAATTGCCTCAATTTGGTTCCCTAATTCCTTGATCTTCACCGGACTTTTGCTTAGTTTCTTGGGTCATCAATATGGAACCAGTAACTTTACAAGCTTCTATCTCCTTGTGTCCTTGATCCCCTAGCATGAAATTTTGAGAGATGTTAGTCCTATGTATTAGAAATAAAAACTTCTAAAGAACTTACCCAAAATAATATCTCCTTACCTTGATTCCACGCGAGCCAAATGTAAGGGTCGCGTAGGTCAAATCTAGGGTCTATTTATAGATTTTAGCTAGGGTTCGAGGATTAGATCGATCCTAGAGTCCTTATTAAATGTTAAATCGACTTCTGAGAGTCCTTAACATGTTTACTAGTCCTCCTATCTCGATATCTAGGTGATAAATTATCAAAAATCTAATCTTTTTGCTATTTCTTCAATTCACGGAACTGACAGGAATTAGCGGTCGAAAATTGGTCCGCCAAATGCACTGTAGCGGTTTTACGATAGACCGCTAAAGACCCTGGGCACTGAATTTGAACTTAGTTGAAACTCTATCTTTCTATTATCCATCCAATTATCTAAATAAGGAGGATTTATCCTTAAATTCCGTGAATAATTTAATTAACCTTCTAGAATATGGGCCAAACTTCATGGGCTTGGTCCTTAGTCTTTTTAGGCTTTATTTAAATAGACTATGTTAATAATTCATCCTAATTGGGCCTTAATAATGACTTATTGAACCCAAAATTCATTTATTAATTTATTTAGGCCTTTGAAAATTCCAGAACTTTTTAAAATATATCAAAAATAATTTTTAAAATTTTCAGGGCACTACAATTGGTGTGCACTTGGGTTTCCTCGAGGGTGGGGAGGGATTCTGGGTTAGCATCTGCTCCCATGAGGATGGGTGTGGTCTCCTTTCCCAATGGAATGGGAAGGTCTTTTGGGGGTGGGGTGAAGATGGTCGACGTATGGTGCACCCGGGGTGGTGAACAAGGACGGACTTGGGTTGGGCTTGGTAGGGGAAGTTCTTGGGTTGGAGTTGGGGTCGGGGGTGGAAGATCGGTTGGTTGAAGAGGTTTGGATTGGGGTGCGTAGATCTTTCTAAGATTGGCCCTCATTTCGACCCACGATTCGATGGGTGCTTCCCCTTTTGCTTCTCTCAAATCTACAATGTTCTCCCATTCTTTCCTAGCTTGGCGCCAGAGCAAACTCTTGGCATAGTTGACTTGCATAGGCCCTGACAAAGTGAACCGCCCAAAGTGTCGATCTATGGAGTCCTCCCACTCTAGATATATACTAGGGTGTGTTCCATTAAACACAAAGGCTTCTAATGGGCTTAAGAGTGGCGAATATGCCAAGTATGAGGTAGTCATGATGGTGGACAAGGGTGATGCACTGGGTGACACAAAATGTAAATGCGCCCTAGGACCAACTTGATAGAGACAAGTTGTGAACTTGCTCTGATACCAATCTGATGTGACATGACCTAGAATGGAAGTGGCGACCCAAACACCGAGTGGTACGTGGTGAAGGATGAACCCGAAGGTTTCCTTGACGCTAGAAAGGCCGCGTTCCAAATCGGCGTAACCGGAACATCCCGCGACGTCTTTTGATATACCATTTCGATGGAGGGGCACCACGATGGGATGAGACACTAATGGGATGCAGCAACTAGACCTAACAACCCCTTGGACCTAGCAAACAAGCACAATTCAATGGACCAGCATCGTCACTCGAGCGGACTCACCCACTAAGCGCACACTAGTGCCCGTAGGCAACTCGGTGATGGTGGTGAGGGTCTGAGGCGGGACCCCGCTGCTCCGGGGATTGGCTAGCTTGGGATTGAACCCTCAAGAGTCCAGGGATGCCCACTCTCACAGGCGGCCAGCATGCCGAGGGCATGGGATGTGATGGCTCTCTCGCAACTCGCCCGCGGTAATCACTCAAATATAAGCAAATTTGGGATCGGGCACTCTCTTACTGTCGATCGCACTAAGATGCAACACTAAACAAGCAAATGTAATTCCAGTAGAGAGGGGTGTTCAGTTGCTCACTTGATCGGCGTGAAAACGTTCATCCCGACCGGAGACGAGGCGAGCGGGGAAGCGTGGGTAGAACCCGCACGCTGCGCTGGTGTAGCTCGAACTTGACATTTCAGAATGATACACCACTATGCCTCTCGCAGGAGGGGGATCTCGGGGTGGGGGTTAATTTTAGATTACAAATAGACACTACCTCCACGCGGGGAGGGGCTGTAAGCCGGCCAGACGGGGCTGGGGAATTAAGCAAAGCCGAGTGGGTGAAGTTCACAGGTTCTGCCAGCTCTCAAGAACAGCTTGATAGGCAGACGCTGTCGGCGTTGCCACAGGCTCTCCCGAACTCCGTTGTTGACGAAACTAGTGTCAAAACCTCCTGGGTTGGCCCAGGAGGACGTCAGAATTATTGGAGAATTTTCTGGTGACGACGATGGCCGGGATAGGGTTGGAATTAGGACTGTTGCACTCTGCTTCTGGCAGTGTCTGGACCGTTGTTGTTGGAAGTGGAGGCTATCACGACCACTCCCGTGCTCAGTTGGTGGAGAGATCGGAACCGTTGCATTCTTGGTCGAGTTCTATTTGAACAGAGACCGGCGGGGCCACCGGCGAAGGTCGGAGCAGATAGAGAGACCCCGAACAGTGACAGGGTATTTTGCCAATCCCAGAGGGGACTGACCCAACGCACCCTAGGGAGGAAATTCGGAACTTACTGCTCTGCGATCCAAACGGAGCCCTACTTCTTAGTGATGAAAGGGGACTCGTAGCAGAAGTCTTCAGCCAAATGTCGCTCCAATATCTTCAAGGTACTGGTCATGGTAGCCTCTGCAAGTCGTTGCTGGTTGTCTGCCTGGGATAAATTGCGCAGTCTGGCGGTGAAGGCTCCTCCGGGCAGCCACGAACTCAGACGGAGGCGGGACCACCTCCGTTGCGAAGTAGACTGGACGAAGCTTCCAACGGTATAGGGTTTGCCACTAGGAACTTCGTAGAGATGATGATGCAGGCTCTGCAAACAGGTGCCTGGTCTGCTACCTACGAGCTGACAAGACAGGGTGGAGATAGGTGAGGGGGAATGGGGTAGATGGGAGGGGAAATGAGGTGGATGTGTGTTGGGGCGACCCCTGGCTGTGAGGGGGTCTAGTAGGGGGCGATCCAAGGTGTAGCAGGGGCAGAATGGCGGCTGTAAGGTGGTCTAGCAGGTGGAGGAAGGGGGAGCTACGACTTTGGGGCTAGGAGGGAGAGGGAGAGGGAGATCTCTCTCCCTAGTTTGAACTCCCAATAATGGTTATTCAATGGAGGGTTCTTGGGGATGTGAATGGGTGTCTTGGAGGATGAAAGGGTGTGTTGGGAGTAGGATTCTCCCTAGGGAGAGGAGAGGTTGCTTGGGAGAGTGGGGAAGTCTCCCTAGGGGGTGGTGTGATTAATGGTGGAGTAATGGTAGGGTGGGGAAGTTGAGGGGTCACTTGGTGATGTGGAGGGTGATGTGGCAAGTGAGAGGTGATGTGGCAAAAGGGGATTGGACTGAGGTGGAAGAGAGGAGAGAGAGGAGGGGGTGGTCTAGAGAGAGAGAGCTAGAGAGAAAGGGGGCGCCCCCCCTTTAGAGAGAGAGGGGGAGAGAGAGAGGGGGGATAGGGGAGGGGAACTTCTCACTCCTCTCTAATGGCTTCTCACCAAAGAAATTTAATTTTTCTAGACTCAAAATAGTAGATTTTCATTAGCTTCAAATGGGGGAAATGGGGTCCTATTTATAAGCAACCCACATTTTACAATAAGTCCCTGACTTTAGGACTAATGACAAATAACCAAGGGGGGAATGGGGCGCCGTTGGGCCAAGCCCACTGAAATGGGCCCATTAACCAACTAATCAACCTAATGACACTCAGACTTAGGTAAATGACTACCTAAGCTAGGTACTGGACTCAAATAAAAGGAAAATTACATAATTATGACTCAAAGAAAATATGAAAATTACATGATTCAACTCATAAAAATGTAACAGACACATTGGAGCCATGTTGGCGAGCTGTGGAGAAATGTGAAGGGTGAGAGATGCCCCCATCAGTTTCCCCATTCATGCCCCCATTCTCCCTCCCTATCCCTCCTGCTACCCAGTCTGCAGCAGCATCAGATTTTGCCAGCAACTTACAGCATCGGCACCTGCCACCCTACAAGGTTCCAGGTGGCCTACCATACACATGGGGAATCATTGTCCAGTCAGCTTCGCAAAGAAGGTGGTCCCGCCGTCATCCGACCTTGGAGCTGCCCGGAGGAGCTGATCTCGCCAGACTGTGCATCCTATCCCCGACAGGCGACCTGAGGCCGAGTGCAGGGGCTCCCACAACTAACTCAGTGAGGTTCCTGGTGCGACCTTCGGAGGAGGACAACTTATTCAAACCCTTTACACGTCCCCACAAGAAAGGGGTCATTCTCCCTCTAGAAGACCCCATTCTGGACGTTTTGCCCAGGGTGTGCAGACTGCTTCGCCAGAACCAGGTCGGACCACAACCCACTCTTCTGTTCACCTCGTCCACCGCCACCCTCTGCTAGTGTTCCCGTCAGTTCCAGTGTGAATCCAACTTGCCCATAGTCACGTCAACGTCAACCACGTCCCCATTGGAGTTCGAGATAGGCAGTGGCACCTTCTGCATCAGGCGGGTACCTCTCTGGACCAAATAGGGGCACCCAGGAGTAGCACCGATCTTCGAGCTGCTGCAGCCCAAGTCGGGTCCCGATCACGCCCAAACTTCTCCAACGTGTTTTTTGGGCACCCAAGGATGTTTCTGCTCTAGTCCCATCTCCAGAGGAGTTCGTGACAGCCCCGAATTCAGCACCTAGTCCACCAGACCCAGTCTAGATAGTCCAGAGCGGCTCGGCATTTTTGGCCCGCCACGACCCCCATTAGACTTTGGATGACCTGCAGCACTTACTGGAGGGTCCAGACCCTTTCCTGGATCGTTCAGCATCGGCCCACTTCCTGCAGCATCCGGCATCGACAGCGGCATCCCCGTCAACGACCTACTGCCCCTACAAAACTAGTCCGGGTAAAACTCAGTTGTCGCATTTTCTTTGCCACCCACCCGCTTGGCCGGCTGAAGGTCCCTCCCTGCATGGAGGTAGTGTTTGAGTGTACCATTAATACCCCCACCCCACGATCCCCCTCCTACGCGAGGCGTAGTGGTGTAAGCTTTAATTTGTAGGTCAAGCGACACCAACACATGTGCGGGCATGGCACGTTCCCCACTCACCTTCGTCTCCGGTCGGAGTCAGCTTCTTCAAGCTGGCTAGGTAAGCCCCTATCCCTACTGGTTATTTCTACATCCCTTATCATTTCTGAGCTTCGCCGATGAGGAAGAGAGCGCCCAGGCCCCGACCGACCCGCCACATTGAGTGGCCATCACGGAGAGTGAGTGTGAGCATACCTGCACCCTCCATGGTGCGTGGTCTGCCCCGTTGCCATGGGAACTTCCGAACCTAAAGGTGGAATCTCCACTCAACATTGCCCCTAACCCCAACCAGCAAGGGTCTGGTCCTCGGACTCAACCTACCATCCCCGAGTCACCCCGGGAAAGGGTCACGCGACGAGTGAGCTAGTCCGTCGAAATCGGGTACGGACCTTCTCTAGGGTGCTTGCGCATCTAGGTCCAAAGCCCTTCATTGCATCTCCGTTGTCCCCATGGTTTCATCTCACATCAAGGTCACTAGTGAAGCAGTCACCAGATTTGTCCGGCACAACATCATCTACCGATTCGGTACTCCCAGTTGCATAGTGTCAGACAATGACACACCATTCAAGAATAGGGTCGTAAACCAGCTAACGGCCAAGTTTCACATCGACTGGAGAACCTCTTCGGTCTACAACCCCTAGGCCAACGGCTTGGCGGAAGCCTTCAACAAAACCCTCTGCAAGCTCCTAGCTAAAATGATTGGCCACCGGATATGTGATTGGGGGGAGAAGGTCTTCGAGGCACTATGGGCCTACCTGATGATCTACAAAATCCCTACGGGGTGTTCGCCATTCTCCCTTGCCTACGGGGAAGAAGTCGTTATCCCCATCGAAGTCCAGTTAGCCTCTTATCGTGTGGCGATCCATACCGGCCTCGACGGCCCTGACGAAAATGAATACCAGAGAAGGCTAGAGGACCTGGCCGATCTAGAAGGCAAACGGCTCGAAGCCTACAAACACCTACAAGTATACCAGGCTCGTATGGCGAGAGTCTATGATAAGCTCGTCAGGCACCAAGCTTTCAAGCAAGGTGACCTCGTCATGATCAAGGAAAAGGAAGTCATGGCATGGCACTCCAGTAAAAAATTATAGTCGAATTGGCGAGGTCCATACATCATTCATAACGTCTACGAGGGTGGGTCTTACACCTTCGTCAACCCCAAGGGTCAAAAACCCTACCCACCTCTCAATGGCAAACATATGAAGCTATACTATGCACCTGAACATGAGTTCGTGCGCCAGCCAGACTAAGGCGCACGTCCCAGCTACTACCAGTAAACTCGGCCTTTCCCTGCGGAGGGCCTAACTAGCCATTCCTTCCAGTCTCCAATTCCCAGCCAAGCAACAGGGCCAGCCAAGCCCTCCCAGAACCACCACCAGGCATTCTTGGGGGTTAAACTCCCCGCCGTCATCCTTGCCACAACAAGAGCAGGGACACCTCTGCGCCAGCAACAATCCAACCGTCAGGCTACCAGGTAAGTAAAAAAAAAACCAAAAAAATGGGGTTAAAAATAGAGATGTCCCAGCAGACCCAATTACCCTCATCGCAAGGGAGCGACTAGGGGCAAAAAGGTCAATAACCCGGCTGAGGCGGAAACCTGAAAGGGCACCTTAGGCAAAATTTGGAAACCCCTCGACGTGAAAACCCGCAATGGCGCGTCAGAAAAAACTAAAGGGGGTCGGCTCTGGCGAAAACCCGAAAGGGCGGTAGAGCCGATAATGAGAAAATCTCCCTCTCCCCACCGATCAGGGTGGTCTTCCACCCATTCCTCAATAGGCCGTAGGCCTCCCCAGATACTAGCCGTCGGTTAACCCACAGTGTCGGACCATTAACCCTGCAATCTCCCATCGACCTTATATCACCCTACTTAGCCCACTCTAGTTTCGGCCCTCGCTCCGTCGCAGCGGACCCATAAGTTCCGGTGCCTACGCGATATCCTAGTCACCATTCTGGTCAACGCTAGTCTCAGCCTATTCCCAGACTCTTATCATTCCACACTACTACAACCTACATCTCCTGCAAATCCAGAATTCCCCAAGTCTCAGTATGCACCCAGTTCCCCTTACAATCCCTGACCCACCAGCTATAGCTCAAGTCACATCCTACCACGACGAGGTGGCCCCCAGCACCAGAATTTGATAATTTGTAAGAACCCATATTAAGGGCGAAGCAATACCCAGTTACCCACATCCTCTAGCCCCAGGCTACGTCCCCTGACAGCGACATGCTATGGACCGCAATTCCTCAAAAAAAAGAGAACAAACAATGGGGTTAAAAATAGATATACCCCGGCGGACCCGACCGTCCTCATTACAAAGAGATGATTGGGGGCAAAAATTGCAACCAACCCAGCTGAGGTGAAAACCCTAAAGGGCGTCTCAAGTAAAATTGGGTACCTGATAACGTAAAAGTTTATCGTTTAAAACACGCGTATCAATCTTAAAAAATCCAACTCGCACTAGATGAAAGTAAGACGTAATAAGGTGGCGAGAAGGGTCGAATCCACAGGGAAGAAGAGATTTTTAGAGTTAAAAACTTTTAAGTCCTTTGGAAAACACTTGTGATTTGGCTTTGCTTAAAGAAAATAGTGAAATGATGAACAAACCAAACATTTAATTGAAAACACCATGACTATGCGCCTATGCTATATAAAATAATTACATTAAGTGAAAAGAAGAGATAGAAGAATGAGGTAGAGAGGGTAGAAGATCAAGAACTATATCAAAAGAGTAACTCCTTTCATTAACTTAAATAAATGAGTACATGAAGTGCAAGACAAGCTTACAATAAAGATGTGACGAGATTATAATGAAGTAAAATGAAACTAAAGTAATAGTAACAAGAGGAGCCTGAGATGTGAAGATGGTGGCAGCAATGGTGATGATGGCGCCGTCCTCTCTTGCCTTAGATCACGAACCACCTTGCGGAAGATGTCGTTTACGTCGGGAGGAAGTCCCCTTCGTCGTTGAAGTAGCCTTTGGAGGTTGAATAACTTTGAGACCAAGATGAAATAGGGGATGCCAAATAAGAAGAAGTTGAAGAGGAGGAAGAGAGGAAGAACTTTGATGAAGGACACAGAGAGAGCAAATGTGAGGAAGATGGTGAAATCAGTGAAAGAAGGGAAGTGGTCTGCACGGACGAACAGTAACTGTCTAGAAAACATTGAACTGAGAAGAATTAAAACTAACTTTAAAACATGATGGAATTAGAGGAAGTGGTAGACGAATAAAATCTAGATCTACAAGATATTAAGAACTTTCATGAAGAACGTAGATAGAAAGGAAGAGAATAAGGGCTTCAAAAAGGAGGAATAACAGAAACTAGCACCTCGGATGAACAGTAAAATCACAGGACAGTAAGTTGAAAAATGAGAAATAACTTACAAACCAGAAGGAATTAGAAGATTATGTAGAAGAAGAAATTGTATAACACTTACAAATAAAGATCTTTAATGAAGACAGCAAAAGTATAAAATGACTAGAAATGGGAGAAATAAGGGGAAGAACAGAGAGAAATACTGGTTCACAGATGAACAAGATAGTACAGTGAAAAACACGAAATAGATTAAAAACTAGAAGGAATTAGAAGATAATACAAAAGAAGAAGTTGTAGAGAATTTAAAATTAAAAAACTGACATGAAGAGTGCAAGAGCAGAAAACGAATCAAAGGGGGGGAAATCGTCGACCTAAGGTTGGTAGAGAAATTGCCAAAAGAAGAACTCCCCTTCGCCTCCTTGTCATGGGCTATTTATAGGGAAAGTTGGGTCAATAGAGGGTGGAGATTGTATCAAAAGGAGATGGATGGCTGAGATTCAGGTAGAATATGATACATGGGGGAAAGAAAAAGGCGGTGGGCACCTCCTTTCTTGGACTTTGGACACCCCCTTTCCAACTTTGAATCTCCTTTTCAAACATTGAAAGTCCTTTTCCTCCTTTTCAAACTTAAGATTTGAATTCCTCCTTTTCAAACTTTGAATTCAAAATTTTGAACATTCTTTTCCCTCCAACCAAAATATTTTGAATTCTTTCTTTGACTTGGTCAAAGCGGTGATGGCCGTTTTACCCTCGGCTTCTTTTACAATTACCTTCGGTGTCCTGCACACACATAATTATGATTTAGTCCAGGAAAGTTACCATAATGTGCACATGAATCACAATTGCTCACAATTATGCAATGGATAATTAATGTTCATGACTCTCAACTTCATTTTATTAAATGAAATCGTCAAATTAATTAATTTACGTGAAAGGTCCAATCTACATGCGAAGTTGAGATTAACGATAGATCATGCATAATTGCCTAATTATATGCACATAAAATGGTGTACATGCGATGAATTATCATAGAAAATAGACGCTTATCACATCCCCTAACTTACTCTTTACTAGTCCCTTAGCAATGCAAATAAATTAAAATTTAGGACTAATAAGAGTTTACAAAATTCATACTCTCATATCCAGCTCTCCCTTCATAGAATCAACTAAAGATTAAGAATCTGGAATCATTAATGCACACTAGACTTATGTAGGAACTTAATAGTACATGATTAAGAATTCAAATCAAAGCTCAATAGCACTTGTGCATGTGTAACTACCAAATCCACAGCTTAGATAATTGCATCCCCCATTTGCTATTCCAAGCAAATGTCTTTCAACCCTGCACCTCTTAGATCAGAGCATTAAGTATATTAGCTTTTTGTCTGTCTTATTACTTTGTCCCTTTGGGATCTTTTATACCACACATGATGCTGCACTACCCTTCACTACTCAACGTGAACCTCGACTCTTGCCTTAGGAGAAGCAGGCCCAGTTTCGCAGATCAAGGTTCCCTTTTCCGTTTTACGCGAACCTCAACACGTCTTAAGTGAAGTAGGCCCGGTTACTAAGACTAGGGGCATTTTTCATGGTGTTATTTTTTTATTTTTTTTCTCTCTTTTTTTTGATAGTGTCATTGCACTTATTTGATAGATAATTTGGCAGAAAGCTTTGTAAAAAGATTTCTTTTCTTAAGGAGTGCAGAATATCAGACAACATACCCAAAATGGCAGGGGGCTTGTCTTGCTTGTTTCATTAGTGTGCAATGTGAATTTCTTTGTTTCTAAAGTGCACATGAACTTTAAAGGGATTCTTATATTAGTTTCCATAGCTAGATTGACTAAATTTTCCATCATCCTTCTCCCTAGTCTTTTCTATTCCAGAATTACTTTTAATTTAAGCATGACTCATGAAACTCAAAATGGGGTTTACATCTTTCTACAATGGCATGCAAGATAGAACTCCTATCAGGTTGTACTATATGCATCATGAAAATTTCTCTCTCCCCCCCAACTTGAATGACATTGTCCCCAATGGCATATAGAATTGAAAGTAATAGAACAATGTATCAATAAATACTGCTAAGTAGGAAAGAGACAACCGGATATGTGAGATGAAACCTCCCTCAATGTCATGGACGGTGATGACTTTCTCTCCTTGGTCTCGACCTGACTACTAAAACACACTCAAACAAAAATGTCAAACAAAAATCTTGGGTTACCTCCCAGAAGCGCTACATTTTTCGTCTTCAGCCAGACGCATGCATAGAAGGTGCAAGCTTCATAACCAACATGTAGACTTGAGAATGAGCCACCACGTTATCTTTTCTTCATTTAAATTCTAATATTCATGCCATTTGAAGACAAGATGATACATGTAAGCATGTGGGCCAGAGATATGCCGGTCTTGAACATTGTTGATTTTAACATTGGCAATACTTGTGAGCCGGTTCTCTTCTTTGTGGATCATGTAACAGTCAATGTCTATTAGTCTATCAAGATCGGGATGGAACCTCTGCCCGATATCAATCCATTGGTCCCCTTGTCCTGTATCCACCCACTTGACTACTTCCTCCTGGTTGGACACTAGTGGCTTATGAAGATTGACATTATTAGCCACATTCCCCTCAACAATAGCCTCATGAGCATTAAGGGTCTTAATCAATTGATCTTTCTTATGGGGAGTTAAATTAAAGGTGAATATGGCTGCCACATCCCCCTCAGGTCCGAGATTATCATATTGAAGAGGCTCAGCTTGCAGGGGGGTCAAAGTGGAAGGTGGTGTGAGCCCAAAATCTATCCCATCTGATGAGTCAAACTTTATGGGGTAGGGCTCAAGGGTTAGATCAAATGTGAATGTTTCTAAGATGGCCCCTTCATCAAACTCATCAATCGAATGAAATTTATCAATCAAACTTTCCAGTAATAGGGTGGATAGACCAAATGTAAATCTTTCCAACAAGACCCCTTCATCACCCTCATCAATTACATTAAGAATATCAATCGAATGTTCCAATGGTTTTGGTGGGAAGATCAAATGTTAATATTTCGAGCCCGGACCCTTCATCATAGGTCAATTCAAATGTGAATTTTTCTAAGAGGGTCCCTTCATCAGATTCCTCAAGAGGAGGAGGGTATTCCGAATTCATCTTCATTAACTCAATAGGATTATTAATCACTAAGAAATCCTCCTCTTCATGCATATCCTCAGATGGGCCTTTGGTGTTTGGAGTGATGCTCTCAATTTCTTCAAGTGATGCCCCGTTATCAATATGTTCTATCGAAATGAGATTATTAGTTATATTCTCCACAAGTGGGGCATCTAAATGGGAAATAAATGGTTCACTCAAAGGCCCTTCACCATTTTCTTCCTTAAGAGAGTTATCATTCATCATAATTAGAACATCAACATTATCTTCTTCCCTATGCTTATCCTCACATGAGTTGGTGATGACACTCTCCATATCAAAATGTTCACATTGTTCTAACATAGGGAGGATGTCAATCAATTTTCCCAATTGTGGGACCGTGAGATGAAATGAGAAATCTTTTGATGCGATCCTTTCATGATATTCTTCTAAGTGAGGAAGGTCACATTCCATGGCTTTGTCATCATCATTTTCAGCTAGACATTCTTGTTTTCTACATTCTTCCTTAATTGGGCCATTAATATTCTCAATTTCATAGTTTTGAATGGCACCATTTTGCAAATCATTTAAGTCACCCCCCAACTTGATCTCAACCGACTCCTTGTGTCTTTCCACATAGATGGGTGTGGACTCATTAATCGCATAAGCCATCTTACTAGTCATCCCCAATTCTCTTTGATATAATTCTTCCCAAATTCCCTCATTACCTTGGTCAAGAGTTTCATTCAGCAAGGGAACCACGGGTTGTTGGCAAGAATAAATGTGTTGGGTAAATTGAGAGACTTGATCTTTAAAGGTTTCATCAAGAGGGTTAGGAAATTGGTCCATTGACAATTCATGTGTGGCTCTTGTGAGTTGGTCCACTTTGGTTTGGAGGGAGCCAATGCTTTGTTGATTATTCAAGATGATTTGAATCAATTAGTTGAGTTTTTTTTCATCATTGGGACCATTGTATGGAATGGTGGAATGGGTGTGTTGAGGGTCATATTGATAAGGGACAAATGTGTCATGCCCTCCATATTGATTTTGATCAAATTGGGTTTGGAGATTTGGCTCGGGAGGGCATGGAGCTTGATCTTTTGGATTTTCCCAAGAAAAATTATTTTGATCTCCCCTTTCAAGGATAGGGGTGTAAGAAGGTCTATGGAGGTTTAGGCATGTTGAAACATGTTCATGAGAAAGGAATGACATATGGTCCCCTAAATAGGATTGAGTAAATTGGTCCTTGTTTTGGGGAAGAAAAAGATATTGGGCCGCCATGTGTGTGGAGTTTTCTTGTTGGACTGACCAAAAATATAGGCTTTCATTGAATTACGTGAAAGATGGGTGTTGGGTCGGGTACTCACCTACATAATGGGCCGGCCGGGCCCATGTGTAATCATCTTGAAATATAGGTGGTGTAAAGGAGCTTGGGCCTATTGGGATGAATTGATTTCGGGTCAAGCAGTCAGTTTGATTAAAAACTCGATCCATGGATATGATTTTTTTGTATTTTTGTATTTTTTGTGCTTTTTTTTACACTATCAATGACAAAGGGAGAGAAGAGGAGAAATATTTTTGTTTTTATTTTTTTTAATGCAAACACAAACAAGTTGTCACACAAATTACCTAATGACCTAGATGTGACCTAGACCTACAAATTGGGTTTCACAAAATGGCTAAAGTGCAACTTAAGTTCACCCTCAATATTTTCACCGGCCAGGTAAGGGGTGGGGTAGTGGGAGGCTCCCCCTACTTTCGTAGGGACCTAATTATGTCAAACCACAATCCCGCTTAAGGCGTTTACCGTCCGACCGTCTTGTCTTAGGCGCCAGTTTCCACAAGAGAGTAAACTCAAATCGTACTAAAATCACAGTGTGATCCTAGGGCCAATGTCTACTGACTTTTATTTAAGGCTTAGGTCATGCAAAGATGCAAGGGAAAATGTGGTTTGTGGGCTAAGGAAGGGTGATGAAATCCCCACCTTATGTTATTTATGGGTGTTGCCCTTAGAATATTTTGAAATGAAATGCACACCATAATTTTGAACAAAGGGTTCTTATGCAATATGCATGCTAGAATAGGATAAGTAGAACATACCTTGTCCCTTGCAATCTCCAAAATGCAATGCAAAATTAAATAACAAGAAAAAATCATATGCTAAATGATGCATGGCCTAGAACATGGATGGTGTGATTTCTAGTCTTGAATGAAGTTTTTTATTAAAGTTCAAGTGATTTTTTTTAAATTTTTTTTAATGAACCTATCTAACCACAAGACGTAAGAACATTAAGGAAATGACACAAAATGGGAGAATAAGTTTGAAGACTTACTTGATGCGCAATCCCTCATTCCCTTTTTTTTAAAAAAATGAATGACAAGATCAAAAGATGAAAGAAAGAAATGCAAACTTACCTCTGATTTTTTTTAAAAAATTAACCTATAAAAAAAAGAAAAGAGAGCTTTATTAGTATCCTATATACACAAGGAAAATAAAGTTCTTAAATCAAAAATCATCATTCTTCCCCGACAACGGAGCCAAAAATTGATAACACGAAAGTTCGTCATTTAAAACACGCGTATCAATCTTAAAAATTCCAACTCGCACTAGATGAAAGTAAGACGTAATAAGGTGGCGAGAAGGGTCGAATCCACAGGGAAGAAGAGATTTTTAGAGTTAAAAATATTAAAGTCCTTTGGAAAACACTTGTGATTTGGCTTTACTTAAAGAAAATAGTGAAATGATGAACAAACCAAACACTTAATTGAAAACACCATGACTATGCGCCTATGCTATAGAAAATAATTGCATGAAGTGAAAAGAAGAGATAGAAGAATGAGGTAGAGAGAGTAGAAGATCAAGAACTAGATCAAAAGAGTAACTCCTTTCATTAACTTAAATAAATGAGTACATGAAGTGAAAGACAAGCTTACAATAAAGATGTGACGAGATTATAATGAAGTAAAATGAAACTAAAGTAATAGTAACAAGAGGAGCCTGAGATGTGAAGATGGTGGCAGCAATGGTGATGACAGCGCCATCCTCTCTTGGTCTTGGATCACGAACCACCTTGCGGAAGATGTCGTTTACGCCGGGAGGAAGTCACCTTCGTCGTTGAAGTAGCCTTTGGAGAGTGAATAACTTTGAGACCAAGATGAAATAGGGGATGCCAAAGAAGAAGAAGTTGAAGAGGAGGAAGGGAGGAAGAACTTTGATGAAGGACACAGAGAAAGCAAATGTGAGAAAGATGGTGAAATCAGAGAAAGAAGGGAAGTGGCCTGCATAGATGAATAGTAACTATCTAGAAAAAACTGAATTGAGAAGAATTAAAAATAACTTACAAACGTGATGGAAGTAGAGGAAGTGGTAGAAGAATAAAATCTAGATCTATAAGAGAGTAAGAACTTTCATGAAGAACACAGATAGCAAAGAAGAGAATAAGGGCTTCACAACAGAGGAATAATAAAAGATAGCACCTCGGATGAACAGTACAATCATAGTATAGCAAGTTGAAAAATGAGAAATAACTTACAAACTAGAAGGAAGTAGAAGATGATGTAGAAGATGAAATTGTATAACACTTACAAACAAAGATCTTTAATGAAGACAGAAAAAGTAGAAAATGACTAGAAATGGGAGAAATAAGGGGAAGAACATAGAGAAATATTGGTTCATAGATAAATAGGATAGTACAGTGAAAAATATGAAATAGCTTAAAAATTAGAAGGAATTAGAAGATGATGCAGAAGAAGAAGTTGTAGAGCATTTAAAATTGAAGAACTTACATGAAGAGTGCAAGAGCAGAAAATGAATCAAAGGGGGGCAAATCATCGACCTAAGGTTGGGAGAGAAATTGCCAAAAGAAGAACTCCCCTTTACCTCCTTGTCATGGGTTATTTATAGGGAAAGTTGGGTCAATGGAGGGTGGAGATTGTATCAAAAAGAGATAGATGGCTGAGATTCAGGTAGAATATGATGCATGGGGGAAAGAAAAAGGAGGTGGGCACCCCATTTCTTAGACTTTGGGCACCCCCTTTCCAACTTTGAATCTCCTTTTCAAATATTGAATGTCCTTTTCCTCCTTTTCAAACTTAAGATTTGAATTCCTCCTTTTCAAACTTTGAATTCAAAATTTTGAACTTTCTTTTCCCTCCAACCAAAATATTTTGAATTCTTTATTTGACTTGGTCAAAGTGGTGATGACCGTTTTGCCCCCGGCTTCTTTTGCAATTACCTTCGGTGTCCTGCACACACATAATTATGATTTAGTCCAGGAAAGTTACCATAATGTGCACATGAATCACAATTGCTCACAATTATGCAAGGGATAATTAATGTTCATGACTCTCAACTTCATTTTATTAAATGAAATCACCAAATTAATTAATTTGCGTGAATGGTCCAATCTACATGCGAAGTTGAGATTAACGATAGATCATACATAATTGCCTAATTATATGCACATAAAATGGTGTACATGCGATGAATTATCATAGAAAATGGACGTTTATCAGTAACCTCTCGGTGTGAAAACCCGCAAGGGCGCATTGAAAAAAGTAAAAGGGGGCCAGCTCTGGCGAAAACCCACAAGGGCGATAGAGCTGGTAAAAAGAAAACAAAAAAAATAACTCTCTCCCTCTCTACTCCTCATTGATGGAAGCCGTCAACCGTGGCATCCCACCGACGGTGACCTCAACATCACTCTACAACACTGGTTGCCACTACACCCTCGTGGGTCGACCATCGTCAATTCCAGCTCCAATATTCGGCTACACAACTTCATGGTTAGTCGACCAGCTCTAGTTTTTTGGCTACTACACACCAGCAGTTAACCAGCCAGCCCCAGTTCCAGTCTCCAATTCCAGTTTCGGCTACAATGTCTTCACAGGCCAGCCGCCTAGTCTCTAGTTCCAGTTTCTGACTACAACGCCTTCACAGGCCAGCCGCCCAGTCTCCAGTTCCAATTTTGGCTACAACGCCTTCATAGGCCAGCCGCCTAGTCCCCAGTTATAGTTTTTGGCTACAACGCCTTCACAGGCTAGCCGCCCGGTCTCTAGTTCCAGTTTCCGACTACAACACCTTCACAGGCCAGCCGCCTAGTTTTCAGTCCCAGTTTCCAGCTACAACACCTTCACAGGCCATCCGCCCAGCCACCAGCCTCAGCTACAGGCTACAACGCCTTTACAGGCCAGTCAGATGGCCCTAGTTCCAATCCCAGCTTCAGTCCTAGTTCCAGTCTCGGAGTTTCAACGTCCAGTCCCTCTCCCAATCCCAGTTCTTGGCCGAAATGCCTTCCTCGAGCAACCCGGACAGCTTGGCTCCGGTTCCCCCCCCAGGCTGATGGGGACTACATTTCTGACTAACAACATGATACAAGTCGATACTCTATCACTCGGTCTCCAACCGATACATCCCAAAATCACCCCAGTAGCCCTAAACTGTGTAGACCGTCATACCCCACGGGTCCATGTCGGCTCCATGTTACACAGGCCTTTATCCTCCACCAGGATTAGCCCCAACACCCAGTCATTCTCCTCTACTGCCCAGTGCTCAGCTACCGGTTCCCTACACTCTATCCCCGGGACCCAGTACCTGCCATCTAGTTACACTATTCTCCATACTAAACCCCTTTACTCCTATGCCTGAAAGCGGGTATATCCAGTCCCCTGTCTCTTACACCAGTACACACTGGAAGAAACAAGCACGGCTGACAGTAAGTGGTCGCCAGTCCATGCACACGACATCGTTCCACCGAAGAAGGGAGGGAACAACCCAGTAAACAACCAAAAAATCCAGTAAGTTTGTCATTAATACTCTGTAAAAGGAGCCCAAGACATGCCCTTGGGGTGACAAAATCCATACAGTCCGGATGACACAAAATAAAAAGGGGAAAAGAAATACAATCAGACCCTGGGCTCGATCTCCTCCAGTGCCGCAAGGCGAGAGTCAGCAGCCGCAAGCTCTGCCTCCAGGGTCAAAAAAAGCTGAGCGCTAGCCTCGGTCGTCATCTCGGCCGTCTGCCACTCAGCTCGGGCGCGCTCGGCGGCTGACTGCTGCTCCTCCAAGGCCCTCCTCAAGGCCTCAACTCGGCTCTCTGCCTCTCCCAACTACGCGACGCGGTCCCGAGACATCGACGCGGTTGCCTCGGCATGGCCCCTCTGCTCCGCTACGGCCGACACAAGCCGGGTCCGCTGTGCTTGCACCTCTTAGATGGCTTCCAGCCTCCGAGTCCTCTACTCCCGAGCCTCGTAGAGTCACAAGTACTCCACCCAGATCCCAGCTAACCTGAACATCCAGAGCTCGAGTGGGAAGCCGAGCGCATGGTAGCCCTAGGTGCACTATCTCAGCCACTGTCTCAGGCCCTCCGGAGAAGGAAGAAGGTCACCCTGCAAGTAGCCCTGGGCTCATTGGAGCAAGGCTGCACCTACGCTCACGTCCAACAACGGCTCTAGCGGAGAAGCAGACGTAGGCCACTCGATCCCCAAATCCAGGGAGAAGTCACCTGACGCGGCTAGCACTCCAGTAGAGCCTGCATAACCTCAACAAACACCAAAGGGAGTGAACAATACATGCAAAACTTCTTACGATAAATAAGGTGGAAAACCTGAGAAAAGATAAGTTTTCATCCCTTACCCAGAGCAAGTCCCCCCGCGCCAGTGGTGTCTTCCACCGGGGTCGGGGAAGGCAACCTCTCCTCCATCTCAATAGCGCCGCCCACCAGGGTCGGAGAAGGCAGCGACTCTTCCACAACTTGGTCATCGCCAGTAACCAAAGGTGAGACAGGAGGCTCCTCCTACCCGCTCTCACCAGGAGCCGACACGTGCTCCTCTCCTGACTCCGACGCTGCATGCAACCCAAGAGCGTCAACACTCCTCCATAAAGCGCAAACAAATACCAAATGGGGAGAGGGACAACCCCCACATACCTCCAGAAGTAGTCCCCATCTCAGCCACCTCGGTAGAAGAGCCCCAGAAGAGAAAGAGCTCGAGCTCGAACTCTCCTCCGACTCCATGGCCAAGCTGCCATTCCCTGGAGAGCCTGACAAAGCCTCCAACAAACTCCTAGAGGTGGCCGAACAAGAGGCCCCTACAAGTCAACAAAGCAAACGAGGTTACCACACGACCCAGCCTCGTGCAAAGACAACTCTCTAGTCAAGGGTTTAGAACAAGAAACTCACCAGCCAGGGCACTCCCCTCCGAGACCCTCTCAATGTCGACGATCTCCTCGTCGCCCCCAGTCAAATCCACTGTAGCAGGCCCTTATTACGCTGCCTCAGTAATGTCACGGGGAAGCTCACCCTCTTCCAAAGGTGAAGAAATACCTGCGACCAATGCCAAAAGGAGCCCAGTGTCAATAGATGACATAAAAAGCTCACCATAAGTGGCTAAGTCCCCAGTCACGTACCTGAGGGTCCCATGCTGGAAGACCCGACCACTCCTACGGTGCAGGCAGACACCACGGCTGGTAAAGGGGCGAGAGGCATCTCTGCCAGCAGCTGCGATAGCAAGCCAAGCGCACCCCCGGTAACAGACGGGATCGAGGCGTCCACCACTCCTGGCTCTACCTCTAAAGAGGGGAGGGCCACCGACGGGCCAGTACTGACTAACTCTTGAATCATCTCTAGAGTAGCAGTCGGATCCTCACCTGTTAAATAACAACACAAGCACAGTCAACAACTCCATCCCAACAACAGTACAACAATGGGAGAGTAATACCCTCCATAGCAATTCAATGCTTACCCGAGCCATCCTGGGTCGCTACTGGTTCCTGCCCTCCAACCGGTAGGGGCACCTCACCCTGTGCCTCAGAGGGAGCCGCAGTCTCTGACATCTCAGCCACTTCTGCACAATACCAATGACTATGTTAGTCTCCAGAACCAAACACATCCATAACCAGAGTATGTCCGGTCCCAGAAGTCCCTACCTGGCTAGGCATCCTCTGAGGCCTTCCATGACTCAAAGTCAGGGAAAGTCTCGATGTTGGGGGCAACCTCATCCATCATGCGAAAGAACCCCTCCATATCTATCCCACACTCGACCCCGTCTCAGGCAATGGGTCGACCTCCTGGGGCGGCGAGAAAGCCATGTCCACCCCAGTCTCTAGCAGAACTACAAGACACAAATCCAGTGACGTAGGGTTAGTCAATCCCCATGGCTAAACCAACAAGGCACTAGAGAGGCAAATATGAAACTTACTCAAAGCCGGCTTTGCCTCGATGTGCTCGCCAGCCTCGGGCCCTCGAGAGGAATCGCCAGCTTCCATTGCCCCGGTCTCTACCCGTGGGCGCTTCCGCCTAGGCTAAAGACCCCCATCTCCACTCCCCAAGGACGCCTCTATGGAGGGGTGATCTCCCTCCGCCATAGAGCCTGTCAGCAAACACAGCAACACAACGTCTCAGCCATGCACCTCAAAAAATAATAAAGCCGAGACAACATATCAAAGAAAGGGTCTCACCTGAGGCCGTGAATGGGGTCGAGGGCTGGGGAACCAGCTGCTCCGGCCTCAAACCCACAGCTCGCACGGCCTTTGCGATCACCTCCTTAATGTCCCTCAAGGTGTAACCACACTTGACAGGGGACACAAACTCCACGGGACCGACTGACCCTATCGCATGGGCGATTTGGTGTCTCCAGTCATCGACTGCCGAGTTAGCAAAGCTCCCCTCAGGGAGCACCCGATCCAGTGAGCCCTTCTTCCCAAAGCCGCAGTCGGCCAGGAATTGGGCCCACCAAGTCCTTGGCACCCTCGGTCGAGACGCCTCGGCTCCAGTATCTGTAGGTGCTAGCTGCACCTACTTGAGGGGCTTCAGCGTCCCACTACCACCTCTTCCCACGGACAACGAGCCCCAGCCGCCCCGGGGCACCTACTGCGCTAGCTGCTCCACCTCCCAGCGAATCCGGGAGAAGCGAGTCCTCAGATGCTCATCATCCAACAAAATAGGAGGCAGATCCTCCCTCAGAAGACGATCCTCCTCAGCCTTCCTGATCACCGAGGCCTTCTACCGGTTCAAGTGGCTGTGCTCGAACCACCACTTGGCATAATGAACATCGAACTGTCCTCTACGACCCAGCCCAGGTGTCAACAGTCGCTCTGGCTCCCAACGGTAGTAAAAATCCCACCATGCTGCAGCCAGCAAGTGTGATGGGAATCGACACCGAGCCTGTACCTTTTTTATTACATTTTATGTCCTTTTACTTTGTGTTTATATCCACGGGAAAGTATACGCGCAATTGTACGGCTTTATCGGCCAATGCGTCACTCCCGTAGATTGTGTGGGTTTTTATGCAATTATGCAGTAGGACCAGCAAGGGGGCCCTTAGCCCTTTCCCATTGGTCCATGTCATCTTGTGGGGCTGGTCAACCATCCTAGGTGGACATCTAGAAGGTTGGACTAGTCATATGCCACATGGGTAGACAAGTGGCCCATTTTGTCCAAGGTAGGCCACCTACCATTCAACCTACCCATTCAACCTTACATATGGTCAAGGGGGCGCCCCATTACACTAGGATTAGTTTATATTTTTTGTGTGTGATTCACACTTAATCCCAGCCCTTGATTCCCCTTCCCTAGATCTAAGGGTCCACATTGCATTTGATGTAAGTCATATAAAATGTTGTATTTTCATATGAAATTCAATGAAAAATCAGAAATTTTGTGAAATCCAAAGAGCTTCTTGCGCCCCCAGCCTCTCTCCCTCTGGTTCCTCTCCTCCAACCTCAAGTTCTAGAGTGATTCTACCTTCTATCATCCCCTCTCAACCTCCGGTGATCGTCTGTGCCGCCGCCGCCGCCGTTCGTGCCGCCATCGAGCCGCCTCTGCAGTTTTGTCTTCATCCGACCACAGCATCTTCCAAGAATTGTCTGTCTCAGCCACGAGCTTGGATTGATCTGAATTTTTTATGGTGTGTTCAGACCTTGCATCCCAAGATTCACTTAAATTTTCACGCCAAAATTCCATCTTTTAGTATTTTTACATTTTCGTCCAACCTGTCATCCCAGATCTGCCAAGTTTCTATCTACAGTGACAGAACCTCTGAGTTCTCCCACTCCGACCATCTTTTTGATTTTTCCAAATCCTCCCAATTTTACTGGGAGTTCTGTCCATCACCCCCTACCTCTAAAATGTTTTTTAATTTTTTATCAGCCTTCTATCTATTTTTAGAAATTCGTGTTCTTCCTCTAATACAGTGTTTTTAGTCAGATCCCAGATCCAACCACCCTGAACTTCCAAAATCAGAACAAATCACCACCACCTTCAAATCTAGATCCAAAAATAGTCTTGGTTTCCTTGTTCAATTTCCTACAACCTTTCTGAGAACACATCTTCAAATTCGGTCATCTACTTCACGTTCAAAGGTAATTAACAGGAAAGTTCTCTGCAGATCTGAGTCTTCGGTTACTGTACAACAGCAGCATATAAAATTCGCCAACACAAAGTACAAATCTGGTGAATTTTTTTGAAGGCCACTAAATTGTAGTACTTCGAAGCAGCTTTCCAACGGCTCTGATCTCGTTGCATTCTGACACCGGTGCTGATCGCAGCGTCCGTTCCCGCCGGAGCGCGCGCTGAAATACAGAACCGGCAGATTTCCGATCGGTTTTTCCGACCGGTGCCGAACGGAGCCGCCCGGCCTTCGGCCAGCGAACCAGTGTGCCGCCAGCCCGGGGAGCGCTTCTCCAAGTGTCTCCACTACAGCGATACCACCGGGTCCCACACGGCCCCTCCGGACAGCACGTGGGCCCCACGGTCGTGAACACGCGTGTAGCCGAATCAACACACGAAGCTGCCCGTCAACCCGAATTCGGTCCTCCCGGGCCCATTTGTATAGCCCTTTACCTCCCTGCGTGGAGTGGGCATGTTCCCATTGCTGTAATTATTGTGTGTTAAGTTTCCCGGGAGTACGAGTTTTCGGCCGGGTCCGTCTTCCCCACGCCGAGTGCGTGGAGGTATCATTTTCGCTCCCTACACTCGGCATTTGCTTATTTTCATATATACTTGTTTATGCCGCTGCTAGAGAGCATGCTTTAGGTCCGTTAGCTCGCTATATTATCATTCACCGCTGCTGCGAGAGATTGCGAGACCGTCCCGTGACCCGATCCGGGCACACGAGAGAGCCGATCACCCTAGCTCACTGCCGGTTTCTCAACCGCGCACGTCCGACGCTTCCCTCGTTAAGGGGCAGTCACGAGCTTGTCGTGTCCGTGGTCTTGTCCCGCATCAATTTGGTATCAGAGCCAGTTTGAGTCTAGGGTGTCCAAAAAAAAAGTGTCATTCATTAGTCATTTACGTCTAAGTCGTGTTTAGGGTCATCATTGTTTTAAAACAAACAAAAAAAAAGAGTGTCTTTTTGCATTGCATCCCTTTACTCGGTATATCAAAAGGTGTTGTCCAAACGTTAAGCTACGCCTATCGGGAAGGCCGCACACTTGCGCGAGTGACCTTCGGGTCGATTACCTCCGCCGCGTACCGCGTTTTGGTTAAGTCTAGGCGCATCATTTTGTATTAGTGTGTTTTGCTTTAGTCGGCATCTTCTAGTCGGTGTGTTTGCATGCCCACTCGTCGGGGTACTCAGTACTCACCCCCACCACCACCTATGGCCAACCCACGGGATACCTCGGGAGACTTCCACTCCCTACAAGAGGCGATGATGGCCATTATGACTAGGTTGGACCAATCCGATGCTAACTTTCGGACTTTCTCCGATAATATGGATGGTCGCCTTAGAGCCATGGAGGGGCGCTTGGAGACCTCCGACAGGTCGGTCCAAGACCTCGTTGGGCGGTTAGATAGGATGTCACACGGGGACCCTCCAGGGGCAGCCCAAGGCCCACCCGCACCTCCTCCCGTGGTGGCCCAAGTCCAACCCGCTCCCATGGCCCAAGTCCAGGCCGCTCCCGTGGCCCAAAACCAGCCACCACAGGCTCCTCCACCCGCCCTTCCTCGGGTTCCCCAACTACCGCACCGTGACCTTGGTCTCGAGGACTATGGTTCCGACAATGCCTATGAGGGATATGGTCAACGCCATCGTGGTTTTCAGCCACAACGAGATGAGGATGATGATTGGGTCCTTAAGACCGTGCGAGCGGACCCTCCCGCTTTTCACGGGTCTTTGGATCCGAAAGTCTACCTAGATTGGGAGTTCGGCATGGACCGTTACTTTGAGTGGTATGATATGTCGGAGCGTCGAAGGGTCCGATTTGCCACCATGAAGCTCATGGGGCAGGCGCAAACCTATTGGAAGAATGTGGAGAGCCTGCTACTTCAGCGGCTAGAACCCCCGATTGACACATGGGCCGAGATGAAGAATAAACTTCGGCAAAAGTACCTTCCTCCCACATACCGCCAGCGACTCATCGATAGATGGCAAAGTCTTAGCCAGGGAGACCGGTCCGTCTCCGAATACATCGCGGAGTTTGATGAGTACTTTCTACGATGTGGTGTCACGGAGGAGAGTACCATGCCCGTGTCCCGCTTTCGACGTGGTTTGCGGCCACACTACCAGTATGAGCTTTTCTGCCGCAATGCCAAGACGTTGGAAGAGGCATACCAGGTTGCTCTCGAGATGGAGCAATTTGAGGGAGAGTTCGAGTCTAGCCATCGGTTGGGCCCCACCCCTCTCCGTAGTACCGAGCCTCGTCACTCCATAGGCCCACATCAGCTGCCTCCCATGGCTCGACCTCAGGAGCCCAACCGTCAGGAGCACTTCGCTCCATGGCCTCGTCCTCCTCCACCCCGGGATCTATTCCCACCCCAACCACTGGCACCCGTTGCCCGTCCCCCGGCTCCTATAGCCCGTCCTCTGGCACCGACACCCCCTCCACTATTGTCCAAGGCACCTACATCTCCCCCTTTGCTGCCTACACCCCCTACCCGACGGGATGATAAGGGTAAGGCCCCTTTTATAGGAGAGAGTAGTCGGTCGAGAGTGCAGTGTTTCCACTGTCATGGGTTTGGCCACTTTGCCAGCGAGTGTCCCGCTCGCGCCACCCTAGCCTTAGGTGTTGGAGAGCCCGCACCTCCCGAGCTTGAGTGTGTCAATTATGAGGCCGATGACGCACTAGCCGATGAGTACTATGCCTTGGGGGGAGAGTTGGATGGCTCACCAGCCTCCCAGGATGCCGCCACCTAGTGGGCTTGTGTCACCATCTTAGTCTAGGGTCATATATGAGTCGGTGTGTTTTTCTTGTGTGGTTTGTTTGTGTGGTGTGTCTCGAGTCGATTGTTGTGTGTATTGCATGGTAAGTCTGCATGAGTCTTGTGCAAGCTCGTTGTCGGTCTCTTATGAGTAAGATGCGAGTGGACTCACTTGATGAGTATGGGATCAGTTCCACATCTATACCCGGATCAGTCACCTATAGGGACCCAGGGGTGATTTCTAGTGAGTCTTCGAGCTGTTTTCTTCCCTTTTGAGAGTGCCCCTTCGGAGTGACCACCTTTAGCCCATAGTAGTTCGTATATCGAGTATATATGGAATGAGCAGGTGACGACCACTTGGAGCGGAGCATACCCGCGCTACTTGGCACGGTGACGGATCCGCCGGAGTACTCGAGCATCCCTACCCCTACTCGACGGGGTCGAGTTCCTCCCACCCGAGGTGAGTTGATGGGAATCGACACCGAGCCTGTACCTTTTTTATTACATTTATGTCCTTTTAGTTTGTGTTTATATCCACGGGAAAGTATACGCGCAATTGTACGGCTTTATCGGCCAATGAGTCACTCCCGTAGATTGTGTGGGTTTTTATGCAATTATGCAGTAGGACCAGCAAGGGGGCCCTTAGCCCTTTCCCATTAGCCCATGTCATCTTGTGGGGCTAGTCAACCATCCTAGGTGGACATCTAGAAGGTTGGACTAGTCATATGCCACATGGGTAGACAAGTGGCCCATTTTGTCCAAGGTAGGCCACCTACCATTCAACCTACCCATTCAACCTTACATATGGTCAAGGGGGCGCCCCATTCCACTAGGATTAGTTTATATTTTTTGTGTGTGATTCACACTTAATCCCAGCCCTTGATTCCCCTTCCCTAGATCTAAGGGTCCACATTGCATTTGATGTAAGTCATATAAAATGTTGTATTTTCATATGAAATTCAATGAAAAATCAGAAATTTTGTGAAATCCAAGGAGCTTCTTGCGCCCCCAGCCTCTCTCCCTATGGTTCCTCTCCTCCAACCTCAAGTTCTAGAGTGATTCTACCTTCTATCATCCCCTCTCAACCTCCGGTGATCGTCTGTGCCGCCGCCGCCGCCGTTCGTGCCGCCATCAAGCCGCCTCTGCAGTTCTATCTTCGTCCGACCACAGCATCTTCCAAGAATTTTCTGTCTCAGCAACGAGCTTGGATTGATCTGAATTTTTTATGGTGTGTTCAGCCCTTGCATCCCAAGATCCATTTAAATGCTCACGCCAAAATTCCATCTTTTAGTATTTTTACATTTTCGTCCAACCTGTCATCCCAGATCTGCCAGGTTTCTGTCTACAGTGACAGAACCTCTAAGTTCTCCCCCTCCGACCATCTTTTTGATTTGTCCAAACCCTCCCAATTTTACTGGGAGTTCTGTCCATCACCCCCTACCTCCACAAATGTTTTTAATTTTTTATCAGCCTTCTATCTATTTTTAGAAATTCGTGTTCTTCCTCTGATACAGTGTTTTTAGTCAGATCCCAGATCTGACCACCCTCCACTTCCAAAATCAGAACAAATCACCACCACCTTCAAATCCAGATCCAAAAATAGTCCTGGTTTCCTTGTTCAATTCCCTACAACCTTTCTGAAGAAAACATCTTCAAATTCGGACATCTACTTCACGGTCAAAGGCAATCAACAGGAAAGTTCTCTGCAGATCTGAGTCTTCAGTTACTGTACAACAGCAGCATTTAAAATTCGACAACACAAAGTACAAATCTGGTGAATTTTTTTGAAGGCCACTAGATTGTAGTACTTCGAAGCAGCTTTCCAACGGCTCTGATCTCGTCGCATTCCGACACCGTTGCTGATCGCGGCGTCTGTTCCCGCCGGAGCGCGCGCTGAAATACAGAACCGGCAGATTTCCGATCGGTTTTTCCGACCGGTGCCGAACGGAGCCGCCCGGCCTCCGGCCGGAGAACCAGCGTGCCGCCAGCCCGGGGAGTGCTTCTCCAAGTGTCTCCACTACAGCGGTACCACCGGGTCCCACACGGCCCCTCCGGACAGCACGTGGGCCCCACGGTCGTGAACACGCGTGTAGCCGAATCAACACACGAAGCTGCCCGTCAACCCTAATTCGGTCCTCCCGGGCCCATTTGTATAGCCCTTTACCTCCCTGCGTGGAGTGGGCATGTTCCCATTGCTGTAATTATTGTGTGTTAAGTTTCCCGGGAGTACGAGTTTTCGGCCGGGTCCGTCTTCCCCACGCCGAGCGCGTGGAGGTATCGTTCTCGCTCCCTACACTCAGCATTTGCTTATTTTCATATATACTTGTTTATGCCGCTGCTAGAGAGCATGCTTTAGGTCCGTTAGCTCGCTATATTATCATTCACCGCTGCTGCGAGAGAGTGCGAGACCGTCCCGTGACCCGATCCGGGCACACGAGAGAGCCGATCACCCTAGCTCACTGCCGGTTTCTCAACCGCGCACGTTCGACGCTTCCCTCGTTAAGGAGCAGTCACGAGCTTGTCGTGTCGTGGTCTTGTCCCGCATCAAAGTGGGTGTCCCGACCTCTATACTATCGACCCGCTAGCAAAAACTCCTAGTTCGGCGGGATCCCCTGGTCGTACCTGAAGTTTCGGGAAAACCTGTGTAGATAGTAGGGCTCCAGAAAGATCGTCACAGACTAGTGCAGCGCCAGTACTGTTAGTCAGGTGCTCATCACCCACTCTGTATACAACGTTGCATCCGGCTCCTGCTACTAAGGGAGGGCGCAGGCCGTCGCCATCTGAAGGCACCAAAATCAGATGGGAGTCCCTCACGGTGCTGTTAAAATGAAGCCCCTCCTCTCCCCTGCCGGGCAGGTAAGACAGGGCTCTCCTAGCTCCCTCTAGTTGTGCAACCGCATCTCCGTCTGGCTGGCTGGTGAAGCTAAACAGTAGGGGTGCCGCCTGGTTCGCCACCGACCCTCAAGTCACCAACCTCGGAAATAGCAGGCCAGCCCACACGTTGAGGTAGTGGGTCGGCAAAAGTAGACTCCTCTCACGTGGCGCCGAATGCGTCGCCAGCACCCCCAGCCCCTAATACATATTGGCCCACGCCACCGCCAGCAAGCACGTAGGCCATAGCAACTCGACCCTTAGTAGACCGTCCTCCCCGTGCGGGACTACGAAGGTCGCCAACCAGTACGCCAAGTACACTGCTAAGTGCATCACATTTGGCAGCCCATGGGGGTTCCACCCCTCTTGCGATGCGTAGATGTACCTCGTGTACGTCCAGAACTCCAGCTCCACCTCTGTATACTCCTCCCACGGAGTCTGGTCTCTTGCAAACTCCTGGTAAAAGCAGAAGGGCCCATTGTAGAAGTGGCGGATCTACACATTCAGTGGCACCCTGGGAGTCTATGCAACTCTCTCTCTCCCAGCTAGGGCTAAATCCCTCCATGTCTTCAGCAGATACTGATAGCTGTAAAGAACTCGCTATCATCCCAGCCCATCAGTGTGGCTGCGGTAGAGGTCATCCAGCATTACCTCCTCGTATCCCTCGCCACTGATCGATAGCCCAGAAATCTGAAACAGAGACCACAAGTCAAGTGACGTCTCTCCATCAACTGTCACTACTGTGTTCCACCGACGGTTAAAGCGCTCTACCAACGCCTTCAAAAGCCACGTGTAGCAGGGGTACCTGTACAAAGCCGCAGTCACAGCATATCTGATATTGGCCTGGTCCAGTAACGCCCGGTAGTGGTGCACAATCCCCATCAGCCACTCGGTAGCTCCCTGGCGGTATCTATGCGAAGGAATCACCGCTAGCGATCGTACCAGCTAACAGCAGTCTACCGCAAAACCCCAGACAGGAGGCTGTGGTCGTCGTAGCCCTCCCCAGCATACTGGAGCCCTAATGGCTCTAACACCAACCTAGTACTGCCCTATGTCTCTGCCCGGTGGTGTCCGTGCAAATCCCAGGAGGTGGGACCTATCGCTCCAACGCTGACCCCAAACTGGTCTGCCCTGCTTAAGAAACCCAGACACTCAGCACTGGGAAACTGACACTGCCTCCAGTAGTCTCCAAAAAATCTCGGGAAGCCGTAGAGGACGATCCCGTGTAGGCTATCCCTGCCTACTAAAATCGCCCGCTCTAGTCGGCGATGTGCACCAGTAACTCAGGAGTCCCCCTCCTCCATGCCTGGTGGGACGAAGCTCCTGATAAACTTGAACAAGTGGCGGTCCAGGGGAAACTCCATCGGGTAGCCTCCACTGTGGTCGTAGGTGAAGATCTCGCCCGCCTCTGAGATCCGGGCCAACTCTACGGCCCCGAATCCGCTCGGCTGCTCGCCAACGGGACCCTCTGCTATCACTGTGTGCCCCGAGTCAAGCTGCTCCACACCAGTTGCAGTGATGACCAGCGAGCCCAAGGGAGGCATAGGCCGCTCGATCCTCCTCACCCAGTGATCCTCCTCCCGGGCCACACGCCTCGGGACCCGCTCATCTCGGCCAAATCGTGCCATAGCTGCAAGACAAAGCACATAAAAATGGTCAGTACTCCATAAAGTCAATATACACAATGCAACAAAACAAAGGCATATGAAGTGTCAAAATAGAACTACAAAGACACGAAATGAGGAGCTCACGGGCCGTCTGCCCTTGTCTCCGCCTCCGACGCATGCCCCGTGGGGGGCATTTGTCATACCCGAACAATTTTCCTGGTAAAATTTGAAAGGATAAGGGTTTGGGAATTTCCCCAAACACCTTTAAGGCATGGACTATCCAGCCTCTCCTACAACTTGCTTGGCCCAACCAAGGGTCCTAACCAGTTAGCTGCAGCATACGGCGACATCAACAATTGAGTGGGAACACTCCCGATCACTCGGTGATGGGTCTATCCCGCATTCTGCACTGCCACCCGGGCCAACCCGGGGGCGCCCCGACTACAAGTCGTGCCACGCAGCACCCAGCAACAAGGCCGGGGCCCACCCCGAGAAACCGTCTTCCAGCCCTCCAAGGTCAAAGGGAGACTTAACTAAGTCAACCACAGGCTTTGGAGGCCCGTAGCACGTACATACGGCTCACACACGGGTGTCGGGCATTTCCCCAAACACCTTGTGGGCACAAATGTCCCAGCCCTTCTACAACAAACCGTAGGTCAACCCATTTCTCCAGCACACCAGTCGAGTTCTACAACAACCCCCCAGCAAGTCGGGACCGCTCCCGACCCCCAGACACACACGGCGACGAGCCGTTTATCTTTAGCTCTCGGGCCAACCCGAGGCTACCCTGCCGACTAGCTATGCAACTCGGCACATACCTCGAGGCAGGGCCCAAGTGCCCAAAGTACCTCCTCTCAGCTCCCACAAGCTCATATCCACAGCCTAAGGCCCATTCCAAGGCCCCTCAGTCAGCTATCCAAGCCGTTCGACAACCCGGGATGTATCGGGCATTTACCCAAACACCTTGCGAGCGGCAACTACGACTTCACAACAACAGACCCCATGGGCTAATCCCAGCATCTCAAAACCCTTTGTCCTTCAAAGGACACCCCCAGACAGCAAAAGAAGACCCTCGAGGGCCATCCCTCGAGGCCACGATTCGCCCGGGGGGGAGTTCACCCCTGGTGCGGCCGCACCCCGGGAGGGCAAACCCCTCCCTTGGGGAGCGCACCCTCCTCCCATCCCAGTGGCCCCACGGCCATTGTCCCAGTCCCAGTTACTCCCAGTCTCAACCAAGATCAATTGACATACCCGTGCGCGGAAGGGTTCGTGAAGACGAAGCTCCGGGATCATGTGGAGTCACACAGGCCAATCCCCTCGATCTATGCGCGCAAGCGACCAGCCAACCAGTCTAAGCCCGTATCCTTTATCTTCTTGCAGTCAAGATGAGTCAAAGTGGGGCTAAAAATAACAAAATTTATAATTGTATGGAGGTGGGGACTGCCCCCCCCCCTCTCTCCCTTTGATCTACCAAAACCCCCTGGGGGAGGGGGTTTAGGCGGACCAGCCTGCCCCCCAGGCTGGTCCACCCTGCCCCCCAGGCTGGTCCACCTAAACCCCATCAAACCAAAAAAAAGTTTTTTTAAAAAACAACCCCAGCCCCGGTTGCGCCAACCCCCATGGGGTTTAGGCGGACTAGCTTGCCCCCCAGGCTGGTCCACCAAAACCCATTCCAAAATAAAAAAAAAGGTTTTTTAAATAAAAAAAACCCTCCGTGGAGGGTTTAGGCGGACCAGACCAGCCCTTTTGGTTGGTCTGCCAAAACCCTCCCTCCCCCACTCATAAACAAAAAAAAAAATATTTTTTCAAAGGGTTTAGCTGGACCAAGTTTAACCCTTAACTTGGTCCGCCTAAACCTTCCATGCCCCTTCACCTTCCCCTATAAAAACCCCCTAGGGGCTCATGGAATGAAGGCATACAAAAAGGAAGAGAACAACCTGCGACTTAACTGCTGCACCCTCGGAGTTCCTCTATAGGAATCCGGCAAGGGTCGAGGATACGAGGAGCTAAGGGCACGCGTGGGTGGCTTGCAGATCGGCTGGTACACACTGAGGGTATGTCACACGTACTCCCCTCACGCCGTGTCTAGCCATCGCATACATGTCCATCCCCATCGCACGTAAGGCGTTATGACAACGGCGAACACACCCGCATCCCGGGTCCGCCTGTGTGTGACAACCCACGGTGGCCACACATACGACACAACGTCGCACCTACGTATGACACGGAACTACGTGCCTACCGCTCGCTCCGAGCTGGCCACCGACCACTTTGACTAATGATTCAAGTTAGCCGGACCCTGGCCCGAGAGTAATATTCCCAGGGCCAGCCTCGACTCCCCAGCACAATGACATTCGCCTTCAAGGCCTGGACCCAACCGCCCACCTTGAGCCGCATCCAACCCCCGTCAGGCGCCAACTCACGACTGCCCCTACCACTTAGGCAGTCAAGCTTGTCTCAATCTCCTCATGGGGAGCCTCTGTAAAACACGCGGATATCCACCTTATTACGCATTGACCCGGGGACCGACCCACGCGTCAAAATTGTCCCGTGGCTTGCGCCAGTTGTACTTTGGCTTCCTCGGCCCATTTGTAAAGCCCGTGTGGCTCTCATATAGCATCAAACAAGTTGAACACAAGCGCCCGTATGTGGGCCCCAGTCTTTTACCTACACGACTCGGCATGTATGCCTAATCCCCCTGACCTCAGTAGACACCTCCCAGTCGAAAGCGCACCCACAACTGCGGAATGCTCCTAGCCCTCTACTCACGGCTTCAGACACATACAGACTTTTCTTCAGCATAAAATGAAGGTGTTCGGATTCAATCCGATGTAAATAAACACCGATTGCTTGTGGTCGGTGGGGAAAGACGTCCAGTATATGATTCCCATAATCGCCTGCGCACTCGCACCTGTGGAACCCCTTCTATCGACAAGTCACCCGATCTCTCGAGTCCATGTGCCGCGTCCTGGCGACGCTTCCCCGGTCAACCCTTGGGTCCATGAGTGATTGTCGAGAAATCGACTGGCACACCCGCACCCTGTCCAGCTAACCTACACCCCAATATTTCTTTGGCATTCGACCCTTTTCAACTTTTCGTAAGAGGAGAGTGCCCGGTACTGTCGTGAGAGGCATGCAACAGTAAAGGAGGATACTTGAGATACATCAAACTCCCGTATTTTCCTTCCCCACTGTATTCCAACCTTCACCCCGGTCATCGGCATAAAAACTCCCGCAACAGCAGGTGATAACGCGGAAGCATACGTCGTTACTACACGCGCGCTAACAATCTTAAAACCGAACTCGCACAAAATGATCAAAAGAGAATGTAGTACTATGGCAAGCACGGGTCGAATCCATAGGAAAGAAGAGAATTTTAAAGTTAAAAACTTTGGACTCCTTTGAACGTTGGAAGATTCTTATATTTGAGGGAAACAAATTTGAGTGAGTCTAAACTAAAAGAAAATACGAGTGCATGGAAATAAATCTATCTAAAGAATATGAGAGGGATTGAGGAGAGACATTTAGAAAAGGGAGAGAGAAAAGAGAACATAATTTGTCAAAATAAATTTTATTACTAAAGAAATAAAAATTACAATCTATGAAAAACTAAAAATACAACTTGACATAAACTAATGAAAAAGGAAGAAATAGAGCCAAGATAATGAAGAATAGCGCCGACATCTCCATGCCGAGCCTTGGACGAAGATCGTCCCGTCTTAGGATTAGACACCGTCTTTAGAGCACCGAAGGAAAAGAATCTCCGCCTTGGGATGTTTGGATGAAAATAGAGGAGGGGGAGAGATAGATAGATGAAGAAGAGAGTTTAACAACTAGTGAAACAAAAATAATAAAAATAGGATGAGATTAGAAATGAAATAACTTTAAAACCAAAGAGAATTGGAAGAAGTGGTAAAAATAAAAGTTGAAGATCAGGAAGAGAGTAAGAAGATTTGTGAAGAGTGCAGAGAGAGAAAAAGATGAGAAGGTGGTGAAAATTTAGAAAGAACAGAGGTGTGTTACGCGGATGAACAGTAAAATACTAAAAAACTGAACTGTGAAAAAATGAAAATAACATAAACATAAAGAGGAATTAGAGTAAGTGGTAGAATAAGAAAATCTGGATCTAAGAAAGATGAATAACTTTTATGAAGAGTGCAGAAGGAAAATAGAAGCGGAAGGGCATGAAAACAGAGGAAGAACAGAAGATAGAGCCTTAGATGAACAGTAAAATTACAGGATAGTAACTTGAAAAACGTGAAATAGCTTGAAAATGGAGAGGAATTAGAGGAAGATGAAGAAAAAAAATGTAAAGTATTTAAAAATAAAGAATGTTTATGAAGAAAACAAGAGGAGAAGAAGAACATAAGGGAGAGAGAAATCGGTGACCTAAGGTGAAGATGTGAGAGGGAGAGAAGAATGCCAAAGGAAGCACACACTTTCTCCTCCTTGACATGGGCTATTTATAGGGAAAATTGGGTCAATAGAGGGTGGAGATTGTATCAAAAGGTGATGGATGGCTGGGATTTAGTTAGAAGATGATGCATAGGGGAAAAGAAAAGGAGGTGGGTGATAAGTGTCTATTTTCTATGGTAATTCATCGCATGCACACCATTTTATGTGCATATAATTAGGCAATTATGCATGATCTATCGTTAATCTCAACTTCGCATGTACATTGGACATTTCACGTAAATTAATTAATTTGGTGATTTCATTTAATAAAATAGAGTTGACAGTCATGAACACTAATTCTCCATTGCAAAATTATGAGTAATTGTGATTCATGTGCACATTATGGTAATTTTTATGGATTAAATAGTAATTATGTGTGTGCAGAACACCGAAGATAATTACAAAAAAAGCCGGGGGCAAAATTGGCATCACCACATTGACCAAGTCAAACACAAAAGCACATATTTTGGTTGGAGGAAAAAAAAATTTTAAAAGATTAAAATTGAGGAAAAGAAGCACATATTTTGGTTGGAGGGAAAAGAGAATTCAAAGTTTGAAATAAAGGAGAGAAATGATGAGTCTTGGGAAGGGAGTTGCCCAAAGCCCAAAGAGGGGGTGCCCACCTCCTTTTCCTTTCCCCAATGCATCATCTTCTACCTAAATCTCAGCTATCCATCTCCTTTTGATACAATCTTCACCCTCCATTGACCCAATTTTCCCTATAAATAGCCCATGACAAGGAGGAGAAAGAGTGTGCTTCCTTTGGTAATTTTTCACTCTCTCTCTCCCTCTCACATCTTAGGTCGCCAATTTCTCTCACTTCTGTTCATGTTCTCCTCTTGTGTTCTTCATGAAAGTTCTTCATTTGTAAATGCTCCACAACTTATTCTTCTGCCTCATCTTCTAATTCCTTCCGCTTTGTAAGTTATTTCATGTTTGTCACTATGCTATCATGTTCATCTACGAACTAGTATTTCTCTCTGTTCTTCCTCTTATTTCTCCCCTTTCTGTTCCTCTGCTGCTCTTACTTTCTTCACAAAAGTTCTTTATTTTTATGTGGTCTACAATTTCTTATTCTTTATAAGTCACTAATTCTCTCTAGTTTTTGAGTTATCATTCACTTTTCAACATTCTATCCTTAAAGTTTACTGTTCACCCACAGACACCACCCCCTTTCTTCCTTCAATTGCACCCTCTTCCTCACATTTTCTCTCTCTACGCCCTTCATCAAAGTTCTTCCAATCTTCCTCCTCTTCAACTTCTTCTTCTTTGTCATCCTCTAATTCGTCTTGGTTTCAACGTTATTATAATTTTATTCTTACTCTATTTTTAGAATTTCTATTTTACTCTCTCATCTTCTTCCTTCTTCATCTCCACACAAACCCTTCCACATTCCTCTCTACATTTCTCTCCAAAGCTTATCCTCCACAACTCTCCTTTTACGGCGGTGTGCACATCAAAGCGGGCGACGTTCCAAGGCTCGTGACGTGGACGCCGACGGCTTCTTCATCCCCCTCTTTCCACGGCGATCTTCTTCAAGGCGGAGCGATCCTCTCCAAGGCTCAGCGAGGAGGAGACGACGGCGTTCATCATCCTTCCATGGCTCTAGTTTCTTCACTTTTATCTTAGTTTACATTGGTTGTCATCTCTATTTTCATAGACATTGTACTTTTCAATTCATAGCAATACAAGTTTCATTTTGTGCAATTTTATTTCCTTCTCTTCGTCTCTCTCTCTACCAATTTTCTCTTCTTCAACCCTCCAACGTTCTTTAGTTAGATTTTATTTTAAGCAATTTTATGTTTTTACTTTATCATACTCACTCCATGATTTCCTAAAAAAAAATTACAAGAAGTTTTTCAACTTAACAAAAGTCTTTTCCTCCTCGTGGGATCGAACCGTTCTCACCATTTTACTCAGATTTCTAAATCTTTTAAGTGAGTGAGTGCGGTAAATAATTTTAAATTATGTGTGACACGGTATTTTTAAACGATATTTATCATGCGGCATCAATTTTTGGTGCCGTTGCCGGAGAGACTTATGATTTTTGAGTTGGAAATTTTATGTCTCTTGTGTATATATTTATACTAATTTATCTTATTTTCTTGGTTTTGCAGGAAAACAAAAAAGGAAAAAAAGATAAAATGCTAAAAAAAGGTGAGAGAAATGTGAGGTGAGTTTTTCTTTTCTAAAATAAATATATAAATAAATAAACATTTTGGACGCGGGATTGCGTATCAAGTAAGTCTTCAAACCTATCCTGCTCATTTTGTATTTCATTACATTTTTATGGTTAGATAGGGGTCACAAAAAAAATCACTTGAATTCAATAAATTCTTCATCTCAAGATTAGAAATCACAATATCCATGTTTTAGGTCATACATCATTGAGGATATACTTCTTCTTTGTGTTTAATTTTTTTTATCATTTGTATTATTGAAGATTGCGAGGGCAAGGTGAGTTCTTCCAAACTTCTTCTTGAACACATGCTCATACATATTTGCATAGAACCCCTTGTTTGAATTTGTGGTGTTGCATTTCATTTTAAATTATCTTAAGGGCAAAACCCATAAGTAAAATAAGGTGGGGATTTCATCACCCTTCCTTAGCCCACAAATCACATTCCCCTTGCATCTTTGCATATCCTAAGCCTTAAATAAAATTAAGTAGACATTGGCCCTAGGTTCACACTATGACTCTTGTGCTATTTGGGTTTACCCTCTTGTGGAAACCGGTGTCTAAGGCAAGACGGTCGGACGGCAAACGCCTTAAGCGGGCTAGTGGTTCACTAATTAGGTCCCTACGGAAGTAGGGGGAGCCTCCCACTACCCCACCCCTTACCCGACTGGTGGAAATATTGAGGGTGAACTTAGATTGTACTTTAGCAATTTTGTGAAACCCCATTTATAGGTCTAGGTCACATCTTGGTCATTAGGTAATTTGTGTGTTAACGTGTTTGTGTTTGCATAAAAAAAATAAAAAAAAATAAAACTCCCTCTCTTCTCTCTCTTCATCCTATTTAGTGTAAAAAATAAAAATAAAAATAAAAAATTAAAAATTAAAAAAATGATATTTATGGATCGGCTTTTTAACCAAATTAATTGCTTGACTCAAAATCACTTCATTCCAATGGGCCCAAGCTTCTTTACACCACCTACCTTTCAAGATGATCACTTATGGGCCCAATCGCCCCATTATGTAGGTGAGTACCATACCCAATTTCCATCTTACCCGACCTTCAATGAAAGACCAAATCTTTGGTCGGCCCAACAAGAGAACTCCACACCCATGGCAGCCCAATATCCTTATCATCCCCAAAATGAAGACCAATTTGCTCAATCTTATTTAGGAGACCATATGACATTCTCTCCTCATGAGCAAACATCAACATGCCAAAACCTCCCTACACCTTCTTACACTCCTATCTTTGAGTGGGGAGATCAAAATAATTTCTCTTGGGAAAATTCTCAATGTCAAGCTCCATGCTCTCTTGAGCTAAATTTCCCAACCCAATTTGATCAAAACCAATATGGAGAACATGACACATACTTTCCATCATCTCATTATCAATACGATCCTCAACACATTCATTCTATCCCTCCATACAATGGTTCCAATAATGAAGAAAAACTCAACCAATTGATTCAAATCATTTTGAATAATCAACAAAGCATCGGCTCCCTCCAAACTAAATTGGACCGACTCACAAGAGCCACCTATGAAATGGACCAATTGCCTAACCCCATTGATGAAACCTTTGAAGATCAAGCCCCGCAATTCACCCAACCCAATTATTCTGGCCAACAACCCATGGGTCCTCTGTCACGATAATGAGGGAATTGTGAAAGAATTTTGGGTGACCAGCAAGATGGCTTACAAGATTAAGGAGTCAACACCCATCTATGAGGAGAGCCACAATGAGTCGGTTGAGATCAAGTTGGGGGGTGAATTAAATGATGGATAAAATTGTGCCATTCAAAACTATGAAATTGAGAATATCAATGGCCCAATTGAGGAAGAGCGTAGAAGAGAGGATTGTCTAGTGAAAAATGATGTTGACAAGGTTAGGGAATGTGACCCTCCTCACTTGGAAGAATATCATGAAGGGACCGCATTGGAAGATTTCTCATTTCACCTCACGGTTCCACAATTAGAAAAATTGATTGACATTCTCCCTATGTTAGAACAATGTGAACACATTGACATGGAGAGTGTCATCATTAACTCATGTGAGGAGAAGCATAAAGAAAAAGGTGATGTTGATGTTGCCAACATGTTGAATGATAACACTCATGAGGAAGAGAATGGTGAAGAGCCTTTGAGTGAAAAATGTATTTCCCATTTAGATGTCCCACTTCTGGAGAAGATAACTGATAATCTCATTTTGATAGAAGATATTGATAACGAGGCATCACTTGAAGAAATTGAGAACATCACGCTAAACATCAAAGGCCCATTTGAGGAAATACATGAAGAGGGGGATTGCCTTGTGATTAATAATTTTGTTGATTTAATGGAGATGAATCTTGAATATCCTCCTCCTTTTGATGAGTGTGATGAAGGGGCCCTATTAGAAAATTTCACATTTGATCCGACTTATGATGAAGGGGCCGAACTAGAAAAATTCATATTTAATCTTCCTACCCCCTTATTGGATAAATTGAGTGATAATCTCTATTTGATGGATGGGTGTGATGAAGGGGCCCTGTTGGAAAGGTTTACATTTGGTCTACCCACCCCATTAGTGAAAATTTTGACTGATAAACTTCATTCGATTGATAAGTTTTATAAAAGGGCCTTCTTAGAAACTTTCACATTTGATCTGACCCCTAAGCCCTACCTCATAATGTTTGAATCATTCGACGAGTTAGATTATGGGCTCACACCTCCTTCCCATTTGATTCCCATGCAAGCTAAGCCTCTCCAATATGACACTCTCAAACTTAAGGGGGATATGCTAACTATTTTCACCTTTGATTTAACTCCCTATCAGGAAGATCAATTGATTAGAGCCCTTAATGCTTATGAGGTTATTATTGAGGGGAATGTGGTTAATAATGTCGATCTTCACAAGTCACTAGTGCCCAACCAAATTTCATTAGAGGAAGAAATCAATAAAAGGGTAGTCAGGTGGGTAGATACAGGGCAAACAGACCATTGGTTAGATACTGGGCAAAGGTTCCACCCCGACCTTGATAGATTACTGGCCATTGATAATCACATGATCCATAAAAAAGAAAACTGGCTCACTCACATTGGTAATGTCAAAATCAATAATGTTCGAGACCAGCACATTTTTGGGCCGCATGCACACACATATCATGTTATCTTCAAATGGCATGAATGTTTGAATTTAAAAGAAAATCAGATAACATGGTGGCTAATCATGAAATCAACTTGTTGGTTAATGGGCCTCATTGTGTTTTGCTGAAGACGTTAAACGAAGGGCTTGTTGGGAGGCAACCCAACATTTCTGCTTCTATATTTCAATAAGTCATTTTCATTTTTTGTGTTTGTAGGATTTAATCGCAGCACCGCGAGGAGGTCTGGCGTAAGCCTCGTCTGCCCTGCCCCAGGTTGTACCTTTCCTTCCCAAACATTCATGTGCATTGTTCTTCTCACACACTATTCATATCATCAGAGACGATGCTATTCAAGTTGGGGGTAAGTGTAATTATTGTAAAAATCTCATGCAACTTGCTGCTTCATTTTGTTACAAAAAAACCCAACTAAGTTTTTATGATTCATGCTCTCATTAAAGAGACTCTGGAATAGAAAAGGCTGTGGAGATGGATGATGGAATGATCTTTTATGTCTAGTCATGAAAACTAAGTTAGAATCTCCTAAGGTCTTTTAGTAGAAAAAAATCATTTTCACACTAATGAAATAGGAAGGACAAGCCTTCTGTAATTTGGTCTAGTGTCTGATGCTCTACCCTACCTAGTGAAGAGTTAGACCTGAAAAAAAAAACATGGAAAGTACCCCTGATCTCAATAATCGGGCCTTCTTCTCCTAAGGCAAGAGTTGAGGTTCTCGTCAAACGGTGAAGGGTTGTGCAGCATCATGAGTTTCAAAAAAAAAAGAGAAAAAAATCATAAAAAATGCCCATGATCTTAGTAACCGGTTCTGCTTCTCCTAAGGCAAGAGTTGAGGTTCGTGTCAAACGGTGAAGGGTTGTGCAGTACTATGTGTTAAAAAAAAGAGAGTGAGAGAGAAAAAAAGTGAAGGTTACTGTGATCAAAGCTCTAATCTGGGAGGTAAAGTTGAAGGACACCTAGCTAAAATGACAATATAGAGGATGTAATTGTCCAAACTGTGGATTTAGATTTCACGAGCACAAGTGCTATGAGACTTTGGGAGTATTCTAAGAAAGTTTTAAGCATCTGGTTCTAATCTTATGGCTAGTATGCTTTCATAATTCCAAAGTCCTAATCCATAGTTTATTCTATGAATGACGATCTTACTTTGAGGCATGAAACTTTTAAACTCTTGTTGGTCCCTTATTTTTAATTTGTTTGCATTGCTAAGAGACTAGCAATGAGTAAGTTGGGGGTGTGATAAGTGTCTATTTTCTATAGTAATTCATCGCATGTACACCATTTTATGTGCATATAATTAGGCAATTATGCATGATCTATCGTTAATCTCAACTTCGCATGTACATTGGACGTTTCACGTAAATTAATTAATTTGACGATTTCATTTAATAAAATGGAGTAGAGAGTCATGAATATTAATTCTCCATTGCATAATTATGAGTAATTGTCATTCATGTGCACATTATGATAATTTTTATGGATTAAATCGTAATTATGTGTGCGCAGGACACCGAAGGTAATTACAAAAGAAGCCGGGGGCAAAATTGTCATCACCACTTTGACCAAGTCAAACACAAAAGCACATATTTTGGTTGGAGGAAAAATAAATTTTAAAAGATTAAAATTTAGGAAAAGAAGCACATATTTTGGTTGGAGGGAAAAGAGAATTCAAAGTTTGAAATAAAGGAGAGAAATGATGAGTCTTGGGAAGGGGGTTGCCCAAAGCCCAAAAAGGGGGTGTCCACCTCCTTTTTCTTTCCCCAATACATCATCTTCTACCTAAATCTCAGCCATCCATCTCATTTTGATACAATCTCCACCCTCTATTGACCCAATTTTCCCTATAAATAGCCCATGACAAGGAGGAGAAAGGGTGTGCTTCCTTTGGTAATTTTTCACTCTCCCTCTCCCTCTCACATCTTAGGTCGCCGATTTCACCCACTTCTGTTCATTTTCTCCTCTTGCGTTCTTCATGAAAGTTCTTCATTTTTAAATGCTCTACAACCTATTCTTCTGCCTCTTCTTCTAATTTTTTCCATTTTATAAGTTATTTTATGTTTTTCACTATGCTATCATGTTCATCTATGAACCAATATTTCTCTCTGTTCTTCCTCTTATTTCTCCCCTTTCTGTTCCTCTGCTGCTCTTACTTTTTTCACAAAAGTTCTTTATTTTTACGTGGTCTACAATTTCTTCTTCTTCACAATTTGCTACTTCTCTCTAGTTTTTGAGTTATCATTCACTTTTCAACATTCTATCGTTAGATTTTACTATTCACACGCAGACACCACCCCCTTTCTTCCTTCAATTTCACCCTCTTCCTAACATTTTCTTTCTCTGTGCCCTTCATCAAAGTTCTTCCAATCTTCCTCCTCTTCAACTACTTCTTCTTTGTCATCCTCTAATTCGTCTTGGTTGCAAAGTTATTTCAATTTCATTCTTACTCTATTTTTAGTATTTCTATTTTACTCTTTCATCTTTTTCCTTCTTCATCTCCACTCAAACCCTTCCACATTCCTCTCTACATTTCTCTAAAGCTTATCCTCCATAACTCTTATTTTACGACGGTGTGCACATCAAGATGAGCGATGTTCCAAGGCTCGTGAAGTGGACGGCGACGGCTTCTTTATCCACCTCTTTCCACGGTGATCTCCTTCAAGGCGGAGCGATCCTCTCCAAGGCTCGACGAGGAGGAGATGACGGCATTCATCATCCTTCCATGGCTCTAGTTTCTTCACTTTTTTCTTAGTTTACACTGGTTGTCATCTCTATTTTCATAGACATTGTACTTTTCAATTCATAGCAATACAAGTTTCATTTTGTGTAATTTTATTTCCTTCTCTTCGTCTCTCTCTCTACCAATTTTCTCTTCTTCAACCCTCCAACATTCTTTAGTTAGATTTTATTTTAAGCAATTTTATGTTTTTACTTTATCATACTCACTCAATGATTTCCTAAAAAAAATTACAAGAAGTTTTTCAACTTAACAAAAGACTTTTCTCCTCGTGGGATCGACCCGTTCTCACCATTTTACTCAGATTTCTAAATCTTTTAAGTGAGTGAGTGCGGTAAATAATTTTAAAATTATGTGTGGCACGGCATTTTTAAACGACATTTGTCATGCGGCATCAGTGGGCACCCCCTCCTTGCGCTTTGGGCAACCCCCTTCCCAAGACTCATCATTTCTCTCCTTTATTTCAAACTTTGAATTCTCTTTTCCCTCATTCTTCTCCTCTATTTCAAAATTTGAATTTTCTTTTCCCTCCAACTAAAATATTTTAAATTCTCTTTTCTCTCCAATCAAAATATGTGCTTCTTTGTTTGACTTGGTCAAAGTGGTGATGACAGTTTTACCCCCGGCTTCTCTTACAATTACCTTCAGTGTCCTGCACACACATAATTATAATTTAATCCATCAAAACTATTACAATGTGCACAAATACTCATGATTATGCAATGGAAAATTAATGTTCATGACCCTCAACTCTATTTTATTAAATAAAATCACCAAATTAATTAATTTACGTGAAAGGTCCAATCTACATGCGATGTTGAGATTAACGATGGAACATGCATAATTACCTAATTATATGCACATAAAATGGTGTACATGCGATGAATTATCATAAAAAATGGACACTTATCACACCCTCCAACTTACTCATTGCTAGTCCCTTAGCAATGCAAATAAATTAAAATTTAGGACTAACAAGAGTTTGTAAAATTCATACTCTCATATCCAGCTCTCCCTTCATAGAAATCAACCAAAGATTAGGAATCTGGAATCATTAATGCACACTAGCCTTATGTAGGAACTTAATAGTAAGAATTCAAATCAAAGCTCAATAGCACTTGTGCATGTGTAACTACCAAATCCACAGCTTAGACAATTGCATCCCCCATTCGCTATTCCAAGCAAATACCTTTCAACCCTGCACCTCTTAGATCAGAGCATTAAGTATATTAGCTTTTTGTCTGCCTTATTGCTTTGTCCCTTTGGGATCTTTTATACCACACATGATACTACCCAACCCTTCAGTGCTCCATGTGAACCTCGACTCTTGCCTTAAGAGAAGTAGGCCCGATTTCGCTGATCAAGGTTCCCTTTTCAGTTTTACGCGAACCTCAACACGTCTTAGGCGAAGTAGGCCCGATTACAAAGACTAGGGATATTTTTTATCATATTTTTTCTCTTTTTTTACTTTTTCTTTTTTTATAGTGCCATTGCGCTTATTTGATAGATAATTTGGCAGAAAACTTTGTAAAAAGATCTCTTTTCTTAAGAAGTGTAGAATATCAAACAATATACCCAAAATAGCAGAGGGCTTATCTTGCTTGTTTCATTATTGTGCAACGTGAATTTCTTTTTTCTAAAGTGCACATGAACTTTAAAGGGATTCTTATATCAGTTTTTCATGGCTAGATTGACTAAATTTTCCATCATCCTTCTCCCTAGTCTTTTCTATTCCAGAATTACTTTTAATTTAAGCATGAATCATGAAACTCAAAATGGGGTTTACATCTTTCTACTTTCATGCAACGATGACATGCAAGAAAGAACTCCTATCAGGTTGTGCTATATGCACCATGAAAAAAAAAAATTCTCCCCCCCAACTTGAATGACATTGTCCTCAATGGCATATAGAATTGAAAGTAATAGAACAATGTATCAATAAATACTTCTGAGTAGGAAACAGACAACCGGATATACGGGATGAATCCTCCATCAATGTCATGGACGGCGACGACTTCCTCTCATTGGCCTTGACCTGACTACTAAACCACACTCAAACAAAAACGTCAAACAACAAAAATCTTGGGTTGCCTCCCAGAAGCGCTAAGTTTTCCATCTTTAGCCAGACGCATGCATAGAAGGTGCAAGCTCCATAACCAATTAAGAATGAGCCACCACGTTATCTTATCTGCTTTCAATTTCCAGCATTTGTGCCACGAGAAGACAAGATTATATATGTATGCATGTGGCCCAAAAATGTGCTGGTCTCGAACATTGTTAATTTTAAAATTAGCCATATATGTGAGCCAGTTCTCTTTTTTAAGGGGTATGTAACAATCAATGGCCAGTAATCGTTCAAGATTAGGATGGATCCTTTGCCTAGTATCTATCCATCGGTCTCCTTGTCCTGTATCTACCCATCTGACTACCCCTTTAATGACTTCTTCCTCCAAAGAAACTTGGTCAAAGACAGACAGCTCATGAGCATTAAGGGCCTTAATCAATTGATCTTTCTGACGGGGAGTTAAATTAAAGGTGAATATGGCTGCCACATCCCCCTCAGATCCGAGATTGTCATATTGAAGAGGCTCAGCTTGTAGGGGGGTCAAAGTGGAAGGTGGTGTGAGCCCAAAATCTATCCCATCTGATGAGTCAAACTTTATGGGGTAGGGCTCAAGGGTTAGATCAAATGTGAAAGTTTCTAAGAAGGCCCCTTCATCAAACTCATCAATCGAATGAAGTTTACCAATCAAACTTTCCAGTAATGGAGTGGATAGACCAAAATGTAAACCTTTCCAATAAGGCCCATCAATTACATTAAGAATATCAATCAAATGTTCTAATGGTGAGGTGGAAAGATCAAATGTTAATTTTTCCAGCCCGAACCCTTCATCATAGGTCAGTTCAAATGTGAATTTTCCTAAGAGGGTCCCTTCATCACACTCATCAATAGGAGGAGGATGTTCAGAATTCATCTTCATTAAATCAACAAGATTATTATCCACAAAGCACTCCCCCTCTTCATGCGTTTCCTCAAATGGGCCTTTGATGTTTGGAGTGATGTTCTCAATTTTTTCAAGTGAATCCTCATTATCAATATCTTATAAAATGAGATTATCAGTTTTGTTCTCCACAAGTGGGGCCTCTAAATGAAAGATGAATTTTTCACTCAAAGGCCCTTCACCATTCTCTTCCTCATGAGGGTTATCATTCAACATATCTGCAACATCAACTTTACCCGCTTCTTTATGTTTTTCCTCACATAAGTTAATGATGGCACTCTCCACATCAAAGTGTTCACATTGTTCTATCATAGGGAGAATGTCAATCAATGCTATTAATTGTGGGACCGTGAGATGAAATGAGAAATCTTCCAATGCGGTCCTTTCATGATATTCTTCCAAGTGAGGAGGGTCACATTCCAATACCTCATCATCATCATTTTTAACTAGATAACCCTCTTTTCTACATTTTTCCTCAATTGGGCCATTGATATTCTTAATCTCATAATTTTGAATGACATCTTTTGACACATCATTTAATTCACCCCCCAACTTATCTTCAACTAACTCATTGTGTCTCTCCTCATAAATGGGTGTGGACTCCTTACTCAAATAAGCCATCTTGCTAGTCACCCCAAATTCTCTTTGATGTAATTGTTCCTCAATTCCCTCATTACCATGATCAAGAGTTTCATTTCAACAAGGGAACCACGGGTTGTTGGAAAGAATAAATGTGTTGGGTGAATTGAGAGACTTGATCTTTAAAGGTTTCATCAAGGGGGTTAGGAAATTGGTGCATTGACAATTCATGTGTGGCTCTTGTGAGTTGGTCCACTTTGGTTTGGAGGGAGCCAATGCTTTGTTGATTATTCAAGATGATTTGAATCAATTGATTGAGTTTTTCTTCATCATTGGGACCATTGTATGGAAGGGTGGAATGGATGTGTTGAGGGTCGTATTGATAAGGGACAAATGTGTCATATTCTCCATATTGATTTTGATCAAATTGGGTTTGGAGATTTGGCTCGGGAGGGCATGGAGCTTGATCTTCAGGATTTTCTCAAGAGAAATTATTTTGATCTCCCCACTCAAGGATCGGGGTGTAAGAAAGTATATGGAGGTTTAGGCATGTTGAAGCATGTTCATGACGAAGGAATGACATATGGTCCCCTAAATAGGATTGAGCAAATTGGTCCTTGTTTTGGGGAAGAAAATGATATTGAGCCACCATACGTGTGGAGTTTTCTTGTTGGGCTGACCAAAAATATGGGCTTTCATTGAATTGGGTGGAAGATGGGTGGTGGGTCGGGTACTCACCTACATAATGGGCCGGTCGGGTCCATGTGTAATCATCTTGAAAGATAGGTAGTTGTTGACACCCGTTTTAACCCGTAAGTTACGTCATTTCTCTTATTCATCATTTTTGATGTCCCGAATTACCAATTATTTTGGTGCCTTTCTTGGATAGATTTCGAGCCCATTTTTACCATTTCATATCCTTTGAGTCTTGGAGATCATGATTTTCTAGAGTCCCTGGAGCTTATCTTATCAAATTCTGGCTTCTAAGTCGACTTTCGGCCCATTTAGGCCGGCTTCCCTCAAGTAATCGGCTCTCTCCCACTGTGTATGTAGCGACCCGGATTCCGGATACCCGGTGCACCCGGTATAAATACCGAATACACGTGATACCACATGGGACCCGCGAGGCCTCCCAAGCGCGGGAAAGCGCCGAAGGGATAAAAGGCATGTATAGAGTACATTGAAGCCACAGAGATATAACAGTAAGCAAGTAAATTTCATTAGATTGGATTGCTAAAGTAGCAGAAATAAAATTACAGCTTCATTAATAAATTTTTAACAATTAAACACAGAGTCCAGCCCAAAGGAAAGACAACAAGTCTAGCACAGTACAGTACGACAGAAAGAAACGTACACAGAAGTCGGGAGAAACCCGACGCAGGTACGGCTGGCAGCTACAACAGCAAGCGAGCGCTCCACCAAGAACAGCAGAGGCAGACGGCAAAACCCACCTGAAAAGCAGCAGGGGTGAGTCTCAACAGAAACTCAGTAGGGGTCACGCGGATCCCCACTGGAAAACGCACAAAGCAAAAGCAACGGAAGCAGCAACAAACGCAGCAAGAACAGCAACGTAGCAAAGCAGGAAAGCTACACTACAAAGCTGTAAAGGAACAGCCGGGAAGCAGGAGTAGGGAACACGCAGGAGAGGGTGAGAACCCGCACCAAACAAGCGGTTGCTGAACTAACCTCAGCGCCCCAAACTACTCCAAACAAAAGGCAGCAGATGGATGACCCTAAACTCACACAGAAGGGTACACCAATCCGACAACCAGCCCCAAACAATCCAGGTCTAGACAAGACCTAGACAGACGCCAAACAAACATGTACACGACCGAAAACATCGTGCACACAGCCCCACGCACGAACAGAACACCGTGCGGACAACAAAACACTGACCCCGAGTGCAGCCACGAACGGGCAACTCGCAAAGGTCACAACGCGCAAGAAAACGCGAAAGCTACGCGTCACGTGACGGAAGCACCCCCTTAGAAAGCCAGCTGCGTCCACTGACGTCTTACGCCGCACCTTAAGTGTCTCACCTACAGTACTGCTGTAACAACAGCAGAGATGTAGACACCAGCTGAACCAAACAGGAACAACAAAACAAGTAACTAGTCAGGGTCACGCCCGTCGACGTAAGTCCTCCATCCCTGACCACGTGTGCACACACTGACTCTAGCCCAAAGCCAGGTCCTCTAGCTAGTATTCTCCCTCGGTAGGACGCTACCGTATGGCCAGGAGCCCGCGGAACCAGCTACAACCGCTCAATGGGAAACACTCCTCTGCTTTCCGCAAGCAGGACGGCACTCAACAGACCTTAGAGCAACAACAAGTGGAGGCTTCACACGACACAGAAGCTCGAACACAAGTGCCGAAGTACAAACGGGCGACCACGCCCCTCAACACGTACTTCGAGGCACCAAATGGAAGCATCGCCACTGCCGACAACTCAGGACAAGCAACTAGACCTCCTACGCAACGATCCTTGAGTCAAACGACTAAACGGCAAGATCGTCACAACCAGCGGAACAAGCCGCCAATCGGTCTAATCCTAAGCCAAAGAAACCACGCTCCGCAGAAAACAACACACGGAGACCTGAGGGAAACATCAAGAACCCTCAGCACAGCTGGACATGCAAACCGAGGTAGAACGACACCTCGAAGCATCCAGAAGCAGTGTCTCGGACAGGACAGAACCGCCAAGACACGCGCAAACAAGGTCACACGTCAACCACTGGGTCAAACCGGGTTGACCGAAACCAAACAACAACAGCATACAAGAGTAGGATCAAGAGTCCTACCACAAGTAAGAAGACTCCTGGCTACCTTACAACGTAGTCTTAACCCTCATAGGACGTCGGAAGACATCCACAGGACAACGGGCAGACCACTAGGCCAAGCCAAGACACACAGAATCATCGGGCGGAAAACCAAGGCACAAGGAAGTAACGCTCCAGCTTTAGACCGCTACTAGAAAGTGACGGTCTAGACCATAGCCGTTATTTCCCAAACGACGGACGGACTCGGGCCGTCACACACCACCCTGATAACCTACAAAACCACGCAAAAGCCAAGTAACGCACGGCTCTAGGCGCGTTACAAGCAAACGACGCACGGGGTCCCCACCGTCACATCCAACGGTGCAGCAAACCCAAACCAACGTGAAGTAACGCGCGACGCCAGGCGCGTTACTCACAAGCGACGCGGCAGGAGAGGGCCGTCGCATTCCAAACGACGCGCAGGGGCCCATCCGTTACATCCAACGGCATAGCCACCCTCACCCCAACACGACAGCAAACGACGGACGGAGGCATGCGCGTTACTCACAAACGACGCACAGGGGCTCCACCGTCGCTTCCAACGGGACAGCCACCTAACCTCGTCCACGCAGAATGTAATGGCCAGGGGCAGGCGTGTTACACTCAAACAACGCACAAGGGCTCGACCGTTAGAGGCAACGCCTCAACGAGTTAAACGTCAGTCAACGGAAAGTAACGGCCTGGGCAAGGCGCGTTATTTCCATCTAACGCGCTGGGTCAAGTGCGTTAGACCAACCGACTGAACCCCCAAAGAAAACACAAAACGAAAGTAACGGCCAGGCACTGGCGCGTTACACGGGAATGACGCACCACCCTCGGGCCGTCACTCACCCAGAAGCGGAAGAACTCAAAATAACACAGACCAAACGACGGTCAGTCGTAGGGCCGCTAAATCAAGTAACGGTTGCTGGCATGACCGCTACTTCGGTCACGGCGGGAAAACATAGGAATGGCCGGATCGGCCCGTTCCACGCCCCATTCACGCCGAAACGCAGGGGAAACACACCGCAACGACAAAAGACAACACCAAGGGGCTCCAAACCCCACATGCACGCACAAAAACGCAAGATTCGGGCAATTTTACCAAATCAACCCTAAATGGGTCACCGAGGTTCCCGGGCTTCTACCGGCCTCGAATGAACACCAAATCGCACGAAATCAACGTGGATGGGATTCTAACATCCCGACGGTCATTTAGAAACTAACTGAACCGCAAACGGTCACCGTTTACCGGCCGACCCTAAAAACTACGAAAATCACGGTTTAGGCAAAACAAGCCCAAACGCGCTCGTTTCCTAGCCGAACGCCGTGCAATGGCAGGGAAAACGAAGATGGAGAAGCAAGGATCCGTCACCCTACCTCCACCGAAGAAACCGTGCCCCGAAGGGACTAAACCACGCCGAAAACCACTCGCGAACCGATTTCACCGGCTTTGAATCCACCGATCGGGATCGCGCCAGAATCGATCCGATCCTCGCTCCATCGCGCATCCAACCAGCTCCACGGCTTCACCGCCTCGCCCACCTACGCCTCCGTCTGCAGCCGGAGCCGGAAAGGGGAGAGAACGAGAGAGAACGGGAGAGAGAGGGACGGTCGCGCGAATGAGAAGGAAAGAGAGAAAGAAAAAAGAAAAAGAAAGAAATTAGGAAATTTTCCTAATTTCCGAAAATTCTGAAAATGCGCCGAAAATGCACAAATTCAGAAAAATACGCAAAAATAGTCGAAACGACCGGCTCGAAGAGTACATCGTCGCTGTAGCATCCACGAGCTCGAGAATCGACAAACAAACTTACCGTAGGGTTCCGTAACTAGTACGTGAGAAAAACCCACACGGCTCGTCAACTCAACTCGGAAGCCACGAAAGCGAACCGAAACTCAACGAAACCAATCCGAAAGAGATCCGAAAGATCCAACAAGATCCGTAAAAGATCCATCAAGATCCAGGGCATTACATCCTCCCCTCCTTTAAGAAATTTCGCCCTCAAAATTAAGGACTAGCAAAGGAGAAGCAAGGGAGAGCAACCCAACAACACAAATCTCGGAAAACACAGCTCAGAGGAACACCGTCAGACCACAATTACAGGTACACACTCTAGCTTCCAAGACAGCAAGTCTACAGCACGAGTACGGCACCAAAGTGAACACATCTGACACCTCCGAAGCAAGGGCAACGTCGTTTACGTCTCATAGGGCAAGAGACACGACAGCCACAACAATCGAGAACCAACACCGAAAAACACAATAACAACACGGCAAGCAGCAGCTTACACAAGGAGACACAGTCCTCACAGCTGACAGCTCGACCACATCATCGGCTCCAGTGCCAAAGGCAACAGGGAACACCTGGCACACAGAACACCAACGACAACAACACCACTGGACCACAAGCACAATCACGTCAGCACTCACTCAGATATCACATCTGATCAAGTCGCAAGCTAACTCCAAGGAAAAAGAGTACAGCGAAGCTAACTGACAAGACAATGGTCCAAAGGCAAGGACACAAAATCATAAAGAAACAGCGCTCAAACAACACAACGGCAACACCTGCAGAACTCTGGCTCCGCACAACACGCAGGACCAAAGAAACACATCTGCAAGCGGGGTCACAACAAGGCACAAGAACAGCTGAGCACACGACCACACAAGAACGGGTTATGCATCAGACTGCTCACCAAGAGAAGACCCACAACAACAAGAAACGACAACAATCTCGGGGAACGTAACTCAAGGACTAGCAACACGCCTCAAGAGCACAACACCTAAGAAAGAAAACACAGAGCATAAGGGTACTTAATCAGCAAGGAATGCTAACCAATTCCCCAACACTCACAAATGCCAATGCCAACACAAGAAAACCACAAACAAAGGCACGGCAACCGACAACATCAAGGCACAAGAAGCCAAGACGGAGTCACATCGAGAAAGAAAGGACTTCTCGACAAACGGGTAGCCAACCCACACACTTCAGCTGCACTCTCAACAACGTGCACAGGCAACAGAATAACATCGGTAATCGCATCTCAGCACACACCAGCGCCATCGCAATCAACAAGATCGCAATTCACACGCCACGAGCACCGATCCAACGAATAGCCGAACACAAGGAGCCTAAGTGCAACAAAAAAAGAGCACCAGCTTCAGCGCAAAGCACAAGGAAAGCATCAATCTCAGTTTACCATCACGTCCTGACACAATAAATGAGCCTTCACAATACATCGGCCGTTAGACACAGCACGACAATTACGGTACACAACAGCTCTTAACGCCATCATGGAGTCCAAAGCCAAGCAACCGTACAACAAGGAGTAGATCAGACTCAAAATAAAGCTGTCTACACTTAAGCAGACACAGGACAAGGCAGCACTAAGACAACAATTCCAAGGCAAACTTCGGAAAAGCATCACCACGAAAGACGAGAAGCAACAAGCTCAACAACAACAGCTCACTAGGAAGGGAAAATCCTAGGTTCGCTCGAGCAACTTCTCAATCGAGGCAACACGATAATCGAAACAACGAAAACAACAATGCATCAGAAGCTAAGCAGACTCAAGCCGAGACAACCAAAGCAACGTAAGAACGTGCATGGCCATCACACCAACGCTAAAAGTCATAAGCTACCTGAGCAAAATACAGAAAACAGCTCGAACAATGCACAGCAGGTTCATGCCAACCGACAAACACTGCCAAGTGCAACACGATCGAGACCAACTTCAAAACGAACGAAGCACATCGTCACATCCAGACGAGAGCAAAAAAACCATCTCGTACAGTGCCAATCAAGCACGTACAAGACCACACGCGAGAAGCACCGCGATAAACCATCGCAACACCTACGCCAGCAAGAGACTGTACTGGGCCTAAGGACTCTGGAAACTGTATATCTCGGATTCCCATGTACTTCACACAACAACGCTCTGATAGCTCAGAAAAGAAACTCCGAACATCTCAGAACACTGCTCTGATACCACCTGTAGCGACCCGGATTCTGGATACCCGGTGCACCCGGTATAAATACCGAATACACGTGATACCACATGGGACCCGCGAGGCCTCCCAAGCGCGGGAAAGCGCCGAAGGGATAAAAGGCATGTATAGAGTACATTGAAGCCACAGAGATATAACAGTAAGCAAGTAAATTTCATTAGATTGGATTGCTAAAGTAGCATAAATAAAATTACAGCTTCATTAATAAATTTTTAACAATTAAACACAGAGTCCAGCCCAAAGGAAAGACAACAAGTCTAGCACAGTACAGTACGACAGAAAGAAACGTACACAGAAGTCGGGAGAAACCCGACGCAGGTACGGCTGGCAGCTACAACAGCAAGCGAGCGCTCCACCAAGAACAGCAGAGGCAGACGGCAAAACCCACCTGAAAAGCAGCAGGGGTGAGTCTCAACAGAAACTCAGTAGGGGTCACGCGGATCCCCACTGGAAAACGCACAAAGCAAAAGCAACGGAAGCAGCAACAAACGCAGCAAGAACAGCAACGTAGCAAAGCAGGAAAGCTACACTACAAAGCTGTAAAGGAACAGACGGGAAGCAGGAGTAGGGAACACGCAGGAGAGGGTGAGAACCCGCACCAAAAAAGCAGGTGCTGAACTAACCTCAGCGCCCCAAACTACTCCAAACAAAAGGCAGCAGATGGATGACCCTAAACTCACACAGAAGGGTACACCAATCCGACAACCAGCCCCAAACAATCCAGGTCTAGACAAGACCTAGACAGACGCCAAACAAACACGTACACGACCGAAAACATCGTGCACACAGCCCCACGTACGAACAGAACACCGTGCAGACAACAAAACACTGACCCCGAGTGCAGCCACGAACGGGCAACTCGCAAAGGTCACAACGCGCAAGAAAACGCGAAAGCTACGCGTCACGTGACGGAAGCACCCCCTTAGAAAGCCAGCTGCGTCCACTGACGTCTTACGCCGCACCTTAAGTGTCTCACCTACAGTACTGCTGTAACAACAGCAGAGATGTAGACACCAGCTGAACCAAACAGGAACAACAAAACAAGTAACTAGTCAGGGTCACGCCCGTCGACGTAAGTCCTCCATCCCTGACCACGTGTGCACACACTGACTCTAGCCCAAAGCCAGGTCCTCTAGCTAGTATTCTCCCTCGGTAGGACGCTACCGTATGGCCAGGAGCCCGCGGAACCAGCTACAACCGCTCAATGGGAAACACTCCTCTGCTTTCCGCAAGCAGGACGGCACTCAACAGACCTTAGAGCAACAACAAGTGGAGGCTTCACACGACACAGAAGCTCGAACACAAGTGCCGAAGTACAAACGGGCGACCACGCCCCTCAACACGTACTTCGAGGCACCAAATGGCAGCATCGCCACTGCCGACAACTCAGGACAAGCAACTAGACCTCCTACGCAACGATCCTTGAGTCAAACGACTAAACGGCAAGATCGTCACAACCAGCGGAACAAGCCGCCAATCGGTCTAATCCTAAGCCAAAGAAACCACGCTCCGCAGAAAACAACACACGGAGACCTGAGGGAAACATCAAGAACCCTCAGCACAGCTGGACACGCAAACCGAGGTAGAACGACACCTCGAAGCATCCAGAAGCAGTGTCTCGGATAGGACAGAACCGCCAAGACACGCGCAAACAAGGTCACACGTCAACCACTGGGTCAAACCGGGTTGACCGAAACCAAACAACAACAGCATACAAGAGTAGGATCAAGAGTCCTACCACAAGTAAGAAGACTCCTGGCTACCTTACAACGTAGTCTTAACCCTCATAGGACGTCGGAAGACATCCACAGGACAACGGGCAGACCACTAGGCCAAGCCAAGACACACAGAATCATCGGGCGGAAAACCAAGGCACAAGGAAGTAACGCTCCAGCTTTAGACCGCTACTAGAAAGTGACGGTCTAGACCATAGCCGTTATTTCCCAAACGACGGACGGACTCGGGCCGTCACACACCACCCTGATAACCTACAAAACCACGCAAAAGCCAAGTAACGCACGGCTCTAGGCGCGTTACAAGCAAACGACGCACGGGGTCCCCACCGTCACATCCAACGGTGCAGCAAACCCAAACCAACGTGAAGTAACGCGCGACGCCAGGCGCGTTACTCACAAGCGACGCGGCAGGAGAGGGCCGTCGCATTCCAAACGACGCGCAGGGGCCCATCCGTTACATCCAACGGCATAGCCACCCTCACCCCAACACGACAGTAAACGACGGACGGAGGCATGCGCGTTACTCACAAACGACGCACAGGGGCTCCACCGTCGCTTCCAACGGGACAGCCACCTAACCTCGTCCACGCAGAATGTAATGGCCAGGGGCAGGCGCGTTACACTCAAACAACGCACAAGGGCTCGACCGTTAGAGGCAACGCCTCAACGAGTTAAACGTCAGTCAACGGAAAGTAACGGCCTGGGCAAGGCGCGTTATTTCCATCTAACGCGCTGGGTCAAGTGCGTTAGACCAACCGACTGAACCCCCAAAGAAAACACAAAATGAAAGTAACGGCCAGGCACTGGCGCGTTACATGGGAATGACGCACCACCCTCGGGCCGTCACTCACCCAGAAGCGGAAGAACTCAAAATAACACAGACCAAACGACGGTCAGTCGTAGGGCCGCTAAATCAAGTAACGGTCGCTGGCATGACCGCTACTTCGGTCACGGCGGGAAAACATAGGAATGGCCGGATCGGCCCGTTCCACGCCCCATTCACGCCGAAACGCAGGGGAAACACACCGCAACGACAAAAGACAACACCAAGGGGCTCCAAACCCCACATGCACGCATAAAAACGCAAGATTCGGGCAATTTTACCAAATCAACCCTAAATGGGTCACCGAGGTTCCCGGGCTTCTACCGGCCTCGAATGAACACCAAATCGCACGAAATCAACGTGGATGGGATTCTAACATCCCGGCGGTCATTTAGAAACTAACTGAACCGCAAACGGTCACCGTTTACCGGCCGACCCTAAAAACTACGAAAATCACGGTTTAGGCAAAACAAGCCCAAACGCGCTCGTTTCCTAGCCGAACGCCGTGCAATGGCAGGGAAAACGAAGATGGAGAAGCAAGGATCCGTCACCCTACCTCCACCGAAGAAACCGTGCCCCGAAGGGACTAAACCACGCCGAAAACCACTCGCGAACCGATTTCACCGGCTTTGAATCCACCGATCGGGATCGCGCCAAAATCGATCCGATCCTCGCTCCATCGCGCATCCAACCAGCTCCACGGCTTCACCGCCTCGCCCACCTACGCCTCCGTCTGCAGCCGGAGCCGGAAAGGGGAGAGAACGAGAGAGAACGGGAGAGAGAGGGACGGTCGCGCGAATGAGAAGGAAAGAGAGAAAGAAAAAAGAAAAAGAAAGAAATTAGGAAAATTTCCTAATTTCCGAAAATTCTGAAAATGCGCCGAAAATGCACAAATTCAGAAAAATACGTAAAAATAGTCGAAACGACCGGCTCGAAGAGTACATCGTCGCTGTAGCATCCACGAGCTCGAGAATCGACAAACAAACTTACCGTAGGGTTCCGTAACTAGTACGTGAGAAAAACCCACACGGCTCGTCAACTCAACTCGGAAGCCACGAAAGCGAACCGAAACTCAACGAAACCAATCCGAAAGAGATCCGAAAGATCCAACAAGATCCGTAAAAGATCCATCAAGATCCAGGGCATTACAGTGTAGTTCTGAAAGTGGTCCTTTTTCATCTCCTTTTGTCCCTATATTCAAAAGGTTGTCTTCACTAAAGTTGTTCCTCTCTCAATGGTCTACAATTTCTTCTTCTACACCATTGGCCAGTTCTGCCCCGTTTGTGAGCTATTTGCATTTTTCCGGCGTGCTACGCTGTTCAGAATTCTTTCTCTCTCTTCTAACACCATTTTATCCCTCTTCTGATCATTTTCTCATCTTGCTTTCTTCATGAAAGTTGTTCCTCTCTCAGTTATCTACAATTTCTTCTTCTACCACTTTTGCTAGTTCTACCCCGTTTGAGAGATACGCTTCAATTTCCAAAGTCGCGTACAGTCTATCCAAAATCTTCCTCCATCGGTGTGAAGGTCTAGTGTAGATGCGTCACAGCACATGTATCGTAAGACCGTCAGAGCACATGTGATGGTCTAGTATAGGTGCGTCACATCCAAATTTGCCCGAAATCACCTCGTTTGACCCCTAGAGCGTGGCGGTCCTACCCTAGACCGTCATAGCACATGTGGTGGTCCTACGATAGACCGTTACACACAGTTGAGAGTCTAATTTATGATGGACTCTGCCCCGAAAACTGCGCGGTGAGCCTATCTTGCAGAGCCTATAACTTCTTCAATTCTTATCCAAATTGATCTCCGTTTTTTCCTACTTCTAGCCCTTTGTATTATCTTGAATTTGGTTCATAGAAATCAAATTTTCATTGGCTATATCTCTCGGTATCGGGGTCGCAAGATCGGGATTTAAGCATCCTGGTACAACTAAAACTCTATTTTCTAGTACGACGGGGCTACCTTCCAAGAGCCATATCTTCTACAATCCTCCTCCTAATTGATCCCCGTTTGTTCATATCTCTTGTCTTTAGTAGTATCTCGAGTTTGATCCAGAGAACTCGATTTATCTTGGACTATATCTCTGGGAATCGTGATAAGAAGATGGGGCTTTCTTGCAAAACTCTATAAAAACTGCCCAATTCACAGTCGCGACGGGGGGGCTCTTTCTTGGTTCGGGGCGAAGCCATGCTGCAATTCCAACTCACAACTTCAACCTTGGCTTGAAGAGGGAAGTATTAGGTTTTCATTGCATCCTTCTGGGCTTGATTTCATGATCTATATTCTTAGTTCTCTTCCTCTCAAAATCACAAATCATCACAATTTTTTGCACTTTTCTGCTACATATGTGTTTTCCCCCATTTTGCATCGATGATTTCTCTCTATTCTCTCAATCAAATCTCGTGATTTTAAATCTCATGCATGCACAATACACACACCTATTATTTCCACCCTTCCACAGGGGTTAAAAACCTCCCCCCGGTGAGTTTGCCCTCAATTTCTACCCCTATTTTATCACTGCGGGATTGATGCTACACATGCATGTTCTAATGGGTTTTTTATCCTTTTTTTGGCTTTATTTTGTAGGAGAGCATGAATACAACGTGAGGCCCTCGTCCTCTAGCCGGCTGGAAGGAGAGGAGGTTTGAATCCACAAGTTCCCCGCACCCCTTTTCAAGCGCGATCAAGTCTTTAAGTTCCAAGGTACACGGCGCCGTTCTTTCCACTTCTTCATCCTTTGGCATTATTGGAACATTGGTGGCGATCACGGTTAGTATTTCTCATCCTTTCATCCCCCTTGTCTTTGATTCACATGTTTATGCATGTATGTATTTAAAGGGGGCGGGATAGGAATCTAATTAAAACAAATCTACAGTAGTGTAAAGGAGGTTGGGCCCATTTGGATGAATTGATTTTGGGTCAAGCAGTCAGTTTGATTAAAAACCCGATCCATGGATATGATTTTTTTGTTTGATTTTTATTATATATATATATATATATATTTAACACTAACTAGGATGAAGAGAGAGAAGAGGAGGATTTTTTTCTTTTGCTGACTCTTTTTTTTTTATTTTTATGCAAACACAAACAAGTTAACACACAAATTGCCTAATGACCTAGATGTGACCTAGACCTACAAATGGAGTTTCACAAAATGATTAAAGTGTAACTTAAGTTCACCCTCAATATTTTCACCGGCCAGGTAAGGGGTGGGGTAGTGGGAGGCTCCTCCTACTTTCGTAGGGACCTAATTAGAGAACCACTAGCCCGCTTAAGGCGTTTGTCGTCCGACCGTCTTACCTTAGGCACCAATTTTCACAATAGGGTAAACCCAAATAGCACAAGAGCCATAGTGTGAACCTAGGGCCAATGTTTACTAAATTTTATTTAAGGCTTAGGACATGCAAAGATGCAAGGGGAATGTGATTTGTGGGCTAAGAAATGGTGATAAAATCCCCACCTTATCTTGCTTATTGGTTTTGCCCTTAAGATAATTTAAAATTAAATGCAACCCCACAAATTCAAACAAGAGGTTCTATGCAAATATGTATGAGCATGTGTTCACGAAGAAGTTTGGAAGAACTCACCTTGCCCCCGTAATATTCAATAATGCAATTGACAAAAAAAAATTAAACACAAAGAAGAAGTATATCCTAAATGATGCATGACCTAAAATATGGAACTGTGGGTGCTACTCTTGCAATGAATGATTTTATTGAAGTTCAAGTGATTTTTTTTAATTTTTTTTAATGAACCTATCTAAGCACAAGATATGTAAAATGGAAAAATAAAATTAGAATGAAAAAGGGAAAGTTTGGATACTTACTTGAAAAGTGATCCCTCATTATTTTTTTAAATTGAATGACAAAATCAAAAGATGAAAGAAAGAAAGACAAACTTACCTTTGATTTTTAAAAAAAATTCTTTTTTTTCTAAAAACAAGAAAGAAAAGAGAGCTTTATTAGTACACTATAAATACAATGAAAACAAAGTTCTTAAATCAAAAATCATCATTCTTCCCCGACAACGGCGCCAAAAAATGATAATGCGGAAGCGTACGTTGTTACTACATGTGCGCTAACAATCTTAAAACCAAACTCGCACAAAATGATCAAAAGATAATGTAGTACTATGACAAGCACGGGTCGAATCCATAGGAAAGAAGAGATTTTTAAAGTTAAAAACTTTGGACTCCTTTGAACGTTGGAAGATTCTTATATTTGAGGGAAACGAATTTGAGTGAGTCTAAACTAAAAGAAAATATGAGTGCATGGAAATAAATCTATCTAAAGAATATGAGAGGGATTGAGAAGAGAAATTTAGAAAAGGGAGAGAGAAAAGAGAACACAATTTGTCAAAATAAAGTTTATTGCTAAAGAAATGAAAATTGCAATCTATGAAAAACTAAAAATACAACTTGACGTAAACTAATGAAAAAGGAAGAGATAGAGCCAAGATAATGAGGAATAGCGCCGCCGTCTCCATACCGAGCCTTGGAAGAAGATCACCTCGCCTTAGGATTAGACACCGCCTTTAGAGCACCGAAGGAAAAGAATCTCCACCTTGGGATGTTTGGATGAAAATAGAGGAGGGGGAGAGATAGATAGATGAAGAAGAGAGTTAAAAAACCAGTGAAATAGAAATAATAAAAATAGAATGAGATTAGAAATGAAATAACTTTAAAACCAAAGAGAATTGGAAGAAGTGGTAAAAATAAACGTTGAAGATCAGGAAGAGAGTAAGAAGTTTTATGAAGAGTGCAGAGAGATAAAAAGATCAGAAGGTGATGAAAATTTGGGAAGAACAGAGGTGTGCTGCGAGGATGAACAGTGAAATGCTAAAAAATTGAACTGTGAAAAAATAAAAATAACTTAAACACAAAGTGGAATTAGAGGAAGTGGTAGAAGAAGACAATCTAGATCTAATAAAGATGAAGAACTTTTATGAAGAGTGCAGAAGGAAAATAGGAGCAGAAGGGCATGAAAACTGAGGAAGAACAGAAGATAGAGCCTTGGATGAACAGTAAAATTATAGGATAGCAACTTGAAAAACGTGAAATAGCTTGTAAATGGAGAGGAATTAGAGGAAGATTAAGAAGAAGAAATTGTAAAGCATTTAAAAACAAAGAAAGTTTATGAATAAAGTAAGAGGATAAGAGGAACATAAGGGAGAGAAATCGGTGACCTAAGGTGAAGATGTAAGAGGGAGAGAAGAATGCCAAAGGAAGCACACCCTTTCTCCTCCTTGACATGGGCTATTTATAGGGAAAATTGAGTCAATAAAGGGTGGGGATTCTATCAAAAGGAGATGGATGGCTAGAATTTAGTTAGAAGATGATGCATGGGGGAAAGGAAAAGAAGGTGGGCACCCCCTCCTTGGACTTTGGGTAACCCCCTTCCCAAGACTCAGCATTTCTCTCCTTTATTTCAAACTTTGAATTCTCTTTTCCCTCCAACCAAAATATGTGCTTCTTCTCCTCTATTTCAAACTTTGAATTTTCTTTTCCCTCCAACAAAAATATTTTGAATTCTCTTTTCTCTCCAACCAAAATATGTGCTTCTTTGTTTGACTTGGTCAAAGTGGTGATGATAGTTTTACCCCCGACTTCTCTTACAATTACATTCAGTGTCTTGCACACACATAATTATAATTTAATCCATCAAAATTATCACAATATACACAAATGCTCATGATTATGCAATGGAGAATTAATGTTCATGACCCTCAACTCTATTTTATTAAATAAAATCACCAAATTAATTAATTTGCGTGAAAGGTCCAATCTACATGAGAAGTTGAGATTAACGATGGAACATGCATAATTGCCTAATTATATGCACATAAAACGGTGTACATGCGATGAATTACCATAGAAAATGGACACTTATCAGCAGGTAAATCAAAATGATGAAGGATGTTTTATAAGTCAAGCCAAATATATCAAGGAGCTGATGAAAAGGTTTGACATGACAAACTGTAAGACTATTGCAACTCCTATAGGGACAACTACATCACTGGATGTAGATGAAAAAGGTAAATTGATGGATGCAAAGAACTATAGAGGTATGATTAGCTCATTACTCTACTTAATTGCATCTAGACCAGACATCCAGTTTAGTGTTTGCCTGTGTGCTCATTTTCAGGCTAGTCCTAGAGAATCTCACTTGACTACCGTCAAGCGTATCTTTAGATACCTTGCTGGGACTCAAGAACTAGGATTATGGTATCCGTCATCTTGTGATCTTTCTCTCATTTCTTATTCAGATGCGGACTATTCTAGATGCAAGCTAGATCACAAGAGCACAAGTGGATATTTCCAATTTCTGGGCGGGTGTTTGGTCTCTTGGGCCTCCAAGAAATAACACTCGGTTGCCCTCTCTACTGCAGAGGCAAAATATGTCGCTGCAGGGAGTTGTGGCACTCAAGTGTTATGGATTAAACACCAACTCCAAGACTACTTAGTGGATCTTGGTTGTGTCCCGATTTTATGTGATAACACAAGTGCAATCAATCTTACAAAAAATCCAGTCTTGCACTCTAGGAAAAAACACATTGATATAAGACATCACTTTATTAGAGATGAAGTCCTTAAGAAAAATTTTGAATTGCACTACATTGAATCAGAAAAATAGGTTGCTGACATTTTCACCAAGTATTTGTCCAATGACAGGTTCTCAACTCTAAGAAGAGAGTTAGGTCTATATAGACCTCAATCCAATCAGGTTTGAGCTTATTGATCACTCTCTTACTGCTTTTGTTGTATATGGGCTGAAATAATACCTATTTCTGAAATATAATGGGAATCATTTTCAGGGGGAGTTTGATTGTTTTTGAACTATAATGAAGATTTTTTTTAAAAAAAGGGAGTTTGTTTCTAAAACAAAATTGAAAATTTCATGCATATGCTTTCTTTTTAATTTGTACATATTGATTTGCATTGTCATGAATAATCTGAAAGGCCATTGTTCATATTGCATTTCACTGCATTGGTTAAATGCATCTTCATGCATGACTATGGTATATAAAATGGTGATTTGCTGAAAGGCAGGTTAGGCTTGCCTAGAAGCTTTCACTATGTGTGAGGACATACCTCCGCCCTGTACTATAGGTCAATATTCTTTTTTGGGACACTAAGATAGGGGGAGTAAGTGTCTCATTTGATTAGAATTTCACTTGTGCATAATTGGCATTTAGATAGGGGGAGTCAATGCACACATCTGGTTACTCATATACATATCATGCATTTAGATTTGCTTGCATATCATTGTTAAACTCCTGCATTTGCTAAGGGGGAGTCCTTTCTAAAAATTCTCAAGTCGACTTGTAGATTGCTCAAGTTGACTTCCTAGCTGAATTCTGAAAACAACATCTTCTGTTTGAAACTCAAGCCGACTTAAACAGCCTTCCAAGTCGACTTCATCTGTTGTCTGCTCAATTCTGTTTAAAGTCACCTCTTGCTTACTGATAATTCTTGAACATCATTGAAACTGTTCTGTTGGTAAGTCACCCAAAGTTCAGTAAGATTCCAATCTATCTACCATGATCATAAATTTGAATTCACTTTAGAAGAAGAATCTTCTAGTATCCATGTTTATGATTGTCCAGAATAATTGTTGGTTTAAGTTTAATGACTTCATTGATTTTAAAGATAAATGTCTTGAGAAATTCTGTGTTCTGCTTTAATAGGCCTTAACCATCTTTTCCATGTTGTGCCCTGGTAAATTTTTTGAAATCTGAAAACTCATATTATATGGCAACTATGGTTGAGGTACTTAGTTTAAGTATTGTCTTTAACATCAGAAAATCTAAAAATTCCTAAAGGGTCAATATTGATAGAGCAATGACAATGGTCCACTGAGAAACCATGTCCCCTGACCTTGATGTTTTGTGGACTATGTCATGAAGTGCCATTGTTAACTCTGCAGAAAATTCTAGCAAAATCAAGGCAAAGCAATGGCAGGATCATTGAGAAATATATCTCACTTATCAATGAAATAAGTTGAGATATGTCATGAGGTGAAAAAGCTACCTCTGTTCTAAAAGAGGCATGATAGACAGTCATACTAAGTTCTTAGGGATACTAACGTCTAAACAACGTGTATCCTCTAGATACAAAGTCATCACTGCACTTGATTGCTCTTAAATTCTGTTGAACAAAAAGAAAATTATTGATTCCAAAAAATGAGATCAGAAACTCTTGTTGTTTAAGCTCAATACTATCTGAGTAACTCCCAAGGCAGTCATTGCAATTGAGTAAGTAAGATAAAAGAAGGATAAACAGGATTCAAGTATGACATCTTGGTTCATTTCTATTAAACTTGAATGCACAAATTTTTCAAAGAAATTTCATTGATAAACTCCGGAATCATTAGATTTGAACCATGCACCTAAATAAGGCACATATCATAAGCTGGTCATAATGGAAGAGTTTAAATTTAAAATGTTTCTGATTTATGATATTTGTATCAGATTGAGAATTTTTCCTACAAACTTTGACAAGCTTCATCCTTGTATTCTGCTGCATGTTTTTACTACTGAATCACTTCTTGACACCAAAGCCATTCTTGATTCAATCTTTCAAAGTCACCCATATGATGTCACACTATTTTTTTGATAATGTCAAAGGGAGAGAGTAGTTTGAGAGTCATTATATGGGAGATGCATTGAGGTATAGTTGTGCATACATTGAACTAAATTGATCATAATGACTCACAGTGTTGTCATCATCAAAATGGGGGAGATTGTTGTGCCCCTATGTTTTTGATGATGTCAAAACTATGACTCATCATTGAGTTTCATGTGTTTTTGATCCTTGAGTTTCATACATTTTTTGCTCTTTGAGTTTTATACGTTATGATTCTTGAGGTTCATATGTTTTTGATGATGTCAAATGTTTTTGATAGTGTTAATCAATGAACATCCATGAGTTTTTGTGAAGTTAGGATCATTTTTTATCAAAAGAATGACCAAATGCATATAATCAAGTCAGTTGCATGAAAATCAAGAAGCCAAGTCGACTTCAAATGCTTCTGGAGTCCACGCCGCCAAGCAAACAGCACCGCCAAGTTAAGGGTGACAAATAGAGCCGTATCGATGACAAATAGCACCGTATCGGTGACAAATGGATGGGTATCGGTGTAAAATAGGCTACAACGTTAGAAATGTCAAAAACAATGGAGTTGCGTTGATGCAATGGGTCCGTGGCATCGACGTAACAAAGCAGAACTCTTCAATACCCATTGAATTGCTAAATGCCATGGCACCGAAGAAGAGGAGTCGACTCCACAAGCAGCTTGAGTCGACTCCAGTTCCGTTCAAGAACAAGAAAAGAAGACCTGAAGCCTAAGGGTGAAAAATAGAAGACTAAGGGTGACAAATGACTTCTTAAGTGTGAAAAATGGCTTCTCAACGGTGACAAATAGATCCATAGTGGTGACAAATGGATTGAGATGAATGTAAGGCTGGGAACCTGAAGGAGAAGAAGAAGTTGGACTTCGTTGGAAAAAGGGAGTTGACCGTAGTCAAACCAGCTCAGTCAAAGGTGACCTTTGGCCAAAGTCAACAATAGTCAAAGTGACCCAGCCAAGTGTAAACTTCAAGCTAACCAAGTCAATATGGACCCAATCAAAGTCAACAAGTCAAAGATAAGCTTTTGCAAGCTTCAAAGGTTTGATCAAAGCTCCAGTCAAGCTCCTGCCAGCTACAGTGTCACAGGAAAATGACATGAAGAAGAAGAAGAACAAAAGGACTTTAAGGGAGACAAATACCCAGTTAACGGTGACAAATAGATACCTAAGGGTGACAAATAGGTATCTAAGGGTGAAAAATAGGTGGGCAGGCTGAAATCAAAGAAAAGAAGAGTAGAGCAAGGGCGACGGCTGACCAGTGGTTAAGGATGAAAAATGTATACCTAAAGGTGAAAAATGTACACCTAAGGATGACAAAAAGATTAAGGCGACTTCTCTTCTATCTAACGGTATCAAGTGGCCAGTGCGAAGAAGGATGTGTCGACTATACATGGGCAATGCGTCGATGCACTCAGTGTGAACTCTAGAAGTGTCCTTTGCGAGCTAGCACGTGAGAAGGATCTGGGTCTAATAGTCCAAGTCCAAATGATTGCAAGGGACGTGCTTCGATGGTTCAAGGTTCTAGAAGATCTTCTGGCAAAAAATATTCCCACTTTCCAGCTGAACCAATTACTGAACTCCTGGAGAGGGTTTCATCCAAAAATGGGTTTTACCTTGAGGAACAAGAACTCTCAATCTGTTGTGTACTGCATGAAGCTCATTGGCAAGCCAATGGGAAGCTAGCATACCTTATCAGCTCTGGGCCAATCAATGGCTACCCTTCTCAGGATCTGGAAGTATTCTGTGGAGATGGACAATCCAGATTTCTTCTTACCAAATCAGGGACTACGTACCATGTACCTTGCATGAAAAAAGAGAGGATATGCTGAAACAAAAGTAGCGCGTGGGGAACATACTCCAAACATGCAGATAGAATAGAAGGTTCGAAGAGGAGAGCAGGTACGTAGAGAAAAAGGGAAAAAGAAAAGGAGAAGAGAAGTAGATAGTAGAAGGAGGAGAGCTACAAGCTAGCTGCTGCGAACCTTGAAGCCTGAAGTGCAAGCCTTCATACAGACTCCTTCTGCATCTTGCGAGAATAAAAGGCCTCATCTCCAGCTTCCTGTGGCAAAGGAGAAGCTACTCTCCGAGGAAGCAACTAATTTGGGAGAAGCCAAGAGCGGCCTTCGGATTTCAAACAGGGATATTTGCATTGTGTTTGAGTTTCCCACTTCTTGTTTGAGCTTTTGTGTTTTGTTATCTCTTTTTCACTTTGAACATCTCTTTGTTAAAACTGTGAACCGTCCCTACCGGTTGTAGTAGGACGACAGATAGAGGTTGTGCTCTGGTCTTTGGTGAACCGTCCCTACCGATTGTAGTAGGAAGATATGCAGAGACTGTGCTCTGGTCTATGGTGATCCGTCCCTATCGGTTGTAGTAGGAAGACAGACAGAGGGCATGCTCTGATCTGTGGTTTAGTGCAGTTGCACTAGTGAAGCCTCCCTCTGTTGAGTGAGGGGTGGACGTAGGACTCTGGGTTGAGTCCGAACCACCTTAAAATCTTTGTCTCAGTGATTTCCCTTTGTGTCTGTCTCTCGCTAGATGCTTGCTTAGGCCAGTTTACATATTCTCATTTGCATCTGTCATGTGAAGTTCTTCCTGTGTGTTTAGCTCTTTTATTTTCCACTGCGTTCATCGTGAAAAAGGGGGCAGATCTATTCACCCCTCTCCTCTAGATCAGCCATTCCTACACATCAGGCTAGACTTTGATTATTTTGGGTAATCCCCCAGGATGCGCCATCGAAGTAGAGCTCCCAGTAAGGTACATTGGCTGTGGAGGCGTCTTGTTGCTGGTAATGCAAGACATCTCCGGTCTGTTCAACCGGCTCTTGTGACTAGGAAGCAAGGGACTCCTCATCGGAGAGTTCCGTATTGAGGGGTGAGTCATTCGGTACCGTATGGGCTACCAAGAATTCAGACATGCCCTGTCCCTTGATTGCTTTCCTGGGGACAAAGGTGATATCATACTCCATTAACAGGAGAGCCCATTTTCCCAATCGGCCTGAGAGGACGGGCTGCTTGAGAAGATACTTGAGTGGGTCGTGCTTGGATATGAGCTCAACCCGATGGGATAGGAGATAATGCCGCAGCTTCTTGATGGAAAACACCAGTGCTAAGCAAACTTTCTCCATGGGAGAGTAGCGGTACTCCGCACCAATCAATTTTTGGCTGAGGTAGTAGAGTGGCTACTCTTTGCCCTCCTCATTAATTTGCACCAACAAAGCTCCTAACGAAGCGTCCATGGCGGCAATGTAGAGTATAAGGGGTTTGCCCTTGACTGGTGCCCCCAGGACTGGGGGAGTGAGGAGGTACTCCTTGATTTACTCGAAAGCAGCCTGGCATTCTGGGTCCCATACAAATGGGGCATCTTTCTTCATAAGCTTGCTGAAGGACGCACATCGACCGGAGAGATTGGAGATGAACCTCCGAATGTAGGTCAGTCTTCCTTGGAACGACCTGAGCTCGGTGAGGTTCTTGGGTGGTGGAAGCTCCCGGATCGCCTTGATCTTGCCGAGGTCCACCTTGATTCCTCGATATCTGACGATGAAGCCGAGAAACTTGCCGTTGGACATGCCGAAGGCGCATTTCATAGGGTTCATCTTGAGCCCATATTGCCAGAGTCGATTGGAGGCTTGGTGTAGATCATATAAATGGTCTTCTCGCCTTTTAGTCTTGACGACAAGGTGGTCGGCATAGCACTCGACGATGTTGGGCAGCATCTCATCGAATATTTTAGTCATGGCCCTCTAGTAAGTAGCACCAGCATTCTTCAAACCCAAGGGCATGCACTTGTAGTTGAAAATCCCTTTAGGGGACCGAAAAGTTGTGTCGTTCTTATCTTTGAGGGACATCCGAATCTGGTTGTAACCGGATGACCTGTCCATGAAAGATAAGGCTTCATGGCCGGTGGTCATATCAGCCATGGTTTCCGAGATTGGGACTGGGAAATCGTCCTTCGGACATGCTTTGTTGAGGTCCCGGAAGTTGACGAAAATGCGGACTTGACCACTTTTCTTCTTTACTGGGACGATGTTGGCGAGCCAGATTGGATAGATACACGGCTCGATGAAGTCAACCTCCACCATTTTATTGACTTCACCCGAGACTTGGAGTTCTAGCTCATGGCGCATGCACTGCTATGGCTGTTTGACTAGAGTTGCTGAGGGAGAGATGGCTAGCTCATGCTCCGCCACGGAGGGGTCTAGCCTTGGCATCTTCTTGTAGGTCCAGGCAAAGTAGTCTTTGTATTCGAGCAGGAGTTGCTTGTAGTCCTACCTTTCTGCTTCGTTGAGGAGAGTGCTGACGAATGTTGGCTGGTGGGCTTCATCTTCACCCAAGTTGATTTCACCAAGTTCGTCAATGGTTGCTTGGCTACCATCCTCCAGCTCGGGAGGAGCGGGTTGGAAGTCGATGAAATTCTCATCATCGGTGTCAGCTTCGTGTACTTCTTGGTTTTTGAAGCCACTAGTTGAGGTTGATGGAGCTGGGGAATTGTTGTCACTGGGCTCTCGGAGAGATTGTTCTGAATTGCTAGTGCCATGCTGGCAGTTGCCGGCTGGTGCTGCTGAAGCTTCCCTGGGGTTGCCTGCTAAAGCTGACAACCCTTCATGGTTAGTGTTTTGGGCACCTTCCTCATCAGTAAAGTTTGTCAAGCTAGATTCTTCGACAGGCTGGGAGGCACATGGAGCTTCTTCAGCCCTGATGTCTTCGCAGGAGGGTAGTGAAGACTCATCGATTGCTTGAACTAGGGTGCCAGCCTTGGCGGGGAGTGAGATTAGGATCTCCTCTTCCTCGTCCCCGGAGCTGTCAAATTTTGTATTGACATTAGCTTGGTTGTCGACTGGTTGTGTCAGGCCTACGATGTTGACAGCATAGTAGACGTGGAAGTCCGGGTCTTGGTCGTAGCCGAGTCCCCTAGTATCTTTGTAGTAAAATGGGGGTTGCCCCCTGACCTGGGAAGGAGTCCACAACCGGTGAAAGTATCTACGCCGTGTGGAGTCCTGCCATTGAAGAATGTGTTGCTTTAGGCACATTTCACGGATGCACTGCGGCAAGTCATCCATTACTTGGACTGCTTCAGGGGTATCATCGGCTCGTTTAGACCAACCGAAGTCGTCTTCTAGTGGGGCTTGAGGGGCCATGTCTCCCTTGTAGAAGATAATGGGCTTGTCCCTATTAGCCTTCTTCTTGTTTCTGAGTTGTCATTTGTAGGTAATGACGAACGTCGTGAGTGGATCAACCTTGTGCTCTTCAAATGTACCTGAGAGCTATATGCAATCTGGCGGCAAGCATATGCTCTTGCCGATGGCTCGACCAATAAGATTAGCCTCGAAGTCAATTTTATGCCTCTCAGGGTGATCTGGATTTGACTCGGAGCTGAGGCATAGCCTATGAAGCTTGGCCTTTTCTTCGTCAACGGAGAAGAGATCATCCTCCTCTTCCTCTTAGAGCCAGCCATTGCTTTTGCTTTTGATTACGGGGTAGGCACTGGGTCCCCCGAAATATAGCACAGCATCGGCGACATTGCATTCCGCTGGGGTGAATGGTGACAGGTCTACAAAGACCGTACGCTGTTCTCCATCCTTGGCATATTTGATGCACTGATGGAGAGTTGACGGGACTACCCGATTTTAATGCAACTAGGGTCTGCCCTGTTAGGTCCCTTGGGTGCAACCTGATCTAGAAGGGGGGTTGAATAGAGCCGGTACAAACTTTGGTCAATTTAAAAACTAAACTATTTGAAACACAAATCACTGCTGTAATGCAAATAAACCACTTGAGTTAAATGCATAGCGGATATATGAACAGTTGCTCAGCAAGAGGCTGCGTTCACGGAGCAAACCTGTGGAGTCAGCACGCCCACACAAATAGTTCAGCATGCAAGTAGAACGGCAGTTCAACAGACTCTTAGTGTGTGTGGATGGTAAACCAGCTTGTGTTCATTGAAAAGCGACTGAGATAGCAAGCGTTTAAAATAACCTGCGAACCTGTGAATGGGGATAGAGAATAGAGATCAAACACACAAGGCACAATCCATTGCACCAGGATTTTTAAGGTGGTTCGGTTGCAAACCCGTAACCTACGTCCACCCCTGGTGAGGACACGCGCCGCATCACTCGACAGAGCACACGGAGCACGTCAGCATCTCTTTGGCTAGGCGACTACGGCATCGACTAGAGGATCTTTTTCTCATTTGAGGCCATGTTGGGCCTTGGTTTAGTCCCTGCGTGGACACTTTTATTAGTTGTGTGGACCTTTGTAGGCCAATTGGGGCCAATTAGGCTTTAGTTGGGTCTTTTTATGCTTATTAGGTAGGAGATAGGGCTATTGGGCCACTTTCTTGGTTCAAGCCTTGGCCCATTTGGCATGGCTGCCTAACCCAAGGCTTGGCCCACCTAGGGTTAGGGTTTTGGGCGCCCCCACCTCTTTCCCTCCTCTTGGAAGGTGGCAGCCGCCCCTCTCCTAGATTATAGGAAGAGGGGTGCGGCCCTCCCCCCCTTTCCCTTCCCCATCCGATCCCCTCCCTCCTTTGGCCGCCCCCATCCCCCAATCCACTCCTAGATTCTAGGAGTGGTGCGCACCCCCTTTCCCCCCTAGCCCATTGCGCATTCCCCCTTTCCCTTGTGGCTAGGGTTTCAAACCTAGCATTTCCCCTCCCCATATAAAAGATCTCATGTAATTTTTGGAGGAATTAATGAATACATGAACTATTTTGATTGAGCAGCCATTGGCGCAGCCACCCCTTGGAGAGTGCGACCCTCTCTTCCTCCTCTGCTCCTGCGACGGGAGCAACCCCGGGGTGCGACTCCCCATCCCCTCGGTGCGACGCCGAGGTTCTTCCTCCCTTCTACTTCATCTCCGGTTCGAGTTCGCGTGTTCCAGATTCGGCCCCGAGTTGCAGTGGCGTCCCCATCCGGTGCGGGTCGAATCCGAGCCCCTCCTTTTTTTGGTGGATACTTCTACGAGTCGGCAGCGTGTGGGCTTTGGTTTCGCCTCGATCTGAGGTCGGCACCACCCGTGGCGAGTTTTCTCGTGAGCTAGCGCAGGAGCCTCCCTCTCTGCGCGCCCAGATCCACCCCCCTTCTTGCGAAAATCCCACAGGACGGAAAACTCCGAGTTTGGGGCTGATTTCTTCAGGGTTTGTACCTCTCGTCGTCCTCTTTCCAACGCCACCAACCTCGTCTCGTTCCGACGTCCGAGCTGTTCGTGGCGTCTGTTCCCGTGAGGTCACGCGGGTCTGCCCAGTCCACCCGGTGCCAGGACAACCAGCGATTTCCAAAGTTCACAGCGTCCAACCACGACCAGATCTGATCGAGCTCTTTGGTCCGGACCTGCTGCTCTGCATCCCCGACGTCCTCCCACAAGCGGGGCCTCGTTCGCCTACCGGAGCAGCGAGTTACCATTTTCCCCGCTCGACAGCGTAGTTCTGGGAGCAGATTCCTTGTCCCCACTTGCAGGTGCGGCCACGGCTTCCACGGACGAAATCTGAGCACGCCTTTTGGCCGAGGCTTCCTCCTACGACCTAACTACGCGCCCTCGCTGACGGCGCCCCAATCGGACTCCGGATCCATTCGTGGGAACGTTTACCACCGAGTCGCGCGTTGCTGCGATTCTGCCGATCGTCATCCAGACCCTCCTCGTGGCCAACCCCTTCACCGAGTGCCGCCCGTCAGCCCGTGTATCGGCCGCCCCGAATGGAATTGTTGTAGCCTGTTATCTCCCTGCGAGGAGTGGGCACCATTGCTGGCTTGTACCTATTCTTTCATTGTGTGTATCGGGGTTGTCGGTCTCGGCCGGGGTTCCTTCCCCACGCCTAGGCGTGGAGGTACGTGCGACGCTCCCCCCCTTGGCATTTTGCTTTACTAGTATGTGATCTTGTATGCCGCGTGAGAGTGTAGGGATCCTAGCTAGCATTCAACACCGCGAGATCGTGAGTGAGAGTATCCCATTCCGTGGCCCTAGTCGAGCACCGAGCTCGGACTAGACTCCTATAGTTGCGCGTCGGCTCCTTTGCCGCTTTGATCCACTCGCTTCCCTCATAGGGACGACTGTGGACTTGGGTTTCTTGTTGAGAGACGCCTCTCTTCGGAGGAATAGTACGGAGGTCGATCTCTCGGCTTGCCTTGTCACGTGTGAGTGCTGGCCGCACTTGGTCTTCATCATAGGTTTAGTCCATTTGTCAGTTCCGTCCCGCATCAAATTTGGTATCAGAGCCTAGGGAACCAGTTTGTTCTAACAAATTGGGGTCTTAGGTCATTCGAGTCTTTAGGTTGTCTAGGGTGCAATTGAGGCCTTAGAGTTATCTAGGTTGCATTGAGTCTCTTAGTTCATCTAGGTAACCCACCATTGCATTGTAATGTTAGGTTTGTGTCTAGTTAGAGTTTTGTCCTTGTCTCGTTGAGTCTTGCATGTCCAGCTCCGCGCCAACCCCATGGTGGTTCCTCGAGCCCACATGTCAGATTAGTCATCCCTATTGGCCCGATTCGATGCTCTTATGGTACGACCCCTAAGTGTCGCCCCTACCACTCAGTCGTCGGGAGACCCGATCCCTATACCGATGACCGAGTCATTCCAGCGCCCTGTCATGTCCACTGCCATCCTACCTAATGGGATGCATACGGAGATCGACTTCATCAGTAGGGTGTCGTCTAACTGTGTCTCACAAGACATTATTGAGTCACTCTCTAAGACTGGGGAGATTGTTCTCCGTGATGGTTTAGCTTTTATCGAGTTTCAACGGTGGTTTGGCCCCGTTAAATATTCCGATGGCGCTTGGTGCAAGATCAGCACACTTGCTGGTCCATGCATCATTTTAGGGCGAACTTGGTTGGAGGAAAGAAGTGTGACCATCGACTTGGATAGGAGGACCTGCACCTTACACCCATCTCACCTTCCCGGTGAGTTTGTCTTCCATGACGGCGTTACGCCGACCACCTCCATGTCATCACCTGGGTTTGTTCCAGTGAGTTATGAGGCTGAACAGGAGTTGATTGAGGAGTACCTAACTGAGGTTGAGGAGTTAGGGAGTGATCCCCTCCACATCATAGAGGACTCCGTTTCCACTCCCGAGAGAGAGGCTTCACCCTTAGACCCTCATATAGAGACATTCTTACCTTCCGAGGGTGAACTGGTCATTGGTGAGTCTTTAGCTAGCTGGCTAAGGGAGGGTCCACTTCTAGATGTCTCCATTCCTTGCTATACACCCATGGGACCAGCCCTCCCAATAATACCCCTTAACTCCTTTCACACCACTTTTCGGTCCTTCTGCTTTCTTGAAAATGTGAAGGACTTCCTTAGGAGTTTAGATTATCAATGGGAGTTGACTTATATGTTGACCTTAGGGTCTGACCAACCCTATAGTCATAGCTTTACACTCCCTGCTTTGGGGTCTATTACCTCGGTCTACACCATAGGACATATCACATCCGAGGTCCTTTTATTATTTCCCATACCCGTGGAGGTTGATTTTGTCCCCGCTTATGGTTTCACGGTCCCGAGGGAGGAACCTAGCCTTCCTTGCCTTCCTCATGAGCCTCTTGCCCCATACATGAGAATGCCTGAAGGTGATTATCTGCACCTGGGCGAATGTCGCACATGGGCAAGTATAGTGAAGGGACCTGTCGGGAGGGGTCATCATTTCTTTGACCCTTTCGATCCCCTCCCTAGTGAGCCTCTCGACCCATATTCTTTTCCCCACCTTGTCGAGGAGGTCCACTATCATACACCACCTAGGCCTTCTAGTCAACACCTCACCTTACCGGCATCCAGATGCCCGAGCTTAGGAGGCCAGGGACACATGTCTCTTCCCCATGTTTCTTCATGTCCACCATCATATAGGGCTTTGTCTCATATAGGGAATGTCATGAGTGAGTTTGGGCAATTTAGTCCCCATGAGTCTACCACATTCCGTAGGACACCCATGCATGATAGATACAACTTTGGTTGTCCTGGTCCTCCCCGTGTTGTCCAATCATGTAGGAGTCATAGGCATGCTAGGTCTGTGTTTAGATGTCCAGGACCACCACTGCATTCACATAGGTATGAGTCAACACAGCTAGTTCGGAGTCTGCATCATCACCACCTCGAGGCCAGCAACGCACGTTATAAGGATCTAGTTGATGCGCATCGACGCACCCGTGAGTTCCAAGTGGGAGAGTACGTCATGATCAGGGTTAGACCTGAACGGTTCCCTTCGGGGGCCGTGAAGAAACTCCAGGACCGCGGTGCCGGACCCTTTCGAGTCTTGAAGCGAATTGGGTCGAATGCGTATGAGATTGAGCTGCCAGACGACTATGGGATCTGTTCGACGTTCAATGTTTCAGATCTGGTGGCATATCGGGATCCCGCGGTGATTCCCAGTGAGCTTTTTGGGCCTACCCCTCCTGTTGAGAGCATTACACCTTCTGAGCGTCCACCTCCTCCAGCCCCATTACAGACACGCGAGCATATAGATTGCATACTGGATGAGCAGGTGACCACGACCAGGAGCGGAGCCTACCAGCGCTTCCTAGTGCGCTGGAGAGGGCGCCCTGCGACAGACGACACCTGGATCACACGTGGAGAGCTGGAGCTGATCGACCCAGACCTGCTGGAGCGCTACTTGAGCGACCATGACCCTTACTCGACGGGGTCGAGTTCTTCCCACCCGGGAAGAATTGGTGAGGACACGCGCCGCATCACTCGACAGAGCACACAGAGCACGTCAGCATCTCTTTGGCTAGGCGACTACGGCATCGACTAGAGGATCTTGAACCGTCAAAGTTTCTGGAACCGTGGACGGACCCTCTTCTCGGGAAAACTAGTGGGGAAGCCGTCTGAGGTCGGGGTGGACTGGGGGACGCCAATGAGTGGCAGCAGGTCACTGCAGGTTGTGGGCGGCAGACCCGACCAGTCGAGGGAGAAAAATGAAAACTCTGACCTCCGGATGTCGAACGCACTTCTGCTTCTTGATCCAGAAAGAGGACAGGTGGAGGAAGATATTTGTAGAAGGACTCGTGACTTGAATCTTCCACCGTCGGCCGTGGTGCAGCTTCGAACCGGGTGGCAGATTCTGGCCGCAGAAGCTACCTGATTCAGACAGCGACTTGCAGAAGCTACCCCGGCCACTCCCGAACTCTGAATCAAGATCCGTCAGAGTTTCTGGAATCTTGGTCAAGTCTACTTCTCAGAAAAATCAACGGGGAAGCCGGATGAGGTCGGAGGAGACCGGGGGACCCAAGAAGGTGCTGATAGGTCGTAGCAGACTTGGGGAAGCAGCTTGGAGCAGTCGGAGTAGAAACTCTTTAACTCTGTCCCATGGAACCCGAACGCAGTTCCGCTTCCTGATCCTGGAAGAGGACAGGACGTGGAAGGACTTTGGTGAAGAGACCTCGGCTTGGTTCTGCTAGGGTTCGCCGTGGCACAGCTACCCTTCTGGTTCAGGCACTCTGCAGGGGGAGCTCTGCGCAGCCGAGGGAGAATGGGCACCACGAGCTGTAGCGACGTCGGAATGGGATGAGATCACCTCGCCTGCGAAGCCAACTGGTCGACCTTTCCAGCAATGTATGGTACGTCTTCAGAGGTCTCCGTATGACTCCGTGACAGCTTCTGCAAGATGACCCTTCCTCTGCCACCTGCAGACTGATCAAAAGGGGGGAGAGGGGTGGAAGAACTTGGTTGGCCAAAGGAAGAACAATGGGAAGGGGGTTGGGGGGCTGCGACATAGGGAGGTGAAGGGGCTGGGAATGAATGGGTGCAGTCCCCAAAGGGAGGAAAATTCGAATTTTAGCTTGGGAGGGGTGAAGGGGGTGCTTGGGGAAATGAGGGGGGTGTATGGGGAATACCAAGGGGTGCCTTGGAAGAGGGAAGGATTAAATGGGAGAGTTAATGTGGCCTTGGGAGGTGAAAGGGTGGGTGATGTGGCAAGTGGAGAGTGGGTAGGTGAGGAGAGAGGGGGCTGGTCGGCCTAGAGAGAGGGAGGGGAGAGGAGAGAGAAAAGGGTCGCCCCTTCTTGAGAGAGAGAGAGAGATAGAGAGAGAGGGAGAGGTGCACTTATGCTCAAGATATTCAAATTTTTCATTCAGTCATTAGTTTCAACTGGCGGGATTGGGGTCCTATTTATAGGAATCCCACAATTCAACAAAAGTCCCTGACTCTTAGACTAATGACAACTAACCAAGGGGGAAAGGGGCGCCCCTGGGCCAAGCCCATATAACTGGGCCCAATAACCAATCTAACTAATGTAATGATAATAAACTTAGGTAGAAGACTCATTAACCTAGGGACTTGACTCAAATAAAAGAAAAATTACAATGATATGACTCCAGAAAAATATGAAAATTACATAACTTGACTCAAGAAATCAAGACGAACACATTGGCGATCATCAGGACCCATGGAGGAATGGGAAGTGGTAAGTTATGTCCCCATCATACTCCCGGGGTGCAGAGAACTCGACTCTGTCGAGTGAGGGTCCTCCCTGCTGCGGTACTGCTCCAATAGGTCAGGATCCAGCTGCTGGAGATCCTCCCGACTCACCCAGGCATCGTCCGAAGGTGGCCGTCCCTTCCACCTAACCAGGTATCGCTCATACGCCTTGCTCCGTGTGTTGGTGACCTGTTCATCTAATATCCGCTCCACTTGATCACGCTGGTATCTCAGGCTGGATGGAGCTCTCTGAGGTGTGGGGACGCTCTCAAGGGGTGGGGTAGGCTGGATCTCCTCACTGGGTGTCACCGTGGGACCCTTGTAGGGCACCAGGTCAGCCACATAGAAAGTGGGGCTTACTCCGTACTCTTCAGGAAGGTCCAACACATAAGTATTTGTGCTAAGGCGTCTCAACACCTGAAAGGGGCCGGCTCCACGCGAGCTCAACTTTAAGACATTCCCAGGGAATAACCTCTCAGTTCTCACCATCACAAAATTACCAACTTGGAATTCTTGGTGGCGACGGTGGGAATAAGCTGACTTCTTATAAATCTCATTGCTCTTGTTGATGTTTTTGCGAATATCCTCATGCAACTCTCTAAGGTGTTGACTCCCAGTGGATAATGGGGGTCCTGGACAACCAAAAGTGGATCTAGCATGCCATGGTGCTACGTGGACTTTGATGGACCTAGGAGGACCGGGACATCCATAGGTGAACCTATTATGCAAAAGGGTGTTTGATGTCGGGGGTCCCGGACATCCATGAATGTTTCCTTCATGCTTAGACTTCACGATGACTGACTTTGGGGGGCCTGGACATCCAGATGTAAACCTATCATGCATCGATCCTAGTGCGTGAGTGACGCAAATGATGTGACTAGTCTGACCACATGATGTGAAAGGTTGTGATACATGGTTTCCTATCAAGATGGTCCCATTTGTGAGTTTTGGGGGTTTCCACTCATGGGGATCGAAGCGGTTCTTGGGATGGGTCACTCCCTTATTTCCAAGGTTGATGTCACCCTTGGTATTGCCTCTCATAGTGTGGGCGGAATTTCGGAATGGGTGGGTTAGGACTGACATGGTGGGTGAGGGTAGGAGGGAGTGGGTGGTGAGTGATGGGTACTTGGAAGCCCATAGGGGGTGGCCAAACAGATCAAGATGGGTTAAGGGGTGAGTGACGTGGAGGGGGGTTTCAATCCAAGTGATTGCCCTAGGGTCCCTAGCACACATAGGGAAGTGGAAGTCATGACCCTGGTGGGACCCATTGCAATGCTCCTTGTAGGAGGGTAAGGGGGTGATGTAAGACTCATTAGGCTCGGGTAGAAATAATAGGAGTTTACTCATGCAAGGACCCTTGGTGTAAATGGAGGTGATGGTCCCGAGGGAGGAGTGTGAGAAACTAAGGTACCCCATGTGGCTTGCTTCTAAGGCCCACATGTTTGTCACCTCTATTTGCCAAAGTACACTCTTAATCAAGTCCCTCATGGCTCCCACAAAGGAGAACGATTGGTAGGTTGTGTGGAATGGAGGAGTGGGCAAAATTGGGTAATGATTCTCCATAGAGGGGTGCATGATGTGGAGGAGGAGGTTTTGCTTAAGCCACTCAATGAGAGGTTCCCCTAAAATCACAGTTCTTATGGAAGGGTGGGTGGGGGGACTTGGTTGGTCATCTGGCAACTCAAGGGGGAGGACGTTCCTAGTTAGGCTCGTTGTGGTCTCTTTGGATAAAGAGGAGCCTTCTTGACCCAACCTTTGGCATTGGGCTTCATATTCTTCCTCCCAATCTAGGGAAGCCTCATATTCCTCAATCACGCTCTCATCCTTTTGGGGTGTGGGGGTTTTGCTTTCCAAAGGAATGGGAAGGTCTTTTGTGGATGGGGTGATGAAGGTTGGGGTATGGTGCACCCGGGGTGGTGAGGGTGCTTGAACTTGGGTTGGGTTTGGGAGTGGAAGAAGTGGAGACCTAAGTTGGGGTAGGATTGGGGTTGGTAGTGGAAGATGGGTGGGTCGAGGAGGATTGGGTTGATTGATTTTGGGAGGTGTGTCCCTTTTAGGGGAAGATGGAGGGGTAGTGGTGGGGACTGTGGAAGCTTGTGGGGTGTGGGTTTGATGGAGAATTTTAGGTTGGGTGATGGCCGTCATGGGCCTAGGTGGAGTGAGGGTCACTTTGGTTTGAATGGTGGTGGTGATCGGGATAGGAATCATTTGGGGTGGTGGAGTTTGGGTCTTAAGGGAAGTCTTGGGTTGACTGGGAGGAAACGGGGGAGTGGGAGTGCTCTTCGGGTTATGGTCCTCACGGTAGGAGTTGGGGAGGTATTGGAACCTAAGTTGGGTCTTCATGTCTTCCCATGTATGGATTGGTTCTTCCCTCCTAATCCTCTTCCTAGTTTCCACACTCATCCAATAGGTCTTAGCAAGGTTGGTAAGGTGCATTTTTGCGAGCCTAACTTTCCTATCTTCCGTCATAGGGTACCAACCAAAGTATCGGTCCATAGCACTCTCCCATTTTAGGTAGTCATGTGGATTATGTGACCCATCAAAGTTAGGAGCCTCAACCTTAATCATCCTCAAGAGGTAGTCATCCGGGTCCTCCCGTGGTCGCCTTTCAAAATGTCTAGGTTGGCGGGGCCTCTCATACTCACGGTGGAAGTCATCCTCAAGGTCCTCCCTATCAAGTTCAACTGGTGGAGGGGGTGCCCTTTGGGCATGGTTCCTAGGTGGGGCCCTAGCTTCATCGAGTCTCTCTAGGCGGGTGGAAATCCCAGTCATTTTCTCCAAGAGGGCTTGAATGGCAGCCTCAAGTCGATCCATTGGAGCTTGGGAAGCCTCCCTAGGGATGTTTGGGTAACCTTGGGGAATGGGATTCATGGGGGAACCGAGGTAGAGGGGTCGGCTCGGTACAAGGCACCACTACGGGTGGACATGCATACGGATGATGAAAATGCAAAGACCCTAGGACCTAGGCTTGTAGAGACAAGTCTAGAACTTGCTCTGAAACTAACTGATGTGACACAAACCCCTTGGGGGTGGCAGCCACTTGACCAATGCACCTTGGACCTAGATTTGCAAGCAATCGAACCAATCGGCGAACCCACTCAAGCGGACTCACCCGTGTAGCGCACACTCGTGCCCGTAGGCAACTCGACGATGGTGGAGAGGGTCCGGGATGGGACCTCGCTGTTCCAGGGTTTGGCTCACTTGAGATTGAACCCCTAAAGGCCTGGGATGCCCCAATTCTGTGGGCGGCCAGAACGCCAAGGGCATGGGATGTAGTGGCTCTCTCACAACTCGCTCCGCGGTGGCACTCAAATTGATGATATTTTGAGATCGGGCACTCACTCACCGACCGACAGCACTAAGAAGCAATACTAGTTAAGCAAGAAGTGCTGACCAAGAGGAGTGCAACCAGGAGCTCACCTGATCGGCGTGAAGACGCCGATCCCGGCCGGAGACAAGGGCGAGCGGGGAAGTGTGGGTTCCCCGCACACTGCGCCGATGAAGCTTGATCCCTGTTTAAATTATACAACCACTACGCCTCACACAGGAGGGTGGACTTGGGGTGGGGATTTCAGTAGTACAATGCAAACACTACCTCCACGCAGGGAGGGGCATTAAGCCAGCCAGGCGGGGAGGGGAGATTCGCTCGAATCGCGCCGACGGATCACCCGACCGAATCTGCCCGTGTCTTGAGCAGCAGGATAGGGGATCAGTGTAGCACCCTCTGTGCGCTCCTCCGGACTCAGAACTTGACAAGACTAGTGCTGGAACGACGCTGACAGACCCAGGTACGCCTGTGAATTTTTGTGGGCGGTTCCCGCGTCACCTCTGGTCAGAGTGGACCCCGGAACAGGTGCTTAGAGTTCAGGTTCAGGCTGGCCCAGATTGTTGCAGCTGCTTGTAGAAGGTACCACGATCACTCCCAAAGTCTGAATGAGGCGAGACCAAGTCGAGGACGTCCTTGGATGAGTATTCTTCGAGCAGAAACTGAGAACAGCACCATAGGATGTCGGGGTGGTGAGGAGGAGTCCATTGAGTGAGGTAGTGTCGGGGCAGGACCCAAATGGACTGTCTGCGCACCCGCGGGAGAAAAATTGGAAAAAACACTTCCTAATGCCGAACGGGATGCCGCTTGTTGGTGGTGGTGGATGACTCGTGGATGCAGCTCTCGGCCAAGTGGCGCCTCCAGAAGTTGAAGGATGTGGCCGTGGAAGCTTCTGTACTGCAGCTTAGGTCCAGGTTCTGGTCCTTATTGCGCAGTTGGACGAGAACAGGCACCACGAACTGTAGCAAAGTCGGAATGAGACGATTCCACCTCGCTTGCGAAGAAGGCTCGTATACCTTTCCGGCGATATATGGTGTACCTCTAGAGGACGTCGGACGACTCTGGAACAGCCTCTGCAAGTTGAGCTCCAACTGCTGCCTGCGAATTGAGAGGGATAGGGTGGTGAAAGGTGATGGGAGACGGAGTAGATGGGGTGGGAAATGGGGTGGATGGGTGTGGGGATGGCACCTGACTATGTGGGGGTCTGTTAGGGGGTGATACAAGGTGTTGGAGGGGCAGAAAGGGGGCTGGGAGGTGGTCTAGCAAGTGGGGGAAGGGGGAGCTGCGAATTTGGGTTGGGAATGAGAGAGGGAGGAGAGATCTCTCCTTTGGTTTGAATGTGTGGTTAATGGAGGGTTTAATTTCTGTCTAGGGAATGGGAAGGGGTGTCTTGGGGATGTGAATGGGTGCTTGGGAGATGGGATTCTCCCTTGGGAAAATGAAAGGTTGTATGGGGAAGGGGAAAGGTTGCTTGGGAGGAGGGAGAGGTGCCTAGGAGAAGGGGATTCCACCTAGGGGTTGGAGGGGGATTAAATGAGAGGTATGGGGAAGGGGGAGGGGTCTTAATTAGAGGTGAATAGGGAGGAGAGAGAGTGAATTTCGAAATTTGGAGAGAGGAGGAGAGAGAATGGGGTTCGCCCCCTTTAGAGAGAGAGAGAGAGAGAGAAATAGAGCTAGAGAGAGAGGGAGAGAGATGCACAAATACTTTGGCAAACTTTTATCAATACTTCATTACCTTACAAATGAGGGATTGGGGTCCTATTTATAGGAATCCCACAATTTAACTTAGGTCCCTAACTTTTGGACTTCTAACACTAAACCAAGGGGAAGGGGGCGCCCCTGGGCCTAGCCCATATAATTGGGCCCAATAACACACATAATGACTTAAGACTTAGGTAAATAGCTACCTAACCTAGGTATTGGACTCAAATAAAAGGAAAAGTACATGATAATAAAATGAAAATTACATCATATGACTCAAAATAAAGTGGTGAACAAGATGTAGCATAGGTGGCGAGCATCGGGATCCTCGATCATATGAAAGTGTTGGTGATGTCCTCATCATACCCCCGGGGTGCGGAAAACTCGAAGTATGGCCCACCGGGGAAGTGGTCCTCTCAAACAGCTCAGAGTGAACCTCAACCTCCAAACTCAACCCTACGTCCGCGACCAGGGTACGGTCCTTCATCCTCTCGAAGTGGCTCAGGCGCACCCTCTTGCTGGCGATGGAACCCTGCTTGCCTAGTATTGCCTCTGTGTGCACACGTCGGACTCTCAGGCTGATTTTTGGTGGCTCTCCGAGGGTGTCCCTCTCAAAGGAAGATAAAGGCTCGAGGCACTCACTAGGATCCACCGCGGTGCCCATATAGGGTGCCGGATCCGCCATGTGGAAAATGGGGTGAATCCCAAAACCCATTAGGAAGTTCAACCTGATAGCCGGGTTGCCAAAGTCACTCGAAACTTGGGAAGGTCCAAGTCCTCGTGCCCTCGAATTGGAGGTGACCTTAGGGTAGAGCCACTCCAATGTCATCATCACCAGATTGCTTACTTGGAATTCCAAGTGGCGCTCGCGAGCTTTTGTCCGCTCTTTGTGAACCTCACCGCTCGTCAAGAATTGCTTGCGTGTATGCTCATGCCATGCATCATGATGCGGTGAGTGGGTGTGAAAGAGGATAGCATGCAAAGGTGGGCCGGGGCAACCGTACATAGACCTATCATGCATAGATGTAATGAAGACTTTCATGGACTCAGGAGGGCTGGGAAAACCATAGGTGGACCTATCGTGCATGGTTGTGATAGTTACTGGGGGACCCGGACATCCATGTATGCTCCTTTCATGCTTAAGAGCTATGATGAATGTGGGAGGACCAGCACATCCAAATGTGAGCCAGTCACGTATGGGGCCTACAGTGTGTGTGACATGTATGAGATGACTGGGCTTACTAGCCCTACCAAATGATGCAAAATGTAGTGGCACATGCATTCCTATCAAGATGGTCCCATTTTTAGGTGGGGGTTGTTTTGGGGGTTTCCACTCATGGTGGTCGAAGGGGTCCAAGAAAGTGGACATCTTGGGATGGGTCAACTCCTCATTTCCTAGGTGGATGTCACCCATGGTCATGGCTCTCATAGTGTGGGCTAAGTTTTGGAATGGGTGGGTTAGGTTCGACATGGTGGGTGAGGGTAGGAGGGAGTGGGTGGTGAGTGATGAGTACTCGGAAGCCCATAGGAAGTGGCCAAAAGGTTCGAGATGGGTTAAGGGGTGGGTGATGTGGAGGTGGGCTTTAATCCAAGTGATCGTCCTAGGGTCCCTAGGACACATAGGGAAGTGGGAATCATGAACCTGGTGGGACCTATCGTAATGCTCCTTGCAAAGGGACGAGGGGTAGGGAAAGATGTAGGAGGGCAAGGAGGTGGGTTGGCAAAGAAGGGCTAGTGGGAAGGGATCATGTGGATCTGGGAGGACTTGGGTTGAGGGGATTGAGGCTTCTTCCCATCCTAGACCTGGAGCACTCCAAAGCATACACTCCCTAGTGTGGGCTAGGCACTCGTCTCCTAATGGGGTAAGTACCAAAGCGGATTCCCTAGGTTGAGTGCCCTTTTCTTGTGGTAGGGGGGTGGTGTAAAACTTATCGGGCTCGGGTAGAAACAATACGAGCTCACTCATGCAAGGACCCTTAGTGTAAATGGAGATGATGGACCTGATAGAGGGGTGTGAGAAACTAAGGTACCCCGTATTACTCACTCCTAAGGCCAGCATGTTTGTCACCTCTATTTGCCTTAGTATGCCTTTAATCAAGTCCCTCATGGCTCCTACAAAGCAAAATGAATGATAGGTTGTGTGGAATGGTAGGGTGGGCACGATTGGGTTATGTTTATCTATAGGGGGGCGTATGATGTGGAGGAGGAGGTCTTGCTTAAGCCACTCAATGAGGGGTTCCCCAAGAATCACAATTCTCATGGAGGGAGGGGTGGGGGAACTTGGTTGGTCATCATGTAACTCATGAGGGAGGGTGTACCCAGTTAGGCTCAATGGGTTTTCTTTGGGTAGGGATGGGTTCTCTTGACCCAACTCTTGACATTGGGCTTCATATTCTTCCTCCAATCTAGGGGAGCCTCATGGATTTCAATCACATTCTCCAGTTCCCTTTGGATAGGGGTAAGTATTTCTTCAGTTAGAGTGTGGGGCATCTCTCGTGAAAGGCATTGATGGATGAAGTGTCCAAAGCCTCTATATTTAGAGCATTGTTGTCTACTTTCCTGAGTGGTCTCACCCACACTTGGTCCATTGGAACTCCCTTCTTGCCCGGGCATGCTTTGACTAGGGGTGACTCTTGTCGAAGGAGGGGTGGGAGGAAGATTAGTGGGCCGGAATGGGATACTCCTATGCCCATAATGTTGGGGCCTCTCATAGTCATCATAGGGATCATAGTCTAACCTTTTCCTATCAAACTCATCCCGAGGTGACCAAGCTCTAGGGCCGTGGTTCCCTTTTGCCTCAATCTGAGGTCGGAGTTTCCCGGGAGAGAAAGGAGAAGTGGGAGTGCTCCTCGGGTTATGGCTCTCAAGGTAGGAGTGGGAAGGTCGGGGAGTGTAGATCTTCCTAAGCTCAATCTTCATCTCTTTCCATGAGTCTATGGGTTCTTGCCTCCAAATCCTTCTTAAGCTCACTATGCGTTCCCACTCCTTCTTGGCTTGTCCCCGAAGCCACCCTGTGGCCCTACGGACTCTAGCGTGTCCATAGACCCTAGTCCTATCAAAATGTTTATCCATGGTAGCCTCCCACTTTAGGTAGGCATTAGGACTAGATCCATCAAAACTAAGGTCCCCTTCTAGGATGATGTCCATGAGGAGAGGGTCAATTGGACTCTTGTGGAAGGCCGTGTTGGGGGGACCTAACCAATGGGGAGTATACATGATGATGCACTGGGTGGCCCGATGATGACTCTAAATGCGAATGCACCCTAGGACCAACTTGTAGAGAGACAAGTTGTGAACTTGCTCTGATACCAAGTTGATGTGACACAATGATGCAAAGGCAGCAAATGACAATGATCCCTTGGACTTAATTCGCAATAACAATCACAAGAGTCGAGAGCAACTCGAGAGTCGCCGTTACACCGCGCACACCCGCTTCCCGTGGTGACTCGGTGATGCCGAGTCGAGATAGTGAGAAAGCCCCTGGCTGGCTAGAGGGCCAACACCACTTAGGTTGACCCTCCCGAAGGTATGAAGCCCACAAACGAGGGCGGCCGGGTGCCTTGGGGGCACTAGGACACTCCTCTCACTAAGGCCACGGTGACCACACAAGGGTGGTGGTTCCGGGATCGGGCACTCTCTCACCAACCAGCGAATACGTTTTGCAGATATTAAATGAACAAGAGTAAAGAGCAAGGGTAGAGCTCACCTGGTTGGTTTGAAGAAACCAACCCCGATCGGAGACGAGGGCGAGCGGGGAAGTGTGGTTCCCCGCACACTGCGCCGGTGAAGCTTCAATCCTGTTTTGGATGATTACAATCACTACACCTCGCGCAGGAGGGTGAACTTAGGGTGGGGACAATTAAGTACACTCAAACACTACCTCCACGCAGGGAGGGGCGGTAAGCCGGCCAGGCGGGAGAGGGAGATTCGCCGGAGGACGCGCCGGTGTAGCCGAAATGGAAACTCCCTACTTGCTGTGATGGCTGACTGCCAGTCACTGTAGAGGCCTTAGATCACGTTCTAGAATTTCTATGAAGACGAGACCAGCTGGGGAATCTTCGTATCTGGAACCAGGATGCTTCAGAATTTTCTCAATTTCTTCGGCTGCAGTGGCTGGTCTGGATCGAGCTTAGAACAAGGTGGCAGTTTCTGGCCGCAACAGCTACCTGACACGAATAGTGACTTGTAGAAGTTGTCCCGACCGCTCCCGGGCACCAAATCTTGAACCGTCAAAGTTTCTGGAACCGTGGACGGACCCTCTTCGCGGGAAAACTGGTGGGGAAGCCGTCTGAGGTCGGGGTGGACTGGGGGACGCCGATGAGTGGCAGCAGGTTGCTGCAGGTTGTGGGAGGCAGACCCGACCAGTCGAGGGAGAAAAATGAAAACTCTGACCTCCGGACACCGAACACACTTCTGCTTCTTGATCCAGAAAGAGGACAGGTGGAGGAAGATATTTGTAGAAGGACTCGTGACTTGAATTTCCACCGTCGGCCGTGGTGCAGCTTCAAACTGGGTGGCAGATTCTGGCCGCAGCAGCTACCTGATTCAGACAGCGACTTGCAGAAGCTACCCCGGCCACTCCCGAACTCTGAATCATGAGCCGTCAGAGTTGCTGGAATCGTGGTCGAGTATACTTCGTAGCAAAATCAACGGGGAAGCCGGATGAGGTCGGAGGAGACCGGGGGACCCAAGAAGGTGCTGATAGGTCGTAGCAGACTTGGGGAAGCAGCTTGGAGCAGTCGGAGGAGAAACTCTTTAACTCTGTCCCACGGAACCCGAACGCAGTTCCACTTCCTGATCCTGGAGGAGGACAGGACGTGGAAGGACTTTGGTGAAGAGACCTTGGCTTGGTTCTGCTAGGGTTCGCCGTGGCACAGCTACCCTTCTGGTTCAGGCACTCTGCAGGGGGAGCTCTGCGCAGCCGAGGGAGAATGGGCACCACGAGCTGTAGCGACGTCGGAATAGGATGACATCACCTCGCCTGCGAAGCCAACTGGTCGACCTTTCCATCAATGTATGGTACGTCTTCAGAGGTCTCTGTATGACTCCGTGACAGCTTCTGCAAGATGATCCTTCCTCTGCCACCTGCAGACTGATCAAAAGGGGGGAGAGGGGTGGAAGAACTTGGTTGGCCAAAGGAAGAACAATGGGAAGGGGGTTGGGGGGCTGCGACCTAGGGAGGTGAAGGGGCTGGGAATGAATGGGTGCAGTCCCCAAAGGGAGGAAAATTCGAATTTTAGCTTGGGAGGGGTGAAGGGGGTGCTTGGGGAAATGAGGGGGGTGTATGGGGAATACCAAGGGGTGCCTTGGAAGAGGGAAGGATTAAATGGGAGAGTTAATGTGGCCTTGGGAGGTGAAAGGGTGGGTGATGTGGCAAGTGGAGAGTGGGTAGGTGAGGAGAGAGGGGGCTGGTCGGCCTAGAGAGAGGGAGGGGAGAGGAGAGAGAAAAGGGTCGCCCCTTCTTGAGAGAGAGAGAGAGAGAGATAGAGAGAGAGGGAGAGGTGCACTTATGCTCAAGATATTCAAATTTTTCATTCAGTCATTAATTTCAACTAGTGGGATTGGGGTCCTATTTATAGGAATCCCACAATTCAACAAAAGTCCCTGACTCTTAGACTAATGACAACTAACCAAGGGGGAAAGGGGCGCCCCTGGGCCAAGCCCATATAACTGGGCCCAATAACCAATCTAACTGACGTAATGATAATAAACTTAGGTAGAAGACTCATTAACCTAGGGACTTGACTCAAATAAAAGAAAAATTACAATGATATGACTCCAGAAAAATATGAAAATTACATAACTTGACTCAAGAAATCAAGACGAACACATTGGCGATCATCGGGACCCATGGAGGAATGGGAAGTGGTAAGCGATGTCCCCATCAGGGTCCCTGGTCGACCCCCGAGAATGGCGGTTGTTGAATCAATACTAGCGTATCTTCCAGTGGATTTCTACGGCCACCTTCCTTGCTGGCCTAGTTCGGGGCAAGGTTGTGCGCTTCCATAAAAATGGCCGCACGACCAGATCTGGTGTCGGATCGGGGCGAAATTAGCGCCATTGCGAAGAGCATTCAGAGAGCTTAGTCATACTTGAAATTAAAGCCCATCCAACAGTTAGATTGGAAATGAAAACCTATGCAACATCGTGGTGGGTTCTGGCTCAGAAAACATATCAGGCAGGACATATCAAGTTATGCCTGATTATGGGGTTTGACCGAAGGGGAAATGGAGGGCTTTGGCCTTGGGATTTTTTTGGGTGAGAGAGGGGAAGGTGGAGATCACATACAAAAAGTTTTGTAATTTTCTGACAAGGTTTGGGGGGTGGGAAAAATGGATCTTTAGGCTACTGTCCCGTAGATCTACACACAGGCAGACTGCGAGGGGTGGAAAGAAGATACTAGGAAGGGACTCAAACATACTCTGATCGGTGTGAAATTTAAACTGGGAGTAAAGAAGAACTAGGGGAACCAACCCTCAAAATCACAACTCGATTAGACAATTGAATTGGGAGATACAACCTCTTCTCTAAGCTTCAGTTCTACAGGTCGCAGCTCAAGATAGCAGACCGGAGAATGACCCGTGGCGGTTTGATGGCGGCATGAACGGAGGTAGCGGTGACGGTGGCTGGACGTCGCATCCAGGGGAGGATATAGATGTGGGAATCACTCCCAAGAAAGGGCCTCACACCCTAGATCTTACTGCTGCAAGGAAGAAGAACAAGAAGAACAAGAGAGAGAGGGATGTGCGCCCCTTGGCCAATTCTTGAATATTTTCTTCATTAATTTCCATCAAAATGACACAAGAGAGATCTTATACTAAACCCTAGACCTAGGACAAAAGACATCAAATACCCTTGGTCAAAGGGACATAATGGGGAAGGGAGACAAAGGGGATTAAAATAATCCCACAAGGGGACAAGAGAGGGGGGCGCCCCTCTCTCCAAGTCAACAAAAGCCACTTGGATTTTTTAATCGCCCTTGGACCACATTATTCTCCCTTGGACCATAATAAACCGAAAAATACAAATATTTAATCAATATTCTCCCATTGACCCAAATTAAACCCAAAATAAAAATACACACCAAATACAATCCAAATACATTCCCAATACAAATACATACCAAATACGTACTAAAACATCAAAGCTCAAGTGGAGACTCCAGGCTGTCCCCCAGCCACAAAGATGTCAGCGTCGACCGAGTCGTGCTACGTGTCCGGTATCGGTGGCTCGCTGAGTCGAGCCGAACTCTGGCTCTGGTGTCCTCGCCAATTCTCCCCGGGTGGGAGAAGCTCGACTCCGTCGAGTAGGGGTCCGGGTCGCTCTGGTATCGATCCAACAGATCTGGATCTATCCTTTGTAACTCAGCCCGGGTGATCCAAGTGTCATCGGACACGGGCCGTCCCCTCCATCGCACCAAGTAGCACTGGTACACCTGACCTCGAGTAGTCGTTACCTGCTCGTCTAGTATATGCTCTATCTACTCACGCTGCTGAGGTAACAAGGCTAGAGGTGGACGCTCTGGGGCGGTATCACTCACAAGGGGTGGAGACGGCTGAAATGGCTCACTGGGTATCACCGCTGGGTCTCTATAAGTGACTAGATCCGAGATGTTGAAAGTGGAGTTGATCCCATAGCTCTATGGCAAATCTACAACATATGCATTAGACCCAACTCGTTTCACTATTCGAAAAGGACCGGCACCGCGAGCTTGTAACTTCTTCACGGTTCTCGAGGGAAACCGTTCAGGCCTTACCCTAATCATGACGTGCTCACCCTCCCGGAACTCACGATGGTGCCTATGGGCATCAGCCAACTCTTTGTACCGCGCATTGCTAGTCTCAATATGATGACGTACATGCTCATGCAACTGCCTAATATGATCAGCGAAGGACTCAGCTGACTCGAACACACGGGACTAGATGGGAGATGGGATCAAGTCTATGGGCTTCCTAGGTCTACAGCCAGTAACAATCTCAAAGGGGCTCATGCCTGTAGACCTATTGACCGAGCCATTGTAAGCAAACTCTGCTAGTGGTAGGACCAAGTCCCAATCCCTGACACGGTCACAGACTAGACACCTAAGAAGATCCCCCAAACTCCTATTAACTACCTCAGTATGACCATCGGTCTGGGAGTGATATGCAGTGGAAAATATCAGCTGGGTGCCCTTCATGTGCCATAGGGTTTTCCAAAAATAGCTAGTGAATCGCACATCCCTGTCTGACACTATAGTACGAGGGAGGCCAAACCTGGAGACACAATGAGAAAAGAATAGATCAGCAACTCTAGAGGCATCAGAAGTCTTGGAGCATGGAATGAATAATGCCATCTTGGATAACCTGTCTATGACCACAAAGATAGAGTCATACTTTCGGAGGGTACGGGGCAATCCCAACACAAAGTCCATGCTAATGTCTTCCCATGGACTATCCGGGACCGGGAGGGGAGTATAGAGGCCGATATTCTGTTTCCCTTGTTTGGCCATAGCGCAAGTGCGGCATTGGACCACGATACGAGCGACATCCCTCTTCAGGCTAGGCCAATAAAATCTATGCTCAACCACCTCTATGGTCTTGTTCCAGCTGAAGTGGCCAGTAAGACCTCCCGGGTGCATCTCCCATGTGAGAAAGTCACGAACAGAGGTCCGTGGGATGCACAACGTGTCACCCTAGAATAGGTGACCCTCCTGAAGCACAAACTCGCTATAGTCACGCAAGGGACCGGCTTGAAGGACGGCATAGATCGGACCAAAGTCCGGGCAATCAACATAAGCATCCTTCAGCCTCTCTAAGCCTACCACCTCTACACTCATGGTGGTCAACATCATCATCCGCCGACTTAGCGCATCGGCTACCTTGTTCTCTACCCCTGCCTTGTGCTTAAGCACAAAGGTGTACTTCTGAAGGTACTCCACCCAACGGCTATGGCGAGCATTCAGCTTCTTTTGGGTATGGAGGAATCGTAAGGCTTCATGATCAGAGAAGAGGACAAACTCCTGATGCAAAAGATAGTGCCTCCAATATCTCAATGCCTGGACAACTGCATAAAATTTTTTATCATATGTGTAGTAACGCAGTCTGGCATCCTTCAGCTTCTCGCTGAAGAAAGCGATGGGGTGGGACTCCTGGCTCAAGACTCCACCTATGCCCACTCCAGAAGTGTCACAGGTGACCTCAAACACCTTAGAAAAGTCAAGTAGAGTAAGGACAAGTGCCTGGGTCATGCCCCCTTTGATGTCCTGAAAGGCTATGGCGGCAGCCTTGGTCCATACGAATGCCCCCTTCTTTATACAATCAGTGATTGGGGCGGTGATGGAACTAAAGTCACGAATGAAGCGGCGATAGAACGTTGCTAAGCCATGGAAGCTCCAAACATTGTGGAGGGTGTGGGACTTGGGCCACTCTCTAATGACCCTGATCTTCTCCGGCTCGGTGGAGACTACTTCTCTCGACACAATAAACCCAAGGAAGGAGACCTGGTCAGTCATGAGAGCACACTTCTTTGGGTTGGCGAATAAGCTCTCTCGCCTCAACACAATGCAGACATGTCTAAGATAGTCTAAGTGGTCCTCCCTAGTGCGGTGGTAAATAAGGATTCGTCAAAGTAGACGACCAAGAAGACCCCTATCATAGGGCGTAAAACCTGGGTCATCAACTGCATGAAGGTACTAAGGGCGTTGGAAAGCCCGAAGGGCATAATCAACCACTCATAGAGACCATCATTGATCTTCAATGCCATCTTCCATTCATCCCCAGGCCTGATCTACACCTGGTGATAGCCACTACGAAGGTCTATCTTTGAGAAGATAGTGGCTCCCGACATCATGTCTAGCAAATCATCTAATCGGGGAATGGAAAAATGATACTTCACCGTGATCTTGTTGATCGCATGGCTATCAACGCACATCCTCCATGTGCCATCCTTCTTCGGGGCCAATAATGCGGGAATAGTACAAGGGCTCTTGCTGTCCCTGAGAGATACCCGACTCATCAACTCCTCGACCTGCCTCTGAAGCTTGGCATTGTCCACGGGACTCATCCGGTAGTGGAGAAGGTTGGGCAAAGATGAGCCCGGGATGAGGTCGATCTCATGTTGGATATCGCGCATAGGCGGAAGGCCTCCAGGGAGGTCCTCCGGGAAGACATCTAAAAACTCGTGCAGAATCACAGCCACCTCAGGGGGTGCCCATCCTCTAACCCTGGAGCTACATCGCTCACCCCACAAACAACAACAGCAAGGAGGGGACTACCACTGACAAACTCCTGCTCCATCTCTCGAGGACTAATCATCATGAACTTGCTGGGTGGGAGGTCTCCTGTGCTCGGAGCAGTCGAAGCGGTAGTAGCCCGCGCCGAGGATGTGGTGGGAGGATCGACCGTCCCCTGAACTAGGAGGGGTCGAAGTGCTGGGGCCGGCTGGTCCTCGGACGGAAGGGTCTGGGTGGGGTGGAGGGTAATCCTATGGCCCCCGTGGCTGAATGCGCAGGTGTTCGACCGACCTTGGAGGGTGGCATCCCGATCAAAAAGCCAAGGCCTATCGAGGATAATGCTACCCACCTCCATAGGTAGCACGTCACACCATATCTCATCATGGTAAGCTTGGAACTACAGTGGCACCAGACATCGTAGTCTGACCGGGATGGAAGTAGAGTTCACCCAAGAAACTCTGTAAGGCACGGGGTGATCCACGGGCGTCAAACCCAAGCGTCTAATAGTGCCCGTAGAGATAGCGTTAATGGAACTCCTGCTATCTATGATCACCTTACAAGCCTTTCCTCCCAGCCTACAAAATGTGTGGAAGATGGTGGTACAATGCCAGTCGTCACTCACTAGAGGCTAGGTTAGGATACACCTGACTACACCCAACTGCACATCACCCTGATACTGGGTACCCGGGACATCAACTTGCTCTCCCTCCATCAGTTCATCAAAGAACTCCTATGTTAAGTCCTGATCAGCCTCGTAACTGATCAGCACAAGCTCAGGTGTGGGGTCGCCGACAGAGGGATCAGAAATAACAAGCGACTCCCGAGTGGGACACATGGCCAAATAGTGGCCAACTCCACCACACCTATAGCAACTGTCACGCGTCCCGATCCCCGGGGATGTTCCATTGGCCATCGGCCCCTTACTCTTGTCCACAAGATGGACCGGGGGTATAGGAAGCAGGGGTCGAGTCGTCACGGTGGGCTGGAGAGGTCTAGGGGCAGGGACGGGTGCCTATTGGCGAAGGGGAGGATCCCTCGGAGGGAGGGGGCGCCTAGGAGTAGTGAGGTCCTGGCGAGGGGATTCTTGTGGACGAGCCACAGGCCACCGAGTGTAGGAGCCGGGTGTGGTCTGAGGGTCAGACACACGTGGATGGGTAACCCCCTGGCGCGGGATAGGAGCAAACTCTGCCTCAAACTACTCCACCTTGAGGGAAACCTAGTACGTGTCCTCCAACTTGGTCACATTGCGGTGGAAAAGCTCATACTGAAGGTGTGGCCGCAGACCGCGCCGAAAGCGGGAAACATGCATGGAGCTTTCCTCCGTGACGTCACATCGCAGAAAATACTCATCGAATTAAGCGATGTAATCGGAGACGGACCGATCTCCTTGGAAGAGACTCTGCCATTTGTCTATGAGACGCTGGCGGTATGTGGCAGGAAGGTACTTCTGCCAGAGTTTGGTCCTCATCTCATCCCATGACTCAACCTGGGGCTCTTGACGATGGTACAGCAAGCTCTCTACATTCTTCCAATAAGAATGTGCTTGCCCGAGCAGCTTCATCTTCGCGAACTTGACTCTCCGGTGGTCCGTCATCTCAAACCACATGAAGTACCGGTCCATGCTAGCCTCCCAATCGAGATAGACCTTTGGGTCCAAGGACCCGTCAAAAGTGGGAGTGTCACACCCCGAGCTTTTTAATACAGCGGAAGGAATTTCAGGAATGTGAACAGCCGGCATGGTAAGCCTCTCGCAAGCAAGAAATCAGAGCGCAAGACAATCACACAAATGCAATTGCACAAGTAATCTATTAAAACTCCAACTTTATTTCATTAATAAATAATCCAATTACATAAGAGCATCACTACGACTCAAGAAATGAAATATTACATTTGACTCAACTAAACACCTATAACTAGGCTTCTCTCATTTCCATGGGACTTTCAATCGCTCTCAGACCCGCTACTTGCATAATCCGAATCTGATTCACTAGTATTTCCTGAAAAGACAAGAAAATAGGTATGAGCACACGTGCCCAGTAGGTATCTTCGTATCAACATAAAGGCAATATTTAAGTGATTAACATTTTTGCTCTAGAAGTATGATAAAATGCAAATGCGATAAACCATACGTCATAAACCAACGGAACTAAGAATATAGAATCATGAGATATCTGAGTAATAGACATAATCGAGCAAGGTTTAAACATGTAGATATACATTTGGCCTTTCATGAACAAGAAAGTATGAGCATATATCTAAAAAGTACTTACACCACCTTGTAAAGGCTATGTATTAACAAGCATGTAATTTTCATAACGAGTCTCGTGAATTTCACTCATTTATAAGAGAAATTACTCCTAGTGCAATGCGATGCCAGTATCATCGTACCCCATGGTTTATAGCATGTTTCTGACCATCGGTCATGGGGACTAGCATGGATCCCTTGGACGCAATCCGCGCCCGGTCTTGCATCTTCAAGTTATAAATCCAGCTACTTTCACGAGATATAAAGTACGGACAATAATGTAACAAGTTCATTGATAGTTTCATGATACAATGCCAAGGTAAGAATGCATCAAATAAGAATAAGGGAGTCCAAAAATAACTTAGAGCAAGGTCATGCCACGGAAAGAATTCGACAGCATAACGATACATTCTTTAATTTTCATAACTTGATATCAACTTGTTACACATAAGTTTGGAATCCAAGTAATCCTAAGATTATCCAAGAACAAAATTTAGACAACCCCTAGGTCAAACCTCGGGTTATGAACCTGAGAGAAAAGATGGTCGTTTACTGGGCTGTTTCATACATAAATGATCATATCCAGGCCGCTTAATCAATAATAACAGTCCAGTGAAGGCCGTTTGTAAACTGCATCAACCAGAATGAAAGAGCCGACACTTAATAACTTCTGGGTAATAACGGTCACATAGGGGGCCGTTTTCGGATAGAAATGGTCAGGGAAAGGATAGCTATCTAACAGAGACGGTCTTTTATTAGGCCGATACTAACCAGAGTACAAGAAGTAAAATAATCGGTCATGTGAGTGCATTCTAGATAAATTGGGCTTTTAAGGGTACAATCTGCTCGACGTCCTAGTGGGAATCCTAGGCTCGCGGAGTCTTACGGAGGCCTTGAAATAAGATCCCCTAGTCCGACAGAAGGAATATCCAGCGGAGAGGTTCACAAGTCCAAGAGAGTGTACTATAGTGCAAAGTGTATCTAATGGTCACATACCGCAGTAAATGCCATGTACTTATAAAAATAACTCATAGATGAGAATGAGAGTGAACGATTAAAACACTCGTTTAAACCATGATAATAACGCCACATAGATTTCATTCATAACCGAGAAATTATTTAATTACAATACTATAACATTTTAGACATGAAATTATATGATAATAAAAATAAGGTTTGAAACTCATGCACATGCTAAAGCAGGATTTCTAATAAGAATTTAGAACATAAGTGTATGAAAAATATCATAATTATAATGTTGATAAGTATGGAAACTAATTGGGATTATACTGGTTCATAGAACTAAATAGCGGTCGGGGTCTGGCCGCATAGTGGTTCAGACGGTCTCGTGATAAACCGCTAAAGAAAGGTACTAACGGTCATTCATGGGTGCTATTTTTAGCTAATAAAAGTGATGTCGTGACGGAGTTTCAAGTGTTTTGCAGAAAAATTTAGAATGAAAAGGGTTACCTCATCACCACAATCCAAAGTGATCATGGTGGTGAATTTGAAAATCATAAATTCAGCATGTTCTGTGAAGAGCAGGGGTACACACACAATTTTTCATCACCAAGAATGCCCCAGCAAAATGGAGTAGTAGAGCGAAAGAATAGAACGTTGATAGACATGGCCCGGACCATGCTCAGTGAGAATTCTCTACCCAAGTATTTTTGGGCTGAAGCGGTAAGTACCGCATGCTACATCATCAACAGGGCAATGGTAAGGCCCATTCTGAAGAAAACTCCATATGAGCTCTACAAGGGTAAGAAGCTAAACATTTCTTATCTTAAACCCTTTGGATGCCCTTGCTATATCTTGAACAATGGTAAGTCCAATCTGGGTAAGTTTGATGAAAAGAGTGATAAAGGAATTTTTCTAGGTTATGCACTCAATTCTAGAGCTTATCGATTATTCAATAAAAGGACTTTAGTTGTTGAAGAAAGTCCTCATGTTATTTTTGATGAAAGTCAAAACTCACAAAGCAAATTTCTTCTATCTCGGATGCAGATGAAGACCCTAAGAACTCATCAAATGTTAAAGCCAATGATGAGCCATTGAAGGCAACTTCAAGTAAAAATGAGAAAGATGAGGATCCTACAATTGAGACACTGCAAGAACCACAAGTGCAGCATCCTGATCTGCCCAGCTCCTCCACATTTCTAAAGGATCATCCAACTGTGAACATCATAGGTAATCTGGAGGATGGGGTGAAAACTAGGTCCTCTCTAAGGCAGGTTGAACAGGAGGACCTGATGGCCCTACTCTCTCAAGTAGAGCCCAAGGACATTCATGAAGCTCTTCAAGATGAATCCTGGATTCAGGCGATGCATGAAGAGCTGCATCAATTTGAAAGAAACGAGGTGTGGACTCTCGTGCAGCGTCCTAAGAACCATCCTACTATTGGAACTCGCTGGGTTTTCAGAAACAAGCTAAATGATGCGGGATTTATTGTGAGGAATAAGGCTCGGCTTGTGGCCAAGGGATACAGCTAGGAGATGGGAATTGACTTTGATGAGTCTTTTGCACCAGTTGCTAGACTTGAAGCAGTCCGAATCTTACTGTCCTATGCTTGCTCTTTAAACTTTAAACTATCTCAAATGGATGTTAAATCTGCATTTCTTAACGGCTATATCAAGGAGGATGTCTTTGTAGAGCAGCCGCCAGGTTTTGAAGATTCCAAACATCCACGACACGTGTACAAGCTCCAAAAGGCCTTGTACGGACTAAAACAAGCACCAAGGGCATGGTATGAATGGCTTACTTCTTTTCTTGCTGAAAATGGGTTCAAGAGAGGTAAGGTTGATCAAACACTTTTCACAAGGAAATCAGGTAAGGACATTTTGGTGGTTCAAGTGTATGTGGATGATATTATTTTTGGAGCTTCTGATAATGCCTTATGCGAGGATTTTACAAAGACCATGCAAGGAGAATTCGAGATGAGCTTAATGGGGGAGCTAAAATTCTTTCTTGGATTGCAGGTGAAACAAACTTCGGAAGGAATTTTTATAAATCAAGCAAAGTATACTATGGAATTGCTGAAGAAATACGGGATGGCGGAAGCAAAACCCATATCAACTCCCATGGCCACCACCACAAAGCTGGATAAGGATGAAAATGGTAAAACAATAGATTCCACACTGTTTCGAGGTATGATCGGATCACTACTGTACCTTACAGCATGCCGCCCTGACATTCAATTCAGTGTATGTCTCTGTGCCCGTTTCCAGTCATGCCCTAAAGAATCTCACTTATCAGCTATTAAATGTATTTTCAGATATCTAATTGGCACTATTGACTTTGGCTTGTGGTTTCCCATTGGTAGTTCTTTTGAGTTAATTGCGTATACTGATGCGGATTACGCCGGATGCATTGTAGATCGTAAAAGTACAAGTGGGTACTGTCAGTTTCTTGGCGGGTGCCTTGTTTCATGGGCCTCTAAGAAACAACATTCAGTAGCTCTCTCAACGGCCGAGGCTGAATATGTAGCCGCCGGAAGTTGTGGAGCACAAGTACTTTGGATCAAAAATCAATTGCTTGATTTAAATGTTGAAGTGGATTGTGTGCCGATCTTTTGTGATAATACGAGTGCAATTAATCTCTCCAAAAATCCTGTTCAACACTCCAGAACCAAACACATTGACATTCGACATCATTTTCTGAGAGATCATGTAGGCAAAGGGGTCTTTGAGTTCAAGTTCATTGATTCTCTTAACCAACTGGCTGACATCTTCACAAAACCTCTAAATCAGGATCAATTCAATAAAATCAGGTGAGAACTTGGCATGTGTAAGGGTGAGGGCATACGCACTTAAGTCTGCATTAGGTTGTTTCTTTTTTTTGTTGGGTAGATCATGTGAGATGCATGCATTGTGTGTGGTTCACTTTTATTGTGTATGACTATTCCTAGCATGTGTGCCTATACTTATATTTATATACACTTATTCCTTGACATTTTTCTACAACTGAATATTCCTTGATAGATAAATGTGGACTAGTGATCTAGTGCTCTTAGCAGTCTCCATTCAAGGGTTTCCGTAGTTGACTCATGCTTGATATCATTCGTGGGTTAGCAAAAGAAAAGAAATAAAAAAAAAAGAAAGAAGAATGATCTGTGAAAATGGGGGAGTCCAAGGGTCATGGAGCCCACTTCTATCTCCGGTAGTGGCTAGCTGGGGTTCTTCCTCTCTCTCGGGGTCTTTTTTTGGGATTTAGGCCCCAGCGGTCGACCGCTGGCTTCGTGCCGGTCGACCGCCAGCGGCAAACCAGCCCGGGTCAACCGCGTCCGAACCCTACTTTAAGGGGGTTTTCTTCCCCCCTTTCTCATTCTATCACTCTCCCTTCTCTCTCCCTTATTCAACCTCCACTCTAGCACATCTCCCTCCCACCTTTCAAGCCCTAAAAACCCCACACCGTTTCTACCCAAGCACGATCCGGTCGATTGGTTTCCATTTCGGAACGTCTCCTCGCCGGTGTCCGTGCACTCGTGCCAACCTTCCTTGAGCTCCAGAGCGTGGAGACGGTGTTCTTAGTTCTTCCCGGTGTCTCCCTCTCCATCCCAAGGTAGAGGTTCTACCTCTCTAGAGGATACTCTCTTCAGCGGGTTTCCTAGTCTAAAATGGCACCTCGAAGGAGTGCTCGGCGTCTTCTCCAAGGGGAACCTGGTGCTCAGAGACGTGAAGCTCCGGCCGCACCTCTACCACAAGCTCCCGCATGCAGGTTACCTCCGAGGTCTATCATCGAGCCTCGTCTTGTTGATTTTCAAGAGTTGAATGAAATCCTGCCCGACATCTATACATTTTTTTCAATGCAACCGGGGTGGCTTGATTTTGTCACTAGATACAATCGCTTCTATCCCTATCTAGTACAATAGTTCTATGGGAATTTGGTTGACAGAAATGGAAGCTTGTATACAATGGTTCAAGGCATTGAGATCCGCATTCATGCAGAATTATTCCATAATGCCCTAGGTGTTTCCTCCCATGGTGCAGACATGCTTTTTGGGCATGGTGAGGTTGAGGCTAGTTTTATTGCCATGACGGGCTGTGATTTTATTCGTGGTGTGAGTGACCTCATTGAGCTGAATGCCAACCACTTTCCCGCACTACAACGGGTTATTCATCACATGTTTACTACACTTATTTATCCCAAGAGTGGGAGCCGAGATGAAGTGACCGAAGTGCACCGTTTCCTGTTCTATCATGTTATGAATGGCGACTTGGTTAATATGGGATGGCTCATGACTCAATTGATAACTCGATGCCGTACACATTTACGACGATCCCTGCCCTATGCCTCTCAGCTCACTGGAGTGTTCATCTTTGTCGGGGTCCCATTGGAGAATGAGCAGTCTGTTCTAGTCCGCCATGATGACATTTACAATGAGCATAAGCTTTTCCCCGATATGGGATATTACAGGGATGCAAATGGTGAAATTCGCCGTGCTGTCCCAGTTTATGGGGAAGAAATTGGCAGTGAAGAAGAACAAGCGCCGGACCCACAGCAAGATAACCAAAATGCACCTGCACCAGTTCAGCCTGCAGATGTGCCTCCTCCAGCGGATCTCCCTCCTCCACCGCAGCACTTTCATGGGGAGTCTTCTACTCAGGGTGCTGGGCATTCCACTTGGGGGGACTATGAGGCTCTTGACAGGCGCCTTTGTGGCATGGAAACTCGGCTTGACTCCTCCCTTGGGCGTTTGGATACTTTTATGGACACCATGACTGGACGAATGGATACCTTCACTCTTGCTCTGGATGATCTTTCTCTCCACATAGCCACTCTCTTTGCCAGCCATGAAGATAACCGTGAGGCCTTTCGCACCACAAACCATACCCTTCTTTCCCTCCGTAACCAGCTCCGTCATTATGATGCCATTCTTCATAACCTTGAGGATCGTCTTCCTCCTCCTCCTGCTCCTGCTCCTGCTGGTTCCCCCCATGGTGATGGTCCACCGGATGGTGTTCATGGCGAGGAAGCTGAGGATCACCCTGCTGTGTAGCTACTTTTTGGGTCTCTAGCGTCCCTTTTGTTCACTTTTTGTATCCCCTCCCTCTCCTTTTTGCTGATGTCAAAGGGGGAGAAGTAGGCTATTAGGCTTATATATATATATGCTATGTGTGTTTGGTGTTTGCCTGCTTGCATGGCTGTCTATCTCTTGCATCGTAGTTTGAGCATATTGTATGCATTAGTGGTTGCATTCCTTAGCGTGTCAAGCTCATTTCTCCCTTCTGCATTCTGTGTACCTTGTATGGATCAAATGAAAATGAATGGAAGAATGCACTCTTTGACGTTACAAGATTGGCTCCTTTCCTTATCACCTCTTGTCAATACGGCAAATAAGTATTGAATGGTTGGTATGAATTCGTTGACATGCTTGTGTTGGTAGTGATATGTTTGGTGATATGAGCATTTCGAATGCCTTCAAATTGTGAGTTTAGAAGATTCAACTTGATGGATTTCCACGTATCTCATATGTGATTGACGAAGCTTCTAAAACTCTTTCAAAAGCACATTTGTGAAAATGCAATTCTACTACCTAGGTTTTGTCATCATCAAAAAGGGAGAGATTGTTGAACATATCCGAGTGATTTTGATGATAACAAAACCTAAGATGTTTCTCTCCCTTGTATCTCTTTTTCAAGCAAAGCTTCATGCTTTAAACCTTCAATTTTTACCCCATGTAAATTGTGTGGTTATGAATTCTTCCATGGGTTTATTCAAACATAAATCAACTCATACACAAGCCCGTTTCAATCATCGAACAAATGGATAGCTTCAAGAGAGCTAACACTTGATTTTTGCAGGATTGAAGATTGGCGGTCGACCTGTGGAGCCCTGGCGGTCGACCTAAAATAATAGAATTGAAATCTGGAATCTGAGAAAGCTGGCGGTCGACCGCCAGGAGCTAGTGGTCGACCGATTCTCCCAGCAGCCAAATGGCTACATGACGGCCAATGGCGGTCGACCGCCAGCCTCGAGCTGCCAACAAATGTTGACTTTTTGTCACTTCGAGAAATGGTCTTTCTCTTGGTATTGTTTAATCCCTAAGCAACCTAACTCTCCAGAAATTGTGGATCTGGTCTAGGGGAATCTTTGGACCATTCAAGAACCTATAAAAGTTATACAAGAGGGTTTGGAAAACCCTAATGCTCAAGGAAGATCAAAGGGAGGCTGCCAAGAGGAAGAGAAGGGATTTGGCACTGTAGACGTGAACAGTGCTCCGAGAGGAAAGTTCTTCATCCTTCTTCATCCAATCAAGTGCAAATCAGTCCAAGGATTCAAGCTGCATCCAAAGCATACAATCATCCACTAAGGGGGAGCATATCAAGATCCTTCTCTTATGTTTTGAATTCATTCTTGATCTCTCAAAGCTTCATCTGTAATCCTTGTAATCTTTAAACATTCCAGAGTGTGTGGATCCTCTTAGATCAGTGTGTGTGTGTGGTTGTGTGTTCTTGGTTGGAGGTGTGTGCGTGTATTAAGGTGTTCCCACACCTTCGTGGGAATCCTCCTTCCTAGTGTGTGAGTGTTGTGTGTGGTTGATCTTGTAACTTCCTACAAGATAGTGTGTGGTTCCTCACTGTCCGTGAGGGGTGGACGTAGGTTGCCGTTGTGGCATCCGAACCACCTAAAATCACTGTCTCTGTGTGGTTTGTTCCTTTTCCTCTATCCTCCTTCTGTGCAAATCGTAAGTGTGTTAGTTTAGTTCAGTTTTTATTCTCTTTTATCCTGCATAATCCTTCTTCACCTTATAAAACTTGCTTTGTCTGTGGGCTTTAATTATTTCAAGTTCTCTTGTTAGCTTCTTGTCACACATTTTATAAAAAGGCGATAAAGTTTCATTATTTCTACCATCACCCAATTCACCCCCCCTCTTGGGTGCCATTTAATCTCGGGACTTCAGGGCCAAGGATGGGCCCATATCCGCGTGAGCCAATTGGGCGGCCCCTGCTTGAGTGCGTAAGAAATTAGCCGGGCCTGCGAGAGCCTGCAGCGCTGGAGGGATGGTTCCATAGGGATCAACATAAGAAGACGTGAAGAGCGAGGTCTTCCCCTTATCAGGCATCTGATGGGCCGAGCTAGAAGCCTGGCCCACCTCGGGATTGGTAAAGTGGAGGACCCTGGGCTAGACAGGGGTAAGATCGATGAGAGCAGTAGACGATGCCCCTAGCCCACTAACCAAAGATGAAGAAGGGGCGACAACAGACATGCCCTGGGGAGGAACTGAGGATGGGGCATCCTACAAAGCTTGGCGAAGAAGGTGGAGCTGGGTGGGATCCAACTGGGCCATCATGTGAAGCACATGATTGGACGAATTATGCGTTGAGGAATCAGAATGGGAGGGTTGACTACCCTCAACAATAATGGTTGGAAGAGGAGGGGCGGACCCCTCTCTCCCCTGCACAGTGGTGACCCTAGGTGGGTCCTCCAGAAGTCCCTGAGGAAGAGAGTCCTCGTGGGAGTGAGAGAAATCATGGAACGACATATTGAAAGGGGAATCGAACAAAGGGTTGAGGTAGGAGATGAACAAGGAATTTCCCCTAGGAGAAGATCCTGTGGGTGTGAAGCAACTCCACATGCAACGAACACCTTGAGTTAAGAGAAAAACACCTAACAAACACCAAGATAACAAACAAGGAGGAGAGAAGAGGCAACCATTTATCAACCAAGTTGCAATGATGCGCAAAATTTTTTTATATGTTTCCCCTTTAAGAACCTTGGTGAATTGAATTAAATGACGTTCTCTCAACGATAAGGTTCCTAGTAGGGGTGGAACGAGGACTTGGTTGACTCTAAGTTTACTCCCTCTCACTGATGCAGCCTAGACTCGAGGTGGTAAGGTACAACCTGCCCGGCTTCCATGTGGGAATCCACGGCTCACGGGGGATTACGGAGGTCCCGGGTAAGGTCACCTAGTCGGCTCTAAGGAATATGGAGACGAGAGGATCCCCCACCAAGGTAGGAATGTAACTAGTATGATAAAATGTATGAACCTATGCACACCGGAGTGCATGCAAAGTCTAGCCTAAAACTAACAAGCAATGATCAAACGATATGGCAAGATACGGCAATAACCATCCAAAATGAATGACAACCAGGGGAGATGAAAATTACCAAAACAATCATGAAATGATATAAAATAATTCACAAAATATCAATCTCGGGTGCACTGTAGCAAAATAAACGGTCTAATGGGAGACCGCGCAGGGAGTATAGATGGCCCTTGATAGGACCGCTAAATGACAGGGAGTAGTAAAAATAAGGACACAAAATAGAAATAAACTGAAACGGTGGAAACTATAGCATACCTGAACGAACTGGGCGGTCTAACAAATGACCGCGAAACCAGTAAGATGGCCCTGACAAGACCGTGTAAGCATCACAAATCCACAGAGATATAAATTGCTAAAACGTACCTGAGGCAGCAGTGGATGGTCTATCGATCGACCGCTTGATTCTGTAAATGGCCTTTCAGAAGACCGCGCACAACCCCAGGAGCAGAAAATAGCAACAATCAAAATAGCAAACCCAAGTGGACTAACAACTAATCCAACCACACAAAAAGAGTAGGTCAACAAAATCAGAAGCACGATGGGCAGTAGGTGTCCCACCGTGATCGCAAAATAAATGGGGTGTAGACAAGTTTTTCTTTCCCTCGTCCCTTTAACTCAAAACTGAATATGAAAATAACGAAATGATCTAAAAGGGGGAAAGGGCAACCAATGAACTACTCACACACAAAGGAACACCATGATCGCCACCAAGATACATAGCACAATAGGAGAGTACCACATACCTTGGAAAGGGGAGAAAAGAGTGAAGACACTCGCCAATAATGCAGCGTTGGAACAGTATAAAACGGTCTTCTGAAGACCGCTTATTAATGTAGATGACCGATCGATAGGCTGCTCAGCACTGAAGAGGAACGCAGGAAGAAGACGGGCTGGCATCTACAAACGCTCTGTATCAGGCCGCTAGTAGGAACTGAACGGTCCGAGGAAGGCCGCTTATCCTTTCAAACGGACAGAGATAGACCGTGCAGAACCTCCAGATCCCAAACTTGTGGAACTTATCCTCCACCCCTTCCGGCCGGCCAGAGGGGATGAGCCTCGTGCTAAAGCTTTTGTTGACCTACAAAACATAGTAAACGACAAGAAAATGCAACCCAAATCAGTTCTATGAAGTGTAGTACCTATAATAATGAATGAAAAACTAAATACATAATGAAATGGGGGATACCTGGGGTTGGGTTTTTTAACCCCTATGGGCATAAAAAAAATAATAGGAAGGCTGAAAGAATGAGAATGCCAGTGAAAAACGTGGAGAAAAAGTGAAGGAAATGAGCATGTAATGACAAACGGATGACCGAACATCGAGACCAAAAACACTAAAGAAACTACTACTCCCTGAACTGAAGGCTCAAATGGATGTAGAGAGCCATCCTCCCTGGCTGAGATCCACTCAAAAACTCGGTAGCACTTTGGCGCAAACGTTGGATCTCCCCCTTTTCAAGCTTGGACCAAGGATACTATTTATAGACCCCTGAAAGTTCACTTGAATTTGAGGATTTTCCAGGGACAATTAGGCCAAGATTCTGAAGGATAAATCAAAGATAATACTCACAACTTTCACTAGGATCAAACGGAACCTAATTTGGTTGAGAATCCGCATGAGAAAATTGAGGACGAAGTAGCTCATTCAACCACAGATGGAGAGAGAAAAACCAACCAGCCCAAGGATCTCGACCATATAAACGGTCGCTCGATGGGCTGCTCACACTCATACACGGTCCATTACTAGACGGCCTATGGGTGTCGGTGGTAAATAAAAAAATAAGATAAATAAGCCATTTATCCCAGAGAACAGACCGGTTGGCACGGCGTAGGACTCTCAGGATGAAAATGGTCTACTGCTAGACCGCTCCAAAAGCCACACGGCCTATTGCCAGACCGCATACCGGTGTCGGTGATAAATCAATAAAACGAGATAAATAGATAATTATCTGAAAAATAACTCTGTTTAGGACTCTGGCAAATAAATGGTCCATTGGTGCACCGTGCAACTTGAATAAACGGCCTAATGAAAGACCGTGTGTTGGGTTATCGGTGGAAATTCAGAAAATGGCCAATTAATCCAGAGTGATATAAACCGTCTCAAAACGATCGCCTAACATATCAAACGGTCTATCACTAGACCGCCGTTATGGTGGGCGGTTGAAATCAATAAAAATGGGATAAATAAGCCTATTTACCCCAAAGACTAAAATGAATTTGAGGCCCACTAAGCCCGAATTTGAGAGCAGACCTAGCCAGGGAGGAAGCATCCATAAAATAAGCCCAAAGACATGCCTGAAATGGCCCAATGAGTAATGGACAACTTGAGGCATCAAAAATAGAGGTAAGAAGAATGACTCAACTCATAGGCAAAAAATGGGTGTCAACATCGGGTAGCCTCCCGAGCGGTCATACATATAGATGCCGGTCGTCTCACACACCCTAGCAGTCCACAGCTCCAGCTCCACTTGTCCACTATCCAACGAGACCCTCAGCCACTAGCGAACGCCCCAAGACAAGCTGGCCGATGCTAGCCGTGGTGATGACGGGCGGGCCCAAAGGGGGCAAGGGCCGCCCGGTCCTCCTCACCCAGTGATCCTCCTCACGGGCCGCACGCCTTTGAACCCGGTCATCTCTTCCAAACCTCGCCATAGCTGCATAATAAAGCAAGAAAGAGGATAAGTGTACGGTGGGCAATGTATATGAAAAGCTAGCACTGGAAGGAAAAAACATGTGTGCATAAAGTGCAAATGAAATGTCAAAATACAACCACAACGACACAAAATGAGGATCTCACGGGCTATCCGCCCTCGTCTCCGCCTCTGACGCACGCCCCGTGGGGGGCATGTGTTGTACCCAGACATTTTCCCCGTTGAAATAACAAGAAATAAAGGCTCGGGAAATTTCTCGAATACCTTGAAGACGCTATCTACCTAGTCCCTTCTACATCTTACCAGGCCCAGCTAAGGGTCCCAACCAGCTAGTCATGATCCACGGCGACATCAACAATTGATTTGGGGCCTCCCCCGATCACTCAGCTTGTGAGTTTACCCCCGTTCAACTGAGCTGCCCGAGCCAACACGGGGGCGTCCTAACCACAAGCCGTGACACGTGGCACCCAACAATGAGTCTGGGGTTCTCCCCGAAAATGCCTCCCTCTAGCATTTCAAAGTCCAAGGAAAACTTTTTCCAGCCAACTATGGGCCCCAAGAGCCCTTACTACAACTATACGACCCGTGCTCGGGTATCAGGAATTTCGCCGAACACCTCGCGGGCGTGCATATTCCCGCCATTCTACAGCTAGCCGGTGGCTAACCCACGGCTCAAATGCCCTAGCCGCATCCCACGATAACCCTCCAGCAAGTTGGGGTCTCCCCCGACCCTCAAACACAAGGCGTTGAGCCATTTACTTCCAGTACCCAGGCCAACTCGGGACTACTCTGTCAACCCACCACACAACGCAGCTCAACCCACCAAGCCCAGGCCCACACGCCCGAAACGTCTTCTCTTGGCTCCTACGAGCCCTCACCCTCAGCCCGGGGCCAAACCTGGGGCCCGCCAGCTAATGACCCAAGCCGTTCAGCAACCTAGGGTGTGTCGGGAATTTTCCCGAACACCTTGCGAGCGACAACAACAACACCGATCAATTGACCCCGACGGGCCAATCCCAGCACCCCGGAGCACTCGCTTCTTCAAAGGACAACTCAAAAGAACAACAGGAGGTCACCCGAATCGCCCCATGCTGCCACAGCTCGCCCGGGGGGGAGTTCACCCCAGGCGCGGTCGTGCCTTGGTGGGGGCATACTCTCCCGGGAGCGTCCCCTCCACCTAGCCTAGTCAGCCCCAGTGTGAATTCGTGCTAGTCCCAGCTCTGTGCAAGGTCAATCAACGTACCGGCATGGAGAAACTCGTGAAAAAGGACCCCCGGGATCACGCAGGTCAACTTCCTCACTCCACGCACGCACTCGGCCAGCCAACCAGTCCAGCCTTGTATCCTTCATCCTCTTGCGGTCACACAAAGTCAAAGTGGGCCCATAAGGGGGTAAAAATGGGTTTTTATAAAGAAAGGAAAAACACCCCCCAGCCAGCCCGTGTAAACCCCCAGAGGGGGGGTTTACGCGGACCACCCCCCCTGGTTGGTCTACGTAAACCCGGGCCCACTGTGTTAAAAACATAAAAAAAGAAGGGGAAAAATCCCCCAGCCAGCCTGCGTAAACCCCCCAAGGGGGGGGGGTTTACGCGGACCAACCCGACCCCCCCCGGGATGGTCCACGTAAACCCGGGCCCGCCTCCAGTAAAACAAAAAAAATGGAAAATAGGGTTTTTCACCCTCGTAAACCCCCAAGGGGGGGTTCACGTGGACCACCCCCCCCCCCCCCCCCGGGGGGGGCTAGTCTACGTAAACCTCTCTCCCTACTCCAAAAAAATTAGGGAGGTTTACACGGACCAGCTCCCCCCCCCAGCTGGCCCGCGTAAACTCCCCCACGACCCTTCAACTTCCCTATAAATTTCTCCCCTTGGAAGCTCAATGGGCATAGAGAGATAGACACTTAGACAAGCACATCATGGCATACACTGGACCTTCAAGCACGAGGACTTAAGCCCCAAGGCTTCCGACAAGGACGTGAGGAGCTAAGCACATGTTGGGTGGCTTGTTGGTTGGCTCATATACGCTGAGGGTATTTCGAACATACTCCCCTCACATGGCATCTAGCCATCTCACTTAAGTCCATCCCCCGCGTATAAGGTGTTATGTTAACGACGAATACACCCGCACATCGGCTCCGCCTGCGTACGATGCAATATGACAACAAAGCGCACTCTATAATGCCAAAATCACCCCCGCCATGGGACCACGGGCCCGCCAGTCACCTCAAGCCGGCCACCGACTATCCCGACCGCTGACCCAAGTTAGCCGGACCATGTCTCGGAAGCAACATCCCCGGGACCGGCCCTAACTCCCTGGCATGAAGACACTCGCCCCTCGGGACCCCGACCCGACTGCTCATCTCGAGCCGCGTCCGGCCTCCCTCAAGCGCCAGCAACCGTCCACCTCTGCCATCCAATCCAGCCCTCCTTCGGTGAGCCGGGCATGTCTCTAGCCTCTTGTGGAGAGCCCCTGCAAAAACATGCGGATAATCCGCTTCGTCTTGCATTGACCCGGGGGCCGACCCACGAGTCGGAACTGTCCCGCAGCTTGCACCAGCTATATTTCGGCCCCTTTGTAAAGCCCACGCGGCACCTATAAAGCATGAAACCAGTTCAATATGCATGCCCGTACCTAGGCTCCAACCTCCTGTCCACACTAGCCAGTGTGCAACCTATCTCCCAGGCCCGAGTTTGTCAATCCCTCAGCTGCAGAGTGTACCCGGTCGCCTATCCTTGGCTTCAAAAATATCCAGGCTCTTCTTCAGCACAGAACAAAGGTGTTCAGATTCAATCCGATGTAAATAAACACTGACTGCTTGCAGTCGGTGGGGAAAGACGTCCCGTACACGAATCCCCACAATCATCTACACACTCGCACCCATGGAACCTCCCTTCTCTCCACGTCTCGCCCAATACCCTGTGCCCACATGGCGCGTCCTGGTGGCGCTTCCCCCAGTCAACTTTTGGTTCCATAGGTGATTGTCGAGAAATTGACTGGCACGCCCGCACCCTATCCGGTCACCCTAATATTCGGAAACCTCTCATGCAAGTTGACCCCTCTCGACTTTCCGTAAAAGGCAAGTGCATGGTACTACCATGAGAGGCATATGGCTACGATGGAGAATATTCACGAGATAACACCAACTCCCTTATTTTCCTTTATCGCTTTATTCCCCCTCTCACCATGGTCACCGACTCACTTTCGCTCGTAGCGTAGAACGGTAGCGAAACAACGAGTTTTAGCCATTTTTTCCCTTGTTCGACGGGATACCTGAACAAGTCTGGAAGGGCACCTCTGTTTTATGTGCCATTTTTTTTAAATGAACGGGTGAATATGTCAACAAAATATCTTCTTCATTAATCAGCACCATCCCATTTGAGTGGGTGATTGTTCGTTAGAGTGAGTTGTTCATTGGCGCGGGTTAAACGCCATTGCAAAGGAGAGAGTTTATTTATAGATTCAGACGTAAGGCCTGAACCAGTGTTGATGCATACATTGGCTAAGGCAGGAAGCCATTTGCTGAGGGAAGCTCTTCATTGGCATCGGGTCAATGCCAACGCAAAGGAAGAGGTCCGTATGTTGATCAGGACGTAAGGTCCAAACCAACAATGATATACACATTGGCTTAGGCACAAAGCCCTTCGCCACCAAAGATTTTATTGTTGACATTGCGTCGATGCCAACGCAAGGGAAAAGGTTTAAATGTTGATCTGGACATAAGGTCCAAATCCATAGTGGCTTAGGCACAAAGGCATTAGCCGCCAAAGACTTTACCATTGACATTGGGTCGATGTCAATGAAAAGGAAGAAAGGTTTAAATGTTGATCCGGACGTATGGTCCAAATTCACAGTGGCTAAGGCACAAAGCCATTCGCCACCAAAGAATTCATCATTGGCATTGGGTCGATGTCAATGCAAAGGAAGAAAGGTTTTAAATGTTGATCCGGATGTAAGGTCCGAATCAACGGTGGTATACATATCGGCTTAGGCACGAAGCCGTTCGCCGCCAAAGACTTCATTGTTGACATTGGGTCAGTGCCAATGCAAAGGAAGAAAGGTTTTAAATGTTGATCCGGACGTAAGGTCTAAATCAACGGTGGTATACATATCGGCTTAGGCACGAAGCCGTTCGTCGCCAAATACTTTATCATTGACATTAGGTTGATGCCAACGCAAAGGAAAAGGTTTAAATGTTGATCTGAACTGTCACGCCCTGAGATACAGATATACAGCGGAAACAACTCGGGAACATGAACAGCCGGCAAATTAAGCCTCACGCTAGCAAGACAATTAGAGCGCAACATATAACATCATAAACATTGAATGCAAAATTGTCATATGGCAAAAACCTTCAACTTTATTAATCAAATAATTCAAAGTTTACAACTTGACAATGACTCTTTTAACAATATGACTCTCTAGACTCAAGAAAATAGAAAATTACATAACATGATCAACTTTACCGCCTAATATAGTGAAGGTCTCTAATTACGATAATAGACTCAATCTGACTCTATCTAGGCTTCTCTCGATCTTTACTCGCTCTCAGACTTGCCACTTGAGTAGTCTGATTCCGACCTGCTAGAGTTTCCTGAAAAGATTTGGAAAAGTAGGGAATGAGCGCACTTGCCCAGTAGGTATCTTCGTGTCAACATGATGACAAGTTTACATGATTAACATTTTAGCTCTAGAAGGTAAGATAAAGAGAGTGTGATAAAACATGCGAATAAAACTATAGTAACAACAAGTAACACGATATAAATGTAAGGACATGAGATTGCAAGAATATAAGATTCATGATCAAGAATGTAAGTTTGGCCTTTCAATAACAAAAATGTACTTTTCATGTAACGAGAATGTACTTTTTATAACCTTGAAAAGGTTATGCACTAGAAAGTCATGTAACAAGAATGTACTAGCAAGCATGTAAATTTCATGAGATTGCCTTGTGGATTTGACCCATTTATAAAAAAAAAGTACTCCCAGCGTAATGCGATGCTAATAATCATTATACCCCATGGTTAATAGTATATTTCTGGTCATCTGTCGAGGGGACTAGACTGGAGCCCTTGGACACCATCCGTGCTCGCCCTTGCATCTTTAAGTTATAAATCAAGCTACTTCCACGAGAATAACAATAAAGTTCGGCCAAGAAAGTAAAGTTCATTAATTCATTAAGGATGATAGTAAGCAAGGTAAGAAAGCACGTGAACATTGAGAATTGGGAGGTCAAGAACAAATTACAAGTACGTTGTGCTACGGAAGTAATTCGATAGCATAACGGCATCTTATTAAAGTTCATAGTTCATTAATGACTTAATGAATAAAGTTTAGGTTCTAGACAGTCAAAAGAACGTCTAAGAACAGAACATAATCAACCCTTGGGTCAGACTTCGGGTTGGATAAAATTTTGACAGAACACGGTTCGATGAGGACTACTATCTTAAGGTAGCGATCTAGTGCAGTCCGCTATCAGGCAGAGCGTAGACTCAGAAGAAGAATTGGGTCGACTCACTCAGAAATCTACTGACTGAAACATGAACGTGGTCATTGAACAGTCGCTATCTGCAGGTAGCGGTCACTTCCTGGCTGTGATCAAGAAAGAGCGCAGAAATCATGAAGTGCTCTTCTAGACTTGGGTTTTTAGGGTACAACAAGCTCGGTATCCTAGTTGGAATCCTAGGCTCGCGAAGACTCACGGAGGCCTTCAAAAAAGATAACCTAGTCAGACAGAAGGAATTTTTGACGGAGAGGCACTCAAGTTCAAGAAAGTGTCCCTATCAAGTGTAGTGACTAATAGCAACGTACCAGAGTATGGGCTATGTACAAGTGATAATGAAAGACAGGAGATGAGAGTGAATCATATTGAACCAGCGATCAATGTATAGAAAGCTCAAAAGAAAATCTCTTAAGTACAAAATTATAGGGTCTATTTGTGAAACTAGCATATAATGAAATTAACTTTTTAAAGCAAGATGTGTCAACAAAACACAACCCCATTAAACCTGATGTAACAGAGAATCACAATAGCATGAAATAGTATAGAACCTACTCTATGTATAACGAGAAATCATATGGTTGTTCTGGTTACTGTTTAGAGTTAACAGAATGCAGATCATAGTTTGTCGAGAACTGCTATCTATCCGTCACCAGACAGAAGCAAATCTCGGCTTGCAGGGCCAATATCTATGGCAAATAGAGATGCAAACTATGTAAAACTGGAAGATAATGCATGATAGCATGAGACCAATTCATGAGAAAGTAGAAATTTGACCCAAGTTACTATCTTTTTCAATAAAGTTTTAAGGAATGCATGAACTACAGACCTAGTTACGCAATCAGGGTAAAACATGAAATACGATGAGCATGGTGCATGAAACGAAGAGGAACCAGAGGACTTTTGTTCCTAACATGTTGTTTGATCCAATCACGAGACAACCTATCTCTGGGATAGTCCTTAAGCTTCGAATTTCTCTTCGGAAGAAGGCTCTTGTTCCTGCACGTCCTGCGTAAAAATAGCAACTTCCGATCGTCCTAGCTCTTTGGATGCTTGATCTCCTAACATGAAAATCGGAAGAGAGTTAGACAATACTAAGGGGAACAAAATGTTGTAAAGGACAAACCAACGAAGATGACGTTTTGCCTATGCCACGCGCGATCCAAAATTAGGGTTCGCGCAGGTCAACACTGGGTCCTATTTATAGAGATTGGCCTAGGGTTATGGTTTTAGGTCGAATTAGTAGTCCATATTGGAGGTAGAGTCGATCCCTAAGAGTCCTAGATAGGTCTCCTTGCTAGATCACATCTAACAATGGTGATTGGGTGGATGAAAATCTAATCTTTCTTGTGTTTATCACTTTTCATTTTTGAAAGAAGGTCGCAGTTGTTGACACCCATTTTATGACCAATAAGTTGGGTCATCTCCTTATTTATCTTTATGATGCTCCGAGTTATACGTCATTTTCTGAGTCATTTTTGTCAGTTTCGAGGCTTATTTCATGGGTCATTCTCCTTGATGGGTCTCGCTCCTTATTTGTTTTCAGTGGGTTGAAGCTTAGTAGGCCTTTCATTCATTTTACCACTACACTGTCTCTGGCGGTCTATCCTATGTGCATTTGATGATGTTTGGCGGCCTATACTAAGACCGTTTGCTGACGCCAAAGTCCAGAGCCCACGTCTTTCTTTCCATCTTATCCATTTGTTATCCGTTGAGCTCTGGCGGTTTATCGTAAGGCTGCTAGAGGCATTGTAGCGGTTCTACTTTAGACCGTTTCTTGGCTCCAGAGTCCTGTTCGCGAAGTTTTCTCCTGTTGGCCTTATCTTCTAAGGGTGGCGATCGATTCTTGGGCCGTTAATTCATTGTGGTGGTTTATCGTAAGACCGTTTCAAGAGACAGAGAGTCCTGATTAACTGTCTTTTCTCTGCTACGCCGTGGTTGAAGTAGAGTTTTGATTTGGTGACTTCTCTCTCGATAGTGATCCTTAGATGCTTCCGTTTGTTTCTGTGGACTCTTGGCAGTATTATCTTCAAGAGTTTGCTAAGTTTCATCCTGATTTTTTACTGGAATCTCTCCAACTCGAACCTAGACTTTGAGGGCCTATGAATAGAACCCTTGAGTTCATGGGTTGAAGAGGGGATTTCTGGAGTTTACATCGAGGTGCCGCTGCGTTTGGAGTGAGTACACATCAAGGAGAAGTGCTTTCTACGTCCATAAGCCTTCCGGTCTAGGGAGTATTGAGTTCCAAGTGTTTAGAGTGTTGTTCATCTCTCTAGTTTCTCCCCTCTTCATAGCATTCATAGCATATTCCCCTCTTCTTCTTCCACGTTCTCTGCATCTCAATCACATTTTTAAACATCTTCCCATCTTTTTCACGCCCCCACAGGGGTTAAAAAAAACCAACCTCCCAGGTATTCACCCTTCCTTTTGCATGCAACTTAGTTTAATTGCATTATAGTTACTACACGTGTCCAAGGGCTAATTTGGGTTGTTTTTCTTTGCTTCTACGTTCTTTCGCAGGTCTACAGGGTTCCTAACACGAGGCCCAACTCTTCTGGCCGGCCGGGAGAGGTGGAGATCCAAGTCCCAACTTGTTGTTCCGTGCGCTCAGGCGGCTCTTCTTTGGACCGTTTCAGAACTGTGGCGGCTTATCGTAAGGTCGTCTCGTGTGTGTTAGCGGCCTCATATTAGACCGTCTGAAGTTACAGAGTTCTGGTTTTCATCTCCCGTGGGTGGGTGTTGCATCCTCCTCTTTCCAAGGTATTTAGCTTAGCATTGAAATTTTATTTACCTTGGTGGCGATCACACTTCTTTAGTTAGGTTTTGCTCATCATTGTCATCATCTTTGCTCTTTTCATTACTTCATTTGCTCCACACCTACGGTGTGTGTTTTTCTTTTATTCCTTTGCTCCATGCCCCGGCGTGTGTTTTTCTTATTTTCCTTTATGAACATTGATGACATGCCCATGCTTCTGGTTTGATGATGGTTTGAGTTAGGACATCACTTGCTCACACACTCACATATCTCACACATCTCTTTCACACCACCACATTCACCACTATATTCACATTCACCACATCATCATCAAAGAAAGGAAGAAACATCAACAACCCCATTTTTTGGGGATCACGGTGGGACATCTAGTGCCAATCGTGTTTGAGCCTCTGTTTGACCTGCTGTTGTTCATTTCACCCAGTTACCCTTGTGTTTTCTTCGGATTTTCCGTTTAATTTCCTATTGTTTTCTGCTCTTTGGTCATCTTGGCAGTCTACTGTTCGACCGTCTCAGGCTTAAAAGCGGCCTAGAAATAGGCCGTCTTATCTCTCTGGCGGTCTCAATTTAGGCCTCTTCTCCCATTACAAGTACGTATCCTGAGGTTGTTATTATTTCTACAGTTTTTGCTGTGATTTTCATGCTTGGGTGTTACTTGGTCTCCTCCTTAGTTGTTATACATATTTACATCATTGGTTGTATATTTGATTGTTAGTTTTTAGGCTAGAATTTGCATGCACCCCGGTGCACATAGGATCATTCATATTCATACTTTAGTTGCATTTTCCTACCTTGGTGTGTGAACCTCTCGTCTCCATATTCCTTGGGGCCGACTAGGAGATCACATCAAGGACCTCCATAAGTCCCCGCGAGCCGTGGATTCCCACACGGATGTCGGGCCGGTTGTACCTTTACCACACCGTGTCTAGGTTGCATAAGTGAGGGAGTTTTACACTTAGAGTTAACCAAGTCCCATTATACCCTTCCTATTAGGAACCTTGTTGGAGAGAATATCAAAATTCAAATCATTAAGGTTCTAAAGGAAGAAACAATAAGAATTGGTGCATCATTATAACTTGGTTGATTTTGAGTGTCTCTTATCCCTTTCTTTAGTTTTTATAAAGTTAGGAGTCATTGTTTTAGTCTCTCATTGTGTGTTGTTTGTGTTGTTTGCATTTTGTTAAGGTCTTCCGTTGCATGTGGAGTTGCTTCCGATCTCTAGAATCATCACCTAGGGGCAATTCCTTTTCTACCTTCTATTTTAATCCCTTGTTTGAGTCAAACATGTCTTCCTTTGATCTTCCCCGTTCCCAGGAGGAATCTCTTCCTCAGGGGCTTCTAGAAGACCCCTCTCGGGTCATCTCTTTCCAATCTGGAGAAGGGTCCGCCCTTCCTCCATCTTCCATCTCTATGGAGGGCGCGCAGCCAACCAATTCCCTCTCTTCTCCTAATTCCGCCAATCATGTCCTTCAGATGATGGCCCAATTGGATCCGGCCCAACTTCAAGTTGTTTATCAGGCCATGCAGGGGTCCAATGCCCCATCTCCAACGATTTCTCAAGGTCTATCTATTGCTTCCATTGTTTAACCAAGAGTTGATGGGCCCGTTGTTCAGCCCATTCCGATTGATCTCACTCTGGTCCGGCCCAGGACCATTCAATTCTCTAGTCTGGAAATGGGCCAGTCTTCTGGTTCAGCCCAGCAAGTTCTTGACAAAGGGAAGATCGCCCTCCCTTCTTCTATCTAGGTGGATTCTTATTGGACTATTCCTTCAGTGCCGCAAGTTCTTGTTGGCTCATCTGATTTCATGCGCCCTCAGCAAGGGGCGGCCCAAGTCCATGCCAATTTGGGTCATTCTTCGGCCCAATATTCTTCTTATGGGCCTCCCCCTCTCTCAGCTACCTATCCTTCGGCTCCCCGCTTTGAGCCCACTCCTCTTGCTTTACCTACACCATCTAGGGAACAAGAGCTTCTTGATAAATGGGCCGCCATGCAACAACAACTCGACTTTCTCCAAAAGCGGGTTGGCTCACAATCTTTAGCAGATTCCTATTCCTATCTTCCATAACATCCGGTTCCCTCCTCAATCGGAGCTCCCCACCTACCCCAAATATGACGGGAATAGCAATCCCTTCATTCATGTGAGGGACTTTATGTATGAATCGGTGGAGTTCCAATATGATGATCACCTTATGGCGTATTTGTTCCGCCGATCCCTAGATGGAGTTGCTTTGGAGTGGTTCTATGCCTTACCACTCGAGGATGTCGAGAGTTTCAAGGTAGTAAAAGAAAAATTCATTCAGCGGTTCCAAGACTAGGTCGGCCCAGAATATTCCTTCACAGATTTAGTGGCCGAGAAAATGAAGCCAGATGAAGAATTTGCTACCTATGCTGACAAATGGAGGCAGATGGCAGCCCGCGTGCCGGGTCACCTTCCGGAGGAAGAGAAGGTTAAGTTGCTCATTTCAAATGCTACCCCAACTTTTCGCAACATCCTAGCAATGAATGACATATCGAATATGCATCAACTATATAGCCGGGCGCGCTTTATTCAAACTCAATTCAAAGACTCCCCCATCCACTCACTCTTTGAAGCCCAAGAGCCCAAATATCACAAGAAACCTCAAGGGCCTGTTACTGAAAGAGTCCAAATAAATGAGTAGGTGCAAGCCGTTGCATTCCCTTTCCAATCCGCACCATTCTGGCTTTCCACAAAACCCCCGCAATCCCCAGTTCTCCAAGCCACAAAATGCCCAACCCGCTTTCTCCGCTCCGTAAAACCCTCACCCTACCTTTGCCGCTCCACAAAATGCCTTCCCCGCTCCGCAACAACCTCTGCAACCTCCACAATACTATAATGTCCCTCCACCCAACGGCTACACCAATAACAATAATAAGCACCCGGGCCTGAAGAGAGCTCAATATCCTCCTTTACCTGAGTCCCTCACGGACATATTCTCGACTCTCATGTCCATTAATGCCATTCAACTTCCTCCGGAACAGCCCAATTGGAACCCGACCATTGATCAGATGAAGTATTGCATGTTGAACAGGCAGCCTGGCCATACAATTGAAAGTTGTTTTCAGTTCAGAGATCCGGTATACGATTTACATGAAGGGCAGCGCATAGATTGGGCCGAGATGTACAAGGCCATTATTGAAATCAAAGAGAAGAGAAGGCAGCCGCAGAGGCAGCAAGTGCAGCAACAACAAGCACCGTCGCCACAACAGCAGCCGCAGCTGGTTCAAGACTTGGGGATTCATCAAAATCCCATGCCAAACCATCCTCCCGCTCCGCAGCCTCAGCCGCCGGCATTGGCTCAGGTTAATTTAGTTCAACCCCCGGCCCCTGACGCCAGGTGGTCATATGATGATGACGGTTCTACTCAGCAGATAATGGCCCTCCACCATAACCACCGCCACCCTGCTTCAACTTCTACCCCCACCATCCTTATGCCCAACCATCAGATCCTTCCTCTACCCACCAGACCATTCATCCTTCCATCGACTACTACCGTTACTCCACTTATCTCCACTCTGCTCCTGACACCTCCACCTGCACTTTCACCTCGTCCACCGCTCGTCACCCCCACCATCATCACTATGCCTCCTCCCACCCCGCTCTCCGCGTTAGTGCCCGCGTCCATCATCACCGCGCCGGCACCTAACCCTCCACCTGTCATCCTTCCTCCGCAACCCGTCATCCCTACTACTCCCATCATCTCCACTACACCTTCCCCCGCACTATTCATTCACCCCACCGGGCCCATTAAGCCACTTATTTTAAGCCCATCTGAGGCCGTGCTGGCCCACAACCTTGCCCTGCGGAGCGGGCGTTTATTTTATAGGAATTGCCCTTCCACTGGTGCACCCGCACCCAATCCTCAGTCTTCACAACCGGCTGTTTATCAAGATGAAGCCGAGCCACTGTCGGGTACCCAATATGTTCTATTGCATCACCTAGACAGGGTGCCTGCCAAAATATCTGTGCTAGAGTTGATAAAAAGGTCTACACTTCACCAAGACGCGTTAAGAAATTTCCTTCAAAAAGTGATGGTGAGCGAAGATATGGCAGTTGATAGTCTACCGACAGCTTTGGCTACAATCTCAAAGGGGCCAGTAATTACATTCTCCGAGACCGAGCTAGCACCTCCATAAGCTTGACAGATGTCATTATGCATTTCAATAATCCTAAACAAAGTGAGTATTGATGCAGCTTTAGTTGATACAGGGGCATCTATTAATGTTTGCCCGCTCAGTACTCTCCGTGCCTGCAATTTATCAGAGGAACTATTACGGCCAACCCCAACCACCATAGCCGCATATGATAATTCAAGAAGAGCATGTCATGGGGTTGTCACCATTCAGGCTGAGCTTGGGCCTCTCACTATGTCGATTGGATTCTATGTACTGGACATCGACCCTATGTTCAAGGCCATATTGGGTCATCCGTGGATAGATAATCTCGGTGCCGTACCCTCCACCGCTCATCAATGCCTCAAATTCCCTTTCCAAGGGAGGGTCATTAAGGTAAAAAGTTTGTCCATAGTTCAGTCGGTCAGGACTATCTCGGAGAAAGTGCTGCCAACTCTGTGGCCCAGCACGCGGCCAGTCATTTTAGTGCCAGATCTGGATTTCCCATGGGCTTATGCGCTATGCAAGCCCGTCTCTATAGCTATAAATATCAAGGTGAAGCCCCAGATTCAAGATTCTAAAGGCTGGGATATAATATTGAAACTAGGCTATCAGCTGGAGAGAGGCCTCGGCGCACAACTACAGGGGCGAACCAAACCAGTGCCCAAAGGAAGAAAGATGAATAGAAGGGGCCTCAGCTACCGAGAGTCCACATTGTCAATCCTAGGCTATTCTGGGCCCTTGACCTGGGACTATCGCCAACACTTTGTTAAAGGCCCCCTCCAGCCCGGTACCTTGAAAGCACAGCCAAGTCAGCACAAGAAAGAAGAAGACACAGCTCAGATGTTTGCCAGCCCGCCATTGCTTCCAAAAGGGCCAGTTGATGACATGGTTGATTATAGCCAGGCTTTTGAAAGGCTATTTTATGAAGAAGAAAGTCAAGAGGTATGGCTCGTGCAGTTTGAGCCGAAGAAACCAGCTTACCGTCCGCGGGAAAAGGGGAGCTCGCCCGTTGTCTTTACTTGGTCTCCCTCCCGTCTTACGTCTCCCTTCCAGCAGCGGGAATCTATACCCCGCTCACCCCCGATCATGATTGATCTGTTCTTGACGCAATTACCGACCGAGGTGTTGATTATACCTTGTGCATGTGGGCAGTGACCACCCATTGATCTCTCCACTATGTGGACCCCCTCATCCAATCTCTCAGATATGTGGTTCTCCTCTTCTGATCCTTTCTTCGATGTCTTGTTCCCGTCTCTCTTCCCTCTCCAACTTCCTCCTCCTCCTCTGTCCTCTCCCTCTTGCTGCGTGATCTCCACTGATATCCAAAAAAAATGTCAAATTTGAAACGGAGATTTCAGTGGAAGATTAGACTATCTTGTCTCCATCCTCCTCCCAGTGGCACGAGGTCACTGATGCTTCCTTCCCACTAGATTTTCGTTCTCTTAGATTAGGTGTAGGGTCCGTCGAGTCTAGGAAAGAAGAGTCTGTTAGGTCTAGAGAAGTAGGGTCTTGTTCTAGGTCGTCCAACCCTTCCTCATTTGAGTCGCGCCCGCTTACGCGTCATTCTAAATCCGTTCCTGATAGGTTCTTGCAGGATCTAGCTCAACAATGTCATGCTCTTCTAAAGTGCCCGGAGTTCGTAGCTACGGTGATTGTGATAGAAGAAGATGAGGAGCAAGAAGGGGTATGGAGTGACGACGGACTAGGTGTATATGAAATCATGGATGAAAAAGACCCGGTCGATGATGAGGACAGCAACGTAGATGACACCGTCGATATGTATGCGCAAGGATTAAAGAGATTTGATGAGCCATCGTCGGCGGTGGATGAACCTACAAAGAAAATAAATTTGGGAACCGAAGAAGACCCCAGGCCCATTATCATTGCCGCTAATCTCCCTCAAGGGGTAGAAGAAGATCTGACCAAGGTTCTAAGGGAGTACAGTGATTCTTTCGCCTGGTCTTATGAGGACATGCTAGGTCTTGACCCCTCTTTAGTGGAACATCGACTCGTGCTTAAACCAGGGGTAACACCCGTAAAACAAAGGTCAAGAAGATTTCATCCCCACATGTCCTTGAGAATTAAGGAAGAGGTCGATAAATTGTACAAGGTCAAGTTTATCAGAGTCATCTTATATACTCAGTGGGTGGTAAACATAGTCCCTGTTATCAAGAAGGATGGCAAGGTGCGTATTTGCATTGATTTCAGGGATCTTAACAAAGCATGTCCCAAAGATGATTTCTCGCTGCCTCACATATATGTCTTGGTGGACAACACCGCCGGGTATGAAGCCTTATCATTCATGGATGGTTATTCTGGATATAACCAAATCTGTCTCGCTCCTGAAGATCAAGAGAAAACCTCCTTCACCACACCCTGGGGCACGTATTGTTATGTGGTTATGCCGTTTGGATTGAAGAATGCCAGCGCCACTTATCAAAGGGCAATGATAGCTATATTCCACGACATGATGCATATTTATATGGAAGCTTACGTGGATGACATTTTGGTGAAGTTGAGAACCAAAGAAGAACACCCCTCTATTCTTGCTAAGGTGCTCCAGAGAGCTAGGGAGTACCAGTTAAAGATGAATCCGAATAATAGTTAGCAAACGGGTGTTTTTGGAGTCTCTTCAGGGAAGTTGCTAGGCTTCATAGTTAGCAAACGGGAGATTCAGATTGACCCAAATAAAGCAAAGGCCGTCATGGATATGCCTCCGCCTAAGAATATCACAGAACTTCGAGGACTGATTGGTAGATTGTAATTCATTAGAAGATTCATATCCCAATATTCTCAAAGGTGCCGCCCATTTTATGAATTGTTAAAGGCGGGGGTCAAATTTGAGTGGAATCAAGATTGTCAAAAGGCCTATGAGGACTTAAAGGAATATTTGACCAATCCCCCGATTTTGCAACCTCCTGTCCCTGGGAAACCCCTAATCCTATACATTTTTGTCATTGAGGACTCCCTAGGGGCGGTCTTAGCACAAGTAGATGACGAAGGTAAAGAGCGGGAAGCTTATTATCTCTCCAGGTTATTTAACCCGACAAAGGCCAAATACACAACCATGGAACAGACTTGTGCCGCCTTAGTGTGGGTAGCTCAGAAACTTAAACACTACTTTCTAGCCCACCCAGTTAGGTTAATCTCTAGAATGGACCCAATCTGTTATCTCTTAGAAAAGCCCATCCTTTCTAGTAGGTTAGCTCGCTAGCAGAGCTTCCTAGCTCAGTTTGATATCACGTTCTTCGTTCAGAAGGCAATCAAAGGATATGCCATCACTGAGCATCTTGCCCATCTTCCTATTCCTTGCACAGACTCTATTCAGGATGATTTCCCTGATGAGCATCTCTCTGTCCTTACTCATCATCCCTTTTGGTCTCTGCACTTTGATGGTACACTCAATTTCCAAGGCCGAGGGATAGGTGCCGTTCTCCTCACTCCGGAGGAGTAATGATTCCCTTTGCTTACCAGATCCAGTTTCTTGCTACCAACAATATCGCCAAGTATGAGGCTCTCCTGGCCGGATTGAAGCACGCCTACCTCTTGGGCACGCGCTACTTAAACATCACAGGAGACTCTCAGCTCGTTCTGCGGTAGGTTCTGTCCACTTACCGCACTCGTGACCCTAAGCTCAAGCCATATCAAGACTTGGTCACCCTCTTGGCTCGGTAATTCCGTAAGTTGATCTATATCCATACTCCCCGATCTCAGAACATTCTTGCTGATGAGCTGGCATCACTTGCTTCCTCTTTATCTTTTCCTCTCAGTCGGAACACTAAGACTATCATTGTTCAGAGATTAGATGCTCCCTCTCTTCAGGATCATTGGTATCACAACCTTTGGAAGGCTGTAGAGGCTAGGGCTGAGAAGGAGGATTTGAAGGAAGTGTCTTTGACAGAATTAGAGGAAATCCTGGAAGAAGAAGAATTGCTGTGGTATCATGAAATCGAGCTATATTGCAAAGACGGATCATTCCCAGAAGGGGCAAATGCCGAGCAGCGTAAGGCTATCAGAAGAGTAGCCTCGAGATACACCATCATTGCTGGAGAATTGTACAGGCGCGCTCTCAACGGAATGCTCATGAGATGCTTAGATGATGATAAGCTTGGAAGGTGACCGAAGCAGCCCATTCTAGTGAGTGTGGAGGTCATGTTAATAGACAGGCTCTAGCAAAGAAGATCCTTAGGCAGGGTTATTATTGGCCCACTCTAGAGGAAGATTGCTCCCTCTATGTCTGGAGGTGTCTTAAATGCCAACTCCACGCTGACAAAATCTATGCTCCAGCTTCATCTCTACATCCTCTCTCTGCTCCTTGGCCATTCTCTATGTGGGCTTTCGACATTATTGGCCCGCTCGGTGATCCTAACTCTAAAACCAAGCAGAAATCCTTTATCCTTACCGCCACTGAGTACTTCACCAAGTGGGCCGAAGCGGAGGCGTATGCGGAGATCAAAGCAACAACGGTGTGCCACTTCATTATGAAGAATATCATCTTGCGGTTCGGAGTGTCAAGCAGCATCGTCACAGACAACGGACCTCAGTTCATCTCTCAAGAGCTCAAGGACCTTTGTACGAAGTTCAATATTGCATTACATCATTCATCTCCATATTATCCTCAAGGCAACGGTCAAGCCGAAGCCACTAATAAAACCCTTCTTAAGATCATAAAGAAAACGTGCGAATCTCACAAATTTTCTGATTGGCCTGAACGGTTAGTGGAAGCTCTATGGGCTTACCGCACCTATGTCCATACTCCTACAGGGCAAACCCCCTATGCTCTTACCTACGGGATGGAGGCGGTGCTCCCATATGAGATCTTGATCCCTTCCCTAAGAGTGCAGCTTGATAAGGAACTTAATCTCGACGAACGTCGAGAGGCGTTGCCCATCCAGTTGGAACTCTTGGATGAGAAGAGGATGAATGCAGCCGATCACGTTGTTGACACCCGTTTTATGCCGATAAGCTGAGTCGTTTCTCTTACTCCCATTAGTTCATGCCCTAAGTTGTCCATCATTCATTGGGCCATTTTTTGTGGCACGTCCTGGGCCCATTTTGTGGGTGACCTCCCTCCTTGGTGAAGTCCGTGTCAATTCAGGGCTTATTTGACCTTGGCTTTGATTAATTGAACGTGTTTTATGAAAGTCAAGTATCCAAGAGCATGAACGGTCCAACATCAGCCGTTCAGGACTGGGGCGGTTGAACCCAGACCGTTCATACATTTTGGCTAATTTCTGAGGATTTTCTAAATATTCACCGACAGGCTTTTGTGCGGCCCTATCAGGCCCGTTCAAACCAATGGACGGGCGAATTCCAACCGCCTATATCTCAGAGTCCTACGCGTGCCAATTTTCTCAGATAATTATCTAATTATTTGAATTATCACCGACAGGGTTAGATCGGTCGCTGGTTGGCCGCTCTACATTTGAACGGTCTTATTAGAACCGTGCATCTTTGAGGGTCCAACGGCGGACGTTTCGGTCAGTTCGAGCGATAATTGGGCTAATTTTCTGATTATTTGAATTTCCACCGACGGGTTTGGACGGTCCAAATTGAACCGCCCATGCTTTTGAGCGGTCTATCATAAGACCGTTCATCCAGTCGGTTGGTGATTTTTAACAATTTTTTATCCCTTTTATGCATGGTTTTATCCCCAACTTCTTTTATCGATATCTCCATGGATAATCAACCATTTTTGATGCCGTTTTGACTGGATGAGAGATAATGATAATATCTACGATTTATCTTTTATAATCTCGACCTGAAAATAGCTCAAAACCCTAGTTTCGAGGTTGACTTTCTAGGCTCTATAAATAGACCCTAATTTTTTGGACTTGAAAAGGGGGGGAGATTTTGGTCGACGGTGAAGCCCTGCCGCATTCTTGAGCAACCTAGCACCAAAGAGCGAGGTATTCTACGTCCATACAAGCCTCCGGTTCAGGGAGTAGTTTGGTTTTGAGTCTTGTCATTTATAGTTTTCATCACTTTCCCTTCATTGCATGCGTCACTTCTTCTTTACGTTCCCTTCTTCCTCATTACCATGCACACATCCACCCACGTTTTTGTTACCCTAGGGGTTTAAAACTCCCAGGTATCCTCCTTTCCATTCGTTAATGTTCATCTCTTACCATTTTGGCATTTACTACACTGTTTAGTTCTAATCTAGGTCTTTTCTGTGTGTTTCTTACGTTGTTTCGCAGGTCAGCAATAATCAACACGAGGCCCATCCCCTCTGGCCGGCCGGAGAGGGTGGAGGTTGGACCCCTTGCAACTTACTGCGTGGTAGACTTGTGCGGTTTCATTATCGCTGTTCAACAGTACGTGCGGTTCATAGAGGGCCGTTCTTCCTGTTCGTGCGGTCAAGATAAAGTTGTTCTTCCTCCAGCAGTAGTTCCTCTCGCACCTTCTGCAGCGCACTTAGGCGGTCTATCGTAAGACCGTACACCGTAAGGCGGTTCTTCAGGAGCCGTTCATATACCCGGCGCTGCCACTTAGGCGAGTACTCTCCCCTCTTTCTAAGATATGGCGTGTCCATCACGTACGGCACCTTGGTGGCGATCACGGTCTTTTGTTTTCTGTTCTCTTCTGAACGTTGTTATTTGCTCATCGCATATTGTTCCATTCATGATGCATATTGATCTTTAGTAGGAGGAGAAATATATATCTACACCCCTTTTGTGGCGATCACGGTGGGACCCCTAATGCCCATCGTGCTTTTGAGTTGCTGACCCCCTTTCATTGTGCAAGTTTTCTTCCTGGAGTGATTTGCAGGTTGGATGCGTTTTTTGCCTTCTGGGACGTGTGCGGTTCTTCCAGAGCCGTCCATCTTCAGGAGCGGCTGATACTCCACCGCCCATCCCCTGTGATCAGAGCCAGTCCTGCTTCTGTTCCCTGTTTCACACGGTGCATGGTATATCGTCCATCGTTTTGAGCGGCTGGAATCTAGCCGTCCATATCTTCGGCACAGGTACGCTTTACTGTGTTTTGATTGCAGGCACGCGGCTGCTTGAAGACCGTTCAGGAGATTACGCGGTTTGGTACAGACCGTTCTTCTGGTATTCTCCTATCACTGCTGCCTCATATTTTCAGCATTCTGTGATTATTCTACGGTTCTTCTGATGTTTTCTCCCTGGATTACACGGTCCCATACGGACCGTTTTACTGTTTGAGCGGTCGCAGGAGGACCGTTCATCTGGTGCCACAGTGCACTCACGGTCTACTTTGATTGTCATATTCCATGCGATTGGCTGCTCGTGGTGCTACTTGCTGGTCTCCCCCTGCTCTCTTACCATTGTTGCATCATCATTTTCTTTATTGCTTATATGTATGCTTGATCATTGATTGATAGTTGCTAGGTTAGATTGTGCATGCACTCCGGTGCGCATAGGAGCATCCATCTCTTCTCATAGTAGTTTCATTCCTACCGAGGTAGGGTTTCCTCTCATCTCCATATTCCTTGGAGCCGACTAGGGACCTTACCGAGGACATCCGTAAGCCCCCGTGAGCCGTTGATTCCCACACGGACGCCGGGCAGGTTGTTCCACATCCACCCCCAGTCTAGGGTTTGCATCCGCGAGTGAGAGATCCTTGTAGAGTCACACAGTCCCTCATTTCCTACCCCAGTTAGGCACCTAGTGGTTGAGAGAACTTATATTTTCATTAACCCACTAAGGTTCAAAAGGGAAATCATGAGAAATTGACGAGCATCATTTAATAACTTGATTGCATAATTGGGTGATTCTACTCTCATCTCTTCCTTCCTTTGCATGCTTGTTGTTTCCTTTGTAGGTTTGGTTTGGTTAGGTTTGATTGTCCTAGTCCTAGGTGTCTTGGTGTATGTGGGGTTGTTTCTTTCCATCAGGATCATCTCCTAGGGTTAGTTCTTGTTTCCATTCATACTCCAACCCTTTGTTTGATTCATCATCTTCCATGTCGTCATACGACTTCTCTCAGTCTCACGAGGACTCCCTTCCTCGTGGCCTTCTTAAGGACCCACCTAGGGTCGCCCACCTGCAGGGAGGAGAGGGGACTGCCCCTCTATTCCCGACCGTTCTTGGCGAGGGTTCCCAACCCTCTCTATCAAATCCAGCCAATCATAATTCAGCCAATCTGATCCTCAATATGATGGCCCAGCTAGATCCTACCCAGCTCCATCTCATCCGGCAAGCTTTGCAGGGGGCCGATGCCCCGACCTCAATTCCTTCTCATGGCACGACTGCTACTGCCATCAGGTCTCCCGTTGTTGGGACCACCTCTATGGCTCCCATCAACCTTACTCCTACCCGTCCTCAGACCCTTCGCTATTCCAATGTGGAAATGGGACAGGCTTCCACCTCGGCCCATCAGCAGATCGATAAGGGAAAGTCTCCAATCCCTTCTGTTCCTTACCTTGATCCTTACACCGCAGTTCCTCCATCGCCGCAGGCCCTCGTAGCCCCGGCAGACCTCGTTAGGTTACAACCAGGGGCCGCCCAGCTGGCTCATGCGGATACGGGCCCTTTCTCGGCCCCTTATCCATCTTACGTGCCGCCCCCTCGATCGGCTTATCCTTTGGCTACCTACCCTGGTATTACTCCTCTTGCTCCTTCTCCTCCTTCCCAGGAACGGGAGATTCTTGATAAATGGGCTGCTATGCAGCAACAAATTGACCTTCTCCACAAACGGGTTGGCCCGCAATCTCTTACTGATGTCCCTATCCCTAACTTCAGGGACATTCATTTTCCTTCTCAGTCTGAGCTCCCCGTGTACCGCAAATATGACGGGAATGGCAACCCGTTCATTCATGTCCGGGAGTTCTTATATGAGTCAGCACAGTTCCAGCAAGACGATCGTCTGATGGCTTATTTATTTCGCCGATCGTTGGAAGGGGTCGCCCTGGGGTGGTTCTATACTTTGCCCATGGAGGAGGCCGAGAGTTTCAAGACTGTTAAAGAAAGGTTTATTCAAAGATTTCAAGATCGGGTCGGACCCGAGTATTCTTTTACTGACTTAGTAGCTGAGAAGATGAAGTCGGAGGAAGACTTTGCAACCTATGTAGACCGATGGAGGCAGATGGCCTCACGTGTGCCCGGGTAGATCCCGGAAGAAGAGAAAGTGAAGTTGCTGATCTCCAATGCCACGCCAACATTCAGGAATATCTTGGCAATGAATGACATTTCCAATATGCACCAGTTATACAGCAGGGCTCGATTTATCCAAACCCAGTTCAAGGACTCCCTCATCCATTCTTTATTTGAGGCCCAGATACCCAAAGCCGCCAGAAAGTCCCAGGGGCCCGTCACTGAGGGAGTACAGATTAATGAGCAGGTCCAGGCTGTTCAGTTCCCCCACCAGGCCGCTCCACCCTGCTTCCCCCAGCCTTCACGCAACCCCCAGTTTGCCACTCCACAAGTTCCCCAGCCCGCCTTCCAAGTCCCGCAATATCCGCAACAAGCACCTCCGCCACCCCAACAGCCTCAGCGGCCACCACAATACAACAATGTTCTGCCACCCGCCGCCTATGGATCTGCTCGACCAAGTCCAAAGAGGGCCCATTACCCTCCTCTTCCTAAAACTTTGCCCGATATTTTCTCTGCCTTAATGTATACTGGTGATCTTCAGTTGCCTCCTTAGCGTCCGAATTGGAATCCGGCCGCCGACCAGTCTCGATACTGCATATTCCATCGGTAACCCGGGCACACGATAGAACGATGCTATCAGTTCAGAGACCTGGTGTATGACTTGCATGAGGGCCAGAGGATTAATTGGGCCCAGATGCACCAACTGATTGAGGATATCAAGCAGAGACAGAGACAGGCCAGGCCGCAGCAGGCGGCGCCCCAGCAGCAGCAGCAACAGCAACCCCAGCAGCAGCAACAAGACCTCGGGATCCATCAGAATCCCATGCCAGTACATCAACCCGCTCCTCAGCAACTACAACAGCCGCCGGCACCGGCTCCAGCACAAGTGAATATCGTCCAGCACCCAGCCCCCAATGCTGGGTGGACTTTTGATGATGAAACCCCCGCACACCTTTTGGCCTTCCACCACAATCATTCCCCCGCGCCTGCTATTCCCGCAATCCTTAGGCCCGCCATTCTGACCACCACACCACTCATTGCTCCCTCCATATCGCCCATTAGACATGTCACATTCCCCTCCGCTCCACCAGTCCTTTCGCCACCACCCACTATACCCTCTGTCATTATTTCCCCTCCACCAGGGCCCATTAGACCCACTTCCGCCATCCTCACCCCCATTTCTACTCCTTTCACCTACCCCACAGGGCCAAGCGGGGGTCCATCTCAGGCCGTGCCGGCATCACAGTGCGCCCTTCGAAGCGGGTGTCCCTTTCAGAGAATTTTCCCTCCTTCCGGTGCGTCGGCACCTAACCTCCAAATTCCTTCCGCCACAGTTGAGACAGAAGAGGTAGACCCCGTGTCGGGCACAAAATATGATTTATTGCAGCATTTGGACCGGATGTCCGCCAAAATCTTAGTCTTGGAATTGATCAAGAGGTCGCCACTACACCAGGACGCCTTAAAGACTTTCCTGCAGAAGGTCATGGTGAGTGAGGACGTGGCAGTGGATAGTTTGCCGTCGGTTTTGGCAACAATCACCAAGGGGCTTTCCATTTCATTTTCTAAATCAGAACTAGCACCCCCGGAGGCACGGCAGATGCCATTATGCATTACCATTTCTCTGAACAAAATGGCCGAAGAATCTGCACTTGTGGACACGGGAGCGTCAATAAATGTGTGTCCATTAAGTACCCTCCACGCCTGCAACATCTCAGAAGACATGCTCAAGCCAACACCAACTACAATAGCAACCTATGATAATTCCATATGTGCTTGTCACGGGGTCGTGACTGTACAGGCCGAGCTAGGGCCCTTAGTTATGGACGTGGAATTTTATGTGCTAGACATAGACCCGATGTTCAAAGCTATTCTGGGTCGTCAATGGCTGAACAGTTTAAATGTCATCCCCTCAACCGCCCACCAATGTTTGAAGTTCCCCTTTCAAGGGCGGGTGGTCAAGGTAAAGAGCTCTCTATAGTCCAGAATGTTGATGCGATAGCAGCCAAGATTCTGCCTATGTTGTGGCCAAGTAATAGGCCAGTTCTGTCAGTAATGGACTTGAATTATCCATGGGCATACGCGTCACGCAAGCCCACCGCGGCACCAGTCAATGTGAAAGTCAAGTCCAAGATGAGAGATTCCAAAGGCTGGCACATGATTCTAAAATTGGGCTACCAGCCGGGCCTGGGTCTCGACGCACAGTTACAGGGCCGGACCAACCCCGTTCCCAAAGGAAGGAAGATGGGTCGTCGAGGCCTCGACTACCATGAATCCTCAGTGTCGGTACTTGGAGACTCTGGGCCATTAACATGGGATTATCGGCAACACTTTGTCAAAGGTCCATTACAGCCTGGTACCTTGAAGAAATCGCCGTCTAGTCCTGAAGAAAAGGCAGATGAAGCCTGTCTTATTGCTGAGCCACCACCGCCGCTGCAAGGGGTGGTTGGTGACCTATAAGATTTGTCTGGTTGTTTTGAAAAGTTGTTTCAGGAAAAAGAAAGTGAGCCGAAGAAGAAGGAGACGCAGCTGGTGAAGCGTCCTCCGATGCCATTGGTCCGCCAGGGGCCACAGGAGGTGGGGAGCTCTATCATTACTTATTCTATGTCCTCGTCCCGTCTTGCCTCTTGGTTTCAAAGATTGGGGTTTTTTCCCTGGTCTCCTCCAATCCTGGTCGACCCGTACTTCACGGAGAGACCTGAAATTTTATTCGTTCCCTGTGCTTGCGGGCACTGCCCGCCTATTGATCTGTCAACACTATTTACTCCTCCTCCCCCCGGAGCTCAGCTCCATGAAATGTGGTTTTCCTCTTCCGATCCTTTCTTTGACTGCATATTTCCTGAATTATTCCCCATGCAGCTGCCTCCTCCTCCGTCTTCTTCCTCCTCCTGCTGCATGATCACCTCCGGCCTCCAAAAAAAAATGTCAATTTCAAAATGGAGGTCTCAATGGAAGATTACGCTATGTTCTGCTCAGGTTCCCAGGGGCACGAGACCCATGTTTCTCTTCCAGTAGATTTCCTCTCTTCTAGGGTAGATGTACAGTGTGCAGAGTCTTCTAGGTTAGTCGAGTCAGTGGGAGTAGAGTCTAGCTCGAGTCTAGTCAGCCCATCCACGTCTGCGGCGCACCCCGTGACGCGTCATCCCAAAACCATTCCCGATAGGTTTCTGCAAGATCTGGCTGAAAGATGCCACACCCTTCTGAAGTGCCCTGAATTTTTAGAAGCCGTGATCGTCTTGGAAGATGATGAAGAATTGGAGGGGGTATGGAGCAATGATGAACTAGGGGTATATGAAATCGTGAACGATAAGGACCCAACTGATGATGAGGAAAGTGAGGTGGGTGACACTGCTGATTTATACGCACAAGGCTTAAAGAAGTTTGACGAACCTTCCTCGGCAGTGGATGAACCCACTAAGGAGATTAATCTCGGAACAGAAGAGGATCCTAGGCCCATACTTATTTCTGCTAACCTCCCTCCTCAGGTCGAAGAGGAGCTTATCAAGGTTTTGAGGGAGTACATCAACTCTTTTGCCTAGTCCTATGAGGACATGCCAGGTCTTGACCCCGCACTGGTTGAACATCGATTGATCCTAAAACCAGGGGCAACACCCGTTAAGCAAAAAGTGAGAAGGTTTCACCCGCAGATGGCCTTGAGGATTAAGGAAGAGGTTGATAAATTGCACAAGGCCAGGTTCATTAGAGTTGTGCTATATCCACAATGTGTGGCAAACATAGTCCCAGTAATGAAGAAGGATGGTAAAATTCAAATTTGCATTGATTTCAGGGACTTGAATAAGGCATGCCCGAAAGACAATTTTCCACTTCCTCACATCGATGTCTTAGTTGACAATACAGCTGGATACGAAGCCCTCTCTTTCATGGATGGTTATTTTGGATATAACCAAATCCTTCTAGCTCCAGAAGACCAAGAAAAGACCTCGTTCACTACGCCTTGGGGCACATACTACTATGTTTTCATGCCCTTTGGATTGAAAAATGTAGGTGCCACTTATCAAAGGGCGATGATGGCCATTTTTGATGCGGGACAGGACCGAAAGGGGCTAGGACCTACGAATGCCATAAAGTGCGGCCAGCACTCGCACGCCAAAGGCAAGCCGGGTGGCTGACCTCCGTAGCGTTCCTCCGGGTGGAGGCGTCTCTCAACAAGAAACTCAAGCCCACAGCCGTCCCTATGAGGGAAGCGTAGGGATCTCAGCGACTAAGGAGCCGCCGTGCGCCTATGGGAATCTCGCTCGAGCTCGGCGCTCGAATAGGACCATGGGATGGGTGCTCTCAACTCGCAGTCACGCGGTGACTAGAGACTAGCTGGGAACCTAAGCACTCACGCGGCATATCAGAAAGTATACTAGTAAAGCAAATACCAACTACGGGAGCGTCGCACGTACCTCCACGCCTAGGCGTGGGGAAGAAACCCCGGCCGAGACCAACAACCCCGGTACACAAAGACGAGCAATAGTACAACCTCAACCACAAATGCCCACTCCTCGTAGGGAGATAACAGGCTACACAAAGAGATCCGGGGCTGTCGATGCACGGGCTGACGGGCAGCACTCGGTGAAGGGCTGGCCGTGAGGAGGTTCCGTGCGGTGGTTGGCAGATTCGCCGCACTGCGTGACTCGGCGGTGGAAGCTCCCACGACCTGCTCCGACGTCCGATTGAGGCGCCGTCAGCGATGGCACGCAGCTAGGTCACGGGACGAAGCCTCGGTCAAAGGGCGTGCGCAGATTCCGTCGTGGAAGCCGGGGGCGCACCTGCAAGTCGTGACTGGATTCTGCTCCCAGAACTGCGTGCTCGAGCGGGGAAAATAAGAAGAAATGGATCCGAAGGGCGAACGGGGCTCCGCTTGTTGGAGGACGAAGAGGACGCAGAGCAGCAGGTCCGCCCGAAGGGATCGATCAGATATGGTCGTGGCTGAGAGTAGCAGGCTCTGAAATCCGCTGGTGGTACTGGCGCCGGTTGGGCAGGGCAGACCTGCGTGACTTCACGGAAATGGATGCCACGAGCAGCTCGGACGTCGGAACGACGCGAGGTCGGCGGCGTTGGACAGAGGACGGAGAGAGGTACGACCGGTGAAGATCCCGCGCCCAAACTCTCAGACGTCCGTCCTGTGGGATTTTTGCAATGGGGCGAACAGAACCAGGCTCTCAGGGAGAGGGGTCCTGCGCGCGCTCACGAGAAAAATTGCCACGGGCGGTGCCGATCTCTGAATGGGGCGAGACCACCTCGCACGCATCGGCGACTCGTAGCAGAACCACACAAAAATGGGCTGGTCGCCCAAGGTCCTCACGAACAGGGGGTGGTCGTCGCTGCTCTTGGAGGAGAAATCCGGGCGCACCGAACTAGAACTTGAGAAGGGATAGAAGAGAAAGGGGCCCTCGACGTCGCACCGAGGGTTGGGGAGTCACACCCCGAGCTTGCTCCCGTCGCAGGAGCAAGGAGGAACAAAGGATGGGGTGCAGCCACCTTCAGCAAAAGCTTTTTTTCAATTTCATTCAATAATCCTCCAAAGAAAATACATGAGATGTTTTATATGGGGAGGGGGAATGCTAGGGTTGAAACCCTAGCCAAGAGGGAGGGGAGGGGGGTGCGCACATGGCATGGGGGAAAGGGGGGGTGCGCAACATGGCAAGGGGGGGAAAGGGGGGTGCGCACCACTCCTTGATTGTAGGAGTGGATTGGGGGATGGGGGCGGCCAAAGGAGGGAAGGGGATCGGATGGGGAAGGGAAAGGGGGGAGGGCCGCACCCCTCTTCCTATAATCTAGGAGAGGGGCAGCTGCCACCTTCCAAGAGGAGGGAAAAGAGGTGGGGGCGCCCAAAACCCTAACCCTAGGTGGGCCAAGCCTTGGGTTAGGCAGCCATGCCAAATGGGCCAAGGCTTGAACCAAGAAAGTGGCCCAATAGCCCTATCTCCTACCTAATAAGCATAAAAAGACCCAACTAAAGCCTAATTGGCCCCAATTGGCCTACAAAGGTCCACACAACTAATAAAAGTGTCCACGCAGGGACTAAACCAAGGCCCAACATGGCCTCAAATGGGAAAAAGATCCTCTAGTCGATGCCGTAGTCGCCTAGCCAAAGAGATGCTGACGTGCTCCGTGTGCTCTGTCGAGTGATGCGGCGCGTGTCCTCACCAATTCTCCACGATATGATGCATGTCTACTTGGAAGCTTACGTGGATGATATTTTGGTCAAATCAAGGTCTCAAGAAGAACACCCCGCCATTCTAGCCAAAGTGTTGCAAAGGGCTAGGGAGTATAAGTTAAAGATGAATCCGAAGAAATGTGTATTTGGAGTTGCATCAGGGAAATTGCTCGGGTTCATAGTTAGCAAATGGGGGATTCAGATTGACCCAAATAAAGCAAAGGCCATTATGGAAATGCCATCACCGATGAACATTACTGAACTTCGAGGTTTGATTGGGCGTTTGCAATTTATTAGGAGATTCATATCTCAACACTCGCAAAGATGCCACCCATTTTATGAACTGTTAAAGGCAGGCGCGAAATTTGAATGGAATGAACAATGCCAAAAGGCCTATGAAGAGCTTAAGGCTTGCCTTTCTAATCCCCCGGTTCTACAACCACCCATCTCTGGGAAACCCCTGATATTGTACATTTCTGTGATTGAGGACTCCCTAGGAGCTGTCTTGGCACAGGTAGATGATGAAGGAAGGGAAAGGGCAGCATACTACCTCTCGAGGTTGTTTAATCCTGTTGAATCTAAGTATACTGCCATGGAGAAGACCTGTGCGGCGCTAGTATGGGTAGCTCAGAAGCTTAAACACTATTTCCTCGCCCACGAGGTTAGGCTGATCTCTAGAATGGACCCCATTCGTTATCTCTTGGAAAAGCCTGTCCTTTCTGGCCGACTAGCTCGCTGGCAGAGCTTTCTTTCCCAGTTTGACATCACCTTCATCATTCAGAAAGCAATCAAGGGATATGCTATTGCTAAGCACCTCGCTCATTCTCCTATACCTCGTACTGATTCAATCCAAGACGAGTTCCCTGATGAACAATTGGCAGTAATTACTCATCTTCCTTTCTGGTCTCTTCATTTCGATGGTGCTCTCACTTCCCACGGCAGCGGAGTTGGCGCCGTTCTTCTTACTCCGGAGGGAGTAACCATCCCTGTTGCTTATCAACTCTCATTCCCTGCCACTAATAATATAGCCGAGTATGAGGCTCTCCTTGCCGGTCTGAAGCACGCCTACCTCATGGGCGCGCGGTACCTTAACATCATAGAAGACTCTCAATTGGTGTTGCATCAAGTTCTGTCAACTTACCGCACCCGTGACCCTAAGCTTAAGCCCTATCAAGATCTGGTCACGCTCTTGGCTAGGTAGTTCCGAAAACTTATCTATATTCATACTCCTCGTTCTCAGAACATCTTGGCTGACGCACTTGCGTCACTCGCTTCTTCCCTCGCGTTCCCCCTCAGTCGTGCCACTGAGACCATTGTGGTCTAGCGGTTAGATGTTCCTTCCCCGCAGGATCCCTGGTTTGACAACCTTAGGAAGTCTGTAGAGAAGAAGATAGAAAGGGAGGAGGTGAGAGAAGTATCATTGACTAAGCTTGAGGAAATCATCGAAGAAGAAGAATTGCCATGGTTCTATGAAATTGAGCAATATTGTAGGGATGGCATATTTCCGGAGGCTGCGAATGCTGAACAGAGAAAGGCCATTAGAAGAGTCGTTGTAAGATATACGATTGTTGCTGGTAAGTTATATAGGCGGGTTCTGAACGGAGTTCTAATGAGGTGTCTAGATGACAAAGAGGCTTGGAAAGTAGTAGAAGCAGCTCACTCCAGCGAATGTGGAGGGCATGTGAATGGACAGGCGTTGGCAAAAAAGATTCTTAGGCAGGGTTATTACTGGCCGACCCTAGAAGAAGATTTCTCCACCTATGTTCGTAGGTGTCTCCAGTGCCAGCTCCATGCTGACAAAATCCATGCTCCTGCTTCTTCTCTTCATCCTCTTTCTGCTCCTTGGCCGTTCTCCATGTGGGCCTTTGATATCATCGGACCCCTCGGTGACCCGAATTCCGCAGTCAAGCAGAAATCCTTCATTTTGACGGCTACGGAGTACTTTACCAAATGGGCGGGAGCTGAAGCTTATGCAAAGATCAAAGCCACCACAGTATGCCGCTTTATTATGAAGAACATCATCTCGCGGTTTGGAGTGCCAGGCGACATCGTCACCGACAACGGCCCTCAATTCGTATCACAAGAACTCCTGGACCTTTGTAAGAAATTCAATATAGCTTTGCATCATTCATCACTATACTACCCTCAAGGTAATGGCCAAGCTGAGGCCACAAATAAAACCCTTCTCAAAATTATCAAGAAAACATGTGAATCACATAAATTTGCTGATTGGGCTGACAAACTGATAGAAGCTCTATGGGCCTATCGCACCTCCGTCCGCACCCCTACAGGGCAGACTCCTTTTTCTCTCACTTATGGGATGGAGACGGTACTCCCGTATGAGATTTTGATCCCTTCCCTAAGAGTGCAGCTGGACAAAGAACTTAATCTCGACGAAGGTCGAGAGGCGTTGCTAGTCCAACTGGAACTCTTAGACGAGAAGAGGCTTAATGAGGCCAACCATGTTTCGGTTTATCAAAAGCGTGTCTCGCGGTATTTTCAAAAGAAGGTCATTGAAAGAAAATTTCAAGTGGGTAATATGGTTTTGAAACGCAAATTCATCAGATCAGCGGGTCCCAGGTCTAAAGTACAACCCAACTGGGAAGGGCCATTCGTAATCAAGGAAGCTTATCCGGGTAACGCGTATCGTCTAATCAACGCGGAGGGTGAAGAATTATCAAACCCGTGGAATGGGCTGTATTTAAAATGTTTCTATCCATAGAGTCAAAACCAGCAACGGCTCGATGGCAGGGTACACCCCACCTGATCGCGAAAGGAGGACCTGAGTCCAGCATCTCACACACTACACAACCGCCCGTGGTTTGGTTTTCTTCTATTCTGCCCGACACCGTTTCTCCTTTGGCCATGCCTAGGGAAAGAGAAGGTCCTTGTATTTCCTCTCTCTCGGCTGAAAATAGGGGCAAGTGGTGACTAAGGGGGCAAGAACTGGCCTGGACCCCCCATCAAAAAGAGGTCTCAAATAGGGGCAGTCCGTTAAGACCTTATTCCGTAAAGAAAGGAAAAAGAAAAGCAAGAAGAGGGGTAAGATCAAAAGATAAGGCTGAAGGCACAAAGTTCAAAGCTCTCAAAATCCCCAAATAATACAACTAGGCATGGCAAGAGTGGCAGTACAGTTTCCCCGCGGGACATCATGAGCCCGGTCGTATGCGTGCCTAGAGCGGATGTAGGTTCGATAACGGACACAAAGCCCCGGCGTAACAGACCGGATTCTTTGAAAAGGGGAGTGTCTTAGGAAGAACTCAAGCCCTAAAACCTCTACACCTACCATCAGCTTCACTACTCAATCTTTTTCACTTTCCCAAGGAACGAATCCCACCCCGGGTATGGCCTCGGCAGAAACACCGTTGAGCAAAGTTGACCCCGGCCACAAGTGGTCTCTTTTTTTTTCACACGTTCTGGGTCTGGGAAGTCCGTAGCAAGATGAGAGGGTCCCTGTTATTAAGCTCGAGCTGGTTCCAAAACCCAAAAAAAATCAAATATTTCAAAACCCAAAAAAAAATCAAATATTCTAAAACCCAAAAAATCAGATATTTTCAAAACTCAAAGAAATCAAATATTTCAAAACCTCCAAAAAGATTTTGGTTTCTCATATGCATCGCATGCATTGCACTTTGTCATTGTGTTTTTTGCCTATGTTGATAAGGCTCGCCCCCTTGACCAAAATCAAGGATTGGTCACTTTCTAAACTTGCCGCGGGCAAGGGGTTAAGCCTAAAACAGATTTAACCTGTTTTTCTTTATTCATTTTGTGTAAGCACAGGGGCAAACAGAAGATCGAAGATACAGCCAAGCCATGGACACACGCAATCACATCAGAGAATATCCAGACTCAAAAAAAAACATTTCAATCATCAATCTTATTCATTCTCATATCAAACTCTAAACATCTATATCCATATCATCATGAAAAGATAAAACAATCACTCTGGCCCCCGCTGGGCATCCCCGCGGGGACGTATCTCTCTCAGCTCCCTAAGGTAAGCCTGTCGTGTCTCTGGAACCTCCTCAACCTCTGCTAGTAGGGTGCGCACCCTGCTCACCTCCCACATAATCAGCGCGCTCCTGACCGCCTGCTCGTCCTCCTCTGTCCCGATCCTCCTCACCTGTAGCACGGGAAGGTGGGGCAGTGTCGGTAGCACGGTCCGGGGTAGTCCAACCTGTAGGTAGCACCTGTGTGGGCTGTACATCGCCAATGCAGTGTCGCTCACGAGCCTCAAGTCCAAGCCCACTCTCTGAGGTAGCCTGATGGTGGTGTCGTAAAGGAAGTCCGGGCGCATCACAAATCTATCCAGGGGAAGTCTGTGGAGGTACGGGCACCACTCGTCCCTGGTCTTCATCTCGGCCGTCCTGCACTCGACCTATGGAGAAAACCTGAAGGCGCCTCCTATGAAGTAAAGGGGGTGGCTTTGAACAATTCCAACGTCGGTTCAAATTCCCTGGAATATACGGCTAGAATGCAACCATTCTACATTGGGGCGGTTGGTTCTTAACCGTTCATTCTTAAATGGTGGTTGCACTTCGATTGATGAATTTTGATATTATTGCGAATCTTGGTAACAATTTCATGTGCAGTAATCAAGACTTTCACCCGCCGTTTTGCCTGCACAGGTAAGTCAGGTATGGCTTTCTATCCCTACATCCCTTACTGCATTACTATAGGATACTATAATATATCATCTCGAGAACCAGTCGGTTATCTACGTGTTCCAGGATCTGATGTTCCCCTTCATCAAAAACGATGATGTTCCAGGTTCACGTATTTAGTCTTTGGATAGGCCGTTAGGTTGGGATGTCACGGGGAGGATGGTTCTATCCTGCACGCTGTGGTTGCAGATGGTATCTTGACTCTGATTTTCCCAGCTTAGCAGTATTATTCTCGAGTATTTTATATTTTAATCTTTCTTTGCATTTGTTTTAACGATTTCTTTTATTTTAGCCCAGCATGCATCATACGCATTCTTTTGAGCTTTCATGACCCATGGTTTGCCTGAAGAATTCCCCGCCAGTGATGGTTAATTATGCGTTCAGTGATTGAGTAAGAGAGTTAATTCCACTCCGAATTGGAAGGTTTTCTTTGGTCGATTCGCCTGGTTCGAATGATTGAAAGGTCCCTGTCTGAAGCTTTAGCCTGTTTTCTTTTGTGGCCCCCTCATTGGACCGCGGGATTCTGTCCCCCATGAGGTTGGTCTTGTCGATTCATTTTATTTAGTTCCTCCAGATCGGTGTCACTTTTGGTTTAATCGTTCCTTACGTTTGATTCAAAGTTTTCCGGAAGGTTCTCATCGCTTGTTGGTAGAAACGGGTGTCGTGTTACCATAACGCCCGCTTTTTCGGTCCACTCCACCGCATTTCCGCTCCACCTCCATGTTCCATGTCACCTCCGCTTCACCTCCGCTCGCTCCCCTGCAAACAGGACGTTAAGGAGGGGCATCTGTTGACACCCGTTTTATGCTGATAAGCTGAGTCGTTTCTCTTACTCCCATTAGTTGATGCCCTAAGTTGTCCATCATTCATTGGGCCATTTTTTGTGGCACGTCCTGGGCCTATTTTGTGGGTGGCCTCCCTCCTTGGTGAAGTCCGTGTCAATTCAGGGCTTATTGGACCTTGGCTTTGATTAATTGAATGTGTTTTATGAAAGTCAAGTATCCAAGAGCATGAACGGTCCAACATCAGCCATTCAGGACTGGGGCGGTTGAACCCAGACCGTTCATACATTTTGGCTAATTTCTAAGGATTTTTTGAATATTCACCGACAGGCTTTTGTGCGGCCCTATCAGGCCCGTTCAAACCAATGGACGGGCGAATTCCAACCGCCTACATCTCAGAGTCCTACTCGTGCCAATTTTCTCAGATAATTATCCAATTATTTGAATTATCACCGACAGGGTTAGAACGGTCGCTGGTTGGCCGCTCTACATTTGAACGGTCTTATTAGAACCGTGCATCTTTGAGGGTCCAACGGCGGATGTTTCGGTCAGTTCGAGCGATAATTGGGCTAATTTTCTGATTATTTGAATTTCCACCGACGGGTTTGGACGGTCCAAATTGAACCGCCCATGCTTTTGAGCGGTCTATCATAAGACCGTTCATCCTGTCGGTTGGTGATTTTTAACAATTTTTTATCCCTTTTATGCATGGTTTTATCCCCAACTTCTTTTATCGATATCTCCATGGATAATCAACCATTTTTGATGCCGTTTCGACTGGATGAGAGATAATGATAATATCTACGATTTATCTTTTATAATCTCGACCTGAAAATAGCTCAAAACCCTAGTTTCGGGGCTGACTTTCTAGGCTCTATAAATAGACCCTAATGGCCGGACTTGAAAAGGGGAGGAGATTTTGGTCGACGGCGAAGCCCTGCCGCATTCTTGAGCGACCTAGCACCAAAGAGGGAGGCATTCTACGTCCATACAAGCCTCCGGTTCAGGGAGTAGTTTGGTTTTGAGTCTTGTCGTTTATAGTTTTCATCACTTTCCCTTCATTGCATGCGTCACTTCTTCTTTACGTTCTCTTCTTCCTCATTACCATGCACACATCCACCCACATTTTTGTCACCCTAGGGGTTTAAAACTCCCAGGTATCCTCCTTTCCATTCGTTAATGTTCATCTTTTACCATTTTGGCATTTACTACACTGTTTAGTTCTAATCTAGGTCTTTTCTGTGTGTTTCTTACGTTGTTTCGCAGGTCAGCAATCATCAGCACGAGGCCCATCCCCTCTGGCCGGCCGGAGAGGGTGGAGGTTGGACCCCTTGTAACTTACTGCATGGTAGACTTGTGTGGTTTCATTATCACCGTTCAACAGTACGTGCGGTTCATAGAGGGCCGTTCTTCCTGTTCGTGCGGTCAAGATAAAGCCATTCTTCCTCCAGCAGTAGTTCCTCCCGCACCTTCTGCAGCGCACTTAGGCGGTCTATCGTAAGACCGTACACCGTAAGGCGGTTCTTCAGGAGCCATTCATATACCCGGCGTTGAAACTTAGGTGAGTACTCTCCCCTCTTTCCAAGGTACGACGTGTCCATCACGTACGGCACCTTGGTGGCGATTACAGTCTTTTGTTTTATGTTCTCCTCTGAACGTTGTTATTTGCTCATTGCATATTGTTCCATTCATGACGCATATTGATCTTTAGTAGGAGGAGAAAAATATGTCTACACACGTGTCTGTTTATCAAAAAAGAGTTTCACGTTATTTTCAAAAGAAGGTAATCGAACGCAAATTTCAAGTAGGAGATATGGTTTTGAAACGCAAATTCATCAGGTCCAGAGGTCCTAGGTCCAAATTGCAACATAACTGGGAAGGTCCGTTCATCGTTAGAGAGGCTTATCCAGGGAACGCGTATCGCTTAGTCAACGCAGAAGGTGAGGAGATGTCTCACACTTGGAATTGGTTTTATCTTAAGTGCTTTTATCCTTAGAGTCAGGCTAATGAAAGCCCGGTAGCAAGGTGTCCCCTCCTCGAACACGAAGGAGGACCCCGAGTTCGGCAAATCACACACTTCAGGGCATCCCTGGTCGGTTTCCCCAATTATGTAACCACCATTTCTCCTTGGCCATGCCTGGGGGAAGTCAAGGTCTGATGTGACACGACCCCTCAGACCTAGATTCGCAAGCAACCGAACCGAACGGCGGACTCACCTAAGCAGGTTCACCCGCGTCGCGCACACCCGGGTCCGTAGGTGAACTGGCGATAGTGGTGAGGGTCTGAGGTTGGACCTTTCTATTCCGGTGGTTTGTCAAGCTTAGGATGGACCCCCAAAGGGCCTGGGATGCCCAATTCCGTGGGCGGACAGCACGCCAAGGGCGTGGGATGTAATGGTTCTCTCGCAACTCACCCGCGGTAGTCACTCAAATATTAGCGAATTCGGGATCGGGCACTCACTCACCGATCGACGACACTAAGATGCGATACTAAACAAGCAAAGTGACTCCAGTAGAGAAGTGCAATTAGGAGCTCACCTAATCGGCGTGAAGACTCCGATCCCGGCCGGAGACGAGGGCGAGCGAGGAAGCGTGGGCTTACCCGCACGCTGCGCCGATGAAGCTTCAGCCGAAGACCTGCTAGTACATGCACTACACCCTCACAGAGGGGGTGGACTAGGGGTGGGGATGATTAAGTACAACCAAAACTACCTCCATGTAGGGAGGGGCGGTCAGCCGGCCAGGCGAGATCGGACGGAGAGCTAAAGGAGTCACCGAAAGAGGACTTCACCGATTCTGCCCGCTTCTGGAACTGGCAAACAGGTACTCGCTGTTGGCGCTGCCACGGTTTCTCCCGAACTTGGAATTTGTCGAAACCAGCGCTGAATCTTCACTGACTGAGCCGGGAGGGCTGCTGAATTTTCTTGTGAGTTCGTGTCATCGCTGACGGCCGGGGCAGGCGCTGGACCGGTGCTGTTTGGTTCTAGCTCAGACTGGTTCTTGGATGCTGCAGCAGGATGACAAAGTCCCCACGAACGCTCCCGTGATCCGAATGACACGGGACTAGAACGGATGTGGGTGTGCTCGAGTCTTCTTCGATTAGCAATGAAGAACGGAACCAGAGGAGGTCGGGGTCGAGAGTTACAGCCCGAAGAGTGGGGAGAGGTCAGGACTGATTCTGGCTAACCTGACCTACGTCCCTGAGGTAGAAAATTTGGAACGGGATGCTCCGGCCTCCGAACGATGCCCCGCTGGCTGCGTTGGATAGGCGACTGGTAAAGCTTCGCCCCGGACAAGTGGCGCGGCAAGGGGAGCTGGGGTGTGGTCGCAGCAGCTTCTGGAAATTGCTTCTGGTTGTAGGCCGGGATGGTTCTGCGCAGTCGGTGAAGAACGGCTCTCCTGGGCAGCTCTGAACTCGGATCGGGGCGGGATCACCTCTCCTGCGAAGCCGACTGGAAGAGCTTTCTGACAATGTCGGATACAGCACCCGATGAGCAGAGGTGACGAGATGACAGGCTTTGCAACAGGTGCCAAGTCTGCTACCTACGAACTGAAGACTGCAGGGTGAGTATGGTAGTTGTGGTGATGGGGAGGGGGCGACCAGATGGCAGGGGGATGGGGGGATGGAGCTTGTGGGAGATTGTTGGAGGGGTCTAGGGGTGATGGAGGGGTGTAGGGGTGCTGGGGTCACAGCTAGGGGTGGGGGAAGCGATGGAGAGAGAGAGGGCACAGGTTGGCAAGGGGGAGGGAGCTGGTTTGAAATCTCCTTAATGGAGAGGGATTAATGTAGGCCTAGGGGAGAGGAAAGGGTGTGTTGGGAAGGGGAAGGGTTGTATGGGAAGTTGGAAGGGTGCTTGGGGAGATGGGATTCTCCCTTGGGAGAAGGAGATGACTCTTGGGGATTGTGGTGGAGTTAATGGGGTAGTAATGGGGTATGGGGATATGAAAGGACAAGGGTGATGTGGCTAGGTGAGGTGGCAAGTGGTAGTGATGTGGCAAGAGGAGAGAGGTTGAGGTGGAGCTGAGGTGGTAAGGGGAGAGGAGAGAGGGAGAGAAATGCGCCCTAGAGAGAGAGGGGGGGTCGCCCCTTTTAGAGAGAGAGAGAAAGAGAGAGAGGGGAATCCACCCTAGAGAGAGAGAGAGAGAGAATCTCACACAATTTTGGTGGATTTCAAACTTTCATTCAACAATTCATTAGTTCCAAATGGTGGGAGTGGGGTCCTATTTTCTAGGATTCCCACAATTTAACATAAGTCCCTGACTTTTGGACTACTAACACTAAACCAAGGGGAAGGGAGCGCCCCTGGGCCTAGCCCATATAATTGGGCCCATTAACCTATCAAACCAACATAATGACTCAAGACTTAGGTAAATAACTACCTAACCTAGGTATTGGACTCAAATAAAAGGAAAATTACATGATAAGACTCAAGTAAGCAAATGAAAAATACATCATATGACTCGAAATAAAGCGGCGAACAAGATGTAGCACTGCTGGTGATCATCAGGAATCTCAAAAAATATGGAGTGGTCAGAGATGTCCCCATCAAGATCCCTGTCCGTTTCTCTCCTCGGCTAAATCTAGGGGAAAGAGGTAAATAAGGGGGCGATGACTAATCTAGACACCCTGATGAGAGGAGGTCTCAAAAAGGGGCAGTCCGTTATGACCTGATTCCACAAGAAAAAAGTAATTCATCAAAGAAAAGAAAAGAAGGAGCAACAATTGCAACGAAGAATAAAGATCTATTTCAAAAGTCCGTATCTCAAAGTCTATGGCTCCGAAAATAATAAGACTAGGCATGGCAAGAGTGGCAGTACAGTTTCTCCGCGGGACGTTATGAGCCCGGTCGTACGCATGCCTAGGGTGGATGAAGGTTCGGTGACGGACACAAAGCCCCGACTCCACAGTCCGAATCTCTGAATGGGTTGTTGTGAGAAGAACTCAAACCCTAAAACCTCTATACCTGGCCTAAGCTTATCCTCAAATTTTGTTTTCTCTTTTAGGACTAGACAGTACCCCAAGTATGGCCTCGGTAGAAGCACCGTTACGCAGATTGGCCCTGGCCAGGGGTTGTCATTTCAAAAAGCACGTCGATCTCAGGAGATTCTGAGTGGGGCAGGTAGGGCCTATGCTGCCAGGACAAAAATTGGCTTTCAAAATCCAAAAGAATCATATATTCCAAAATCCAAAAAAAAATCATATATTCTAAAATCCAAAAAAAATCACATATTCTAAAATCCAAAAAAAAAATCATATATTTCAAAATCTAAAAAAATCATATATTCCAAAATCCAAAGAAATAATATACTTCAAAATCACAAAAAATCATATATTTCAAAATCACAAAAAATCATATATTCCAAAAACCCACAAAAAATCAGATATTGAAAAACTCCACAAAAATCAAATATTATTCAAAAGTTCCAAAATACCATCATCTCGCATTGTATGCATTGCATTTTCTCATTATATTTTCGCCTATTTAATAAGGCTCCACCCCTTGACCAAACATCAAGAACTGGTCATTTTCTAACTTGATTCACGCAAGGGGTTGAGTCTAAGAACAGATCTAACTTATTTTTCTATCTAAGTGTGTGCAGACGTAGGTTCAAGCACCCAAGATTCAAAGCTCACGAGTCTTCTATCTCTGACGGTCTATAATTAGATCGCTAACCATCTCTGGCGGTTCATGATTGGACCGTTTCCTTTCCCGAAAGCTAAAAAATCAACTCTCAGTAAAATTGCCTCTAGCGGTCTTACGATAGACCGTCAAAGCATTCTGGCGGCCCATAATTGGACCATTTTTCTCTCCCAAGGGTTGAAAACACTCAGTTTTTCCTGAGTCCTTCGTCTGGCAGTCTCTCATGGGACCGTTAGACGTGGTTGGCGGCCCTAGATTAGACCGTTATGTCAGACAGAAACTCTGCTTTTTAGCTAATTTGGGCTCAATCATGCAATCAATTCCTCATCTTTTCAAAACAAAGCTCTTATTCCATTCCACTAAGTTCAAGATACATCATTTGGTTGATAATCTCAAATACATCAAGAAGAGAAGAGAGAGGGGAAAAAGCTCAAATTACATTCATTCTCTTGTCTGCGAGAGGCCGGATCTTGCATAATTCTTTCACATAAGCGCGGTATCCCTCTTCATCTTCTGCCACTTTTGCTTGCCAAGCGTGCACCCAGCTGATCTCCCACATAATTAGAGCATTTTGGACTGCTCGCTCGTCCTCCTCGGTCCCCATCTTCCTAGCTAGAAGGGGAGGGAAGTGTGATAGTGCAGGAACCATAGTATGGGGTAGCCCAATTTGAAGATAGCACCGGTGCGGGTTGTAGATTACCAAAGTAGTTTCCCCCACTAACTGCAGGTCTAGGCCCGGTCGCCGAGGAACTCTAAGGGTAGTGCTTCAAAGAATTCTTGGCCACATCACGAACTTTTCCATAGGCAAAGTGTTGAGATAGAGGCACCATTCATCTCGTGTCTTCTTGTCTGCCACCCGGCACTCAACCTGTGAAGGAAACCTAAATGCGCCTCCTATAAAGAATAGAGTGTGGCTCCAGAATACCCGACTAGCTGAAGGCACATCCTCCTTGGGTAGGAATTTAAGTCTCACTCCCATCCAACATTCAAGGATGATCATTGATCCGAAGAGAGGCCCTCCTAGGCAAGATGAGCTAAGGCCTTCATAGAGGTATGAAAGGACCGCTTGAGAGATAGATAAACCCCACCATAGCCCACTAATAATGCTAAGGTTTTGGATGTCCAAGAGGTGGTCGATGGTGGTGAAAAGGAAGACCCCGCACAAGCAAACCGAGGTAGCTTTGGCTATGGCTTCAAATCTTCCGCTCTTGTTCTTATAATAAGCGATTATCCATTGAGCCATGGGTATCAACTGGATATGGCGTGGGCTGATCATGGTCCTAACATCTTTTGGGTTGTGTATAAAATCCCCTAGAATGAGTGAAGGGTCTATAGGCTCAACCGTGTGACACACTCGGTCTTCATCCCCAATCTTGGTCTTAGGGAGGGCTAGGTAGGCCTCTACCTTCTCTAATAGGACAGTGGCTTCAAAGCTTGGGAAAAGGAAAGTGTGTGTTTGTGGATGCCATAGCTCTACAAGGGCAGAAATGCTTGACCAATCCAAGGATAATTTCTGAAAATTCTTAGCTAAAACTAACAAGGGTTGAAGGTGCCATGCCCTTAGGATTGAGAGGACCTCTGGAGGGAGTTCCTTGATCATGGGAGCCACCCACTTTAGGTTGGAGTAGCATCTTGGGCCAGGAAGAAGCTAAGAAAAGGAAATAGAAGAGGAAGAAGAGAGGAAGATCATGAGAATGAAAGTTCAGAAATTTATGAATTTTTGGATCAAGTTGCAACTTACCTCTCTTGAAGAATTTGAGCTCAGGTGCTTTGGGATTGAAGTCAACTGCTGTAGCTCCCCATGCTCCTTCTTAGCTACTTTAGGTCCGGTGTAGACCATCTCCCCCATGGCACTAGCTTCAAAGGTCCTCTTCATGGTGTTTTGGGAGTTTTGATGGAATTTTGGGGCTTATAGCAGGGAATTGGTGTAAGCTGCGATTTTGGGCCTTGTTCCTACTTATAGAGGTTTATTTTTGATGTTGGTGCATTAGGATAGAGATTGGGTAGCCTTATCCTAAGTCAGATTAGGTTCTAGTGCATATTAAGGCTTCTTTCCCTCGAGTTTGGACTCTCACAGAGAGTCTCGCTCGGATTACACAATTTTCTGCACTAGCGATCTATCATAAGACCGCTATAGTCCTCAGGCGATCCATCATTGGACCATTTTTTTGCCATTCGTCCACCTCTTCCTCTGTTCCTCTGACGGTCATTGGTTTGACCATTTTTAAGACTGTGGTGGTCTTAAAGTAGACCGTTTGTCAGGTTTTTCCAGATTTTGGTTAAACTCGTTCCCCCTCAGTCGTTAGTCCTGTTCTCTCTCTGTCCCTCTCACTCGTACCCTCTGTCTGTCATTTCAAGCATTCACATCCATCCACATTCACATCTTAAAAATAAATAAAAACACCAAAAATATTTTCATTCTACTAATCAAAAGTCATGTACATGTGTGCATCAAAAGAAAAAGAAAAGTACAAGTCACGCTCCGACGGGTCCCTCCCCTGGACCCCCGCTGTCGTCGGTACCCTCGTGTTTCTTCGCCGGTGAGGCCATGGAGATGCTCCCTTCCTATCACTGTCGTCGTCTCCTATCCACTTCCTCATTCCTCCGATGGCCGGAGGAGCCAGTCAAGAAGTCGGGGAATGAGCCGCTCCGAGCACCGCTATAGGACATGCTCCACTCTGGTCCGCGGCCTATCATCCGCACGGTCCTCTCCATCATCTGCAGCTCAATCTTCATGTCATAAGCCTAACGCCGAGCCTCTCGCGCCTCAGTCTGAAGTGCTCTAAGTCTACTAGCCCCGCGATCAATCGTGTCACCTCCTCACGGAGACGGGTCACCTCCGCTGCCTCTGCTCTCAAACTCTCGGTCTCCGCTCGGGCTCGCTCTGCCTCGGCCAGCGCTGTGCTCAGCTCTCTCACCGGCATTAGCATTCATCATGGTTAGGCATTTTTTGCATAAGCATCATAAGTATTTAAAGTCCAAGGAACTCGGGTTGGTTTTCCTAACCCTCTCCGCGAGTGAAGCCTCGACCTCCTTAGCCTGAGCTACCGCCCGAGCAAAGTCTGCATCTCTCTTAGCCCTTCCTCCCGCAAGCTGTGACGATGAGGACGGTGCATCTGGTCCCTGCCTCTGTGCTCCCTCATCTTGCTGCATTTTAGAAGTCAAGGTCAGTCACATTTCATCATAAGCATAAGCATAATTAAGTCCAAGGTTTAGGAAACTCACCAGAAGGTCCAACGTGCACTAGAGCTCGTCCCTCTGCTGCACAGTGGAGTGGAGGAGGCCCTGGAGCTCTACTATGCGTCCCTGCGGGTCTAGCTGCATATAAAAAATCATGGTGTCGGTGCATGTAGGGATAAGATCATTTTGAGAACATGAGTTTAGAAGTCGTACCGGTCGTCGGACGCCACAGAACACCCGGTCGCCGTACCTCCGAGCGTAGGCCTTCAGGTAGGCCTCGTCGCTGTCAGCCCGAGCGCTCACCTTCTGACCTCTCCGTGTCCAGTCTCATACCTGGTCGATCACCTGAGTGACCCAGTCGATGTCACCACTGAGTCCCTTCTCCGATCTCCCAACGCGCTCATTTTCTTTCTCGGGGAACTCCACCTCTGGCTGATGTACTCCCCTCGTCCTCATAATCAGTCAATGATGGAGAGGCTTGACGATGTTGATGCAGTGTAGCCAGATCTCTCGTCCGGTGAACGCCCGGGCTACCTCCACCCAAGGCTGTCCCTCGTGACCCTCATCACGGTAAGGTGTCCTATGCACTTGAAAAGGCAATCGAGTCAATGTCAGCATTTAGATAAGCATTTAGATAGGCATTTGTCAACATTTAGAAGCATTTTAAGCATATAGAAGAGTTTGAGTCCAGAATTTACCGATGCATATGGGAATGTGTCGATGTCGTCCTGGATTGCCCGAGCTAGGCGCAAGATCTATCCCATATCCCGAGCTACCACCCACCGTCTCATGACGGGGATCCGCTCGGGGTGCAGCTCCTTCCCTCGCCCAATGCCAGGGAGGTATAGATAGCCCCAAACCTACATTTTTAGCGTCAGCATATAACAATGGCAAGCATATAGAAAAGCATTTGAAGTTTAGGGCATTTACCTGTAAGAATGGTGAGAAGCCGCCCAGCATAGTCTGTCGGTCAGTAGTGCTCAACGAGTTGAACAGGAATGCCAGGACTGTTGCTCCCTAGGCGTATCCTCCAGCTTCATCCAGGTCCCTCAGCAAAGGGAGGAGCCTGACGCTCACTCCATCGGCTCTAGTCGCGAAAAGGAGCTTCCCGAACAGTAAAATCAGGAAGCGACGTAAGATGATATCTCCTTCAGGTCCCGACTCTGCTGCCACTCTGTCTCAGACCTGGTCTATCACCCTCCCTATATGCTCCTCGGGCAACTCCCCTACTGAGATAGCAGCTCTTCTAAGCCCCAGGCTCTCCTGGAGTGTCGATCGTCCTAGCGTGGATGACTGATGCCCCGGCCTCATCAAATCCAATCCCAGTAGCTCCTGGGCCATCTCTCGGTAATCCCCGTATGTCCATCCAGTCACCGGTGCTCCATGGACCCACAGTCCGGTGATCCTCGCTATATCTTCCAATGTAAGGATCATGTGGCCCCAGGGGAAGATGAATGCCCGGCTAACTGGATCCCATCTTTCGTGCAGAGCGTAGATCAGTGCTGTATCAATTTGGGTCACCTCTATGCTCAGAAGCTCCCCAAAGCCCATGGCGGCTAGTCTCTCCCTCTGAAAATAGGGCAAAGCTTGGTATACGGCTCGGATTTGTAGCCATGAAATCCGGGTTCGTCTTTTCCCCTGCACGCATTTAGAACATAGGTTAGTCATTGCATTGCATTTGTCATTGCATTTGAAAATAACCAAAAACAACAAAAAATTAAATAAGACAAAACATAAAAAAATCAACATTCTGTCTCTGGTCCTCTGGCGGCCATAGCTTGGGCCGTCTGAGACCTCTAGCGGCCGTAGGGTGGGCCGTCTGAGTCTGTAGCGATCACTGGAACGACCGCTATGATACCCGTGAATGGGCATCATCTTCCCCATTTTCCCAGTCTTTGGAAATGGCCAGAATGGCCTACAATCTGTTCCAATGGGTCCCCAGACCCATTCCCTTATTCATTCACACGCATGCATGCATAACAAAAATTAAAAAATGAAAAAATTGGGGTTTTAGGGGCCGTCGGCCTACCTCCGTCGACCACCATCCGGTGGCCGCTGTTGACACTTCTCCAGTCGTCTACGCCTCTTCCTCCTCTTCCAGAACTTCCCTGGGATCCTCCTCGGCCGTGGGGATGACGTCTCACTCCGTTTGGGCTAGCGGCCCTTCATCTCTCGCCGGTACTTCCGCCGCCGCCACCGGGGGCGGCATTCTCTCTCTCTCTAACTGCCGTTGAAGGTGTTTTATTGCCTTCTTCTTCTTGTGCATCATCGCGGTGGCCGCCGGTGATGTAGGTGGCCGGAGTCGCCAGAGTATATGGGGTTTTGGTTTGGGTTGTTTGGGCATTTCAATGGTTGAGTGTTGAATGGGGGGGAACGACGATCGGTTTATTTTTTTGAACGCCCAGGAAAATTAGCGGTGTATCGTTAGACCGTTACACTCCCTTTGGCGGTCCTAACTTCGACCATTTTTCATCAGACCCTGCTTCCTTGAAGGATGTCAACTGACGTACCTTGGCGGTCCAAGTTGAGACCGTTAAGGCTCTTATAGCGGTTCTACCTTAGACCTTTTTGTGCTGAATTGTTTGATGAATTACGAAGCTTTATCTATTATGTTTCATGCTTCAAAGTTATATCTGTTATGCTTCATGCCTGTCTATGGATTTATTTGTTGATGGCTAACCCTCTTATAGCAAAATCATGAATGCCATCACGCTTTCAACACTCGCCAAGTAGGTAAGTCAGGTAAGTATCTCGATCCCTAGTCCCTTATTGCATTACTATATGGTATTTCTGATATATTTCCTCGAGAACCGGCTGGTCATTCATGTGTTCTGAGATCTGATGTTTCCCTTTAACAAAAATGATGATGATCTAAGTTCACATGTTTAATCGTTGGATAGGCCGTTAGGTTGGCCGAGTTGGGGGACGATGGTTCTATCTTGCACGCACTTGTTATAGATAGTTTCTTGACCCTGATTTGACCGATCTAGCAATATTATTCTTGAGTATCTTACTATTTTTATCCTTTCTTCGCATTCGATTTGATGATTTGTTTATTTTAGCCCAGCATGCATCATTTGCATCTTTGAGCATTCATGTGCCCTCATCTGTCTGAGTGTCTTAGTAATGGTGGATAACTATGTGTCCATGGTCTTGAGTAAGGAGAGTCATTCCACTCTGAGTTGGATGGTTTCCTTCGGTCTTTTGCTCGGTTTGGTTAGCTGAGGATTCTTATCTGGAGTTTAGTTGATCATCTCTTTACTTTTCCACTTATTTCGACCGCCTATCAACTGTGTGTTCCAGTGAGGAGGTTGGTCATGTTTTATTTCCCTTAGTTGTTAGTTCCTCCAGGCATGCGTCATTCGATTTACCGTTCCTTGTGATTGATCCAAAGTTTTTCGAAAGATTCCTATCGCTTCTTAGTTGAGGACGGGTGTCAGTTTACCTTAACGCCCGCTTTTCAGTCCACTCCGCTCCATTTTCGCTTCACCTCCATGTTCCATGTCACTTTCGCTTCACCTCCGCTTGTTCCCCTGCAAAGAGGACATTAAGGAGGGACATCAGTTCACACCTATTTTATGACCAATAAGTTGGGTCATCTCCTTATTTATCTTTATGATGCTCCAAGTTATACGCCGTTTTCTGAGTCATTTTGGTCTGTTTCGAGGCTTATTTCATGGGTCATTCTCCTTGATGGGTCTCGTTCCTTATTTATTTTCCGTGGGTTGAAGCTTAGTAGGCCTTTCATTCGTTTTACCACTACACTGTCTCTGGCGGTCTATCCTATGTGCGTTTGATGATGTTTGGCGGCCTATACTAAGACCGTTTGCTAACGCTAGAGTCCAGAGCCCACATCTTTCTTTCCATCTTATCCATTTGTTATCCGTTGAGCTCTGGCGATTTATCATAAGGCCGTTAGAGGCATTGTAGCGGTTCTACTTTAGACCGTTTCTTGGCTCCAGAGTCCTGTTCACGAAGTTTTCTCCTGTTGGCCTTATCTTCTAAGGGTGGCGGCCGATTCTTGGGCCGTTAATTCATTGTGGCGATTTATCGTAAGACCGTTTCAAGAGATAGAGAGTCATGATTAACTATCTTTTCTCTGCTATGCTGTGGTCAAAGTAGAGTTTTGATTTGGTGATTTCTCTCTCGATAGTGATCCTTAGATGATTCCGTTTGTTTCTGTGGACTCTTGGTAGTATTATCTTCAAGACTTTGCTAAGTTTCATCTTTCTTTTTCACTGGAATCTCTCCAACTCGAACCTAGACTTTGAGGGCCTATAAATAGAACCCTTGAGTTCATGGGTTGAAGAGGGGATTTCTGGAGTTTACGTCGAGGTGCCGCTGCGTTCTGGAGCGAGTACACATCAAGGAGAAGTGCTTTCTACGTCCATAAGCCTTCCGGTCTATGGAGTATTGAGTTCCAAGTGTTTAGAGTGTTGTTCATCTCTCTAGTTTCTCCCCTCTTCATACCATTCATAGCATATTCCCCTCTTCTTCTTCCACATTCTCTGCATCTCAATCACATTTTTAAACATCTTCCCATCTTTTTCATGCCCCCACAGGGGTTAAAAAAAACCAACCTCCCAAGTATTCACCCTTCCTTTTGAATCCAACTTAGTTTAATTGCATTATAGTTACTACGCGTGTCCAAGGGCTAATTTAGGTTGTTTTTCTTTGCTGCTACGTTCTTTCGCAAGTCTACAGGGTTCCTAACACGAGGCCCAACTCTTCTGGCCGGCCGGGAGAGGTGGAGATCCAAGTCCCAGCTTGTTGTTCCGTGCGCTCAGGCGGCTCTTCTTTGGACCATTTCAGAACTGTGGCTGCTTATCGTAAGGCCGTCTCGTGTGTGTTAGCAGTCTCATATTAGACCGTCTGAAGTTGCAGAGTTTTGATTTTCATCTCCCGTGGGCGGGTGTTGCATCCTCCTCTTTCCAAGGTATTTAGCTTAGCATTGCTATATTATTTACCTTGGTGGCGATCACACTTCTTTAGTTGGGTTTTGCTCATCATTGTCATCAACTTTGCTCTTTTTTTTACGTCATTTGCTCCACACCTACGGTGTGTGTTTTTCTTTTATTCCTTTGCTCCACACCCTGGCATGTATTTTTCTTATTTTCCTTCATGAACATTGATGACATGCCCATGCTTCTGGTTTGATTATTGTTTGAGTTAGGACATCACTTGTTCACACACTCACATATCTCACATATCTCTTTCACACCACCGCATTCACCACTATATTCACATTCACCACATCATTATCTAAGAAGGAAGAAACATCAACAGCAATCACATCTGGACTGCCTTCACCAGGTAGCGGTCGCGCGATAGACCGTGACTTGCCCGGCTTTCCAAATTTTGATTTTTATCATAATTCAAACTCTAATTTCCCCTATTTATCTTAATTTAATTAGGGAAATATACCCTATTATGTTTCTAGGGTTGGTCTTGGGCCAAAATGCTCAATTTTTAGGTTTTAAGGTCCATTTTAAATGGGCTTAACCATTTAGTTTTTAATTGGGCCTATTTATCAAAGGCTTTTAACCTATTAATCAATTAATTAGCCCATTAAGCCCTTAAGCCTTACTAAATGCTTAAATAAATCCCTTTAATTTTTTAATAATTCTAGAAAATTATCAGGGGTGCTACATGGACGTAAGGTCCAAATCCACAGTGATATTCATATCGGCTTAGGCATGAAGCCGTTTGTCGCCAAAGACTTTATCATTGACATTGGGTCGATGCCAACGCAAAGGAAAATGTTTAAATGTTGATCTGGACGTAACGTCCAAACCAACGGTGATATTTATATCGGCTTAGGCATGGTTTGCCGCCAAAGACTTTATCGTTGACATTGGGTCAATGACAACACAAAGGGGAAAAGGTTATACACTGATCTGGACGTAAGGTCCAAATCCACGATAGTAGGAGGAACCCGTTTGGACTGGAGGATGATATTTCAGAGCTCGGCCAGGGCGAAGCACCACAGGATGGGGAGATAGGTTTATGCGCCGATTTGGACGTAGGATCCAAACCATGTTGTACACCTCTTGTTTTGATGATGACAAACTATAAATCATTATATCCAATAATTCATTGAATTTAGCTCTTATGCATTGTATAAATGTGAAATGCAGGTGTAAAGGTCAAAGCAATTCAAGAAAAGGGAAAAGAAGCAGTCAAAAGCCTTAAAAGAATAAGATTTCTGCACCTGTGGTGCAGGAGTCGACTTCCAGGGGGTTGGAAGTCGACCACAGTTGGCAAACAGAACCACCCAGGTTCTAGACAGGCGCAAGAGTCGACTTCCAGGGGGTTGGAAGTCGACCACGGCTGGCAGACAGAAACTAGGTTGGTTCGAGCAGTTGTTGAGAGTCGACTCTCAAGGCCCTGTGTGTCGACCACCACCGGAGGATCATGTCAAAACCCCAAAATCTAACCCAGCTGGTTCAAGACCCAATACCCAAGCCATGGATCCATTATGGCACGCACATAGAGGGTCCATATGTGCCAGGAAACGTGGGTTTTATCATATTCTATTGCAGCTAATGGAGAAGACTTGGTCTTCAACCTCTTTGCATAAAAATAGGAGATTTCTCGCCGGTTCTCCAACTAGATCAGCAGATATCTAGGGCGCACTTAAAAAGTTGAAAATATATGGCGGGAAGGCTAAAAAGGAGAAGAAGCTGCGAAGTGAGAGGGTGTGGCTCCTGAAAGAAGAGGCTCTACATCTAGTGAAAAGAAGTAGAAAGAAAGGGCATGTGCAATCCAGATCAAGGAGGAAAAGGAAAGGAAGAAAATGAGAGCAGTGCCAGGAGATCTAGAGTTGCAGAGCAGCTTCTATAAACAAAAGAGCAACAGCAGGAAAAGCACCAGCAGCAGCACCAGTTCAGCTAGGTCTAGAATTAGAGAAGAAGCAGCTGCAACCAAATCACGGTGAAGATTTTTTCCAAGAAGAAGACCTGAAGAGATCCAGATCGTGGGAGCTACAAATCCATATCTGGAGGAGTTCTTTGGAAGCCAAGCGAACTCCATCTACAGATCGAGATATCCGGCCATCAGGAGAATTCTACACTCGATCTGTGTTTCTACTTTCATTCAATCCTTTATTTTCTCTTTTGTTCTGTTAATCAAGCTGTTCGTCAGCGGAGTGTTCAGATCGAGCTAGGGTGCTCGGATCTGGGGTTAATCAAGCTATGAGTCAGTGGAGTGTTCAAGCTGTGAGTCAGTGGAGTTTTCAGGCTGTGAGTCAGCGGAAGGAAGCCTCACCGGGTTTGGTGAGGGGTGGACGTAGGCAGATTGGGTGTCTGGCCGAACCACCTAAAATCCCTATCTCCTATGTGTGTGATTGTTTGCATTCGCTTGTGACCTCCGCTAGATGCATGCCTAGGACCATCTATGTTATGCATAGAGTATTTTCTTTAATTTCTGCTTAAGCCACATAGTTTAAATTCTTCGTATAATCTTGCAATAGTTTTTGGTCTTGGGGGTGGATCTATTCACCCCCCCTCTAGATCGCCATTCCACATCCAACACGTGGAATCAGAGCAGGTTCTCAATTCAATTGGTCCAACGACCAAGAGCTCTATAGTGGAATGGCTACCTGGGGACAGGTTGCTGAAGGTCACTCAGTGACCAGACCACCCTACTTTGATGGTTCTAACTATTATTATTGGAAAAATCGAATGCAGGTTTTCCTCCGAGCACAAAATCATGAAATCTGGAGAGTGATGAGCAAAGGCCCATTTGAGCTTCCCGATGATGAAGACACATGGACAAGAGAGCAGATCCGAAAGTCCAATCTGAATTAGGGAGCAATGAATATGATGCAGTGCGCACTCCACCCTATAGAATTTTCCAGAGTTTCATCTTGCGCCAGTGCCAAAGAGATGTGGGACAGACTTGAGGTAATTTATGAAGGCACATCATAGGTGAGAGAAACAAAAGCAAATATGTTAATTCCAGAATATGAACTATTCAAAATGAAATCACATGAATCTATTTCAGACATGTATGCCAAGTTATCTCAACTGATAAATAGTTTGAAAAGCCTAGGGAAAAGTTATTCAGACCAAGAACTTGCAAGAAAAGTCCTTAGGCCATTAACCCCTGCATGGCATACTAAAGCCACAGTCATAGAGGATTCCAAAGATTTATCTATCTTGACTGTTGATCAGTTGATAGGTTCTCTTATGACTTAAGAGCTTAATATGCAAAGAACAGAAGAAGAAGAGCAGAAGAGCAGAAGAAGAAGCCATTGGGACTTAAGGCAAACTTTGAATCTTCTGAGGAATGTAAGTCATCCAGCTCTGAAATAGATCCAAATGAATTTTTCCTGATAACAAAGAAGTTCATAAAATTCTTAAGGAAAGAAGGTAAGAACTTCAAGAATCCAAAGGGTCAGATAAGAAAGTCATCCAAGCTCAAATCTGAATCATCTGAGAAAAAATCTAACAATCTTGTTTGTTACAATTGCAGCAAGCCCAGACACATCAAAATTGAATGTCCACACAATGAGAAGAAAACACACTCCAAGAGGAAAGACAAGAAGAAAGCTATGATATGTACCTGGAGTGACGAAGAGGAAAGTGAAGGGAAGAGTTCTTCGAGTGAAACAAATGAAGACTTAGGTCTTATGATAATAGGTCAGTATGAGGTAAGTGAAAACTCTTCTCCATTTGAGCATTTCACTATAGATGATTGGCAAGTAGCATATGGTGAATTGGTTGATAAATGTGATATTGTTAGAAAGGAAAACAAAGCCTTGAAAAAGAAAATGAATGCCATGATTCATGATACAACCTCAACTGATAAGAATGCATGCTTGCAAACTGAAATTTCAAATTTGAAGAAACAAGTTCATGATTTAGAAACTTCCAAATCTGAACTAAGAGAACTAGAAGATGAGAATGAAAATATGAGAGATGAAATTGATGAACTGAGAATGAGAATGCAAAAATCAGAATCAAATGAAGTGGTAGAAGAAAATGAAAGTTTGAAGAAGATAATAGATGATCTAAAATTAAAGATGTAAGATTATGAAAAGGACACTAGACTAGCCAAATAAACAAGAATCCTAAGAGAAGCTCAAAATTGGTGAATCAAAATAATGAATTGTCTGCTTTGAAGAGATTTTTCTGTAATAAATGTTGCAGCAATGACCAGGTCACCCAGCTGAATGGTCAGTCCAAATCACCATCTGCTTACTGTAAACATAGAAACAAGAATTTTGTAAAGAGCAAAAATTTGTGAACCATTCTAATGTTTTGACCTCTATTGTTGAGAAATCTTCATGTAGGCCTAATGAGAATCCAACGCGAGCAACGCAGCTGTGGATACCGAAAGGCAAACTATCATGTCTTGAAGAGTTAAACACTCAAAAGGGACCCAAAGCTACTTGGGTTCCCAAATTTGCAGCTTAATTTGCTTGTAGATGGGCCTTGCAGCCATACACATCAGGTTGCTTCATGATAATGGCTGTCCAAGGCATGTCAAAGGGGAACAAATGTAAACTCTTTTTATGATTGAAAAGTAAGTCTTTGCTTTCTTAATTGGCCGGAACAACCTAAATGAGATCATCAAATCAGGTAATCCTTCCCAATTGAAACTTATATTCTGTTATATTTGACTGTTGGAAATTTTAATGTTACTGCTGAAAACTGCATAGTTGAAGAAGTTGTGATGCTGCTAAAATAGTTGATAAAATCTACATGATAAATTGCTTCGTGAAATTTTGAAGACTGCTGCATTTGTTTGATGACAGATTTTATGATGCTGCTGCAACAATTTTAAGTTCAATTGCTTACGTTCTATAATAGTGAGGGGGAGTTACACTTATGGTATTCTACATGAGTTAAGCATTCATTCTCACATTGAGTCTACTTGTGCAGTTGTCATGCATTCATACCATGGACTCTTGTGGTATATCAAATGGTGATTAGTGGAAGGGCAAGTTAAGCTTGTCTGAAAGCCACACTATGCGTAGAGGACTTACCTCCGCCAAGTACCAAAGGTCCAAAAATCATGTAGGCAAAAACTTTGGAAAGGTCAATAGGTGCATTACATGTCATGAATGCATACATAGTCACCTAATTTGACTGAGGGGGAGCTCAGACCATCATCTTTTACTGATTTTACATTGTTCTTAACTGAAAGTTGACTTATCTTATTGTCTAATCAGATATAGTTGCTATCGTCATCTGGAAGTCGACTTATTTCCACTGAAAGTTGACTTATTGCTTAAAGCTCCATCCCCTATCTTTTTGTCCCTACTAATCTGAACATTACTCATGCATACGTTCTCATCATGTCAAGAAGTCTTGAAAAATCTCCTTATTCCACCGTCAACAATTGGTATCATCATTCTTACATCTTCATTGCACTATTTCCAACCCATCTGATTTCAACACAGGTTCATAATTTCAGGGGGAGCTATGGGCAAACACTCTTTTAGTTTCTTAGAGAGCTATTAAAATTGACTCATGGAAATAAGTTAATGGTTTAGGGTCTATAAACCTCTGAAATTTGAACTTAAACACCTATGAAAATTTTGACTTGTGTTCATATAACTATTTTGAATCAACCTAAGAGAACTATGTCTTCACCTTCTCTTGAGATTGAATTTTTGATAGTAGTGAGGTCACTCTAGTTGAAAGGTTTTACTCAGTATTGTTTTTAAACTTGTATCTTCAAAAAGCCAAAAAGGGAATATGCTATAGCCATGAAAAACTTAGCAGAGCAATGATTTGGCTTCCGAGAAACTACTGTCTCTTTTGAAAAAAAAAATCATATTGAATAATGATTGAGGCATGTGTGACATGACAAGCCAAGTTAACTCTGTCCCAATAGCAATGGAGACTGGTTGGGTGCACTAAGAAACAGGGGATACTAACATCTAATCAACGTGTATCCTCACGTAAAAAGATGACCACCTAATTACATAGGCGGAATGGTAAGGCATGCTGAGTAACCGGGGACTCTGGCGTGTAAAAAGTGTGTTTCTTCGTGTAAAAAGGCATGTGCTGAACCTCCACGGGTGTGAAAATCAAAAAACATGATGAATAATGGTGAAATAGTTGACCCAAGGCAAATATCAAAACTTGTGCAAGTTTAACATCAATACTAGTGAAAACCCTTCCTAGAGGTGTCTAATGAAATCATCTTGATGATCAAAAGAGCTTGGACATGAACTAGTTCGAAGAGGTTGCATATGTGCTGATTGAAATTGCTCTCGGTTTTTAACTTCAGATTCAAGGCTTATATGTCTTGAACCATTGGCAACAACAAGGTTATTTACCTTAGCCTTTAAGAAAATTGATGAGTGTTTCTCAATTTCTACCCTCAAGTGAAATTTCTCATATGAACCATGTTGAAAATCATGAATAGTTTCATTCGTGCATATGTTCCCTCTCATCCCTAACAGCTTCGTTCATTCTTTTCTCACTACCTGGTGTTAGTTTTGTCTCTCATCCTCTCAACTCCCCAGTCTTATTTTGATGATGTCAAAGGGGGAGAGAGTGAAGTCATTGTGAGAGAGTGTCAAATCATTGTATTGCATACAGGCATTGTGAGAGAGTGTCAAATCACTGTATTGCATACATGGGGTGAGATTGATGTAAGGGGGAGATATGAAGAGGGAGAGAGTGTAAAGAGCGTCAAGTTAGGGGAGATTGATTTAAGGGGGAGAGAGTGTCGAGTCATTATGAGTAATGTAGTGTCAAGTCGAGAGAGATGCTTATTTTTCTGTTCACAATGACTTATTCATCATAATGACTTATCTATCATGAATACTTTTCATTCATAGTTCACAATTATATGTTGTCATCATCAAAAAGGGGGAGAATGTTGTACACCTCTTGTTTTCATGATGACAAACAATAAATCATTATATCCAATAATTCAATGAATTTAGCTCTTATGCATTCTATAAATGTGAAATGTAGGTGTAAAGGTCAAAGCAATTCAAGAAAAGGGAAAAGGAGCAGTCAAAAGCCTTAAAAGAACAAGATTTCTGCACCTGTGGTGCAGGAGTCGACTTCCAGGGGGTTGGAAGTCGACCACAGCTGGCAGACAGAATCACCCAGGTTCTAGACAGGTGCAGGAGTCGACTTCCAGGGGGTTGGAAGTCGACCACGGCTGGCAGACAGAAACCAGGTTGGTTCAAGCAGTTGCTGAGAGTCGACTCTCAAGGCCCTGTGTGTCGACCACCGCCGGAGGATCATGTTAAAACCCCAAAACTGAACCCAGCTGCTTCAAGACCCAATACCCAAGCCATGGATCCATTATGGCACGTACATAGAGGGTCCATATGTGCCAGGAAACATGGGTTTTATCAGATTCTATTGCAGCTAATGGAGAAGACTTGGTCTTCAACCTCTTTGCATAAAAATAGGAGATTTCCCACCGATTCTCCAACTAGATCAGCATATATCCAGGGCCCACTTAAAAAGTTGAAAATATATGGTGGGAAGGCTAAAAAGGAGAAGAAGCTGCGAAGTGAGAGGGTGTGGCTCCTGAAAGAAGAGGCTCTACATCTAGTGAAAAGAAGAAGAAAGAAAGGGCCTGTACAATCCAGATCAAGGAGGAAAAGGACAGGAAGAAAACGAGAGCAGTGCCAAGAGATCTAGAGTTGCAGATCAGCTTCTATAAACAAAAGAGCAGCAGCAGGAAAAGCACCAGCAGCAGCACCAGTTCAGCTAGGTCTAGAATTAGAGAAGAAGTAGCTGCAACCAAATCAAGGTGAAGATTCTTTCCAAGAAGAAGACCTGAAGAGATTCAGATCGTGGGAGCTGCAAATCCAGGTCTGGAGGAGTTCTTTGGAAGCCAGGCGAACTCCATCTACAGATCGAGATATCCAGCCATCGGGAGAATTCTACACTCGATCTGTGTTTCTACTTTCATTCAATCCTTTATTTTCTCTTTTGTTATGTTAATCAAGCTATTCGTTAGCGGAGTGTTCAGATCAAGCTAGGGTGCTCGGATCTGGGGTTAATTAAGCTGTGAGTCAGTAGAGTGTTCAAGCTATGAGTCAGCAGAGTTTTTAAGCTGTGAGTCAGCGGAAGGAAGCCTCACTGGGTTTGGTGAGGGGTGGACGTAGGCAGACTGGGTGTTTGGCCGAACCACCTAAAAATCCATGTCTCCTATGTGTGTGATTGTTTGCATTCGCTTGTGACCTCCGCTAGATGCATGCCTAGGACCGTCTATGTTATGCATAGAGTATTTGCTTTAATTTCTGCTTAAGCCGCATAGTTTAAATTGTTCATATAATCTTGCAATAGTTTTTGGTCTTGGGGGCGGATCTATTCACCCCCCCCTCTAGATCTCCATTCCACATCCAACAAACCAGTGATGGTGGGATGTGCCCGATGGGACTAGGGGGCAATATTTAAGAGCTCGACCATGGTGGAGTGCCTCAGGCCAAGGAGAGAGGTTTATGTGTCCATAATGATGGGCCTAGCCCAGTGGGACTAGGGGTTAATGTGTAAGAACTCGGCTAGGGCGGAGTGCCTCAGGCCAAGGAAACAGGTTTATGTCTCCAGAACGATGGGCCTGGCCCAGTGGGACCAAGGGTTAATGTTTGAGAGCTCGGCCAGGGTGGAGTGCCTCAGGCCAAGGGAAAAAGGTTTATGTGCCGACATAGACACATGGTCTAAACCAGTAGCGGTGGGGTGAGTCGAGTGGGACAAGATTTGATATCTCTTGGCATGCTGCAGCAGAACGCTGAGAGACAATGGGAGTATATCAGCTAGAATTAGAGGTTCTAAGCCAAGGGTAGAGGGTCAACCCAGTGGGACTGAAGGAGAGCATTCCCACGATATGAAAAGTTGGCAGAGCACCACGAATCCTGGTGGGACTGAGGGAAGCGCGTCTTACCATGTTTGTTGTATCAGCTGAGGCGGGCCACCAGAAGCCAAAGGGAGTTTCATTGCTGGCTTGAAGAGAGGGTGGAGTCAAGGGTGGAGATGACCCCAGCGGGATTTAGACTTGTGTTTTCTGCAGGGTTTATATATCAACGTGGAAAGGCGCCAAAGCCAAAGAGTGTTTATTTGGTGACCTGGATGGAAGCTCCAGGCTAAGAATGGAGGGGGTACTCCAATGGGGCCTAAGCCCGTATTCGAAATGGGAGGCCTAGTGGCCAATGAGGTTTTCCTAGTCTCGGTGGGGCTGATGGTGGTGCTTTCTCATTTGTCGAGGCTGGGCCAATAGCCAACACATGTTTGTTATCTCCGATGGGACTTGGGGCTATTCCCGTCTCGTGGGAAACTTTCATTGGTAGAAATGGAAGCTCTATCATCATAGGTTTCTTTTTAAAAAAATTAATTGTTTCTTTTTCTTCTCCACCTTTCTTTTTTTTTCTTAAAATATGGCTAGGGGAAGGCTTTCAGTGGGGAATATCACCTACTATGTAGAGGTCGAAACGGCCTGCTTGTTGGCGTAGCCATGCAAAAAGGGTTCAGTCATTTGCTCGAACGGGGAGCCAATTTCAAATCAAGGTGTAAATATTGGTAGAAAGGAGGGGTGATGGGGACATCAAAGAAAGGCCACTATTTCTTTGTTTGTCTTGTTTGCATTTATACACTTATGTCAAATGGGTTTACAATTGTATGACAACTATAAGCCAATGTGTGAGTCCTTAGGATTTAGTGGGTTTCTTTGCAAAAGGCCATGTTGCCCCGGCGGGACCCCGACCCTTTCTCCCATTGGGCCACCTAGCCCCTCTCTGAGTGAGAAGCTCAGCACCACCACCACCGCCGCCATCGAACCGCCGTCGCACCACCACCGCCTCGTTGTCTCTGATCTGTCCACCTCTGGACAGTAGCCTCAAGCCTGAATTTTATCTCCTAATCCGGAGATGTGATTGAGCTGAAAATTGGAGGGTGAGTTCCCCTCATTGTTCCCACTCTCCACAAAAATTTCCAAGTTGATCCCCCTTTGTTTGCCCTACATTCCATTTAAATCCCCTAGATCTACACAATATGTCCCTGTGTAGATCTGTGTTCAACAGCCCACCTCTTCACCTTTTTGATCCCCTTTCGAATTTCAGATCGATCTGAAATTTCGACTAGAACTTCTGTCCACCAAATACCTTCTCCATAATTTTTTTCATGATTTTAAGAGTTTGTTTACCTCACCTAAAAACCTCTGCAAACTTCGGAGTCTCTTCTGTTCTCTGCAGTCCAGATCTGACCACTTCACCATAAAATCCATTCCACCCCATAAACCACATCCAAAAATTATCAAAAACATTGTGCGCCACCCACACTTCCGAAACTTTCAGTCATAAAATTTTCAAGTCTAAATTCCACTGTTTGCCCTTCGGTCAAACCACGTTTTCAGGTAGATCCCAATCTGCCCAGTCAGTTCTAAGTCTGTAAGTCCGTCTGTTACAAATTCCACCAAAGAAAATACAGAGACAGCAAAATTCCAGTAACACAAGGTGGTCGAAGATATGCAAGAGAGCTTCGCAACGGCTCTGGTTTCACGTTGATCCGACGTCGAAGCTGATTACAATATTTTTTTTCTCGTCGAGTCGCGCAGTGCTAAAACAACAGAAATGGTTCAGGACAGCAAGCTACCGCACCGAGTAGAAGCGCGTCGGAATCGTCGAAGCTGCCCAAAAGCCGCCAGTCAACCCAAGTGCGATACTCTAGGTCCCACTGTAGCACTTTATCTCTCAGTGTGGAGTGGGCAGTAAAACTCTTGCAGTAATTATGTTAATTATTTGTACTGGGAGTACGAGTCTTGACCGGGGTCGCCTTCCCCACGCCCGGTAGCGTGGAGGTATCGTTTCTACTCCCTCACTTGGCATTTTGCTTACTTCGTATATTTCTATATGTCGCTGCTTGCATGTGATAGGTTAATCTAGCTCATTAAGTATTTTAATCACCGCTACGAGAGAGGACGAAACCCATCCCGTGACCCGATCTGGGCACGAAAGAGAGTTGACCACCCTAGCTCATTGCCGGTTTCTCAACCGCGCACATCCACACGTTTCCCTCGTTAGGGATGAGTCGCGAGCTAGAGTCTCAGGTTTGCATCAAATCGGTCGAGTTGCGTCTCGTCCCGCATCAAATTGGTATCAGAGTAGGATGAGTCTAGGGAAGTCGATCCAATGTATCGCATTGCATTCTGATACTCGATATGTTAAAAGGTGCCTCTGGAACGATAGGTTACGCCTATTGGGAAGGTAGCACACTTGCGTGAGTGTGATGTTCGGATCAAACCTCCACCACGTACCGGATACCAGTTGAGTCTAGGTTTGTAGTCGAGTCTGCATTCCAACTTTGCATTATTGTATAGGGTCGTGTCTAGTCCGTCTTTTTGTCATCCAGTCTGTTGGGAGTCTGCATGTGTCTTGTTGGGAGTCTACATGTGTCAAGTCAAGTCGATCTAATGCAAGCTCGCAGTGTCAGTCCCTTTCGAGTGTGAGGCAAGTCGGATCTCATGCGTACGTTGTGGACTTGACTGACGAATATGGGATTAGCTCTACCTCAAAGTCTAGGATCTAGTCACCTTCAGGGACACAGCGGTGATTCCTAGTGAGTATTCGAGCCGTCTCCTCCCTTTGAGAGTGACCCCACCCTGGAGTGTCCATCACTAGCTTCATCCCCACAGCAGCGTGTGCATAAAGAACATATACGGGATGAGCAGATGACGATTACTAGGAGTGGAGCGTACCCACACTACCTGGTACGGTGGAGAGCATAGTCCACATCCGACAGATCCGCAGGAGCGATACATGCACAGCCGCACCCCTTACTCGACGGGGTCGAGTTTCTCCCACCCGGGGAGAATTGATGGGGACATCAAAGCAAGGCCACTATTTCTTTGTTTGTCTTGTTTGCATTTATACCCTTGTATCAAATGGGCTTGCATTTATATGGCAACTATAAGCCAATGTGTGAGTCCTTAGGCTTTAGTAGGTTTCTTTGCAAAAGGCCATGTTGGCCCTGCGGGACCCCCACCCTTTCTCCCATTGGGCCACCTAGCCCCTAGGGCCCCTAGGGGATGGTCCATGGTCCAAGTTGGACTTTTACCAAGGGGGAGAAAAATCAAAATTGGCCACCTTCAAGAGGAGTGCGCACCCCCCTTATATTATTTTTTTATTTTGGTTATTTTTGACCACATGGGAGAATAATCTCCTATCCCCTAAGTGCGCCTCCCTAACCCTAGATCTGAGGGTAATTAGGTCTTTTAGTGGGAGTTATATAACCCATGTATTTTGTTATTTCCATAGGTTAAATGAAAGAAAAGTTGGAATTTCTTCCAAAGAAGGCCAAGGGCGCAGCCCCCTCTCTCCTCTCCCACCCCTTGCAGCTGAGAAAGCATCTCCTTCTTGAGGTGTAATACCTCCTTATCATCCCCTCTCTGAGTGAGAACCTCAGCACCGCCGCCTTTGCCGCCATCGAACCGCCGTCGCACCACCACCGCCTCGTCGTCTCCGATCTGTCCACCTCTGGACAGCAGCCTCAAGCCCTAATTTTATCTCCTAATCCAGATATCTGATCGAGCTGAAAATTGGAGGGTGAGTTCCCCTCATTGTTCCCACTCTTCAACAAAATTTTCAAGTCGATCCCTCTTTGTTTGCCCCCCGTTCCATTTAAATCCTCTAGATCTACACAATCTATCCCTGTGCAATTCTGTGTTCCAACAGCCCACCTCTTCACCTTTTTGATCCCCTTTCTAATTTCAGATCGATATGAAATTTAGACTAGAACTTCTGTCCACGAAATACCTTCTCCACAATGTTTTTCATGATTTTAGGAGTTTGTTTACCTCACCTAAAAATCTCTACAAAATTTAGATTCTTTTCTATCCTCTGTTGTCCAGATCTGACCACTTCTACCATAAAATCCATTCCACCCATAAACCACCTCCAAAAATTACCCAAAAAATTATGCGTCATCCACACTTCCCAATCTTTCAGCCATAAAATTTTCAAGTCCAAATTCCACTTTTTGCCCTTCGGTCAAATCACGTTTTCAGGCAGATCCCAGTCTGCCCAGTCAGTTCTGAGTCTGTAATTTCGTCTGTTGCAAATTCCACCAAAGAAACTACAGAGACAGGAAAATTCATGTAACACAAGGTGGTCGAAGATCTACAAGAGAGCTTCGCAACGACGCTAGTTTTGTGTTGATTCGACGTCGGAGCTGATCGCAGTATTTTTTCTCGCCGAGTCGCGCAGTGCTAAAATAGCAGAACAGGTTCAGGACAGCAAGCAGACGCACCGAGTAGCAACGCATCGGAACCGTCGAAGCAGCCCAAAAGCCACCCGTACACCCAAGTGCGATACTCCCGAGTCCCACTGTAACCCTTTACCTCCCTGCGTGGAGTGGACAGTAAAACTCTTGTAGTAATTATTGTTAATTATTTGTACCAGGAGTACGAGTCTTGGCCGGGGTCGCCTTACCCACGCCCGGTAGCGTGGAGGTATCATTTTCGCTCCCTCACTCAGAATTTTACTTACTTCGTATATTTCTATATGCCGCTGCTTGCATGTGATAGCTTAATCTAGCTCGTTAAGTATTTTAATCACCGCTGCGAGAGAGGGCGAAACCCGTCCCGTGACCCGATCCGGGCACGAAAGAGCGTTGACAACCCTAGCTCATTGCCGATTTCTCAACTGCCCACATCCGCATGTTTCTCTCGCTAGGGACGAGTAGCAAGCTAGAGTCCCAGGTTTGCATCAAATCGATCGAGTCGCGTCTCGTCCCGCATCAAATTGGTATCAGAGCAGGTTGAGTCTAGGGTAATCGGTCCAAGGTGTCGCATTGCATTCCGATACCCAATATATTAAAAGGTGCCTCCGAAATGATAGGTTACGCCTATTGGGAAGGTAGCACACTTGCGTGAATGCGATCTTCGGATCAAACCTCTGTCACGTACCGGATACCAGTTGAGTCTAGGTTTGTAGTCGAGTCTGCATTCCAACTTTGCATTGTTGTATAGGGTCGTGTCTAGTCCGTCTTTTTTGTCATCCAGTCTGTTGGGAGTCTACATGTGTCCTGTTGGGAGTCTGCATGTGTCAAGTCGAGTCGGTCTAATGCAAGCTCGCAGTGTTAGTCCCTTTCGAGTGTGAGGCAAGTCGGATCTCATGCGTACATTGTGGACTTGCCTAACGAATATGGGATCAGCTCTACCTCAAAGTCTTGGATCTAGTCACCTTTAGGAACCCAGCGGTGATTCCTAGTGAGTCTTCGAGTCGTCTCCTCCCTTTGAGAGTGACCCCAGCCCGGAGTGTCCACCACTAGCTTCATCACCACAGCAGCGTGTGCATAAAGAACATATACGGGATGAGCAGATGATGATTACTAGGAGTGGAGCATACCCGCACTACCTGGTACGGTGGAGAGCACAATCCACATCCGACAGATCCGCAAGAGCGATTCATGCGCAGCCGCACCCCTTACTCGACGGGGTCGAGTTTCTCCCACCCGGGGAGAATTGATGGGGACATTAAAGCAAGGCCACTATTTCTTTGTTTGTCTTGTTTGCATTTATACCCTTGTATCAAATGGGTTTGCATTTATGTGGCAACTATAAGCCAATGTGTGAGTCCTTAGGCTTTAGTAGGTTTCTTTGCAAAAGGCCATGTTGGCCCTGCGGGACCCCCACCCTTTCTCCCATTAAGCCCTAGCCCTAGGGCCCCTAGGGCCCCTAGGGGATGGTCCATGGTCCAAGTTGGACTTTTACCAAGGGGGAGAAAAATCAAAATTGGCCACCTTCAAGAGGAGTGCACACCCCCTTATATTATTTTTTTATTTTAGTTATTTTTGACCACATGGGAGAATAATCTCCTATCCCCTAAGTGCGCCTCCCTAACCCTAGATCTGAGGGTAATTAGGTCTTTTAGTGGGAGTTATATAACCCATGTATTTTGTTATTTCCATAGATTAAATGAAAGGAAAGTTGGAATTTCCTCCAAAGAAGGCCAAGGGTGCAGCCCCCTCTCTCCTCTCCCACCCCTTGCAGCTGAGAAAGCATCTCCTTCTTGAGGTGTGATACCTACTTATCAGCCCCTCTCTGAGTGAGAACCTCAGCACCGCCGCCTTCGCCGCCATCGAACCGCCGTCGCACCACCACCGCCTCGTCGTCTCTGATCTGTCCACCTCTGGACAGTAGCCTCAAGCTCGAATTTTATCTCTTAATCTGGAGATTTGATCAAGCTGAAAATTGGAGGGTGAGTTCCCCTCGTTGTTTCCACTCTCCACAAAAAGTTTCAAGTCGATCCCCCTTTGTTTGCCCCCCATTCCATTTAAATCCCCTAGATCTACACAATATGTCACTGTGCAGATCTGTGTTCCAGCAGCCCACCTCTTCACCTTTTTGATCCACTTTCCAATTTCAGATCGATATGAAATTTGGACTGGAACTTCTGTCCACCAAATACTTCACCACAATTTTTTTCATGATTTTAGGAGTTTTTTTACCCCACCTAAAAACCTCTATAAAATTCAGATTCTGTTCTGTCCTCTGCAGTCCAGATCTGACCACTTCCACCATAAAATCCATTCCACCCCACAAACCACCTCCAAAAATTACCAAAAAAATTGTGCTTCACCCACACTTCCCAATCTTTCATTCATAAAATTTTCAAGTCCAAATTCTACTGTTTGCCCTTCGGCCAAATCACATTTTCAGGCAGATCCCAGTCTGCCCAGTCAGTTCTGAGTCTGTAAGTCCGTCTGTTACAAATTCCACCAAAGAAAATACAGAGACAGCAAAATTCTAGTAACACAAGGTGGTTGAAGATATGCAAGAGAGCTTCGCAACGGCTCTGGTTTCGCGTTGATCCGACGTCGAAGCTGATTACAGTATTTTTTTTCTCGTCGAGTCGCGCAGTGCTAAAACAACAGAACAGGTTCAGGACAGCAAGCTGCCGCACCGAGTAGCAGCGCGTCGGAACCGTCGAAGCTGCCCAAAAGCCGCCAGTCAACCCAAGAAAATACAGAGATAGATAAATTCCTATAACATAAGCTGGTCGAAGATCTGCAAGAGAGCTTCGCAATGGCACTGGTTTCGCATTGATTCGACGTCGGAGCTGATCGCAATATTTTTTCTCGCCGAGTCGCGCAGTGCTAAAACAACAGAACAGGTTTGGGACAGCAAGCTGCCGCACCGAGTACCAGCACGTCGGAACCGTCGAAGCTGCCCAAAAGCCGCTCGTCAACCTAAGTGCGATACTCCCGGGTCCCACTGTAGTCCTTTACCTCCCTGCATGGAGTGGGTACTAAAACTCTTGTAGTAACTATTGTTAAATGTTTGTACCTGGAGTACGAGTCTTGGCCGGGGTTGCCTTCCCCACGCCCGTTAGCATGGAGGTATTGTTTCCGCTCCCTCACTCGGCATTTTGCTTACTTCGTATATTTCTATATGCCGATGCTTGCATGTGATAAGTTAATCTAGCTCGTTAAGTATTTTAATCACCGCTGCGAGAGAGGGCAAAATCCATCCCGTGACCCGATCCGGGCACGAAAGATAGTTGATCACCCTAGCCCATTGCCGATTTCTCAACCGCGCACATCCACACATTTCCCTCGCTAGGGATGAGTCGCGAGCTAGAGTCCCAGGTTTGCATCAAATCGGTCGAGTCGCGTCTTGTCCCGCATCAAGGGGGAATATGCGACCATCGATAGGGATGAAAGGTCTACTATCCAAGAGTCTTTTCATTCATATAGCTGGATACTAAAGCACAAAAGAGGATTTTATGTTGGCTGCAATAGTCAGATGGCACCATGGTGAGCTTATACACTATTTTGATGCCGGGGATAGAAATACTTGGTAGTCTGGAAAGAAAAGGACTTAGATCCCAAAAATTGAAATGACCCAACTGGAGGTTATTGCTAAAGAGGAGTTTGTCGACCAGCCTGTGCAGACGGCCTATATTGAAATATCATCTCATTCGGGGAGATTATTATGTAGACAAAGGCACATTTCAAGGGATGACTTTCAGAGTTGCTGGCGCGGCATACTCCCTTTTTCTTTCTCTCTCACTCTTTTTTTGTTTGCTCTCTTTTCCTTTCTTATTCCTTTTTCTTCTTCTTCTTTCTTTTTTTTTCTTTTGTTGTTGGCTTGGTAGGGGGTACTCCCATTCCTTCCAGACCCTGTAGGAAGGGTGGATGTTGAAGTTTCGACTTGACTCGCCACCATTGTCGCAAGGTGCATTTCCTTTTTTTGTTTGGATATGCCCTTTTCATTGTTCACGGGCTTCTCCTTTTGACATCTGCCCCCAGGGTTAGGTGCCCTCGCCATCTTTGGCCTTCTGCTCAACTTTAGGCTAAGCACGGTTTATTGGTTGTTGCGAGTCGGGTTGCTCATAGTTGTTCAGCCGCTTTATGGTGACGGGACATGCCCCCTTTAGCTCCCGGCAGGCGTCCCTATTGCTATGTGAAGATTTTATTACATTATTGTGTTGACAGTTCAGCCGGTGGGACTGCTGTAGATATTTATAATGGGGCTGGACGTTGAGTGCATTCCTTCCAGCTTTATTCGGTATCATATTTCGATTACCTTACTCCCTGGTAGGTGTGAAAATATCAGCTTCACAACTGTGCTGAATATCAACCTCCGATATATTCTCAGGGGGCCGCCGATATATCGATGTCTTGCTACCTACCCTTAGAAGGTTAGGCAATTCATGCCGATGTGGTGGGTCCACCCTGTATTCTCCTATTTGTAGTTCACCCCTTTGAATGACGCTTTCTATGATATCCTTGAATACATAATAATCTTCCAGAGGATGCCCGATTGTTTGGTGATACAAGCAATAGCGAGGGTCGCTCCTCTCTGCAGCATCGCCCGGCCTCTTGGGTGCTGGTAAAATAATTTTGTTATATGTTTGGGCCCATTCGAAAAGGATGTAAACCTTATTCGTTGGGAAGGAATAAGGCTTCTTCATCTTGCTCTGCAGTGAATGAGCTTTTTTCTGACCAGCAGCCCTGGCTAAGGAAGGGCTAGCTATTTCTTTCGCCTTCTTTCTTTGTTGTTCAAAGGCTTTAATATCAGCAATGTGAGCTTCCTTTGACATTGGCCGCTTGTCGACTGACTTGTTCTTCAGATTTTGGGTGGAAGTGGCCGAGGAATGTCTGGACAAGTGGATTGCCCCCCTAGCCACAGCATTGTTCCGCTATCTGCTTGGCTGCGAAGCTTGATCGCCATCCATCTTTTCAGCTAATTTCATCTTGGTCATCTGATCCATGATGAGCCCACTCATCATTGTTGGATCTTCCATGCTTGAGGCAGCTTGAGCCTGTTAGGCATGTAGAATAGTCGGCATTGCTGGCCGTGGAGAAGTTTCAGCCAAGTCAGCAGCTTGTGGTATCTCAAGCGAAATATCTACCTATCTGGGTGTAGATAGCTGTGTATTTAGTTGCCTCTTCAGCATCTCAATCTCTTATCTGTATACTTGCATTAAGGCTAATAAGGCAAGATCGTGCTAAAAAGAGTTGGGGGTGCTAACTCCAGACTCAGATGGAATCTCTTCAAATTAGGGTGGCGGTCCTCCATCACCTTTTTTTTGTTATAGCTGCATCAAGAGCCGCCACGGCAACAGTTGTGTCGAGGCGTATATCACGGGGGCAGTCATCGTCATCTCATCTATAGTTGTTCCTCCCTTTGTGAGGAGATTTGGCCTCTCACCAGGCTTGAGTATCTCTTCTTGCTCATGGAGTGGAGCTTCGTATCTACCATCTATTTTTGTAGTATGAGGGAAGTCAGATTCGGTGCCATGCATTATTCTTGGCTTCATTTCTTCATGGAGAGATAAATTATGGGGATACTCTTGTTCATCAGCATGCTCCCCAGTCAATAGCATTTGGCAGGCTTGGAAATTTTTTGTAGTATCCACAGTCCTTGGAGGGCCTCGACTACTTGGGATTATATGCTTGAAGCCATAGAAATATCCAGGGATAGCCCGGCTTACATCATCCTGCCCTTGAGAGGAGGAGGGTATAGGTCCCAGGGGCCTTTCCTCTATGTGAGCAATATAGAGTGGACGCCCCATCATAGCAACTTCGCTACTGGGCTTGGAACAGGTATGTGCATCTCCTTTCCATGTCCTTGTAGCATGTGCCGAGCTTGAAGTATCGGGCTAATTTGCCTCGGATGTTGTAAGGTGACTTTCTTCTTCTTGGTCTTCCCCTGGCGGGTCGAGTAGAGCTGACAGGGTATTGCAATGCAGGATGAGCACCCTTTTCTTATTCTTTAGTTTCTTCTTTTGCCGGCCTTGTTTAACCGGCTTCTGCCCCCAGGACTGGCTACTATATGCTTCTGTCAGCTTGTATTCATCCAGCCGATCGAGAGAAAGGCATTTGAGTTGCCCCCACGGTAGCTGAATGCCGGCCTTCGATCCTATTTCTGGAAATTGCCTGTATGAGGAGATCATATTCACCGCTTGCTTCAAGGCGGGCATCGCGTGGGGCGGTGGTGGGTCCACCTTGTATTCACCCATTTTCAGCTCACCTTTCCTAATCAAGTCTTTAATATTATTTTTGAATACATAGCAATCTTCTATTGGATGGCCCAATATCTGGTGGTAAGGGCAGAAATAGGGGTCCTTCTTTCTCCTTGGATCCACAGGCTTCTTTGGTTCGAGGGGAACCACTTTATCATATTCGCAGACCCATTCAAAAAGGACCTGGGTCTTGTCTTTTGGGAAAGAATATAATTTCTTCATTCTATCTCTATGTGAAGGGCCTTCTTTTCTTCCAGCTGGATGGGCCAGTAGAGGTGCAGTTACTACTCTACCACTTTCTTTCTGGTGCTCCAAAGTCTTCATATCAATAGTGTTGGCTTCCTTTGGGGTTGTCCGCTGGTCCACGGTCTTCCCTCTTTGTTCATCATTGGACGCAACCGAGCCATGCCATGCCAAGAAAGATTCTATTTTAACCACCACGCTATTTAGACGGTCAAATGACCTTATGTCGATGTCAATCATTCTTTCTAGCACTTCCCTCTTTAGGCTCTGCTTGCAAATCTAGACATCATCCTCTTGATGTAGGAGCCACTTGCATCTCATTCTAAGATCTTTCCACCTCTTGATATATTGTAGTGCAGTCTCATCATGTCTTTGCTTCGTGGAGTATAGCTCTGCCACTGTCACTTCTCTTTCAGTCATGTGGAACCTCTCGCGGAATTTTCGCTGCATATGCGGCCAATCTAAAATGGATCCAGCTGGTAAGCTACAGTACCATTCAAAAGCGAGTCCCGTGAGGGAGGACCAGAAAAACTTCAGCAGGTAAGAATCGTCAGCTGCCAAGTCACCCACGACTGTCATAGAATATGCAATATGCTCCTTTGGAGAGCCTTGCCCGTTGAACTTCTCGAACTTGGGCGGTTTGTTGATGCCGAGCGGAAGTCGCTTCACCGCATGATGCAGCGGGTACGTCACTTTATAAACATCAAATGTGACAGAGTCAGTATCAGCCCTCTCGGCTAGCTTCATCTCGATCATCTTCTCGACCATCAACTTGTTCACTATGACTGGATTTACCGGCTGAGGGTAGAGTTGAGCAGGCTTTATCAGTGGCGTGGCCAAAGCTATAGCATGGGGTGTCAAAGGCAGTAGTCATGGAGCTTGTTGCTGCATTTGAGGGAGCATCGGCCGTGCTGGCAGGAGCTGCTGGGAGTGATGTTGGGGAATGGCCCGGCTATGGTTGGTAGGTGATGAGGAAACATCCATGGGGTCGGAACCTCCCTGCGATGACTCAGCTTGTGCCCCTAGTTGCTTGGGCGTCGGAGTGTGTCCAGCTCTTTCATTTAACTATTTCTTCAGCAGTTCTATCTCCTACTGGTATCTTTGCAATATCATCAGAATGGCAGGGCCCATGGCCATCTTGCTAATAACATCTTTAAGCATTTTACTCGAGGCGCCTTCAGTTGTTGTAGGTGGGAATACTTCTTCTTCTTTAGATGCTATCACATTAGCAGTGGTAATGCTGACATCCTCCTCATCAACTTGCTTTCCTATGGGGACTCGCAGCAGTTCACCAGTAGACTTTCCCTGTCTTGTCACCGGACCTTCTCTTTCGGCCAGCTTGGCCAGTTCTTCTTATTCAACTGGCAGGGCACCATGCATGTCTGTCACCCCTGACATATTGCAGGAGAAAACTTGCACCATTCTTCCGTGTTTTCTGGCTCCCCTTCTAGCCTGATGGGGGAAAGTCAGTCTTTTGAACACTGAAATCCTTTTCATTTCTTCATACTGTAGAGGCTCTTTAAAGCCTTCAGCCCCAGCTTCTTCCCCATATTCATCTACGTCCATGGGTGATATTTCATCATCTTTTCCTTCTTTGGTCCTGATGACACGAATCACTCTTTGCTGGCCTAGGGAGGGGTTCCCCAGGCCACGAAAATATTCCCGAACCATCTCTATCATATCCTCCTAGCTATGCCTTGGAGAGAGAGCAGGACACAGCACTTGGTCTCTGGCAGACAGCATATATGAGAGCTGTGACAGCCTAGCAACTTGATTGGAGCTTCTTGAATATTTAAAGATATCAGCCTATCTTTTTTTTTAAATCCGATCAATACCCGCAAGGAAATAGGAGAGAGAGCGGGCACCCCTTCAAACAAGGGAAGGTGTGCTCCGCCCCCAACCACCAAACAGGGAAATTTTTATTGAACATAGCAGAAAAAGGCAGTACAACAGATGGCTAGGACCTAATAGAAGAGCACCCTATCTTATCAAGATGATAGAGGCCTGATATAGCAGAGGGAAGCTCAGCCCAAGGGGTCCATCAAGAAGGATACAACAAAAAACATCCAAAACCAGCCAAGAGGTCCGCCACATGAATGAATTTGCTGCCGAGTGAAAGCTACATGAAGACTGAGCAATAGAAGAGCCATCATTAGCGGTGGAGGTCAGTGAGACTAGCCGAAGCGCTCCTGCGCATGCCACTACGGGTAGTGACACCAGAGGACCCCACATGGGCCGGAGGGCCCATTCCCATAAAGTTGACGTGGGCAGCAACGAGATCCTTTACACGAGAGACCGGTTCCATCGAGGGAAGACCTATAACCTGGAAGGGCAAGGAAAAGTAAGGGGAAGAATCGACCAGTGAGGGTTGCAGAGGTCCACCCGTAGCTAACTGAGCATGAGGGACATAGGTGTTGGGCCCACGGTCTGATGATTTAACCGCACGACGCACAGCTTGATAAAAGGAGAGACGAGGAGCAACAGGCGCAGCAGCAGGAGAAGACTACTGTGAAGCAGCTGAGGACACAGCAACATCGTCTGCACGTGGGCCCAAATGGACAAATGGTGCAGTAGTAGGGGACCATGAGGGAGCAGCAGCATTAAACAAATTCCCTATAGCAGCCGGTGCAGAAGTAACCTTCTCGGATCTTTGGAAGCCAACCACAGTCGCAGGAAGAACATCCACAGCGGAAAGCTCATGGGGAAGTTGCAAAGGCGATGCCTCACTGGGTTTACATCCACAACAGTAGCCCCCTGAACACCATCATCAGGATAGGCCAAAGAGGAATTGGGACCCAGCCCCACAGCCGTTGTAGAGGGCATACCATGACACCCTGCAACGGCCACATCACCAAGCAAGGAAACCGCAGCAGTAACATAATCAGCAGCCCCTTCCTGACAGGGAGGGTCGACGAAGATAGGGAGCGGCGCCCCCCTGAGAGAGAAGGCAAAGGCAGGGGGCAAGGGTTGAACCCTGGAAGAGCATGCAAGGCATTATCGCTGAAGCCGCCCAGGAGAGCCACTAGACCAGAACCTGCAACGGCACCAGCACTGGGCAGGAGCGCCGCACCACCAACAAACGTCGGGGCCCCAAGCAGACAAAGGCCACCAACAAGGGCAGAGCTACTGGGGTCGACTCCTTGAGAGGCAGTGATGGGGACATCGAGACAAGACCGTCCGCATTTTATTTGTATTTATATCCTTTCATATTTGTATGTATACCCTTGTGTTATATGGGTACGCAATTGTACGTCTTAGTGGGTTTATATGTAAAATTCCAGTAGGCCCAAGCAAGGGGGCCCTCACCCCTTTTCCATTGATCCACCTAGACCATGTGGGGCTGGTCAACCATCCTAGGTGGCCATCTAGAAGGTTGGAATGCCAATTGACCACATGGGAGACAAGTGGATTAAAAATTCAAAGGTAGGCTACCTACCTCACCTACCTTGTCCCCCCATTAGAATTAATTAGGATTTTTGTTTTTTTTATTTTATTTAGATCAAATATGAAGTCCCTTAAATGCCCCTCCAGATCCTAGATCTAAGGGTATTCATGGTCTTTTTTTATTTATTATATAAGTCATGTATTTCTATTATTCTAGAATTAATGAAAGTGAAAAAAGCATTGTGCAAGAGCCCCCCCTTGTGAGAATTTCGACCTCCCCTCTCTCTCCCTCTGGTTTTCTTCATCCCAACCCCCAATTCTAGAGTGGAACCCCTCTATCTCCTCCCCCTCAATCTCTGAGTTCATCGGTGCTGCCGCCGCCGCCGTTCGTGCCGCCATCGAGCCGCCGCGAAGCCGTCTTCGGTAATCAGTCCATCCAGGACAGAGGCAACTTGCATAACTTTCTGCTCCCACCTCCCTCCTCCTATGGAGCTGAAATTTTCAGGAGTGGTTCACCTCTATAACCCTTATCCTCACAAAAAATTTCAAGTCATATTTCCATCATGTGGTATTTTTCCATTTTCGTTCAAACTGTCATCCTAGTTCTGCCAGATCTCTATCTACAGTGATAGTTTCCCTGAGTTTTCCATTCCCTGACCACCTTTTGATTTTTTTTGGAGCCCCCAATTTTACTGGGAGTTTTGTCCACCCTCCTCCACCTCTCCAAATTTTCGTGGAATTTATAAAGTTCGTTTCATATTTTTAGAAATTCCTGTCCCAACTAATCTACAGTTCTGTCTGCATCAGTCCAGATCCGACCTCAGTCCAGTGTAAACACTCTAGAAAATACAAATCACCATATTTTCCAGATCTAAAAATACCCCTGATTTCCTCTCTTGAAGATCTACAACTGTTCTGAAGGACCCAACTTCAGATTCGGACGTATACCTCGCGGTCAAAGGCGATCCATAGGAAAGTTCTCTGCTGATCTGAGAATTCGGGTACTGTACAACAGCAGCTTCAAAATTAGTTAAGGCCCAGATCCGTGAAGATCCAGCTACTCTCTCCAGTCCTATCTTGAAGGATTTCGAGAGAGCTTTCCATCGGTATTTCCTGATCATCGATCCGACATCGGGGTTGGTCGCAGCGAGTGATCTCGTCGGGTCGCGCGCTGAAAAATAGAACCGGCAGATCCGTGGCCGGTTATTCCGACCGGTGCCGATCGGAGCCGTCCGACCTCCGACTGGCGAATCAGCGTGCCGCCATCCCGGGGAGCGCTTCCCCAAGTGTCCCCACTACAGCGGTGCCACCGGGTCCTACACGGCCCCTCCGGCCAGCACGCGGGTCCCACAGTCACGAGTTCGGGTGCTGCCGAAGCTACGCGAGAAGTCGCCCGTCAACCCGAAATCGGTCCTCTCGGGCCCCATTGTGTCGCCCTTTACCTCCCTGCGTGGAGTGGGCCATAATTCATTGCTGTAATATTCGTGTATTAACTGTCCCGGGAGTACGAGTTCGACCGGGTCCGTCGTCCCCACGCCGAGAGCGTGGAGGTATCATTTTCGCTCCCTTATTCAGCATTTGCTTTCTTTCGTATATACATCTTTATGCCGCTGCTAGAGAGCATGTGTAGGGATATCTAGCTTGCTATATATTATTTATTACCGCTTCTGCAAGAGAGAGCGTGACCGTCCCGTGACCCGATCCGGGCACAAAAGAGAACCGACCACCCTAGCTCATTGCCGGTTCCTCAACCGTGCATGTCCGACACTTCCCTCATTAAGAGACAATCACGAGCTTGTCTAGAGTCCAAGGATCGCATATTCATTCGGAGTCGAGTCCGTGGTCTCGTCCCGCATCAACTTGGTATCAGAGCGAGTTTAAGTCTAAGGTGTCAAAAAAAAAGTGTCATTTACGTCTAGTCTTTTGTCATTGTCTAAGTCGTGTTTATGGTCATCATTATTTTAAAACAAAAAAAGTGTATTTTTGGTCGCATTTGCATACCATTAGTCGGTATATAAAAAGGTGTTGTCCGAACATTAGGCTACGCCTATCGGGAAGGTCGCACACTTGCGCGAGTGATCTTCGGATCGATTAACTCCGCCCCGTACCGAGTCTTGGTGTCTTGTCCTTATTGTGCATGCATCCAAACCTTGCATAGTCGGTCTAGTGTCATGTCCAAATGGCCTTGCCTATCCATTCCTAGGGATCCATTCCCACATTTTGGCAAATATGGCCAACCCATGCCGACCCGTCCAAGGCGATAGGTCCGTGTCCAAGTACATTCGGGACTATCATAAGTATTGGTTGGAATATGGCTTGGGAGAAGAGAGCACCACGACTGCCTTTCAATTTCGGAGAGGTTTGCGGCTTTACTTTCGAATCCAATGTCTTGGCCGCGATGCATTCTCTCTGGCGCAGTCCTATAAGGTCGCTCTGGAGGTCGAGCCATTTGAGTCTCAATTTAATGACGACCTACAGCGAGCCGATGCTGCCCTGGCTGCCCTTCGACAAACATCTACCTCCCAACCAAGTTCCGAGCCGATCGAACTACCTACCCCATTGCCTTTACCACCCGTGAGTGCTCCATCACCACCCTCTATGTCCGAACGTGATTCGGAACCATCTCATTTGGAGCCACCAAGGCCCGAGCCACCCGTATTTCTAATGGGTACACTATACATCGCTGAGCCGCTTTTTAGTTGGCTCAAGGATGGCTTGGTCCCACCTCCCTTTCCATCCATGGACCCCATCCTCCCTTTAGTGCCGGTCAACTCCTTCCATACCACATTTCGATCTAGTCACCATGTTGACACATTGGACGATCTTGTCATGGGATTAGATTCACAATGGAAGTTGACGCATCTTTTGGCGCGAGGCTTTGACCAACCCGCTAGTCTTAGCTTCACCCATCCGGCCTTCGGATCCATTACCTCCGAGTGCACCGTGGGTTGTGTCACCACGGAGGTTCTTCTACTTCTCCCACTACCGGACGAGCCCGAATTCATACCCTTTTGTCTGAGGGAGGAATCATACTTCTTGCCTACGATCCCCGTCCCACCCGTCACAATTCAAGAAGGTGACTATCCACACCTTCAAAACTTCTACACGTGGGACCGTGACTTGTGGGAACCCACCACAAGGGGTCATACCTTCTTTGATCCCTTTGACCCATTCCCTAGTGGATCCTTAGACCCTCCATATATACTTCACTTCTTAGAGGGAGTCCACTATCACACTCCTACCCCACGGGCCGGGTCATCTACGCCCACCAAGCCCGTACACCAACAAGATACACCATCATCTAGGGGAAATACTCTTCGTCCTCCCACATCCACATCTCATATGCATGCATGGCCCACCTTAGGAGGTCTAGGATTTCCGCATGATGTCAACCACCGGTTACGTCAGATGCATGCATGGCATACGTTCGGGTGTTCTGGTCCGCTGTCATCCATGTACGGGTCGGACTAACCATAGATTTGTCTCGAGTCATGAGTCGGTTTCTTATTTGTGTGGTTTGCATATGTGTGTTAGTGCATGGTGAGTCTGCATGTGTCGTGTGCAAGCTCGTCGATGTCAGTCCCTTATGAGTGTGAAAGCGAGTAGACTCACTCAAGGAGTTTGGGAACGGTTCTACCTCTATACCCGTATCAGTCACCTACAGGGACCCAGCGGTGATTCCTAGTGAGTCTTCGAGCCGCCTCCTCCCATTTTTAGAGTGCCCCACCCTGAGTGTCCACCTTTAGCCCATAGCAGTTCGTGCATATCGAGTATATATGGAATGAGCAGGTGACAGTCACTTGGAGTGGAGCACACCCGCGTTACTTGGCACGGTGACAGATCCGCCGGAGTACTCGAGCATCCATACCCCTACTCAATGGGGTCGAGTTCCTCTCACCCGGGGAGAATTGATGGGGACATCGAGACAAGACCGTCCGCATTTTGTTTGCATTTATATCCTTTCATATTTGTATGTATACCCTTGTGTTATATGGGTACGCAATTGTACGTCTTAGTGGGTTTATATGTAAAATTCCAGTAGGCCCAAGCAAGGGGGCCCTCACCCCTTTCCCATTGATCCACCTAGACCATGTGGGGTTGGTCAAACATCCTAGATGTCCATCTAGAAGGTTGGAATGCCAATTGACCACATGGGAGACAAGTGGATTAAAAATTCAAAGGTAGGCTACCTACCTCACCTACCTTGTCCCCCCATTAGAATTAATTAGGAATTTTATTTTTTTTATTTTATTTGGATCAAATATGAAGTCCCTTAAATGCCCCTCCAGATCCTAGATCTAAGGGTATTCATGGTCTTTTTTTATTTATTATATAAGTCATGTATTTCTATTATTCTAGAATTAATGAAAGTGAAAAAGGCATTGTGCAAGAGCCCCCCCTTGTGAGAATTTCGACCTCCCCTCTCTCTCCCTCTAGTTTTCTTCATCCCCAACCCCCAATTCTAGAGTGGAACCCCTCTATCTCCTCCCCCTCAATCTCTGAGTTCATCGGTGCCGCCGCCGCCGCCGTTCGTGCCGCCATCGAGCCGCCGCGAAGCCGTCTTCGGTAATCTGTCCATCCAGGATAGAGGCAACTTACACAAATTTTTGCTCCCACCTCCCTCCTCCTCTGGTGCTAAAATTTTCAGGAGTGGTTCACCTCTCGAACCCTTATCTTCACAAAAAATTTCAAGTCATATTTTCTTCATTTGGTATTTTTCCATTTTCGTTCAAACTGTCATCCTAGTTCTGCCAGATCTCTATCTACAGTGATAGTTTCCCTGAGTTTTAGATTCCACGACCACCTTTTGATTTTTCTTGGAGCCCCCAATTTTACTGGGAGTTCTTTCCACCCTCCTCCACCTCTCCAAATTTTCTTGGAATTTAGAAAGTTCGTTTCATATTCTTAGAAATTCATGTCCCAACTCATCTATAGTTCTGTCTGCATCAGTCCAGATCCGACCACAGTCCAGTGTAAACACTCTAGAAAATACAAATCACCATATTTTCTAGATCTAAAAATACCCCTAGTTTCCTCTCTTGAAGATCTACAACTTTTCTGAAGGACCCAACTTCAGATTCGGACGTATACCTCGCGGTCAAAGGCAATCCACAGGAAAGTTCTCTGCTGATCTGAGAATTCGGGTACTGTACAACAGCAACTTCAAAATTAGTTAAGGCCCAGATCCGTGAAGATCCAGCTACTCTCTCCAGTCCTATCTTGAAGGATTTCGAGAGAGCTTTCCATCGGTACCTCCTGATCATCGATCCGACATCAGGGTTGGTCGCAGCGAGCGATCTCGTTGGGTCACGTGCTGAAAAATAGAACCGGCAGATCCGTGGCCGGTTATTTCGACCGGTGGATCGGAGCCGTCCGGCCTCCGGCTGGTGAATCAGAGTGCCGCCATCCCGGGGAGCGCTTCCCCAAGTGTCCCCACTACAGCGGTGCCACCGAGTCTTACACGGCCCCTCCGACCAGCACACGGGTCCCACAGTCACGAGTTCGGGTGCTGCCGAAGCTACGCGAGAAGTCGCCCATCAACCCAAAATCGGTCCTCTCGGGCCCCATTATGTCGCCCTTTACCTCCCTACGTTGAGTGGGCCATAGCTGTAATATTTGTGTATTAACTATCCCGGGAGTACGAGTTCGGCCGGGTCCGTCGTCCCCATGCCGAGAGCGTGGAGGTATCATTTTCGCTCCCTTATTCGGCATTTGCTTTCTTTCGTATATACATCTTTATGCCGCTGCTAGAGAGCATGTGTAGGGATATCTAGCTTGCTATATATTGTTTATTACCGCTGCTGTGAGAGAGAGCGTGACCGTCCCGTGACCCGATCCGGGCACAAAAGAAAACCGACCACCCTAGCTCATTGTCGGTTCCTCAATCGTGCATGTCTGACGCTTCCCTCGTTAAGGGACAATCATGAGCTTGTCTAGAGTCCGATAATCGCATATTCATTCGGAGTCGAGTCCGTGGTCTCGTCCCGCATCAGGCAGCATCGGCACCAACAGAAGTAGAAATGGCTGGAGTGGGGAGGCATGCGGCGACCCCATGAGGAGCACAACGTAATGGAGCGTCGATGACAAGAGGAGGGTAGTTGGAGGTAGCGTCGACACCACATGGAGCGTGGACCTCATGAGAAGCACAGGTGGAGGGCGCGACAACGACTGGAGACAACTTCATTAGCGCAATCCCTAGAGGAGCAGAAGTGGCATGAACACCCTGTACAACATCCACAGGAGCACTAGGAGGGGCCAGAGAAGGGGCAGCAACAACAGGCTCCAAGGCGACAGGCAGGGATGAGACAGGGGGACCAGCAAGCAGGCAGACAACCACGGCAGCGGGCTTCACGGTAGCCGACAGACATGGAGAGGAAGGAACTGGGGGCAAGCGGGGTAGCGCACTACACTCGAAGCCCACAGGCACAACAGGGGAGAGTTGAAGAGCCAGAGGAGGAGCTGGGGGCTCAGCAGAAACAACAGCATTAGGGATGGGCTGGGCTGGGCAGAAGCCCCCACAACGTCTTGAACAGGACACCACTACGGTAGGCCACAGATGGATCCAGAGCTAGCCTAGGCGGGCCATCCGTAGATTGCCCAGCAGGAGCCTTCTTGCACTTGGGGACAGGGTGGCCAAGGCGCTTATAGGTGGTACAGAACAGGGGGGTCTGGGTAAACCAGAGGTTGCCAGAAGCCACCTACTCCAATGCCAACCCAAACACAAGGGGGAACCTTCTTGGAGACGTCCAGCTGGACACAGACGCGAGCAATGTGCGAACGGGTGAGACACAAAGTGTTCTGATCCACCTTCAGCATTGGGCCAATGCTCCCCATGATGGAGAGGATCATAGCTTCATGGAAGAAGTTCGCTGGGAGCCCTGGTATCTCAAGCCAGATGGGAACAACTGGAGAATCTTCATCGGCGGAGAAGGCTAGGGCCCATTTGAAAAATAAAAATGGCCTGCCCTTAAAAAGAAAGGATTCTTTGAGCAAAACCAGCAGGTAATCTTCCTTGTTTTGGAAGCGTAGCAGCAGGTGGTGCCGGTCCATTGCGCTGATGAGGAAGTCCTGGCCAAATTGGAATCGTTGGGCCAAATGGGAACGGATCTCCTGGAATGGCGGACGGCCCTGTGGTGTCCTAGCGATGACAACAAATTCCAGCGACTGGCACGACAGCTGAACCTCTTCAAGGGAGAAGAAGGCCGCTGGTTTGCCAGTGGAGGCGGGGACATGAGCAGACAAAGGAAGAGACGGGGGGGCTAGAGCTTGAAGCACCACCTAGGGGAAGGAGGGACCAGCCCCACCAGTAGGAGAGGTAGACAATGCACCCACAGAAGGCACTGCGCTGCGAGCACCTAATATCAGCATGTCTTGCACAGGCCCTAGCGGTGGATGGAGGAGCTGCAATCATGGCTTCCTCTGCAGGTATATTCTTTTTGCCCCCTCTCCTAGGGATTTTGGCAGGATTGTTGGAGCTCTGTGAGGCTGGTGCAGGGCTCTGGGCCCTCTTAGGGATCCAGACTTGCTTAGACTTTGGTGGTTTTGGGGCTAGCCTCGCTCGCCTGTTATCATCAGAATTCACCCTCCGACTTGCCAACAATTGGAAAGTGTTGCCGATGGGCACGGTCGAGATGACCCAATTACTGGAACCTCGACGTCGTGGCCATTGAGGTAGATCTGGACACCACCAACCATCACGGACTTCCCAAAAACTGAGAATTGGCCCCGGGGAGCAGTAGGGACTCTTCCCCCTCCGAAGATCTTCGTATTGCCCCCAACGGGCCTCTTCTTGGGTGCCCCAGTCTGGCGGGCGACGTGGTGAACATGGCATCTCATGATCATTAGGCTCTCCAACATGGCTTTCTTGATCTGGCCCTTGCCTTGGCGGGCCGCAGCTTTGTTATCCCCCACCTTTGCAGGTTCTGGGCCTTCCACGTCCAGGAGACCCACGAATGCAACACCTAGGAAGTTAGGGAACCCAACAACTGGGGGAAAGTTGCCAAAGGTAGTTGGTATGGTGAGATAGCTATATGCAGCATGACCGGCCATCACCTGGGGGCCGAAGACAAGTTCAGACAGCCCGTTCGCCATTACTTCAACCTACACGAACAACAACAGGATGAATAAATAGTCAGTATTTGGATGGGGGCCTCGAGGCCCTCTATTTTGGCGACAAAATGAAGGGAGGCTCAGTCCCACCGGGCGTGCCAACTTGTGGGGATGGGCTATTCTTATTTATTTTTATTTATTATTATAGTTGGGGGGGTTTATTTAAGCGCGTGGGTGTGCCAGTCACACTTGTGACAAGTTTATTGTGTGCACCGTCCGACTGATCAGACGAAGGTGGGTATCGTGTCGGGACCCGAAACTCGCCGTACCATAAAGGCTACAACGTTAATTACGCCCTTCCGATAGAAGGACAACCCTTGATTAATCGCCAAAATAGAGGGGCCATGGGGACAAATGAATTGGAGGAAAACATAAGTTTGGAAATATGCATTCAATAAAGTGGGGTTTATCATGTAATTAAGCAAGCGATGGGATGATGTTTACTTAAGTAGATCAATTCCCGGTACAAGGTGGAGTTTCCACTCACGCATAGTAAAAGCTTCTAGCTGGACTTAATCTCACTTTCGACAAATCATCATTTTATATACCATAGAATCAAGACATGCAGGCATTCAATGGTATAGAATGTGCGCATCTATGTATGTATATATACGTATGCGAACACGTGCAGGTAAATTTGCATATAGAAGTTTATTTCCTTATTCAGAATTGCATGTAGAAGTCAGCTTCCGATAGAATGTGTATGCTGCATACAAAAATGAGTGCTTATGCGTCATTTGAAATTTTGGTGTAGGTTAACTGCGTTATCCAACCATTTACTTGCTTATTCACACATCATGTTCTGGGAGACTTTCGGCAGCACCTCCCCCTGTCCCGAGACATGTCGGGGAAGGTATAAGAGACTCGTCCATGAAGCATCAAGACGGCCTCCTGATTGACGATCATGCCTGAGTGGCAATTTCGTGCCCCATGATTGGTGGAGGATTCTGAAGGCTAACCTCCTAGGAAATCTCGGCCACCTATGGAGTTGTCGATCAGTGCTTGCCTTTTTATTGTGGACCCGCCTCTATCATTACGGTGCATGCATGTGAGCTCATGAGAAGAGCTGGCATGACCATGTTTAAATGAGCTTTCATATCATGGGGACGATGTATGCCAGGGGACAGCACTTGTGATTGATTTATCCCTTTTATCGGGTGCCTTGCTCTCACAACTCGGCATGGATAGCCATAGAGCCGATACCACCGTAAGGGATAAAAATCGAGCGAAAAGTCGAGGAAAGCACGATGCAGAATAGGAAAAGAAACCCAGATTTCTAAGAAAATTTTGGCAACATCTCCCCTTGCCCCAGAACGTGTTAGGGGAGATGTATAGGAGGCCCATCTACAGTAGGTTGAGACAGACTCCGTAAAAGATAGGCATGTCAGAACGACAGCCGAGACCTTATAGCGGATGGCGGATCTGCGAGGGCTCACCTACTAGGAGACCCGTGTCACCCAAGGGTTATCAAACATCTTCTGCCAAGGGAGTTGACCCATTTCGGCACCATGACATATACATGGAGGCTCAGGGGAGCGCTGGTATAATCATGGGTCGACGGGTCTAAGGACATCAGGGCTTTGTTCACCATTGAGGCGATTCATGTTCATTCGGAGAGGGAGAGCAGCCCTTATCCATGATTTGGCATGAGTGGCCGTGATCAAAGAGCCCTAGAAGGATTGATGATGTGATGTCCCCCTATTGAGGCCACTGGAGATCATGCTGAATAAAAGGGCAAGCCCCCGTGACTGGTGGGGTGATCAAAAAAATCGAAAGATATGGAAACAAACGGGATGAAAGCAGATGCATACGCCAATGAATCAATAATACGTGTAGGCAAAGATATGGAATATAATGTTCATCAGTAACCCATGGCCAGATCACAACTGGAAACGAGCATAATGCAATTAGTCCACTTATACCCCTCTGGTTGATCAAGGATCATGCTTTGAAGACTCAGCTAACCCCTGTCGGAACTGGGATTAGTCAAACGAAGCTGAAATCCGAAGGAACGTGAGAATTGAAAGGTGATATGGTAGCCTTCACCTGGGAGAACCCCCTTATCCAGCAACCTTCACAAATGGGGAAATGCCTCTTGACCCGGCGGCCTTGACAAGTGGGGGAGGTCCCCCTTGATCTAGCGGCTTGGAAAGTGGGGAGATGCCCCCTTGATCCGGCGACCATGGTAAATGGGGAGATGCCCCCTTGACCCGGCGGCCTTGAGAAATGGGGGAAGTCCCCCTTGATCTGGTGGCTTGGCAAGTGGGGAGATGCCCCCTTGATCCGGCAGCTTAGCAAGTGGGGAGATGCCCCTTGATCCGGCAGCCATAGGGGGGAAGCGATCTGGCAGCCCTAGGGTTAGAATGAGGGGAGTAATGATCCAATGGGTGCTCAACATGTCAGATCAGCTAGAGCTGATCTGACGGTGCTCACTGCTGCCGGGTCAATCCCTTTGATCACTCCAAGTGATTTCACCGGGATGGGACCATCCTCGGTCGATCAAGGTGTCCCATGGAACCCAGAAGCTTCGTATGACCCGGGAGAAAACATCTGATAATCGTGGATCATAGATTGATGTAGAAACTCATGAAACGGTGGCATACACACTATATTTCATATAGAGGAACATGTTCCTGTATGCCATACCCTTGATACATATGGGCGTAACTGGGGGTCACGCTTGGGAAATTGCAAGCCCCTGGCCCCCAGATGAGGAGGCAAAACGTCACTGAAGTTCATTGAACATGCATAAATTCAGCAAACAGTGAAGGCGTCGGGTCAGGGATGAGGAGTCAGAGATTGGGGAAGATGAAATCAATAAACATGGGCTTACTTTACCCTTTCATTCAGGACACTCATAGATCACGTTTGAAGGACATAATGAATCCCTGATGTCTAATGGGGATTTACTCACGAGAGGTCACCTCGAATAGCAGACCCAGATTTTCTATATTCCCTCCATATCGGGGTTCGCTGTAGCCCTTCTGGGCATTTCAATATCCACGCCGGGAATCTCTGGAGCCTGGATTGAAAACACTAAATAGCAGAAAGATAGTGAGGAAAATGAAATAGAATTGATCCTAGCCGTCGTGGGGTTACAGAGGTAGAGAGAGAAAAGCAATAAACACATATTCAGTTGAGCATCTCGTATCATAAATTCATCCAGACTTCTTATTCTATTCATAAAAAAAACAAACATACAATCATGATTCAACTATTTACAGAGAAATGAAGAAGGGTGGACTATAGCCCGATGAGGGCACTTTTGGTGGAAACCCACCTATATACTGGAATCGGCAGCAATAGCAGGACAAGCTCTTCCTCACACTCAAAGCTAGGGCTCTTCACTGGCTCTCTCAAGGTGTGGAGGGTGTATGCTCCTATTTTTTTCCTCTTCTGTTTCTCGTATCTCCTATATGTCTCCTCTTCTTTCATTGATCTAGCAAATTGGGCTTTATAGGGAGGAGATTGGCCTTGATAGGGTGGCATATGGCATGGGGCTCACCCGACGGCACCAAGCGGAGCAGAACTGGCCGTCGGATCCACATATGGCCCTGGCTCACCTAAGCTTTTGGCCCAGTTGGCGCATTTGTGCCATCTTGGCCCAGTGGAGATATTATTTACCCACCGGCCCGTTGAGTGGTTTGTCTTCATTACTTGAAGTATTTTGTTTATTTTCTGAGCTGGAGCTGGTGAAGGCTTGTGCTGCTGGGGCCCCTATGGGCCAAAATTAATGTGTGTTTCGTGGTAATATTGTCAATTTTTGGTATTGATCCCGAGCATGTCTTGAGCTTTAGTATTTGTTCCTGTAGCCACATCCCGTTGTCGGAAGCTTACTGCAAGGGTTTTATCAGGCGGGTGATCGCCTAGGAGTTCTTTTGTCTTTCAAGGACTATTCTTTTGGCTCGATCGCTTCCGTGATGAACAACGATTTTGTCGGGTATCGGCTTTGCCAGAAAGGCACGGCTGGATGAGTTCTTTCATACTGCAGTGGGCTCCTTTCGCTAATCCATGAGGTTGGGACCCTTTGATGATTGCTTTGGGGATCGTATGTCGACTAGGGTGTTAGGTTCTGTGCGCCCCCTTGTTGTCTTTGACAATAGTTTTGATAATTATAATATATTGTCTGTTTTACATATGTTTTAAAGTGAAAAAAATTGAGTTAATTTTGTGGAAAATATTTTGAGGTCTTGATGCTCATGTTTTGAAATCTTGCTTTGCAGGTGGTTCAAATACAATGCTCCTTCATGGATATATCCTTATGTTTGTCATGAACTTCATTTATAACTCATGTTTATTAACTGATCTTGGCTTACATGAAGATTTGATTGAGTTGCCTTGGAATGTGCTTGATGTGATCTCAATATGCATTGGACTATTAAAGTGATCTTTCATTCCTTTAGGGATGGGTCGACCCCTGGCTATTTGAGCCTCATGTATATATATATCTTTTGATGTCTTTGCATCTCTTTAAGATTCTCATGGATTTATACTTCTTGAAAGTGCAGGAACAAATTTCCCACATTACTTTTGATTCCATGGAGATTGATGTTTGAATGGACTGTAATATGTCTTAACTGAATTTTCTTTGTTCTGGATATGAATTTAGTTGAGTTGAACCCTGACCCTTGTTTTCTTGGACATGATGGTTTTGAGAACCTTGAATGTGGTTGATGACTATGACTGAACTTAATTGTCTTGAACTGAACTTGGAAGTCCTTGTGCTGAATTTGATTGTCTTGGTTTGGTCATGGAACCTATTGTGTGGCCATGCTTGAAGCTTCTCTTATGCATGTGAGACTACATGCTTTGTCATATGAATGGCCACCGTTAAAGGTTTTTGAACTAAAATTCATATATACTTTCACTTAACTTTGATTCAGTCATAATGAATTTAGTGTATGAGAAGGACACTTGCCTTGTTTGAGATTGAAAGGATGCATTGAGTGGTTTACACAATATGGGTTAATTTGAAAATTAAATTGCTAACCTTGAGTTTGAATTGGATGAGAATTGGTTAAGTGCAGGTACATTGTGGAACTTTGCACTCCAATCCTCAAGCCCATGGTATGAATGTTTGATAGACTTGAGTCTTGTTCAAAAGGAGTAAGTTTGATTGTTGATTGTTGATTAGAACGCATTAAAATCTGGGTGATAGCTGGTGGCATACAAGTTTTAGTCTTCTTGAAGTGTTTATTAATCACATACCTTGTTGATTGATTTGAGTGACTATGGTTGTCATTCACCTGGTTTGAGATTGAGATTAATGCTAATTTGCATGTGCATGTTATATGTGGATTTATTCTTCAAATCATGGAAATAATGGTAAGATCACACTAGTAGGTTGATTTCAAGTGGATGGAATGTCAAATGTTCAAATCTGGTGTGTAAGTGGAAATCTGGAAATATATGTTCATTATGGATCCTTACTCTTATATCTTGAATGCCATGGAAAGAATGAATGAGTAATTGGATCTTAATGTGGACTGGTTTGATTTGTGTTGAAATCATGATTTGGTATGAATATCTGAGTTAGAAGTATATACATGTTTGATCTAGACTCTTCTTTCATGGTTTTGTAGGGTTTCAAATGAGTTTTATTGAGTTTTCACTTTTGTCAGTAAAAGTGTCGACTCTGTCAGTCGACACTTATTTCACAGTATGCTATTTGCATTCATTTCTGAATTGCTGACTGTGAGTCGACACTTTTGTCCTGTTTTGTTTTGTTTTGTTGAAAACAGAACACGTTGGAAAAAGTGTCAACCCAGTGAGTCGACACTTTTGCCCCGTGTCCTGATTTCTTCATCGGGACAGAATGTGTTGAGAAAAGTGTCGACTCCATGAGTCGAAACTTTCTCTGGTTCGTCCGGATCGGGTTTACCGATTTGATTTCGAAAACCCCATTTGAGGGTCTGATTGCTTGGGACTTTTTACCCAAACACCCCTAGGGTATCTTCTATCCATTGGGTGTTAGATTGAGAGGTTTTTACATGCGGTTAATTGTCTTTCATTATTGTTTTCCCTCTTGTATATAGAGGTCACGATCCCCATCGTGAGATCATCCTAGCGCTAATACTCTTTCTATCCTTTGTAGGGAAAAGAGGAAGGCGGCGACGCCGCCCTACCTGGAGGAGTAAGAAGAAGAAGAAGGAGAGGAAGACGTCGACCAAGAGCTGATCTCTACCGATCTGTCTCAGCTCTGAACACATTCTTGAAGATTCAACCCTGGACGTCTTCTACGGGCTTGGTCGAGTTCCACTCCGCGAAGAACACTCTCCGGCGCACCCTACTTCTCCTTTGGACGTGATTTCACTGCAGATTTGAGGGGGAATCATTTTTCTCTCATTTCTATACTTATATTCGAGCATACTTTGTCATTTGGGCGTTTATTGTATATCTTCCTATTTCATAGAACTCGAATATCTGTGTGTGTGAGCGGAGCGGTGTCTCTGCGTGTGTGGGTTTATTATGGGGAAAGTTTCCCCGTGTTTGGTTGTGTGTGGACGGAGCTGCGACTCTGTGTGGTTATCGTGTCCGGGGTACGTTCCCCGAACGTGTGTGTGTGTGCTGTAGTGGCAGCGTGTTGGGGCTTGTCCCCGTGTGGTTATTGCTGCGGAAGTAGCGTGTGTGTGGTTGGGGTTCGTCACCGTGTTGCTACGAAAGTAGCGTGTAGTGAAGCCTCACCCGGTTGGGTGAGGGGTGGACGTAGGGAGCCCGTCGTGGTCTCGAACCACCTTAAAATCCCTGTGTATTGTGTGATTGTCATTTCTTCTATCTCCCTTTGCAGGTATGTTATATAGGTTTTTAATTCACTACACTGTCACACACTACTACCTTCGTTATCCGTGTTAGGCATGAATTTATCTGTCAGTTGCATTGTTATTACGAGTGAGATCGGAAATATCGAGAGAACTTTTTAGATCTCATGTTAGTTTAGGCTAATCAACGTAGTTTATTTTAATTCCATTGTGTTTAGTTACGAAAGATTTTAAAATCCGCCATCTCGACAAGGGGACAAATCAACCCCCCTTCTTGTCCGCCATCTCTCTGGGCCAACAATTGGTATCAGAGCCTCGTCTCTGATTTTTTAGTCGACCTTGCGGTCGTAGAGTAAAGATCATTTTCATGATGGCTAGTGTGAACTCTATTCCTGTCTTTGATGGTTTTGATTATACTTTATGGCTAGGAAAATTTTATGTTTGGATTACTAGCATTAATCCAAAGCTTATGAGCTTAATGACTCATGGTCCTCATGTGTTACCCAAAAATGAGTTGAGATGGACCAATGAGGATAAGAGAAAGAATTCTGATAATTTGTTTGCTTTGAATGCTCTTAAGGCAATAGTAAACATTGACAAATTTCTATTTATTTCCAACTGTAGGTCTGCCAAAGAGATTTGGGATGGGCTAAGCGAAGCCCAAGAAGAAATCTGGAAGAGTGATTGCCTCGTGACAAACAAAGAAAATGAGTGCCAAAGCGAGGAAAATTCTAAGGTAAATTCTAACTCTGATTCCGAGGAAGAGGATGAACTTAGCTATGATGAGTTAGTGGATGCTTACGATGAACTAGTTGATAGATACAAAGTATTAAAATCTAAAAATAGAAATATGAAAAATAAACTTGATGATGTTTCACATGTTAACTCTCCATGTGCTAAGTGCCTTGAAATTGATAATGCTTGTGATGTTAATTCATCATGTGGAAAATGTTCTGAGCTTAGGAACTTGAATGAAAGCTTGTTGCATGATGTTGATGTGCATAAAGAAATGATTTCAATTATAAAAGATGAGAATGAATCTTTATTGAGAAAGCTTTCAGAACTTCAACATACGGGAGAAGATAATGAGAATCTGAAAGAATTGAATAGTGCTATGTCAGAAAGATTGCTTGTCCTTCAAAAGGAAAAATACGTGTCTGTTGGCAAATCTGATTGGTTAAGGGAGTTAAGACATGAAATAGAAAGCTTTAAGAACATGAATGATAAATTTGAATCCAATGATGTCATGAATAAAATGGTTGATGAAAATGTGAGTTATCAAAATGAAAAGCTTGCTGAAGAGATTGAGAAGTTGAAAGATCAAAATAGTCTTCTGGTTGATAAAATCCACATGTTTGAAAAAGGAAAATATGTAGTTGTTGATAATCTTGAGAACTCTCAAGTTTTAGAAGAAGAAATTACAAGCTATAAAATTGTTAATTCTTTGTTGAATGAGAAGCTTGCATTGTGTGAAAAATAAATTGTTGAATCTAACTTGCATATCTCATCATTGGAAGATGAGATCAGGAATTTGAATGAATCTCTATCATTGTGTGATAAGCAAAATGAAAAATAGAAAAAGGATGTTTATTGTTCTTGTATGCATGCAGAACCCTCATATGATAAACACAATCATGCATCAAGAAAAGGAAGAAATGTTTCATGTTTTTATTGTGGGAACTTTGGTCACGACATGTACGATTGCTTCTTAATGAAGCTTGATGATGATGAAGCTTTAAAATCAAGAATGAAAATGAATGTTGATTCTAAAAACCATGAGAAACCCACGAAGAAAACTCAAAACACTCGTTGCTTTTATTGTCAGATGCATGGTCATATTTTTGAAAAATGTTTTACAAAGAAAAATGATGATGAGTGGTCTTTCAGGAAAAACATCTCTTGTCATTACTGTGGTGGCTTTGGACATAAGATGAACAATTGTTCTATAATGAAAAATGATGAAAAGTTATCCATGAGAAGAAAATCTTCTCATTTTTTTTATTGTGGCCTGAATGGACATTCTATGGACGATTGTACCATGATGAGGGCCAATCATGAATGGTTTGCTAGGAAAAATAGGAATTCATCTGTTCGTGTAAGAACTAATCCCTCAGGACCCAAGATGGCTTGGGTACCCAAATTGCCAAAATAAAAATTTATTTTCAGGGGTGCCTTGAGGTCAAGAAATTTTGATTAATAAAGGACACTCAAGGTGAGAAAGAAATGTTTGATTTTGAGAACTTCTTTGGTTTGATTTATGTTGAAGAATCTAAAAAGGTAAAACTTGATCTTGGAGAAATATGTTTACAATTCTGCCTCACTGACTCTTGTCAACTGTTGAAATGTTGAGATCTTCCATTTTGATGAGTAGTTGACGTGAATGTTTCTTTTTGAACATCTTGCAAATAATCATAACTCTTGAATGCTTAATCTTGCACATATATGGCTCTTCATACACACTTCACTTTTGTTTTTGTAAATAACAACACACTTAGTTGCATGACACAATTCGCACATATCATACACACATTTGCATACTTGTGAATAGGAATAATTTTTCAATCATCTTTTCAAGTTATATGCATACACTTGCATATCATAACATACTTCTGTGCTTGAATGCCATGATTATCCGGTATATCAAATGATGATTGTAGAAGGTTGTATTATGTCCAACTGGAAAATTTCTTTACGCGTGATGGTGGTCTTCGGACCTACGTTCTCCGCCACGTACCGAAAATCAACTTGCTTGAAAATTTCAGTTCAGTGCTTGTTTGAATGTATATAATATACAACCACTTTTTGACTCCTTCTATGACTCATCCCTTGCTAAATGAAATTACATTGATTTAAACATATTTGTTACATGGCATATATTAAGGGGGAGATTTTTTATAACCGTGCATACATTTAGGGGGAGACATTACTATGATAAGACTAATTCATCTTTTACATTCAATATAACCACCCACACAAATGCACCTTTTTGAGATAATTATTCAATCTAATAAGGATTACTATTTCTACTCTACACTTTAGAGGGCTATTGATTCTCTACATGGAAATCACATATCTCGTGAGGAAAAAGTTATTTACCCCTTCAAAAAGTCATATTAGTGGAACGTGGATCCGAGTAGCCGGGAATCCCCCCTGAAATAAAGGAGGAAACTCACGTCGAAAGGAGAAACTAATCCATATAAAATAAGTGTGATTTGCCACCGAGTAGCTGGGAAGTGCCCCTGAGACAAAGGGTACAACTCGCGTCAAAAAAGTGTCTCATCCACATCATAAAAAGTGACGAAACTGAGTAACCGGGAATTGCCCCCGAAATAAAGGGCATGACTCGTGTCAAAAGGTTAGTCACACCGTTTTTAGTAATTAAAAATTGGGGTCATACGTAGCTACCAATATTCAAGCATTGTGTATGAAAGTGTATGGATGAGAAGTTCTTTTTAGTGTTCTTTAGAAAATCTGATTTTACATATTGACTTGAACTTCATTCCTCAATCTTCACATATGCACTTTGGGTTTGATTATTTGAATGTCGTTTATGAATCAGTCATCTTTCATGGTTAATGCAGTACTTTATTTATGTAAGCACGACCTTCTTAGTATTGCTCATGCACATCATGTTCTACAATCGATTGCATAATCCTTACATCCGTCCCGAAGGTACTTGCATGAGTCTATATCTTGTTATGCATGCCTGAGTGCTTGATTGTTTAATCTGGTTTGCACATATCATGCTTCATTTCATTTACACGCATCTATAGGTTATACTTGTAAATAACATGTTAAATAACCCATTGTCAGTTAGTTTTTGGTACTTGACAACTGGGGGAGAATAACGTTCTTTTTAGCACTATACTTTTTGTGCATAGCTAGGTTTCACACTTTACATATAGGTTAGTTAAATAAATACACTTGTGAATAATTAGTCATACATATAGCAAAAATTACAAAAATTTGAGCACTTGCACTTCTTTCACACATCTGCTTGTTGCACGTCAACTTCCAAATTCTTCTTTACTGTTATTGGTCTATACACCTTCCCTTCGTGAGAGGATCATTGCTGGGTTCATGTGCGCTTGTCTCACTCATCTTTGGAATCTTTACAGTTACCTCTTAGTCCCCCATTTTCTGATAATGCCAAAGGGGGAGAGAAATTTGGACAGCCATAATATATTACCATCATCAGAAAGGGGGAGATTGTTGGGTTCTGTGCGCCCCCTCGTTATCTTTGACAATGGTTTTGATGATTTTAATATATTGTGTGTTTTACATATGTTTTAAAGTGAAAACAATTTGAGTTAATTTTGTGGAAAATATTTTGAGGTCTTGATGCTCATGTTTTGAAATCTTGCTTTGCAGGTGGTTCAAATACATTGCTCCTTCATGGATATATCCTAATGTTTGCCCTGAACTTCATTTATAACTCATGTTTATTAACTGATCTTGGCTTACATGAAGATTTGATTGAGTTGCCTTAGAATGTGCTTGATGTGATCTCAATATGCATTGGACTGTTAAAGCGATCTTTCATTCCTTTAGGGATGGGTCGACCCCTGGCTATTTGAGCCTCATGTATATATATATCTTTGATGTCTTTGCATCTCTTTACGATTCTCATGGATTTATACTTCTTGAAAGTGCAGGAACAAATTTCCCACATTACTTTTGATTCCATGGAGATTGATGTTTGAATGGACTATAATATGTCTTAACTGAATTTTCTTTGTTCTGGATATGAATTTAGTTGAGCTGAACCTTGACCCTTGTTTTCTTCGACATGATGGTTTTGAGAACCTTGAATGTGGTTGATGACTATGACTGAACTTAATTGTCTTGAACTGAACTTGGAAGTCCTTGTACTGAATTTGATTGTCTTGGTTTGGTCATGGAGCCTATTGTGTGGCCATGCTTGAAGCTTCTCTTATGCATGTGAGACTACATGCTTTGTCATATGAATGGCCACCGTTAAAGGTTTTTGAACTGAAATTCATATATACTTTCACTTAACTTTGATTCAGTCATAAATGAATTTAGTGTATGAGAAGGACACTTGCCTTGTTTGAGATTGAAAGGATGCACTGAGTGGTTTACATGATATGGGTTAATTTGAGAATTTAAATTGCTAACCTTGAGTTTCAATTGGATGAGAATTGGTTAAGTGCAGGTACATTTTGGAACTTTTCACTCCAATCCTCAAGCCCATGGTATGAATGTTTGATAGACTTGAGTCTTGTTCAAAAGGAGTAAGTTTGATTTTTGATTGTTGATTAGAACGCATTAAAATCTGGGTGATAGCTGGTGGCATACAAGTTTTAGTCTTCTTTAAGTGTTTATTAATCACATACCTTGTTGATTGATTTAAGTGACTGTGGTTGTCATTCACTTGGTTTGAGATTGAGATTAATGGTAATTTGCATGTGCAGGTTATATATGGATTTATTCTTCAAATCATGGAAATAATGGTAAGATCACACTAGTAGGTTGATTTCAAGTGGATGGAATGTCAAATGTTCAAATCTGGTGTGTAAGTGGAAATCTGGAAATACAGGTTCATTATGGATCCTTACTCTCATATCTTGAATGCCATGGAAAGAATGAATGAGTAATTTTATCTTAATGTGGACTAGTTTGATTTGTGTTGAAATCATGATTTGATATGAATATCTGAGTTAGAAGTATATACATGTTTGATCTAGACTCTTCTTTCATGGTTTTGTAGGGTTTCAAATGAGTTTTATATGTTTTCACTTTTGTCAGTAAAAGTGTCGACTCTGTGAGTCGACACTTATTTCACGGTATGTTGTTTGCATTGATTTCTGAATTGTTGACAAAAAGTGTCGATTCTGTGAGTCGACACTTTTGTCCTGTTTTGTTTTGTTTTGTTGAAAATAGAACACGTTGGAAAAAGTGTCGACCCAGTGAGTCGACACTTTTGCCCCGTGTCCTGATTTCTTCATCGGGACAGAATGTGTTGAGAAAAGTGTCGACTCCATGAGTCGACACTTTCTCTGGTTCGTCCGGATCGAGTTTGCCAGTTTGATTTCGAAAACCCCATTTGAGGGTCCGATTGCTTGGGACTTTTTACCCCAACACCCCTAGGGTATCTTCTATCCATTGGGTGTTAGATTGAGAGGTTTTTACATGGGGTTAATTGTCTTTCATTATTTTTTTCCCTCTTGTATATAGAGGTCACGATCTCCATCGTGAGAATCATCCTTGCGCTAATACTCTTTCTATCCTTTGCAGGGAAAAGAGGAAGGGGGCGACGCCGCCCTACCTGGAGGAGTAAGAAGAAGAAGAAGGTGAGGAGGACGTCGACCAAGAGCTGATCTTTGCCGATCTGTCTCAGCTCTAAACGCGTTCTTGAAGATTCAACCCTGGACGTCTCCTACGGCCTTGGTCGAGTTCCACTCCGCGAAGAACACTCTCCAGGGCACCCTACTTCTCCTCTGGACGTGATTTCACTGCAGATTTGAGGGGGAATCATTTTCTCTCATTTCTATACTTCTATTCAAGCATACTTTGTCATTTGGGCATTTATTATATATCTTCTTATTTCATAGAACTCGAAATATCTGTGTGTGTGAGTGGAGCGGTGTCTCCGCATGTGTGGGTTTATTGTTGGGAAAGTTTCCCCGTGTTTGGTTGTGTGTGGACGGAGCTGCGACTCCGTGTGGTTGTCGTGTCTGGGGTACGTTCCCCGAATGTGTGTGTGTATGCTGCAGTGGCAGCATGTTGGGGCTTGTCCCAGTGTGGTTATTGCTGCGGAAGCAGTGTGTGTGTCGTTGGGGTTCGTCCCCGTGTTGCTACGAAAGTAGCGTGTAGTAAAGCCTCACCCGGTTAGGTGAGGGGTGGACGTAGGGAGCCCGTCGTGGTCCTGAACCACCTTAAAATCCCTGTGTATTGTGTGATTGCCTGTGTGATTGTCATTTCTTCTATCTCCCTTCGCAGGTACGTTATATAGGTTTTTAATTCACTACATTGTCACACACTGCTACCTCCGTTATCCGTGTTAGGCATGAATTTATCTGTCAGTTGCATTGTTATTACGAGTGAGATCGGAAAGATCGAGAGAACTTTTTAGATCTCATGTTAGTTTAGGCTAATCAACGTAGTTTGTTTTAATTCCATTGTGTTTAGTTAAGAAAGATTTTAAAATCCGCCATCTCGGCAAGGGGACAATTCAACCCCCCTTCTTGTCCGCCATCTCTCTGGGCCAACAATTGGTATCAGAGCCTTGTCTCTGATTTTTTAGTCGGCCTTGCGGTCGTAGAGTAAAGATCGTTTTCATGATGACTAGTGTGAACTCTATTCCTGTCTTTGATGGTTTTGATTATACTTTATGGCTAGAAAAATTTTGTGTTTGCATTACTAGCATTATTCCAAAGCTTATGGGATTAATGACTCATGGTCCTCATGTGTTACCCAAAAATGAGTTGAGATGGACCGATGAGGATAAGAGAAAGAATTCTGATAATTTGTTTGCTTTGAATGCTCTTAAGGCAGCACTAAACATTGACAAATTTCCATTTGTTTCCAACTGTAGGTCTACCAAAGAGATTTGGGATTGGCTAAGCGAAGCCCAAGAAGAAAGCTGGAAGAGTGATTGCCTCGTGGCAAACAAAGAAAATGAGTGCCAAAGCGAGGAAAATTCTAAGGTAAATTCTAACTCTGATTCCGAGGAAGATGATGAACTTAGCTATGATGAGTTAGTGGATACTTACGATGAACTAGTTGATAGATACAAAGCATTAAAATCTGAAAATAGAAAAATAAAAATAAAACTTGATGATGTTTCACATGTTAACTCTCCATGTGCTAAGTGCCTTGAAATTGATAATGCTTGTGATGTTAATTCGTCATGTGGAAAATGTTCTGAGCTTAGGAACTTGAATGAAAACTTGTTGCATGATGTTGAATTGCATAAAGAAACGATTTCAATTATGAAAGTTGAGAATGAATCTTTATTGAGAAAGCTTTCAGAACTTCAACATACGGGAGAAGATAATGAGAATCTGAAAGAACTAAATAGTGCTATGTCAGAAAGATTGCTTGTCCTTCAAAAGGAAAAATGCATGTCTGTTGGCAAATCTGATTAGTTAAGGGAGTTAAGACATGAAATAGAAAGATTTAAGAACGTGAATGATAAATTTGAATCCAATGAAGCCATGAATAAAATGGTTGATGAAAATGTGAGTTATCAAAATGAAAAGTTTGCTGAAGAGATTGAGAAGTTGAAACATCAAAACAGTCTTCTGGTTGATAAAATTCATATGTTTGAAAAAGAAAAATATGTAGTTGTTGATAATCTTGAGAACTCTCAAGTTTTAGAAGAAGAAATTGCAAGCTATAAAACTGTTAATTCTTTGTTGAATGAGAAGCCTGCATTGTGTGAAAAAGAAACTGTTTAATCTAACTTGCATATCTCATCATTAGAAGATGAGATCAAGAATTTGAATGAATCCCTATCATTGTGTGATAAGCAAAATGAAAAACAGAAAAATGATGTTGACTGTTCTTGTATGCATGCAGAACCCTCATATGATAAACACAATCATGCATCAAGAAAAGGAAGAAATGTTTCATCTTTTTATTGTGGGAACTTTGGTCACGACATGTACGATTGCTTCTTAATGAAGCTTGATGATGATGAAGTTTTAAAATCAAGAATGAAAATGAATGTTGATTCTAAAAACCATGAGAAACCCACGAAGAAAACTCAAAACACTCATTGCTTTTATTGTGAGATGCATGGTCATATTTTTGAAAACTATTTTACAAAGAAAAATGATGATGAATGGTCTTTCAGGAAAAACATCTCTTGTCATTACTGTGGTAGCTTTGGACATAAGATGAACAATTATTCTTTAATGAAAAATGATGAAAAGCTGTCCATGAGAAGAAAATCTTCTCATTGTTTTTATTGTGGCATGAATGGACATTCTATGGACGATTGTACCATGATGAGGGCCGATAATGAATGGTTTGCTAGGAAAAATAGAAATTCATCTGTTCGTGTAAGAACTAACCCCCCGGGACCCAAGATGGCTTAGGTACCCAAATTGCCAAAATGGGAATTTATTTTGCAGGGGCGTCTTGTGGTCAAGAAATTTTAATTAATAAAGGACACTCAAGGTGAGAAAGAAATGTTTGATTTTGAGAACTTCTTTGGTTTGGTTTAGGTTGAAGAATCTAAAAAGGTAAAACTTGATATTGGAGAAATGTGTTTACAATTCTGCCTCCCTGACTCTTGTCAACTGTTGAAATGTTGAGATCTTCCATTTTGATGAGTAGTTGTCGTGAATGTTTCTTTTTGAACATCTTGTAAATAATCATAACTCTTGAATGCTTAATCTTGCACATATATGGCTCTTCATACACACTTCACTTTTGTTTTTGTAAATAACAACACACTTAGTTGCATGACACAATTCACACATATCATACACACATTTGCATACTTGTGAATAGGATCAATTTTTCAATCATCTTTTCAAGTTATATGCATACACTTGCATATCATTGCATACTTCTGTGCTTGAATGCTATGATTATCCGGTATATCAAATGATGATTGTGGAAGGTTGGATTATGTCCAACTGGAAACTTTCTTCACGCGTGATGGTGGTCTTCGGACCTACGTTCTCTGCCACGTACCGGAAATCAACTTGCTTAAAAATTTCAGTTCAGTGCTTGTTTGATTGTATATAATATACAACCACTTTTTGACTCCTTCTATGACTCATCCCTTGCAAAATGAAATTGCATTGATTTATACATGTTTGTTACATGGCATATATTAAGGGGGAAATTTTTTATAACCGTGCATACATTTAGGGGGAGACATTACTATGATAAGATTAATTCATCTTTTACCTTCAATACAATCACCCACACAAATGCACTTTTTTGAGATAATGATTCAATCTAATAAGGATTACTATTTTCTACTCTACACTTTAGAGGGCTACTGATTCTCCACATGGAATGTTGCAGCCCTACAGTTTTGATGATGTCTCACACTATGAATCAATTTGTTTTTATCTCTAGATCAATTTGCCCTTATACGGTGCATTTCCTTGTTTCTAAGCATGAAGGGGATGGAACTGTGAGAAAGAAGAGCAGCGTGGGAGGAGTGCTTCAAGAGAGAAAACCAGAGACAACCCACTCCATCCAGAGCTAAGAGAAAAAATTTTGAGAGAGAGAAGCGATTGTGAATGCAAAGATCTGCTTCTACGGAAGCTACATTGCTTTTGTTTTTCTGAGAAAATTATCGTTCATCGATCGTTTTGTTTTCGAGTTTCTCTTACTTTTATTTCATTCTGTTACCCTCCACTGTTCGGAGGAAGGGAGAAGTTCTCCAGTTCCCTCCATTGTCTTGCAGGAAGAGAGGCTCGATCCTCTGGTTGTGTGAGTTACTTAGGAGTAACTGCACAAGGTTCCCTTTGCTGCGTGCAAAGGAAGGGAGATTGGTTCTCCAGTGTTTTCTTCTGGTCGATTAGAAGACTTAGGAGGCTGTTCCTCAGGGCAAGCTGTTTGGCAGCGGTTGTTGCAGACTGTGTCTGCTGTGTGCGACTCTATATTGCAAGGAAACCTTACTCTCTTGAGTAAGGGGTGGGCGTAGATTGCGGATAGCAATCAAACCACCTAAAAATTCCCAGTCTCCTCTGTGGTTTGCTTGTTTACGCTGTGCTGTACTCCATCTACTTGACACATTGCTTCATTGTGGGTGGCTTTCTCGATCTCATTTCTCATACTAGTCATATTTGTTGCCTGTCTCCGAAGTCTTTTTCACTGCAACTTGAGGGGTTGAGAAATCGTGTCTGAGTTGTTTGAATTTGGGAGTGATCTATTCAACCCCCCCTTCTATCTCACTTTCCGCTGCATGTATCAATTGGTATCAGAGCGGGTTTTCATCATGTGGGCCAACGGTCAGGGTAATCCTAATGGTCCTCGAACCTTCATGGCTGAGGGACAGTCTATCAGCCGCCCTCCATTCTTTGATGGTAACAATTATCTTTTCTGGAAAAACAGGGTGGAAGTATTCATCAGGGTGCATAGCCACAGGCTATGGAGGGTGATCACCACAGGGCCATACGATCTACCACCGAACGAGGATGCGTGGACAGATGATCAAGTCAAGCTCTCGTCACTCAACTGGACAGCCCTGAACATCATCCAATGTGCTGTACACCCAGACGAATACGCCCGCATCTCAGCTTGCAAGACGGCCAAGAAAATGTGGGACGATTTGGGTCTAATCTATGAAGGTACACCTCAAGTGAAAGCAACGAAGGTAAATCTCCTCACCTCTGAATATGAGATGTTTAAGATGAAACCAGAGGAGACCATAACTGAGATGTATGCCAGACTATCACTGATTATGAATAGTCTTAAGGGGTTTGGGAAAGAGATAGCTGAGGGAGATATAGTCAGGAAGATACTTAGATCTCTAACCCCTACATGGCACACTAAGGCCATCGTGATAGAGGAGTCTAAGGATCTGTCGACAATGACCGTCACTGAACTCATAGGATCCCTAATGACGTATGAGATGAACTTCAAAAGGAATGGTGAAGGAAGCGACAGGAAGGGCAAGAATATTGCCCTCAAGGCGTCCCGCAGCAAGGGAAGTAGCAGCAGCGAGAGTAGTAGTTGCGAGTCTGACAGACTGTCAGACCTTGACCAGGACGAGCAAGCAATGCTCACTTGACAATTCAGGAAATTCTTAAGGACTAAGGGAAAGACCTTCAGAAGGAAGAGGTCATACCCTTCTGGTAAGAATTTTGATTCCAGCAATGATAAGAATAGGAGCGCCAAGAAAATCACATGTTTTCATTGCAGGAAACCTGGACATATGAAAGGGGACTGCCCTGATCTTCAGAAGAAGGGTCCTGACTTTCAGAAGAAGAGCTCGAAGGTGCATAAGAAGAAACCACAAGCAATGGTATGCACATGGAGTGATGAGGAAGAAGATCCGGAAGCCAATTCCTCAGAGGAGGACGAAGAAGGAATTTGACTGATGGCAAACAGCGAAGAGGAGGTAACAAATATCTTCGAGGATGTTTCTATTGATGATTGGGAAGATGCCTATGTTGAACTGTTAGATAAGTTCAATTCTCTGAGTAAAGAGCATAGGGTCCTGAAGAGAAAATTTAATGCTAATATTGAAGAACAAACTCAAATCAGTGAGGAAAATCATAAATTAAAGGAAGAATTAGAAGAAATGCCTTCTCTGAAAAAGGAAAATGAAAAGCACAAATCAAAGAACCAGGAAGTTCACACACAGCTCAACGAAGTCAAGATTAAATTTGAAGAAAGTATGAATGAAAATAGTGTGATCACAGAGAAGTATGAAGCTGTTAAGAAAGTGAACACTGAACTCTTAAAAAATTGTGAGTCTATGCAAAGAGAGCTGGAAGATAAACAAAAGGTTCTAGAAAAATTTGTTCAAGGGAAAATGAACCTGGAGTCTATACTAGGAACAAGGGTTAATTTCAACAAGGAGGGTCTAGGCTATGACCTGACTAACAAGAGACCCTTTCATTTCAAGATTGTTACCTTCTGCCTAGAGAAGGGAAAAGAAAAGCTGGACACACCATCCAGTTCAAACAGCAATCAAAACATTCAACATCCAAAGGAAAATTCAACAAACAATGCTGGACGACCATCTAAAACAGGAATGAACTTTGTGAAGAACTTATCTAAGCCCATTCACCAGAACAGAAGTGGTAGCTGGACTGGGCAAATGTATCAGAATAAAAGTTGGAACTACTATAAAAGAATGGGTCCGAACAGCAGTTACTGAAGAAATAACACTCACCCTCAAAAATTTGTTAATCAACAAGGGCACAAAACATACACCAGGGATGAGAAGCCTAATAACTGGAATAGATTTCACCTCTCCAGACCAGCTGGACATAACCTTGGTCGCAGTTTCAATAAACCTAAAATTAAGATGCAAGAGAAAACTAAGTTGAAACAACTCTGGATTCCTAAAAATCTGCTTAAAGATTTGAATAATGTCTTTGGACCCAACTTATCTTGGGTTCCAAACCACTTTGCTTGATTTCGTATGTGTAGGTTTGCCTGGCAGCTGAAGACAACAAATGGTACCTTGATAGTGGCTGCTCCAGGCACATGACAGGAGACCGATCCAAGTTCAGAAGGCTAGAAATGAAGGTAGGGGGTCTGGTCAAATTCGGAGGAAAGAATAGAGGTAAGATCATTGGGGTTGGCACAGTTGGTAAGTCTTCCACTAACTCAATAGAGAAAGTCTTACTTATGGAAGGTCTTCAACACAATCTGATTAGCATTAGTCAATTATGTGACAAGGGTCACAGGGTTGTGTTTAACAATAACTCATGCAAAATTTTTGAAATAAATTCTGATCGTGTTAAATTTTTAGCAAACAGGACCAATAATGTCTACATGGTAGACTTAGATGTTGAGTCTGAATCTAATCTCTGCTTGTCTATTGATTCTGAAAGTGATGCTTTTGATTGGCATAGACGTTTAGGCCATGCTAGCTTTTCTACTTTGAATAAATTAATCAAGCATGATTTAGTTAGAGGCATGCCTAAAATCAAGTTTAGCTCTATCTCAAAAATCTGTGATGCCTGTGCTCTAGGCAAACAGACCAGAAAGTCCTTCAAACTAAGATCTGAGCCATTGTCTTCTAGACCAATGGAACTTCTTCATATGGACCTCTTCAGTCCTACTAGAACTCAGAGTCTTAATGGAAGTAGGTTTGGTTATGTGATCATTGATGACCACTCTAGATTTTCATGGATCTTTTTCTTAGCCAACAAAAATGATGCTTTTCAAAAATTCAAACAATTTTTCAATAAGGTCAAACAAGAAGGAAAACATAAGATTTGTTTAATTCAATCTGACCATGGAGGTAAATTTGAAAACTCCATGTTTTCTTACCTATGTGAAAGTGAAGGACTAACACGCAAGTTTTCTTCTCCCAAGACACCAGAGCAGAATGGAATTGTGGAGAGAAGAAATCGAACCATTGTGGAGATGGCCCGAACCATGCTGATTGAAAGTCAACTACCAAGAAAGTTTTGGGCAGAGGCAGCCAATACATCAACTTATACAATCAACAGGGCCATGGTAAGACCAATTCACAAGAAAACCCCCTATGAGCTATTGAAAGGTAAGAAACCAAACTTGGCTCATTTCAGGATTTTTGGAGCTAAATACTTTATCCATAATAATGACAAGAAAGACTTAGATAAGTTTGATGCTAAACGTTGTCCTGAAATATTTTTAGGATACTCTGAAGTGTCAAGAGCATATAGGGTCTTTAACATAACTGATCAGAAAGTTGAAGAGTCTCCACATGTCATTTTTGGTGAAACAAAAGATGCTGCTAACATTGAAGATGCTAACAGGGATTCTAAGCACGATGGAGAATTCCTAGAAGACAAAGAAGAAGAGAAGGTTCAGCCGAATGAAACATCAGATGCTCCCAACCAGGTAGGGCCAGCTGAAACAGGTGAGTCTTCAAAAAATGCTAGATATCTTAAAGATCACCCAATAGATAACATCCTAGGCAACCTTGAAGATCCTCTTAGAACTAGGTCTCACTTTAGGAATGTTCATAACCAAGACCTAATTGCTTTGGTCTCACAAATCGAAACCAAATCAGTAGAAGAGGCCTTAGGTGATCAATCATGGATTAATGCTATGTGTGAGGAGTTAGGATAGTTTGAGAGAAATAATGTCTGGGAGTTAGTTACAAGACCAGAAAATTCTAATGTCATAGGAACTAAGTGGGTGTTTAAGAATAAAATGAATGATGATGGAATCATTTCTAGAAATAAAGCCAGACTAGTAGCCAAGGGCTACTGTCAGGAATTTGGAGTTGATTTCGATGAGTCATATGCACATGTTGCTAGGATGGAAGTAATAAGAATATTGTTAGCATTTGCATGTTCCAAGATTATAAAACTCCAACAAATGGATGTGAAGAGTGCATTTTTAAATGGAGTTATCAAAGAAGAGGTTTTTGTTGAACAACCCCCCAGATTTCAGTTTTCTCAACAACCTAACCAAGTTTTCAGGTTGAACAAAGCCCTGTATGGTCTAAAGCATGCTCCTCGAGCATGGTATGAAAGACTGACAGAATTTCTGATCAGAAAGGGCTACCACAGAGGTAAGGTAGATCAAACCTTATTTTCCAAGAGTTCAAATAAAGACCTCATCATAGTTCAGGTATATGTAGATGATATTATGTTTGGGTCAACTAGCTCTGAACTATGTAATGAATTTTCTAAATTAATGTCTGCTGAATTTGAAATGAGTTTGGTAGGTGAATTAAAGTATTTTCTTGGCTTGCAGGTACAACAGTTAGAGGATGGATGCTTCATCAACCAGACCAAGTACACATTGGAAATTCTCAAGAGGTTTGGCATGAACAACTTGAAGCACATTACAACACCAATGGGTACCAATACCTCATTGGATGCAGATGAGACAGGTAAAGAAGTAGATGCCAAGCTCTATCGAGGTATGATTGGATCTCTACTTTATTTGACAGCTTCAAGACCTGATATACAGTTCAGTGTAGGAATGTGTGCGAGGTATCAATCTAGACCCACTGAATTGCATCTAGCTGCAGTGAAAAGAATTTTCAGATATCTGTCTGCTACGCACACTCTTGGTTTATGGTTTCCTGCATCACACACACTTGATTTAGTTGCATACACAAATGCAGATTATGCCGGGTGTAAACTAGATAGAAAAAGCACAAGTGGTCACTGTGAATTTCTAGGTGGGTGTTTAGTATCTTGGGGTTCCAAGAAACAACATTTTGTGGCCCTCTCCACTGCAGAGGCTGAGTACGTGGCTGCAGGGAGTTGTGGTACACAAGTCATTTGGATTAAACACCAGCTTCAGGACTATCAAGTAGACCTGGGGTGCACACCTATTTATTGTGATAATACCAGTGCCATCAACCTAGCCAAGAATCCTGTTTTGCATTCCCGCACCAAACACATAGAAATAAGGCATCATTTCATAAGAGATGAGGCTTCTAAGAACAACTTTGAACTGATTCATGTAGGCACTGCTAATCAAATTGTTGATATCTTCACCAAGCCTCTCGACAATGACAAATTCACCACATTAAGGAGAGAATTAGTCTTATTTAAATTATCTTAATTACTGATCTCCTGATATTTAATTATTTTACCTTGGCAAGAGATTGTGTGAGATGCCTGTCCTGACAGTGAGGGGGAGTCCTGAGAATCTACTGAGAAAATTCCTTTAGTGCATTGTTTGAGGGGGAGCTGGGCAGTTAGTGTATTTTGACTGATTCAAAAGATTGACAAGACATGTGTCATTGCTGGTTTTCATGATTGAATGAGTGCAGTTCAATCTCAGACTGTGGAATCTCATTCATCTCTTAAGTCTATAAGTCTGTGTAACTAAAGTCCAGCTAGAATCTTTTCTCTAGTAGTTCATCAGAGATCTGGATTAAGTGTTCGAAGTATATCTTCCTACATTGTCAATGATTCTGGTTCAGGCTAAAACATGTATGTCCTGACATATGTCCAGAACAACTTGAAATCTAGACTTCAAGATTCATTTCAAAGAAACAGTCCTTCTGGTATTGTCTTCAATCATTTTATCTCCACAACATAAGGGATCAACTAAATGAACTAAGGTATATGGTTTGACCACTGAGAAACTGGGAGCTTCATCAATGAAGTGAAGTAATTCTTATGTCATGAGGTGTCAAATTAAAAAAAAATGTCTGCAAAATGACCTCAATATTTCTGATCATCACAGAGCAATGGTGGCAAGGTGGTGAGTAACTGGGGACTCTGGCCTCTGATCAAGGTGTTTCCTCATGTAAAAAGCCACAGTTACTAACTCTGTTCTTCCAAAAGGAGAGGTAATGAGGTACTCACATTGAGTAACTGGGGATTCAGGCCTATGATCAAGATGTCTCCCTAATGTCAAAAATGTGATTTACCAACTTACTCATTGGTCTTATTGCAAAACTCTATAATATCCCTTGTCTTTGTGCAAATTATTGAATGCTTGTCCTCAATACCATGAGCACATCTTCTTTGCTTTTGTCTCTGGTCGTCTACTGGGTATTGTTGTTTTGATCAGCAATGTCTTGCCATACTTGTTCATCCCTACTCTATATCATATACCATGTATGTGGATATACTTTCCGCTCATTCTAATTCTCTATTGATTACCAAAGTTCAAGAATCTTCACTTGAGTTTAGCACCTCACTTATTCTCTTAAGATATGCTCTTGAGTTTTTCTACACTAAGAAGTCACTGTACTTCTTCCTCATGTCTCCAGAAATTCCATATATCTTTCATTTCCTTTTGATAATGTCAAAGGGGGAGAGAGGTCATGCAATATCTGAGAGAGGTCTTCCTATTGTGAAAAGGTCCTCTGAGAGTGAGCTGTGGGGGAGTGGTTTTGGAGAGAGAAGAGATTCAGAAGTTGTGCTTGGTTTGTCTGCATGATTGGCTTACTCTTGAATGATTTTAATGCCCTGATATTGCTTGATCATAGTGTTGCCATCATCAAAAAGGGGGAGATTGTTGCATCCCTACGGTTTTGATGATGTCTCACACTATAAATCAATTTATTTTTATCTCTAGATCAACTTGCTCTTATACGGTGCATTTCCTTGTTTCTAAGCATGAAGGGAATGGAACAGTGAGAAAGAAGAGCAGCGTGGGAGGAGTGCTTCAAGAGAGAAAACCAGAGACAACCCACTCCATCCAGAGCTAAGAGAAAAATTTCTGAGAGAGAGAAGCGATTGTGAATGCAAAGATCTGCTTCTACGGAAGCTACATTGCTTTTGTTTTTCTGAGAAAATTATCGTTCATCGATCGTTTTGTTTTAGAGTTTCTCTTACTTTTATTTCATTCTGTTACCCTCCACTGTTCGGAGGAAGGGAGAAGTTCTCCAGTTCCCTCCATTATCTTGGAGGAAGAGAGGCTCGATCCTCTGGTTGTGTGAGTTACTTGGGAGTAACTGCATAGGGTTCCCTTTGCTGCGTGCAAAGGAAGGGAGATTGGTTCTCCAATGTTTTCTTCTGGTCGATCAGAAGACTGAGGAGGTTGTTCCTCAGGGCAAGCTATTTGGTAGCGGTTGTTGTAGACTGAGTCTGCTGTGTGCGACTCTATATTGCAAGGAAACCTTACTCTCTTGAGTAAGGGTGGACGTAGATTGCGGATAGCAATCGAACCACCTAAAAATTCCCAGTCTCCTCTATGGTTTTCTTGTTTACATTGTGCTGTTCTCCATCTACTTGACACATTGCTTCATTGTGGGTGGCTTTCTCGATCTCATTTCTCATACTAGTCATCTTTGTTGCCTGTCTCCGAAGTCTTTTTCACTTCAACTTGAGGGGTTGAGAAATCGTGTCTGAGTTGTTTGAATTTGGGAGTGATCTATTCAACCCCCCCCCCTTCTATCTCACTTTCCGCTGCACGTATCATGGAAATCACATGTCTCGTCAGGAAAAAGTTGTTTACCCCTTCAAAAGTCGTATTAGTGGAACGTGGATCCGAGTAGCCGGGAATCTCCCCTGAAATAAAGGAGGAAACTCGCATCGAAAGGAGAAACAATCCATAAAAAATAAGTGTGATTTACCACCGAGTAGCCGGGAAGTGCCCCTGAGACAAAGGGTACAACTCGGGTCAAAAAGTGTCTCATCCACATCATAAAAAGTGATAAACTGAGTAACCGAGAATTGCCCTTGAAACAAAGGGCATGACTCGTGTCAAAAGGTTAGTCACACCATTTTTAGTAATTAAAAGTTGGGGTCATACGTAGCTACCAATATTCAAGCATTGTGTATGAAAGTGTATGGATGAGAAGTTCTTTTTAGTGTTCTTTAGAAAATCTGATTTTCCATATTTACTTGAACTTCATTCCTCAATCTTCACATATGCACTTTGGGTTTGATTGTTTGAATGTCGTTTATGAATCAGTCATCTTTCATGGTTAATGCAGTACTTTATTTATGTAAGCACGACCTTCTTAGTATTGCTCATGCACATCATGTTCTACAATCGATTGCATAATCCTTACACCCGTCCCGAAGGGACTTGCATGAGTCTATATCTTGTTATGCATGCCTGAGTGCTTGATTGTTTAATCTGGTTTGCACATATCATGCTTCATTTCATTTACATGCATCTATAGGTTATACTTGTAAATAACATGTTAAATAACCCATTGTTGGTTGGTTTTTGATACTTGACAATTAGGGGAGAATAACGTGCTTTTTAGCACTATACTTTTTGTGCATAGCTAGGTTTCACACTTTGCATATAGGTTAGTTAAATAAATACACTTGTGAATAGTTAGTCATACATATAGCAAAATTTACAAAAATTTAAGCACTTGCACTTCTTTCACACATCTGCTTGTTGCACGTCAACTTCCAAATTCTTGTTTACTGTTATTGGTCTATACACCTTCCCTTCGTGAGAGGATCATTGCTGGGTTCATGTGCACTTGTCGCACTCATCTTTGGAATCTTTACATTTGCCTCTTAGTCCCCCATTTTTTGATAATGCCAAAGAGGGAGAGAAATTTGGACAGCCACAATATATTATCATCATCAAAAATGGAGAGATTGTTAGGTTCTGTGCACCCCCTCATTGTCTTTGACAATGATTTTGATGATTCCAATATATTGTGTGTTTTACATATGTTTTAAAGTGAAAACAATTTGAGTTCATTTGTGAAAAATGTTTTCAGGTCTTGATGCTCATGTTTTGAAATCTTGCTTTGCAGGTGGTTCAAATACAATGCTCCTTCATGGATATATCCTTATGTTTGCCCTGAACTTCATTTATAACTCATGTTTATTAACTGATATTGGCTTACATGAAGATTTGATTGAGTTGCCTTGGAATGTGCTTGATGTGATCTCAATATGCATTGGACTGTTAAAGCGGTCTTTCATTCCTTTAGGGATGAGTCAACCCCTGGCTATTTGAGCCTCATGTATATATATATCTTTAATGTCTTTGCATCTCTTTAAGATTCTCATGAATTTATACTTCTTGAAAGTGCAGGAACAAATTTCCCACATTACTTTTGATTCCATGGAGATTGATGTTTGAATGGACTGTAATATGTCCTAACTAAATTTTCTTTGTTCTGGATATGAATTTAGTTGAGCTGAACCTTGACCCTTGTTTTCTTGGACAAGATGGTTTTGAGAACCTTGAATGTAGTTGATGACTATGACTGAACTTAATTGTCTTGAACTGAACTTGGAAGTGCTTGTGCTGAATTTGATTGTCTTGGTTTGGTAATGGAACCTATTGTGTGACCATGCTTGAAGCTTCTCCTATGCATGTGAGACTACATGCTTTGTCATATGAATGGCCACTGTTAAAGGTTTTTGAACTGAAATTCATATATACTTTCACTTAACTTTGATTCAGTCATAAATGAATTTAGTGTATGAGAAGGACACTTGCCTTGTTTGAGATTGAAAGGATGCATTGAGTGGTTTACATGATATGGGTTAATTTGAGAATTTAAATTGCTAACCTTGAGTTTGAATTGGATGAGAATCGGTTAAGTGCAGGTACAATGTGGAACTTTTCACTCCAATCCTCAAGCCCATGTGACGCGGAACGGGACTAAAAAGGGACTGGACCTACTATGAAGACCAAGTGCGGCCAGCACTCACACGTGACAAGGCAAGCCGAGTGAACGACTTCTGTACTATTCCTCCGGGGAGAGGCGCCTCTCAACAAGAAACCCAAGTCCACGGCCGTCCCTATGAGGGAAGCGAGTGGATCAAAGCGGCAAAGGAGCCGACGCGCAACTATAGGAGTCCAGTCCGAGCTCGGTGCTCGACTGGGGCCACGGAATGGGAATACTCTCGCTCACGATCTCGCGGTGTTTAATGCTAGCTAGGATCCCTACTCTCTCACGCGGCATGCAATAATCACATACTAGTAAAGCAGAATGCCGAAGGGGGAGCGTCGCACGTACCTCCACGCCTAGGCGTGGGGAAGGAACCCCGGCCGAGACCGACAACCCCGATACACACAATGAAAGAAAAGTACAAGCCAGCAATGGTGCCCACTCCTCGCAGGGAGATAACAGGCTACAACAACTCCATTCGGGGTGGCCGATACACGGGCTGACGGGCGGCACTCGGTGGAGTGGTTGATCGCGAGGAAGGCCCGGACGCCGACCGGCAGAATCGCAGCAACGCGCGACTCGGCGAAAAGGGCTCTCACGGTCCGCTCCGGGGTCCGATTGGGGTGCCGTCAGCAACGACGCACAGTTAGGTCGCAGGAGGAAGCCTCGGCCAAAGGGCGCCCTCAGAATCCGATCGTGGAAGCCGTGGCCGCACCTGCAAGTGGGGACAAGAAAGCTTCCTCCAGAACCGCGCTGTCGAGCGGGGAAAATGGTAACTCGCTGTTCTGGAAGGCGAACGAGGCTCGCTTGAGGGAGGACGCTGGGGACGCAGAGCAGCAGGTCCGGACCAAAGGGCTCGACCAGATCTGGTCGAGGTTGGACGCCGTGAACTCGGGAAGTCGCCGGGTGGACTGGACAGATCCGCGCGACCTCACGGGAACGGACGCCACGAACAGCTCGGGCGTCGGAAGGAGACGAGGTTGGCGGCGTTGGAAAGAGGACGACGAGAGGTACCAACCCTGAAAAAATCAGCTCCAAACTCGGCGTCGTGCGTCCTGTGGGATTTTCTCAAGGAGGAGGTAGGATCTGGGCGCGCAGAGATGGAGGCTCCTGCGCTAGCTCACGAGGAAATCCGCCACGGGTGGTGCCGACCTCGGATCGAGGCGAAACCAAGGCCCACGCGTCGCTGACTTGTAGACGTATCCACAGAAAAAGGAGGGGGCCCAGATTCGATCAGCACCAGACGGGGTCACCGCTGCAACTCGGGGCTGAATCTGGAACTCACGAATTGAACCGGAGACGACGTAGAAGAGGGAGGGAACCTCGGAGTCGCACCGAGGGGATGGGGCGTCGCACCCCGGGGTTGCTCCCGTCGCAGGAGCTGTGGAGGAGGAGAGGGTCGCCCTCTCCAAGAGGTGGATGCGCAAAAGGCTCCTCAAGAAATTGTTTGATTGTTCATTAATTTCAAAAAAAGAGGAAAATACAAGGGTTATATACCCAGGGGGGGAAACTAGGGTTTCAACCTAGCCACATGGGGGGTGGGGGCGCAAATGGGAGGAGGGGTGGGCCCCAACTCCCTCCATTCAAGGGGGGTTGCGACCAGCCCTCCCTCCAATCAAGGAGGGTGCGCTCAAGTGAGGCAAGGGGGGGAGAGTGGAAAGGGGAAAGGGGGGGGCGCCCAAAAAGGAAGGCGGCTGCTACCTCCTCCACTTGGAGGAGGTGGGATGCGCCCAAAACCCTAACCCTAGGGGTGGGTGCGCAAATCCCCACATGGGCCAAGGAGGAGTGGAGCACAAGATGGCCCACTAACCCTTTGCCCTCTAAATAAGCCTACAAAGCATAAAAAATGTCCAATTGGCCTACAAGGGCCCACAACTAGAAAGCAGTGTCCACGCAGGGACTAATCCAAGGCCCAACATGGCCTAAAGCATGAAAAAAATAAATAGGGATAACTCTGCTAATCTGCTAGATGATCGCCGAGCCAAAGGGATGCCGGCATGCTCCGTGTGCTCCGTCGAGTGATGTGGCGTGTGTCCTCACCAATTCTCCCCGGGTGGGAAGAGCTCGACCCTGTCGAGTAAGGGTCACGGTCGCTCAAGTAACGCTCCAGCAGGTCCGGGTCGATCCGCTCCAGCTCTCCACGTGTGATCCAGGTGTCGTCTGTCGCAGGGCGCCCTCTCCAACGCACTAGAAAGCGTTGGTAGGCTCCGCTCCTGGTCGTGGTCACCTGCTCATCCAGTATGTAATCTACATGCTCGCGTGTCTGTAATGGGGCTGGAGGAGGTGGACGCTCAGATGGTGTAATGCTCTCAACAGGAGGGGTAGGCCCAAAAAGCTCACTGGGAATCACCGCGGGATCCCGATATGCCACCAGATCAGAGACATTGAACGTCGAACTGATCCCATAGTCGTCTGGTAGCTCAATCTCATACGCATTCGACCCTATTCGCTTCAGAACTCGGAAGGGTCCTGCACCGCGGTCCTGGAGTTTCTTCACGGCCCCCGAAGGGAACCGTTCAGGTCTAACCCTGATCATGACGTACTCTCCCACTTGGAACTCACGGGTGCGTCGATGCGCGTCAGCTAATTCCTTATAACGTGCGTTGCTGGCCTCTATATGACGACGTATATGCTCATGCAACTGCCTAATATGCTCTGCAAAGGACTCAGCTGACTCAGAGACACGGGCCTGGATGGGTAAGGGGACCAAATCTATCGGTTTCCTAGGTCTACGACCAGTAACAATCTCAAAAGGGCTCAGACCTGTAGACCTATTGACCGAGTCATTATAAGCAAACTCTGCTAAAGGCAGAACCAAGTCCCAGTCCCCGACACGATCACGCACTAGGCACCTAAGAAGATCCCCCAAACTCCTATTGACTACCTCTGTTTGACCATCGGTCTGGGGGTGGTAGGCGGTGGAGAATTTCAGCTGGGTGCCCATCATATGCCAAAGGGTTTTCCAAAAGTAGCTCGTGAAACGCACATCCCTATCGGACACTATGGTACGTGGAAGCCCAAACCGGGAGACACAATGAGTGAAGAACAGACGGGCAACTCTAGAGGCGTCAGATGTCTTGGAACAGGGAATAAACAAAGCCATCTTAGAGAACCTGTCTACCACCACGAAAATGGAATCATGACGACGCGAGGTACGGGGCAGACCTAACACAAAGTCCATGCTGATGTCCTGCCATGGACTGTCCGGCACGGGGAGGGGAGTATACAGGCCAGTATTCTGCTTCCTCTGCTTGGCCAAAGCACAAATGCGGCACTGGGCCACGATCCGGGCAACATCACGCTTCAGGCTAGGCCAATAGAAGCGATGCTCAACTGCCTCAACGGTCTTATTCCGGCCGAAGTGGCCAGCTAGACCGCCCGCATGCATCTCCCAAGTAAGAAAATCGCGAACCGAGGTCCGCGGAACGCATAAGCGACTCCCATGGAAAAGATAACCGTCATGCAGCATGTAATCTGAATACTCTCGGGACGGGCCTGCCTGGAGGGTGGTGTAGATCGGACCGAAGTCCGGACAATCAGCATACAACTCCCTCATCCTATCCATCCCCACCACCTCTACACTCATGGTGGTCAAAAGGTGAGCACGGCGGCTCAAAGCATCAGCTACCCGGTTCTCCATACCGGGCTTGTGCCTCAGCACAAAAGTATACTCCTGGAGGAACTCTACCCAACGACTATGACGAGGGTTGAGTTTCTTCTGGGCATGGAGATATCGGAGTGCCTCATGATCAGAAAATAGGACGAACTCCTGGTGTAGAAGATAGTGTCTCCAATGCCGCAGAGCCTGCACAACTGCGTAGAACTCCTTGTCGTATGTAGAATAACGCAGTCGGGCATCCCCCAACTTCTCGCTAAAAAAGGCAACGGGGTGAGCCTCCTGACTCAGAACTCCTCCAATACCAACCCCAGAGGCATCGCAAGAGACCTCAAACACCTTCGTGAAATCTGGTAGATGAAGGATAGGTGCCTGGGTCATGCGCTCCTTGAGGAGCGCAAATGCAGCCGAAGCGGCCCTGGTCCACTCAAACGCCCCTTTTCGAATGCAATCAGTGATGGGGGCGGTGATGGAACTGAAACCTCGAATGAATCGGCGATAGAAGGTCGCCAGCCCGTGAAAACTACGGACATCGTGCAGGGTGCGAGGTTCGGGCCACTCCACTATAGCCCTGACCTTCTCCGGGTCGGCGGAGACTCCATCACTAGAGACAATGAACCCCAAGAAAGTGACCTGTGTAGTCATGAAAGTGCACTTCTTCGGGTTAGCATAAAGGCTCTCTCTCCTCAGGATGAGACAGACCTGCCTAAGGTGGTCTAGGTGGTCCTCCCGGGTGCGGCTATAAATGAGTATATCATCGAAATAGACAACCACGAAGACCCCCATCAATGGTCGCAGGACCTGGGTCATCAGCCGCATAAAGGTGCTGGGAGCATTGGTCAGCCCAAAGGGCATGACCAGCCACTCATAAAGGCCATCCTTGATCTTAAAGGCCGTCTTCCATTCATCACCAGGCCTGACTCTCACCTGGTGATAGCCACTCTTTAAATCTATCTTGGAAAACACAGTGGCTCCCGCCATCATATCCAACATATCATCCAAGCGGGGAATGGGAAATCTGTACTTCACCGTGATCTTATTGATTGCACGGCTGTCTACACACATCCTCCAAGTACCGTCTTTCTTTGGGGCAAGTAATGCAGGGACGGCACAAGGGCTCATGCTCTCACGGATGTATCCCCTAGCCAGTAACTCCTCAATCTGACGCAGGAGCTCAGCATGATCAGCGGGGCTCATCCTAAAATGGGGTAAGTTGGGTAGAGATGACCCCGGGATCAAATCAATAGCGTGCTGTATATCCCGCATGGGGGGAAGACCCTCAGGCAACTCAGCAGGGAAAACATCAGAAAACTCCTGAAGGATAACAGCAACATCAGAAGGGAGCTCACCCTCCGCCTCACTAACCCTCTCCCGAACAACGACAGCGTAGATGGGGTCCCCTCTAATGAATTCGCGCTCCATCTCCCGGGGACTAATAAGCATCAGCCTCCTAGTCGGAGGATCAACCGGGGTGGGAGCAACAGGAGGGGGTGTCGTGGTCGGAGCCAAAGATGGGGTACTGGGCCCAGAAGTATCAGTGCTGGGGGTACTAGGCCCAGTGGGACCCCGAACGGGAGGGCGTGTCGGCTGGGATGGATGAAGGGTGATCCTCTGGCCTTTGTGATCGAAGGTGCATGTGTTCGTCCGGCCATGGAGGGTAGCATCTCTATCGAAAAGCCAGGGTCTCCCTAAGATAATGCTGCCTACCTCCATAGGCAACACGTCACACCAAATCTCCTCCTGGTAGGCGTGGAACTGCAAAGGCACCAGACATCGCTGCCTGACTGGAATAGAGGTGGTGTCTACCCATGACACACGATAAGGGGAGGGATGGTCCACGGGGGTTAACCCCAAGCGTTTCACTGTACCCGTGGAAATGGCATTAATGCAACTCCCACTATCAATAATCACCTTACAGACCTTCCCACCCAGCCTGCAAAAGGTGTGAAAAATGGTGGTGCGACGCCAGTCATCACTCACCAAAGGCTGGGTCAAGACGCACCTGACAACACCTAGCTGAAAACCATCCTGGCACTGCGTGCCCTGGACACCTGACGACTCTCCCTCTAACAACTCATCAAAGAACTCCTCGGCGAGCTCTGGGTCTGCCTCATAACTGACAGGCTCGACCTCGGGTGCGGCCTCACCTGCTGAGGTATCTCCAAAGGCCACGGTCTGCTGCCGAGAAGGGCACAGAGCAGCATAATGACCGACCCCCCCGCATCGATAACAATCTCCACGAGGCCTAGAGCCCTGCGGTGCTCCACCAATCATCGGCCCCTTTCCCTTGTCATCACGACGGGCCGGGGGTGGTGGAAGCTGAGGTCGGGTAGGAATAGTGGGCTGCTGCGGCCGAGGGGGTGCGGGAGCTGGGGCCTGGGGGCGAGGTGGATAGTCCCTCTGGGGAGGTGGAGGCCGGGGCCTAGGAGCAAAATCCGGACGAGTGGGGTCCTGTGGTCGGGCCACGGGTCCCCTCGCATACTGTCCTGTGCTAGTGCGAGAGTCCGTCCCACGAGGGTATGTGGGAGCGGGGCGCTGATCGGGCACAAACTCAAACTCAAACAGCTCCATATCACGAGCGACCTGGTACGCCTCATCTAAGGTAGCCACGTGGCGGCGGAGTAACTCAATCTGGAGGTTCCGTCGCAGACCTCGACGGAAGCGGGCTATAGTCATGATGGCTTCCTCCGAGACTCCACATCGCAGGAGACAATCATCAAATTCGGCGATGTATTCTGCCACAGGCCGGTTCCCCTGACTAAGGGTCTGCCACCGATCAACTAACTGGTGGCGGTAGGAACGAGGGACGTACTTCTGCCGGAGCTTCTCCTTCATATCTACCCACGTCTCAATCGGGGGTGTGCCCTGACGTCTCACTAGGCTCTCCACATTGGCCCAGTAGGTTTGGGCCCTTCCAATCAACTTCATCTTGGCATATCGGACTTTCCGATGTTCTGCCATGTCGACCCACTCAAAATAACGATCCATACTAGCAGCCCAATCACTAAAAACATCGGGGTCCAATGACCCATCAAAGGTAGGAGGGTCCACCCGCACGGATCTAAGGAGACGCTCATCTTCCTCATCCCTATAATACCGATGGCCTTGGCGATCACGGCCATAGCCCTCACTCTCATTATCGGACCCAAAATCATCTACCTCATGCACGTGGGGTCTCCTATTGCCTCCCCTAGGCTGGTCGGGTCGAGGAGCAGGGTCACGTTGGCCATGGGCCTGCTCGGGAACATCCACCGGTGGGGCTCTACCCTGGGGGCGATCAACCAGACCTTGGATGGTCCGGTTAGAGGCCTCAACCCGACCCTCCACATCTCCCAGCCGATCCTCCATGGCCTTCATCCGGCCCTCCATCCGATCGGCGTGGTTCCTAAAGTTGAGACTCAGGGTCTCGATCATCTCCCGCAGGGATAGGTCATCTGGGACGGGATTCCTAGGGTCAGCCATCTGGATAGGGCGATGGTAGGATGTACCACGCCGGGTGGGCATGCAAGACTCTAAGGGACAAGGATGAAATGGTACTAGACACGAACCTAGACAGAAAACTCCTAACTCAACAATGGACTCCAATGCAAGTAGTAGACCTATGGACTCAAATGAACTCTAGCAAATCTAATGACTCGACATGGCCTAGGACCTCAGTCTGTAGGGACAAACTGGACGACCAGGCTCTGATACCAAATTTGACGCGGAACGGGACTAAAAAGGGACTGGACCTACTATGAAGACCAAGTGCGGCCAGCACTCACACGTGACAAGGCAAGCCGAGTGAACGACTTCCGTACTATTCCTCCGGGGAGAGGCGCCTCTCAACAAGAAACCCAAGTCCACGGCCGTCCCTATGAGGGAAGCGAGTGGATCAAAGCGGCAAAGGAGCCGACGCGCAACTATAGGAGTCCAGTCCGAGCTCGGTGCTCGACTGGGGCCACGGAATGGGAATACTCTCGCTCACGATCTCACGGTGTTTAATGCTAGCTAGGATCCCTACTCTCTCACGCGGCATGCAATAATCACATACTAGTAAAGCAGAATGCCGAAGGGGGAGCGTCGCACGTACCTCCACGCCTAGGCGTGGGGAAGGAACCCCGGCCGAGACCGACAACCCCGATACACACAATGAAAGAAAAGTACAAGCCAGCAATGGTGCCCACTCCTCGCAGGGAGATAACAGGCTACAACAACTCCATTCGGGGTGGCCGATACACGGGCTGACGGGCGGCACTCGGTGGAGTGGTTGATCACGAGGAAGGCCCGGACGCCGACCGGCAGAATCGCAGCAACGCGCGACTCGGCGAAAAGGGCTCTCACGGTCCGCTCCGGGGTCCGATTGGGGTGCCGTCAGCAACGACGCGCAGTTAGGTCGCAGGAGGAAGCCTCGGCCAAAGGGCGCCCTTAGAATCCGATCGTGGAAGCCGTGGCCGCACCTGCAAGTGGGGACAAGAAAGCTGCCTCCAGAACCGCGCTGTCGAGCGGGGAAAATGGTAACTCGCTGTTCTGGAAGGCGAACGAGGCTCCGCTTGAGGGAGGACGCTGGGGACGCAGAGCAGCAGGTCCGGACCAAAGGGCTCGACCAGATCTGGTCGAGGTTGGGCGCCGTGAACTCGGGAAGTCGCCGGGTCTTCTGGCGCCGGGTGGACTGGACAGATCCGCGCGACCTCACGGGAACGGACGCCACGAACAGCTCGGGCGTCGGAAGGAGACGAGGTTGGCGGCGTTGGAAAGAGGACGACGAGAGGTACCAACCCTGAAAAAATCAGCTCCAAACTCGGCGTCGTGCGTCCTGTGGGATTTTCGCAAGGAGGAGGTAGGATCTGGGCGCGCAGAGATGGAGGCTCCTGCGCTAGCTCACGAGGAAATCCGCCACGGGTGGTGCCGACCTCGGATCGAGGCGAAACCAAGGCCCACGCGTCGCTGACTTGTAGACGTATCCACAGAAAAAGGAGGGGGCCCAGATTCGATCAGCACCAGATGGGGTCACCGCTGCAACTCGGGGCTGAATCTGGAACTCACGAATTGAACCGGAGACGACGTAGAAGAGGGAGGGAACCTCGGAGTCGCACCGAGGGGATGGGGCGTCGCACCCCGGGGTTGCTCCCGTCGCAGGAGCTGTGGAGGAGGAGAGGGTCGCCCTCTCCAAGAGGTGGATGCGCAAAAGGCTCCTCAAGAAATTGTTTGATTGTTCATTAATTTCAAAAAAAGAGGAAAATACAAGGGTTATATACCCGGGGGGGGAAACTAGGGTTTCAACCTAGCCACATGGGGGGTGGGGGCGCAAATGGGAGGAGGGGTGGGCCCCAACTCCCTCCATTCAAGGGGGGTTGCGACCAGCCCTCCCTCCAATCAAGGAGGGTGCGCTCAAGTGAGGCAAGGGGGGGAGAGTGGAAAGGGGAAAGGGGGGGCGCCCAAAAAGGAAGGCGGCTGCTACCTCCTCCACTTGGAGGAGGTGGGATGCGCCCAAAACCCTAACCCTAGGGGTGGGTGCGCAAATCCCCACATGGGCCAAGGAGGAGTGGAGCACAAGATGGCCCACTAACCCTTTGCCCTCTAAATAAGCCTACAAAGCATAAAAAATGTCCAATTGGCCTACAAGGGCCCACAACTAGAAAGCAGTGTCCACGCAGGGACTAATCCAAGGCCCAACATGGCCTAAAGCATGAAAAAAATAAATAGGGATAACTCTGCTAATCTGCTAGATGATCGCCGAGCCAAAGGGATGCCGGCATGCTCCGTGTGCTCCGTCGAGTGATGCGGCGTGTGTCCTCACCACCATGGTATGAATGTTTGAAAGACTTGAGCCTTGTTCAAAAGGAGTAAGTTTGATTGTTGATTGTTGATTAGAACGCATTAAAATCTGGGTGATAGCTGGTGGCATACAAGTTTTAGTCTTCTTGAAGTGTTTATTAATCACATACCTTGTTGATTGATTTGAGTGAATGTGGTTGTCATTCACTTGGTTTGAGATTGAGATTAATGGTAATTTGCATGTGCAGGTTATATGTGGATTTATTCTTCAAATCATGGAAATAATGCTAAGATCACACTAGTAGGTTGATTTCAAGTGGATGGAATGTCAAATGTTCAAATCTGGTGTGTAAGTGGAAATCTGGAAATGCATGTTCATTATGGATCCTTACTCTCGTATCTTGAATGCCATGGAAAGAATGAATGAGTAATTGGATCTTACTGTGGATTGGTTTGATTTGTGTTGAAATCATGATTTGATATGAATATCTGAGTTAGAAGTATATACATGTTTGATCTAGACTCTTCTTCCATGGTTTTGTAGGGTTTCAAATGAGTTTTATTGAGTTTTCACTTTTGTTAGTCAAAGTGTCGACTCTGTGAGTCGACACTTATTTCACGGTATGTTGTTTGCATTGATTTCTGATATGCTGACAAAAAGTTTCGACTCTGTGAGTCGACACTTTTGTCATGCTTTGTTTTGTTTTGTTGAAAACAGAACATGTTGGAAAAAGTGTCGACCCAGTGAGTTGACACTTTTACCCCGTGTCCTGATTTCTTCATCGGGACAGAATGTGTTGAGAAAAGTGTCGACTCCATGAGTCGACACTTTCTCTGGTTTGTCCGGATCGGGTTTGCCGGTTTGATTTCGAAAACCCCATTTGAGGGTCCGATTGCTTGGGGCTTTTTACCCCAACACCCCTAGGGTATCTTCTATCCATTGGGTGTTAGATTGAGAGGTGTTTACATGGGGTTAATTGTCTTTCATTATTATTTTCCCTCTTGTACATAGAGGTCACGATCTCCATCGTGAGAATCATCCTTGCGCTAATACTCTTTCTATCCTTTGCCGGGAAAAGGGGAAGGGGGCGACGCCGCCCTACCTGGAGGAGGAAGAAGAAGAAGAAGGAGAGGAGGACGTCGACCAAGAGCTGATCTCTGCCGATCTGTCTCAGCTCTGAACGCGTTCTTGAAGATTCAACCCTGGACGTCACCTACGGGCTTGGTCAAGTTCCACTCCACGAAGAACACTCTCCGGCTCACCCTACTTCTCCTTTGGATGTGATTTCACTGTAGATTTGAGGGGGAATCATTTTTCTCTCATTTCTATACTTCTATCCGAGCATACTTTGTCATTTGGGCGTTTATTGTATTTATTTTTATTTCATTGAACTCGAAATATCTGTGTGTGTGAGCGGAGCGATGTCTCCGCGTGTGTAGGTTTATTGTGGGGAAAGTTTCCCTGTGTTTGGTTGTGTGTGGATGGAGCTGTGACTCCGTGTGGTTGTCGTGTCCGGGGTACGTTCCACGAACGTGTGTGTGTGTACTGCAGTGGCAGCGTGTTGGGGCTTGTCCCCGTGTGGTTATTGCTGTGGAAGCAGTGTATGTGTCGTTGGGGTTCGTCCCCGTGTTGCTACGAAAGTAGCGTGTAGTGAAGCCTTACCCAGTTAGGTGAGGGGTGGATGTAGGGAGCCCGTCGTGAAAGTAGGGCTGCTTGGGGGAAGGCTCCCTCGATGAAGAGTCAGACTACTCGGACGGCATTGCTTCAGAAGGCAGTTTGCTAAGCAAAGGGAGAGCACCGGGTACCCCTAAGGTTTCTCACAGATCTCCTATTTATAGGAAACAAGTGAAACCTCTAGAAAGGGTCAGGGCTCTCGTCCCCTCCTGATTTGACAGGAAGTGAAGCGATGTGATCCCGAGAATCGCACCCTTAAAATATCCCAAGCTTCCCGAAGGTGCTTCAACCACCGGTCCGTGTCCAGATGGGGGTTAAACGAAGGAAAGTGACCCAAGTCTCTATGAGAAGCGAAGAGATGCAAACCATACAAGGCGTTTGAGAAGTGAGGTAAACATATTCCATTTCCAGCTAAAAGCATACAAAAGAAGGGCCTCCTGCTCGAGCGTACCCAAAAGATATAAGGAAAAATAAAGAAATGTTGGCCCAGAATAGATCTCAGATAAGAAGGGGGGTTGAATTGTCCCCCAACCGAGATGGCCAATTTTAAAAAACAACTTGATTAATTGCAGCGGAATTAAACTCAACTACGTTAATTAGCCTAAACCCAAGTGAGATTTAAATGTTCTCTCAACCTTTTCGATCTCACACGAATATACAATGCAAAGACTGAGTTAACTACAACTAACCACGGATATGCAACCAACAAACGATGAACAAATATTGATAGCAAATTGCAGAGGTAGCAAAGTGTGAATGTGCAGTGAATAAAAATCTATCAAATAGAGTTGTGAACGGAGGTAGGAGAAATGACAATCACATAGGCATCCACAATGAACACAGAGATTTTTAGGTGGTTCGGGACCACGACGGGCTCCCTACTTACACCCCTCACCGAAACCCGGTGAGGCTTCACTAACATGCTACGAGATGTAGCAACCACGGGGACGAAGCCCAAAACACCACACAACCACGCGGCTTCCGAAGCAATCCGCACACACGGGGCCTGGACCGAGGACGCTGCCACTGTAGCACACACACACACCGTCAGGGAACACACCCTGCACACAAATCCCACACGGAGTCACAGCTTCGTCTACACACACAAACACGGGGAAACTTATCCCGTAATGAATCCATACATGCAGAGACGCAGCTCCGCCCATACACGGCAATATTCCGAGTTCGATAAAATAAAAGGATATACAATAACAGCCCAAATTTCAATCTATGCTCAGATAAAAGAATAGAAATGAGAGATGAAGAAATCCCCCTCAAATCTGCTATGAATCCCATCCATTTGGGTAGTAGGGTGCGCTAGAAAGTTTGTCCGCGGAGTGGAAGCCGACCAAGGTCGCAGGAGACGCCTAAGGTAGGATCTTCAGCAATTGCGTTCAGATCTAGGATCAGATCGGCAGAGATAGACTTGTTGATGCATCCTCCTGATCTTCCTCTTCCTCCTCCAAGTAGATGTGACGCCCTTACCCTCGTTCTCCTTCTCCTGCAAATAATAGAAACGTTTAGCTGAAAAAGGATTCTTCTCGTCGAACCAAAATGCGGCTACATATACCTAGCAGAAACAGCAACAAAAAGACATATTAGCCCATGTTTAAAACCCTTCCCAATTACACCTAAACATGTGTAGAAACCCTAGGGGTAATGTGGTAAAATACCATGGCAAAAGGATCACAAAAAGTGGGTTTCGAAACCAAGTTCGCAGACCCGTTCTAAATTCGCTATGCCAGGTGTCGACACCAATTTGAGAGAGTTCTATCCCTTTGAAGAAAAACAGACCCAGGGTGTAGGTGTCGACACCTGGTGTCGACACCCAGTTAACTGGGTTCTATCCACGTGAAAAGGAAGCCCCCCAGGGGCCCAGGTGTCGACCCCAGGGGTCGACACTTGCAGAGGGGACCAGGAAAACTGACCAATGTAATGACTTTAAGCCCAAAAACACTATAAATGAATCAAACCCAATCTAGGCACATGGAAATTCATTTAAACATAAACTCATACCATGGATTCAGTAGACTGTAGGCAATTTGAACCTGCATCATTTAGTGACTCAATTTCATATCAATCTTCAAGCAATGCAAATAAATGCACAATCACATTGTCATTGCTTCATCAACATGCATGTTCTTATATTGAAATGGAACCACACACAAGAATTTTGATTCACATACATCCAGCCAATTCAATGCACAAGCTTCGCAATCCAAAACTTGCTTCATACATGTAAGAGCCATTTCCAGTTCAAATCATGCCTTGACCACTTTGATATTGAATCAATTCACACATGAATATTACATGCTTCTAACCAATTTTATACACAAGCTCACATGAAATTCAGATGCAATCCAAGGCATGTAGAGCAAATTGAATTCAATTAAATCACACATGGACTTCATGAGCTCTCCATAGCAAGTCAAACTAATTTGATTAGTTATCTAACCATGTCACTTTCAACTCAAGGATTCCCATTTTCTACACATGCCTTACACATCAAATATGATTCAATCAAGCTACACATGAGTTCTATTATACACCAAGACTATCAAGATCAGTCCAAAAGTTCCAAATATAGTCCAATCATTCAAAGTTCGGTCCAATAATTTCAAACTCAGTTAAAGGCAGTCTAAACCTAATTTTTCATGCAGTTAGATATAGAGTGTCAAATGAAAAACCATTTCAACAAATGTCAAAAGCTTAGTTCATTGAAGACCAACAAGAAATCCACAATAACCAAATGAGTATACCGGATATCCATATTTCACCATGATCAATCATGAGCTAATCAAATGGGTTTCACCTCTTTGGCATTGATGCAGCAGTTTGGATTTTTATTAACCTTTTGATGAACCTAGGGTAGCTCAGTTCATACTTAGGAGTTAAAAGTATGCCATATGAGTAGGTGTCAATTACCTGAACCTTTGTACAGTCACCCCTGTCATACATATATACAGAATAAGCAATGTTAGCGATTCATTCATAATTTTGGATAAGGTGTTGTTTGCGACCGCGGGGAGTCACTTGTTGTTTTGTCCTCGCAGCGGGGGTTTACACTCGCCTTTTACGGAAGGCCAAGATAGGTTGACTGGGCACGCGGGGATTCCAGGGGTATTGAGAAGAAGGCAGAGAGAATGATAGGAACGCACTGGAAGGGATGGTGTATGGTTCATCATTCTGAGAGACTGGGACAGGGATGGTTGGGTGGAATGCGGGCGTACCAGTCGATTTCTTGACAATCACCTATGGAACCGATGATTGACCCGGGAAGTGTCGCCAGGATGCGGCACGTGGCTCGAGGGATCGGGCGACACGTGGATAGAAGGGTTTTCACGGGTTCCAGTGCGCAGGCGATTATGGGGATTCGTGTACTGGACATCTTTCCCCACCGGTCGCAAGCAACTGGTGTTTATTTTACATCGGATTGAATCCGAATACCTTTGTTTCTACTACCGAAGAGAGAGTCAGGGACCCTGGGAGCCGCGACGTCGGGAGGGCTTAGTCTGTGCAACAGTGACAGGGCAACAGTAACACAACAGGGATAACTGGGGGCAGAGAGACTGGTTTCGGCGAGGAGGGGGACCCGCTCCCTGACTGGATTACATGACTTATATGCCATGAAAGGAATTTATATGGGGGCGTGAGAGCCCGATTACAATTGCTTGCAAGTCACGGGACAATTCCGTCATTCATGACGGTCCCCGGGTCATTGCGTTATTGTATGGGTAGCTCCGTATCCGTACATAGTGTCCGTCATAGGACTTGTGACTCAGCAGGATGCCGCCCGAGGGGTGTCACAATGTCTTCCCGTCATGAGACAGTGTCAAGGTCGGGACAGTAGGGGTGCCGTAGGCACCGTTGTGACTGGAGTAGCTAGCAGTCGGGTGCCGTGGTCACCATTCTGACTGAGGCGGGCGCCGGGAGACCTCAATGGTCGTGCTCAGGGCCCGATGTGACTGGCAGTCGGGTGCCGGAGGCACCGTTGTGACTAAAGTTGTTGACACTGGGGTGCCGGGGGCACCGTTGTGACTGAAGGAGGCGAGCGTCGGGAGACCTCGATGGTCGTGCTCAGAACCTAGATGTGATTGGAGTCGGGTGCCGGAGACACCGCTGTGACTAGAGTTGTTGACAGTCGGGTGCTGGGGGGGGCACCGGGAGACCTCGATGGTCGTGCTCAGGGCCCAGTGTGACTGGCAGTCGGGTGCCGGAGGCACCATTGTGACTGAAGTTGTTGACAGTGGAGTGTCGGGGGCACCGTTGTGATTGAAGGAGGTGGGCGCCGGGAGACCTCGATGGTCGTGCTCGGGGCCCTGTGTGACTGGCAGTCGGGTGCCGGAGGCACCGTTGTGACTAGAGTTATTGAGTGATCGGGTGTCGCGGGCCCCGATGTGACTGGAGTAGCTGGCAGTCGGGTGCCGGGGGCACCGTTGTAACTGGAGTTGTTGAGTGATCAGGTGCCGCGGGACCCGATGTGACTGGAGTAGCTGGCAGTCGGGTGCAGAGGGCACCGTTGTGACTGGAGTTGTTGGCAGTCGGGTGCTGGGGGCACCGTTGTGACTGAAGTAGCTGGGTTGTAAGGTGCTGGCGGCACCGTTGTGACTGGGGTAGCGGGCAGTCGGGTGTCGGCTGCACTGTTGTGACTGGGGTAGCTGAGTGATCGGGTGCCGCGGGCCCCGATGTGACTGGAGTAGCTGGCAGTCGGTTGTCGGGGGCACCGTTGTGACTGGAGTTGTTGACAGTCAGGTGTCGGGGGCACCGTTGTGACTGAAGTAGATGGTGCCGGGAGACCTCGATGGTCGTGCTCGGGTCCCTGTGTGACTGACAGTCGGGTGCCGAGGTCACCGTTGTGACTGAAGGAGGCGGGCGCCGTGAAGAGGCTGAGGCCCGAGTATAGGTATGTGTGTTTAACTAGTTTCATGCTATATGAGAGCCACGTGGGCTTTAAAAATGGGCCGGGGTGGTCGGAGTACAATGGGCGCAAGTCGCAGGACAATTCCGACGCGTGGGTCGGTCCCCGAGTCAATGCTGGATAAGGCAGATATCTACGTGTTTTACAGAGGGTCACTCTCGTGGCACGGGCCATGTTTGCTTTGCCAAACGAGGGGCTATGACTGGATAGCTGGATAAAGCATCGGGCTGGTGTCTGGGCGAGGGTCGATCACGGCTCGAGTCGAGCAGTCGGACGTGGCCTCGTGACTGCGGTGAAGCGTGACGTCATAGCGCATGCGTAGTTGCGGTCGGCGGGCATGCGAGGGGAAGTCCCGGCATGAGGGGGCGTTCACCCTTGTCATAACATCGCACACGTGGTGGGGGTAGACTTGTGTGTCATGGCGGAACACCATGTGAGGGAAGTACAAGCGACATACCCTCGACGTCCTTAGCCGACGACCAAGTCACCCACACATAATTCTCCTTGCTCGTTGCCTGGAGCTGCTTGAAGCTTGGAGATCACTGGAAGCCTTGATGCATGTATCTTCTTTTTCCATTAAGTCCTTAGGGGGATTTTATAGGGGAAGATGAAGGGTCACAGGGGGTTTACGTGGACCAGCTAAGGGGGGTGAGCTGGTCCGCGTAAACCCAAGTGAATAGTGCTTGGGGTTACACGGGCTGAGAGAGAGGGGGAAGGGGTTTACGCGGACCAGCCCAGGGGGAAAACCCGCAAACTGAGTGATCAGGGGTGGACCCAATCGATCGTTGATATTACCGTGGGTCACGGCTAGCTGGTTAGGACCCTCGGTTGGGCCCGGTGACTGGGGCGTCGACATGATGATGCCGTTTGTCTGGTGGTCAGGGTGACCCTCACTCCTTGACGAAGAATCGCCAGATGCGGTAGGCTGTTCTGAGTCCCGAGTTAACCCGGTTGTTGAAGCGTCGGCGGTATAATGCCGTATGCAGGGTGTCTGAGGGTGATCCCTGAATCTTCACAGAGTGCCGTAAGGTACGGCAAGTTGTCCTGACTCCCAAAACTGACCCGGTTGTCGAGAAACTGGCTGGCATAGTGCCATTTACTCGGGGCCGATGCCCGGTTGTTATGTTACGCCGCTTGACCTAGCGACACGTCTTGATTTCTGAGCACAACTCGACTGATAGAGCAACTTTGGCGATGTGCCGTTTTGCTCCATTTAGGGAGTATTTCCCTATGCTTAATCCTCGATTAATTCAAGAAAATAAGCCGGTGCCAACAGGAGTTCAATGAATTTGATCTATGAACCATCTCCCTCAACTGTGACCTGCACAATAATCCATAGCCAGATTAGTCTTTGTAGTAACATAGGGATGCTATTCTTGTGTAAGCAATAACAGAGTTTTGCATATCAAGTAAACATCCATTAACAAATTCAAATCATTCAATAACAAGGTTCCCGAAATCATCATGTTCAACCATCATACAGTTCATCTGAACTCTGGAAAGATTGAAAGCAAATTCTCACACATTGTATATGCTAGAAAGCCCATCCAGCAAACCATTTGAACACCCACTGAAAAGCACAATTTTCCTCATGAACAATATGCAAGAGCCATAATCATTATATTGAAGAGCTAGTGAAACTAAGCTCAAGAAGGACTCATGTAATTCAATCCTGTAAAGCAATCTGCAAGACAAGATATCAACATATAGGCTCATTTTCCATAGAAACGATTTCCACAATATCTTCACACAATATTTTGTTATCATCAAAATCATCACCAAGGACAAATAGGGAGCGCAGCAAACCCAACAATCTCCCCCTTTTTGATGATGATAAAATATTGTGGCCACCAAAACTCTCTTCCCCTTTGGCATTATCAAAAAGTGGTGGACTAGAGGATCAAATGTGGAGTTTTCAAAAATGAATGAGACAGAAATATAAAGTCAATGGCGCATGAACCCAGCAATAAACCTACCATGAAAGGTAGGTGTGTGAACCATGAACACCAAGCAAGAAGATAAATTTTAAAGTACAATGCGCAAGATGATTGTAATATGTGCAAATGCTCAATTTGCGAATAGTATGCAGAGTGTATGACCCAACTATTCACAAGGTGTATAACAAAACTAAACTATATTCAAATGTTATGCTAAAGAGCACATTATTCTCCCCCTATTGTCACAAACAAAAACTGACTGACAATGAGATTATATAACCTGTTATTTACATGTATAATCTAAAGAAGCATCAAGGTGAAATGAAGTATGATATGTATAAAAAGGATCAAGCACTCAAGCACGGATAATAAGATATAAGAGCAAGCAAGTCCCTTAGGGATAGGTTTAAGAACAATGCTATTGATTATGGAGCATGATGTGCATGAACAATACTAAGAGGGTCGTGCTTACAAAAAGATGGTACTGCATTACCCATGAAAGATGACAGATTCATAAAGTACATTCACACAATCAAACCCAAAGTATATATGTGAAAATTGAGCAATGAATTCCAAAGTAATATGGATCATCAGATTTTCCAACGAACACTAAAAGGAGCCGTTCCTCCATACACTTCCATACATAATGCTCGAGTATTGGTAGCTACGTATAATCCCATTTTTTTAATCTTAAAGAGTGACTAACCTTTTGATGCGAGTTGTACCCTTTGTCTCAGGGGTACTTCCCGGTTACTCAGTTTCGTCAGTCATTTTAATTACGAATTTTGTCACTTTTCGGCGTGAGTTGTACCCTTTTTCTCAGGGGCACTTCTCGGCTACTCGGTGTGATGGGGACATCAAAGTAAGACCACTAACTTTTTTATTTACATTTATATCCTTGAGTTAATTGTATGGCAATTATAAGCTAATGTGTTAGTCCTTAGGAATTAGTGGGTTTCTTTACAAAAGGCCACGTAGGCCTGGTGGGACCCCCACCTTCTCTCTCATTGGGCCACCTAGCATCTAGGGCCCACAGGGGTTGGTCTTTGGTCCATGGGAAAATATTGACCAAGGTAAAAAAAAATTCCCCCATCCCATAGCCACCTTTGTTGACATTTATTTACACACTTGTAGACTTTGTCTGCTAGCCACATCCTCCTCTTCCAAAGGGAGAATACCACCCACGTAGGAGCCCTCTCCATTCCACAACATGTGGTCAAATGTGTTGCATACATTGACCAAGCCCCCCTCTCTTGTCCCATGTGGGATTAAAATAACCCACCCACCCCCCTGTTGACACCTAAAATATAATAGAGAATGGAGATGAGACATAATGGAAGATTAAGTGAGAGATAAAGATCGCGGAGATTCCTACAAAATTAGGATTACGGAAGATATGTCATTAAAGCTACCACCCGGCTGAAGCCCTCCCCGGCCAAGCTGATGTCCGGTATTGTCGTCATTCAGACGGCAGTACTGATGAAGAACTGCAGTCCACTGACTGATGAAAATCCCCAGAAATATTCTGATGAAGCTATACTAACTCACCAATTGATGGGCCTTCGCCTAGCCTGACGGACTCGAGGGACCGACAAATGAAGGGACAGATTAAGCGGCATTAGTAGCTCAAGCTTACTGATGAGCAAGCATAAAAGACAAAAGGATCTAAACGGGCCCGGCCGTGTGGCGCCGAGAGCCCAACAAGACCCATATGGGGAAGGGGCGCCGAGAGCCTACTGCCTCCGAATAAGGCGCGCCGGGAACTCATCAACCGTGCGTCGAGAGAGCCTTGTCGAGAAGGAGGGGTGCTATGCTTATAAAAACCCCCTTCCTCTCGAGATAAAGGGGTCGGCAGAGAGAACCAAAGAAAAAGAGGAAAAGAAAGCGAAGAGAAAAAAAGAAGAGAGATAGAAAAGCCAGGAGAGATCCCGCTGAAAAGAAAGAATAAGAGAAAGAGAAGAAGAAAGCTCCAGGTGGGCTGCTCGGGGGAGGGAGTGGAGTCAATGCTCCACCCTCCCCCCCCCATGTTTATTTTCTTCTTTTGTTTTCCTCCGTATGTAATAGTCTATGTCCTCGTGCTTTGATTATTCATATGATGACCGAGAATTCTTTTCTTGCCTGCCTCTGTTCCTCCCCTCTACCTGTTTCTCGGCTTCAGCCTTGCAGTTGATGTAAGTGGTGACAATGAGATGAAATGAAATGTCACAGTTGCCGTGCTGGATATTAGGCAACCGAAGCTCTGCCCTCTATCTTTCTATGTATATATCTTTTATCTGAATGTCCAATAGTCTAGACGCTCCGGGTTTCAGAGTCGTTTCTATGAGCCTGTTCTTCGAAGAGGAATGAAGATAGGGCCCCTACCCTCATCTAGTGGGTTATTGGGTTCTGTTTCCTTCTCCCCTCCTGTCTCGATGGCAGATCCCCCACATACATTCGAGTTTTCCTTCGAGGCCCCCCCCCTTATGCCGTTCAGGAACCAGATGCATCAATTTCTCGGTTCCCTGAGCTGCTGGTTATGAGATATATGCTTAATCTACAGATGAATGCAACCCCACGAGGTTCTGATAAGTGATGACCTCGACCCCTGGGTCCTCCATTCTGACTCTTGAATGATTAGGGCCTAGAATTCCAGTGCCGAGGGTTGTTCATTCCTCCATCGCTGGTTTGTTTCCTTGATGCCATTGGGCTCGTCCGGGTGATCAGAGACAGTCATCTCTGGATCTCCTCAGACGGCTGGCAGCAAACAGATAAAAATCTTCACAGGACGTTGTGAGAGGGTCTTATTCCATCTACTGACTTCACCTTCCAATTCCCTTGGCATCCCTCCGGCAGAAACCTTCATGTAATCCCATTCTGCACTCCAAATCCTGCCTCAATACAAGCCAAAAATCCAAGAAATCTCTAGAACAGAGTATCGTAATCAAGCCATAAACCCTTTCAAGCCTTGAGCCCTTTCACCTTCCCGGCGCAGGCGTTGGGTAAATGGTTCTCGGCGCGGCCGTTGCCACGCCGAGAGCTATGCGGCCGAGAGGGTTTCCCCCTTTTTTTCCCTTCAGCATGTTGATAAAACCCTCAATCCTGTTCACTGTCCAAGAAGACCCCTTCGTAATACAGCCTTCCCGGCCCGGGGGCTTCCCGGCGCCAGGTTCCCGGCGCGGTGACGAGCGCGCCAAGAACCCCTGCGCCGAGAACCCCCCCTTGGCCAATGAAAGCCACGCCGAGAACCCCTTGGCCAATAAAAGTCACGCCGAGAACCCCCCCTTGGCCAATAAAAGTCACGCCGAGAACCCCCCCTTGGCCAATAAAACCTACGCCAAGGCTCCTTCTTTGGCCAATAAAACCCGGGCCAAGGTCCACCTTCGGACCATCACCCTCCAATCCTTTTAATCTCTCCACACATCTGTCCAGAGGATGTTCAGAGACCATCACATACGCCCCGAGGAGATACAGCAATGGGGAGGACCTCCCCTACATCTCTTAGTCCCGATCCGGATTTCTCTGTAGCCTTATGAGCCTAAAGAGCCATGTCATTACGTGTGCTCTGATGGGTTCCAAGGGAACATCAATCGATGATATGAATGCAAGCAATGTCCCCCTGCGGCCTGGCGCCGTTCTCCTTTGGTTGTCGTCCCGGCTTCCCGTGGATGATGGCCTATCTTTTCTTGGCATAGTCCAAGTTAAGGGGACATGCTGTCGAAATTCGTACATACCTCATCAGATAGCTATGGTATTCCGCCCTAACCCCGTTGGCCCACGGAGTTCTGCCCTTGCATGTTCTCCGATGGTCTTCCGAAGGGGAATATTAATAAGACATCGCGCCTGCACAGGGTGTGTCATGCTGCACCGGTCCCTATCCGGATTCCGGCTTAGATATACCCGATCTTTTACGGATCCCACCCTGCCGCTGCATGGGTGGTTTCCTATCCCCATCTGGCATAGTCCAAGGTAATGGGGACATGCCGTCGGATTTGTTCCGCATTTGATGTATCGTTGCTTCACTCAGGCTATTTAACGCCTTGCTGATGAACCAACCCTCGCTCTCGTTTGAGTCTTATTTTTTGCCGCTGTCTTCCTCCTATTTTTGGAGTTTAATCAAGGGTTGTCCTTCCTAGGAAGGGCGTAATTAACGTCATAGCCTTTATGGTATGACGGACTTCGGGTCCCGACTCGGACTTCACAATCGACTGATTAAAAGCCAGATCGAGCGCACAATTAAATTGTCACCCCGGTGACTGGCACGCCTAATAATCAATAAATACAAATAAGAGAATTCCCCAAATAAAAATAAAATAATAATAAATTTAAATAATTTAAAAATTAGAAAAATCCGCGTTCCACAAGTCTGGCACGCCCGGTGGGACTCAGTCTCCCTTCATCTCTACGCCAAAAATAGGAGGCCCAGCGGGCCCCCCTCAAATTTCTGATTCTGTGCGCTTTCCTTATTTTCAGGAAGCTACAATGACTACTGGACTCATGTCCGTGTGCTTCGACCAACAACCGATCGATGTGCATGTCCGAGAGGGTTACCTGGCGGTACCGCTGTCATTCGGGTCAATGCCCCCTGCTGTCGGACTGCCCAACTGCCTGGGCCTCGTCTTCACCGACCTTCTGCAGGTCGACAACAACGAGCAAGGCACTGCTGCAAGTGCCCCGATGAAGACTGCTGATAACAAGGGTAGCTTACCAGAAAGGACGACCTCGACAACCGTCGCCTGCTATGTTCACCATGTTCAAAGGAGGGACACGGTCCCCGCTGCTGCCCAAATGAAGAAAAGAACTAACCGGAGGAGCCGGTATGCTGCTGCTGACCGTCGGCTTTCCAATTCAGAGAAGACGATGATGATGGGCGATGTTAGGGTGAACCTCAACGGTCGCCCGAGAGAAGTCCGGCCGGACAGGATTGTCCCGACCGTCCAAATCGACAACAAGTTCCGAGTTCTGGCCACCAGGAGGGCCAACGGGGAAACTGATGAGAGGAAGCCACTGGCGCCCAAGCCAGCAAGATATAAACAGGTCTGGCGACCAAAGAAGATTCAGAGCTGGGCCCCAACTCGAGATAAGGGGAAAGCTACCGAGGATGCTGTTGTCCGCTTCAGGGCAGAAAGCAGAAGAAGAGAAGGAAAAGACATAAGAGATGATGCTGCTGTTTACCCGAGGGCTTGGGGAAAGAAAGATGAGAAAGAAAATGAAGAAAGAAATCTAACCACTGTTCGCCCCAGGATGAGGGGCAGAAACTATGAGCAGAAGCAAGACCTCTCGGTCCCCCATCCTAGGGCTAGGGGCAGAAGATGGCAAAGGAAGAACTATGATGCTGCTGCCAACTACTGTCAGGATGGCGACAGAAGATTTGAGAAAGAAGAAAGAATGGGAACAAGCGAACCAGTCGCTGCTACCATTCCAAGAAGACCAAGAGCATTTGCCAGACAGGCTGATATATTTAGATATTCCAAAGCCGCGCATCTCAATGTTCAGGTGGCAAGACTGGCTCATCAGCAAAGAGGCCAGGAAAGACTGATGCTCCAACCAGAGCCACAAAGGCACAATCAAGAAGAGATGAAGCAAGTGGCTCAAGACTACTTCCACTACCTGGGGAATTCTGCCCTCGGTCAGCAAAGATTATCCCGTGCCCTGGGCACCGTGGATGAATAGGAGGAAGAAACCCTTCAAGAAGTGATGCTCGAAGTCTCCTCCTCCGATTCCAATGATCATGGGGAAGGCCGCAGGGCCGGATATGGGAAAGAAGACCTGTGTGGGGGAGAACCTGAAGAAAGAATATCGGTCTTTGACCGACTCAAATATCCCGACCAGGCAAAAAGAAAAGTCTACAGGCAGAAGGGAAAGATGCAGATCTTCACCTGTAACATGGCTGGACTTGTCAGGAGGCAAGACATGCTACCAACTCAACCGGACGAGCTACTCAGGCTGGCAACCAGACCCGGGCCTGTCACAAGAAGAGGCCAGGTGGCAAAAGATAAAATGAAGACTAATGGTGAAGCCTGCAAGATCACCACTATGACGGTCAATGTGGTGACAGCGGAAGAGGGAGATAATCCCTTCATTGATGATGCTGAAGGGACTTCAGAAGATATACAGATCCCGTCCACCCTGGATCCCATGATCCAGATGATGTTCAGAAGATACCAACAGGAGATCAATGCTCTCAGAAGATAGCTCAATGAGAGACATGAAGCTACACCGGTCTCCAAGCAAGCCGAGCCTGTGGGGCATACTTCCAGCTCAACAGAAACGGCCATTCCAGCTAATCCTCTCCTGGCTGATAAGGGTAAAGCACCGAGCCAACCTGTTCCACAGCAAATAGTAGCTCAGCCCTCTGCGTCCCAGACACAGCCTACCGCGCCCACCTTGCGCGCCACTGTGATGACAACTCCTCATAGTCAGCAACAAGCTCACTTCTTCCCAGAAGATATAGATCCAGCCATAGCCCACAAGCTGATGATTGAAAGAATTGTGGAGATGAAGCTGTCTGAGAAGACTAGCGATGATGTTAGTGCCTATGATGTGTACAAGGTGCCATATCCTCCCCAATACGCTGCTAAGAGACTACCTCCAGTCGTCAGTAAGCTGCCTAAGTTTGAAAAATTTAATGGCCAGGGCTCCCCCAGAGAGCACATAGCTTACTACACCACAATCATGGGTGACCTGGCAGTCGACGAAGCTTATCTGCTTAAGTTCTTTGGCTCGTCCCTCACTGGGTTAGCCTTTGAATGGTATTCAAGCCTGCCAGCCGGATCGGTGGTTGGTTGGCCTGATATGCAGAGAAAATTCCGCGACAGATTTCATGTCACTGAAAGAGAAATCACAATAGCAGAGCTATATGCAACCAGGCAGAAGCAAGATGAAACTGCACTGGACTACATCAAACGATGGAGGAACTTAGCCATGAGATGCAGAAGACCCCCTCATCAAGAAGATGCAGTGCAGATATGCAAACAGAGCCTCAGGAGAGAGGTGCTAGAAAAGATGATCGGTGCAGATGTCAGAACATTTGACCGATTAAACAATATAGTGGCAGAGGTTGAGACGTTCTTTTCCAAACGTCCAACTGCCAATGTTCCCAATGTGCTGAAAGGTAAATCTAATGATCGACGACCATCACATTCTGAGGCCAACACCGTCGATTTCAGAACCTTCGAGCAGCAGAAAGGGAAGAAGGGGGCAGATGAAGCTCCCCCGCCTGAGGGTGCAGCAGAAAGAAAAGACAAGGTCTCCCTAAGAGACAAGATGAAGAAGGCTTACTCTTTTCCAAAGGAGAAGACGGCAACACTATTTAACTGGGCATATAAGTTCAACAAGGTAACATTACCTGAGCCGAAGAGACCCGAGGATGCGGCAAAGAAAGATGATCCGCTATTCTGTCCATTTCACCGTGCGCTGGGGCACGCAATTGAGGATTGTTATGTCTTCAAAGACATCATGGAAGGAATGGTTAAAAAGGGTGAGCTGCAGCTGGGAGATTATCAGGTAAAGCCACCTCATCCACATGAGCCTCCGCCCTGGAGAATGGCCGCCAATATGATCTCAGTTTACCAGCAGCTGCCTAAGGAAGCCATTGAAGAATGTACCAGGCATACCTATGAAGCTTGTTTTCTCACCCCACTGAAGGATCAGGAAGGATGGCAGACGAAACCCATAAAGAATAGAAGGAAAACTCCTACAGCCAGTGCCAACGGGGTGATTATTCGAGGTGTCACACCAAGGCCTGAACCGCCTCCAGTAAAGCCAGTATGGCGCACAGCTGAGACCGGGCCAGTCATCCGGATCCCTACTCACAACCGGAGGAGACAAACTCCCCTACCCGCACATAAAGAAGTAAGTCCTGCAGCCAGGCGTCTACAGCAGTATATCAATGAGCTCGATGAATATGAGCAGAAAAAGCCCAAACACCTGCTAGTAAAAGACTGTATACTCTGGGAGCAGCTCGAAGAATTGAAAATTGGAGAGCAGCCAGAGGCAGAACAAAGAAAAGATGAGACTGAGCCCTTCTGGGGGCAGGAGCTGGCAAAGCCAAATTCCCAGAAGAGGAAGAGACGGCCCAGGTCCAAAAAGGGAAAGAAAGTCACGACAGTACAATGTAACACCCTGTCAGTGCTCTTTTCCTTGCCCGGGGAGGATGATGAGGCTGAAGCATCAAATGCCCCGCTAGAAGCCAACCATGCTGAGGCCTCTACCTCAGCCCATGCAACACGTTCTGGGAAAAGATGGGGGCGCCCACCACCAGCTAATCATAACATTATATTCAGAGGGGAGCAACCCTACCAGATCCCAGAACCAGAGGTACGAGGTGTCCAGGTTCCTCCCCCGGCCAGCTTGTACCAAGAGAAAGAAGAAGCTCCTTCGTTCCTGGAATTCTTGTCCAGTTTGGAGAATGAGCAATTGGCTCACACTGCTCCAGCTAAAAGCAATAAATGCCAGTAGACTGCAGTTAGGAAGCAGAAGCAGCATGAAGAAAATGAAGGAAGTGACCCTCTAGCAAAGCCAGGGGCTGTTGCTACAGAAGAAGCCTCCCGGGAAACAGGGGAAGAGAATGAAACTGGGACTGGGCAGCAAAGGCCACAGGCACCACATGAACCTCCAAGACCCCGATGGGCAGAAGAAACGAGACTGTCTAATGTCCGGGTAGGCAGTCGAATCATGAAGATGCTGAAGAAGCTCCCTACCAGGTTCTCCATCTGGGAAATCCTCTCTCTGAGTGAAGAAGCCCGCCAAGCAATTGTGGATGCCTTGCAGTCGCCGGCACAATATGAAGCACTCTTAACAGAAGTGAATTCTGGGCCATCGATCACATTCACGGAAGATGATATGCTAATCCTGAATTCCGGTCATAATAGGCCGCTGTATATGAAGGGTTCCCTGAACTGTCAGCCGCTGAGCAGGATACTGATAGATCCCGGGGCTACTGTGAACATCCTCCCATACCGCATCTATCAGAAATATTACTTTGATCTGCAGCTTACCAGGGTCAGAGATATGAAAATTGCAGGGTTCAACCAGAAATGTGAAACACCTCTTGGGGTGGCTGATTTCAACCTCACATTGGGCGACCTCACTACCGTGGTACGATTTTATGTGATCGATTCCAACACCACGTATAAGGCCCTGCTGGGGAGACCGTGGCTGCATGAATATCAGATAGTGCCATCCACGCTACATCAGTGCATCAACTACTGCCATGAAGGAAAAGAAGAGAGGGTGTTTGCGGATCTGCATCCCTTCGAAGTATTCGAGTGCCATATGCTCGATGCGTCCTACTACACGGAGGTGTCGCGAAAGGATGAAGAGAAAGAGGCTGTAGTCAGACAGAAAAAGCCGGCGACGAAGGCAAGAGATTGGTCTCCACCGCCACCAAAGGGCTATATTAAAAAGCATGAGGTAGCTCACATCTCTTATGCCGGTGACTTTGCTCGGATCACCCCTCCTAACATTCACCCGGATGCTATCAATGAAGAAATGAAAGAAAAGTACACATAAGTGGAGGTGCCGCAGGGTTTATTTAAACCCATCGTCAGCCTTGAATACCAGACGGTGCTACCACTGAAGACTATGAAAGTCCCTCGCTTCTGCGAACCTCCTACCATATTCTACACGGGGGAGTCAGTCGAGGAAGATGATCAAGACTGCATGGTCCCTGAAGAGGCTGCAAACCAGATGGTGCCGATTACGGGCTTAGACTATACTACCCGACGGGTTTCGCAGATGTTCTCTAAGATGCATATGCTATCGCTACAGTCTGCCGCCTAGAAGAAAGCATTCAAGGAGTTATCGGATCCGCCTCGAGATAATAAAGAATTGAGGAAGATCACACAGCACCCGGGACTGGGCTATACTTTACAAGAATACTATGAGGCCGAGGTGGATGTCATCTCTACCTTCTACCAGCATGAAGATTCCCCTGGGGTGGGCTACGACCCGTACCCTTCGGAAGATGAAGAAATCATTTATCAGTCCATAACAGACAATGAAGCCCCAGACAATCAACCAGGGACGGGAACGTCTGATGAAACAAAGAAAGATTGGTGCTGGGAAGACCTACCTTCCAAAGAAGATATGTTCCATGTTGAAGCAAAATTTGACACGGGAACCCCGGATGAAGACCAAGCAGCCAAAGAGCACTTGGAGTTTGAGCGCATCCTGGAAGAAGTCCGGGCTCTACATAATGATGATCTCTCAAGGGAGTCTGCATCAGAAGAGCCTCTAAGGGCGGAAGACTCCGTCTTTGAGTTTCCTGCTGATCCAGTTACGTCCCCGGGGCACACTGAACAGAATACAACAATTTTGGCCGTGTATGATGAGCCAGCACCCGCTGATGACCAATATGATGAAACAGAAAATCATGAAACTGAAGAAGATTATATCCCGAGAGGCTTCATTGACTTGCAAGAAGCCCCGCCCGAGGTCGAAGATGGAGGTCAGGCCACCGTCGATGAGCTTGTAGAAATAAATATGGGAGCCGCAGGTGAGCCAAGGCCGACATTCCTCAGTGCACTGCTGGAGCCAGCTGCCAGGGAACAGTATATACAATTTTTGAAGGAATTCCGAGACTACTTTGCATGGATATATGATGAAATGCCGGGACTGAGTTCTGATGTGGCGCAGCATCGATTGGCAATAAACCCAGAGGCTAACCCTGTAAAGCAGCCTTCCAGGAGAATGCGTCCTGAACTGATAAATCAGATTAACAAAGAGGTTGACAAGCTGATTGACGTAGGCTTTGTCGAAGAAAACCAGTATACTACATGGCTGGCCAATATAGTGCCCGTAAAGAAGAAGAATGGGCAGATCAGAATATGTGTTGATTTCCGGGACCTTAATAAGGCTTGCCCAAAAGATGATTTCCCGGTGCCAATCACTGAGGTGATGATCGATGCAACTACTGGCCATGAGGCCCTATCATTTATGGATGAGTCATCCGGATACAACCAGATCTGGATTGCTGAAGAAGATAGAGTGCACACTGCATTCCGCACCCCGAAGGGGATATTCCACTACAAAAGGATGCCGTTCGGTCTCAAGAATGCCGGCGCTACCTACCAAAGAGCCATGACAAAGATCTTTGATGATTTGCTCTTCAAGAAGGTAGAGTGCTACATTGACGATCTGGTGGTGAAAACCAGCAGAAGAGAAGACCATTTGCAAGACCTTAGGATGGTGTTCCAGAGGTTGCGCAAATATGAGCTCAAAATGAACCCTATGAAATGCGCCTTCGACGTGTCCAGTGGAAAATTTCTCGGGTTTATTGTCCGTCATAGGGGCATTGAAATCGACCCTTCCAAAATTAAAGCTATCCAGGAGCTCCCTCCACCAAGGAATCTGCACGAGTTGAGATCCCTGCAAGGGCGTCTGGCCTACATCCGACGATTTATATCTAATCTATAGGGAAGATGCCACCCCTTTCACAAGCTCATGATGAAAGATGTATCGTTCCTCTGGGACGATGGCTGTCAAGAAGCTTTTGAGAAGCTGAAAGAATATCTCAAGACCCCTCCAGTGCTGGGGGCACCTATTAAAGGCAGACCTTTAATACTGTACATTGCAGCCACACACTGTTCCCTGGGGGCAATGTTGGCACAAATAAATGAAGAAGGCAGAGAACAGGCCTTGTACTACCTAAGTAGGAGGCTGATTAGAACTGAAGAGAGTTATAGCCACATAGAAAAGACCTGCTTGGCACTGGTCTTTGCTGTCAAAAAGCTCCGACACTATATGTTGTCACATGAAGTCAGATTGATATCTGCAGCAGATCCGCTCAAATATATATTGACTCAGCCAGTACTGAAGGGCCGGTTGGGCAAATGGGCAGTAATTCTGATGGAATTCGATATCACCTATACACCCCAGAGGGCGATAAAAGGACAGGCCGTGGCTGATTTCTTCGCAGAACATCCTGTGCCAGAAAATGATATGCTAGGGACTGAATTACCCGATGATGAGACGCTCGAAGCCTGCCAGGCTCAGTCAGCTATGTGGCAGTTATTCTTTGATGGAGCATCTAGAACAGAGGCAGACTCCGATGGAAAGACCAAAATGCGGGCCGGAGCCGGTATTGTGCTGAGATCACCGGAAGGGGAGGTTGTGCACACTTCCTGTCCTATAAACAAGCCCTGCACCAATAATGAAGCCGAATATGAAGCTCTGATAATCGGACTCCATATCAGCCTCAACATGGGTATCCAAATGCTTCAAGTATTCGGGGATTCGATGTTGGTGATAAAGCAAATCCAAGGGAGTTCGAAGTGCGAAAGCCAGAACTGAATCCCTATCACCAAAAGGCTGTGACCCTCATGGCGAAATTCTATCATATTGAGCTCAAGCATGTGGGCCGTGAACATAATGCCCAGGCTGATGCACTGGCAAAACTAGCCAGCTCACTAGCAGTCCCGCCGAATGAGACACTGAACATTGTTGTTATGAACCGGCGGCAAGTCCCCAGTATGCTAGAAGGGTGCCCCGAAGAAGAAGAAGTCGCTACTGTTAGCACAGAACAGGCATCTGACTGGAGACAACACTTGCTATAGTGGTTCCTGCACCAGCAGCTACCGCAGAAAAGAGAAGAGAAGATGAAACTTTTGAGAATCAAAGATTCTTATGAATTCAGAAATGGGACTCTGTTCCGAATAATGGCGGATGCGTGCAAGAAGATTCTACTCCACTGCCTGTCCACTGAGGAAGCTTTGCAAGCGATGAAAGAAGTACATGCTGGACAGTAGGTGCCCACCAGGCTGGTCCTAAGATGAAGATAGAGATCAAGAAGCTGGGCTACTAATGGCCCACCATGTTTGAAGACTGCTGTAAATTTACAAAATCATGCCAGAAATACCAGGAGCATGCTACTGTGCCTCGAAGGCCTCCTACGACTCTGCATCCTACAGTTCCCAGTTGGCCGTTTGCGCAATGGGGAACTGATGTAGTTGGTCCACTGCCGACTTCCTCGATCGGACATAAGTACATACTAGCCATAAGAGATTACTTCTCCAGATGGGCGGAGGCTATAGCATTAAGAGAAGTGACTGGTGAACTGGTCGCCAGATTCATCAAGCAGAACATCATCTTCCGGTTCGGGATCCCCAGCCGAATAATATCTGACAATGGAAGTCATTTCAGAAATCAGAAAGTCTATCGGCTTGCCGAAAAGTATAAGATCGAATGGAGGACTTCCACTCCTTACAATCCGCAGGCAAACGGATTGGCAGAAGCTTTTAACAAGACTCTCTGCACCTTGCTGGCCAAGGTCGTCAGTTCTAATAAGAAGGATTGGGAAGAGAAAATGTATGAAGCTCTGTGGGCATACCGCACTGTCTTCAAGACACCTACAGGGTGCTCACCATACTCGCTGGTGTACGGCTCAGAGGCAGTGGTTCCGCTAGAGCTGGAAGTCCCGTCACTCAGAGTGGCAGTCCAATATGGCCTGGCCCGTGGTGAATAGACCAATGCAGAAAGAAGACTAGAAGAGCTGGCTGAATTGGAAGGAAAGCGCCTCCAAGCTCAGAAGAGTATCCAAATGTATCAAGCCCGCATGGCCACTGCATTCAACAAACTCGTAAAAGGACGAGAATTTAAGAAAGGTGACCTCGTCATGGTCAAGAAAAAAGAAGTCATGGCATCCAACCCAAAAGGAAAGCTAAATGCTAATTGGGAGGGCCCTTATGTGATACAGAGGGTCTACGAGGGAGGGGATTACATGGTTGTTAACCATCAAGGGGAAATCCGATCCTCGCCACTCAACGGTAGACACCTAAAGCTGTATCATGCTGCACAACCAACATTCCCTGAGTAATCGGATAAAAGTTACTCTTCCTTGGTCTAGCGGCACACCGCCCTGGCCAAGCTACTTTTTTCTTGGTTTAACGGCACTCCGCCCTAACCGAGCTACCTTCCTTGGTTTAGCGGCACTCCGCCCTAACCGAGCTACCTTTCTTGGTCTGGCAGCACACCGCCCTGGCCAAGCTACTTTTTTCTTGGTTTAACGGCACTCCGCCCTAACCGAGCTACCTTCCTTGGTTTAGCGGCACTCCGCCCTAACCGAGCTACCTTCCTTGGTTTAGTGGCACCCCGCCCTAGCCAAGCTACCTTTTTCTTGGTTTAGCGGCACTCCGCCCTAACCGAGCTACTCTTCCTTGGTCTAGCGGCACACCGCCCTGGCCAAGCTACCTTTTTCTTGGTTTAACGGCACTCCGCCCTAACCGAGCTACTCTTCCTTGGTTTAGCGGCACTCCGCCCTAACCGAGCTACCCTCTTTTCTTGGTCTGGCGGCACACCGCCCTAGCCAAGCTACCCTTTTCCTTGGTCTAGCGGCACTCCGCCCTAACCAAGCTGCCCTCTTCCTCAGTTTAGCGGCACTCCACCCTAGCCGAGCTACCCTCTTTCTTGGTCTGGCAGCACGCCGCCCTGGCCAAGCTACCCTCCTTTCTTGGTTTAACGGCACTCCGCCCTAACCGAGCTACCTTTTTCTTGGTTTAACGGCACTCCGCCCTAGCCGAGCTACCCTCTGTCCTTGGTTTAGCGGCACTCCGCCCTAACCAAGCTACCCTCTTCCCTTGGTTTAGCAACACTCCACCCTAACCAAGCTACTCTTCCTTGGTCTAGCGGCACACCGCCCTGGCCAAGCTACTTTTTTCTTGGTTTAACGGCACTCCGCCCTAACCGAGCTACCCTCTTTTCTTGGTCTGGCGGCACACCGCCCTGGCCAAGCTACCTTTTTCTTGGTTTAACAACACTCCGCCCTAGCCAAGCTACCCTTTTTCTTGGTTTAGCGGCACTCTGCCCTAACCGAGCTACCTTCCATGGCTTAGCGGCACTCCGCCCTAACCGAGCTACGCTTCCTTGGTCTAGCGGCACACCGCCCTGGCCAAGCTACCTTTTTCTTAGTTTAACGGCACTCCGCCCTAACCGAGCTACCTTTTTCTTGGTTTAACAGCACTCCGCCCTAGCCGAGCTACCTTCCTTGGTTTAGCGGCACCCCGCCCTAGCCAAGCTACCCTTTTTCTTGGTTTAGCGGCACTCCGCCCTAACCGAGCTACCTTCCTTGGTTTAGCGGCACTCCGCCCTAACCGAGCTACTCTTCCTTGGTCTAGCGGCACACCGCCCTGGCCAAGCTACTTTTTTCTTGGTTTAACTGGTGAGGACACACGGCGCTATCCTCGACGGAGCACCCGGCACACCGCTACCTCCTTGTGGCTCGGCGACGGCGGCACCTTCTAGTTATCTTTTCATCATATTTAGGCCATGTTGGGCCTCAGTCTGGACTTGCTCAGGCCTTGTGGGCCTTGTCTTTTGGTCCCTGCGTGGACATCTTCTTGTTTGGGCACTTATTGGGCCATATAGTGGCCAGTTGGGTTGCTTTGTGGGGTAATGGATCTTGTTATTGGGTCAGGGGCTTATTGGGGCTTGAAGCCCACTTAAAAGAAGCCCATTAGGGTTTAGGGGGCGGCCCCCTCCCTATCTAGAGGAGGAGGAGGCAGCCGCCCACCCCTTCCTAGTTCTACTAGGGAAGGTGGGGGGCGCTCCCCTCTCCCTTCCCCTTTTCCCCTCTCCTCCTTTCCCCAACTCCATCCCTTCCTTCTCCCACTTAGATTCCTTTCTTATTTTTTCTAAGCTTGCTGAAATATGGGCCGCCTTTCTCTCCTTGGAGCTGGGCGCACCCCTCCCCTTCTAGTTAGATTAGGGTTTTCCCATCCCCTATAAGTAGTTCTCACCTTGTACCGATTACAGTTTACACATGAATTTGAATACAAGTGGAGTATTGTGCAAAAGCTTTTTGCGCCCCTCTCTCTCTCTCTTTCTGCTCCTGCGACGGGAGAACGGCGAGGTGTGACGCCTCAGCCCTCGGTGGACTCCGGGGTTCCCTCTTATCCTCGTCTTCTTCCTCGACGGTTCGTGTTCGTGATTCCAGATTTCTGCCCCGACTTGTAGCAGAGCTCGCGCCCCCTTCTTGGATGAGTTTTGCCACGACCTATTTTCTTGGAGATACGTCTGCGGATCAGCTTCGCGTCGGCGCCCGTTTTGCATCAATCGGAGATCGGCACCGCCCGTACCGATTTTCTCCGCCGACCTGCGCCAGCACCACTTTCTCTGCTCGCCCAGCGGGGAGGCCCTGATTGCGAATTTTCCCCAGGCCTCCACGCTGCGTCTTTTGCCCTGGTTTCTTCAGGGTTCGTAGATCTCCGAGTCAACTTTCCAACGCCGCCGACGGCGTCGCGTTTCGACATCGTCACCGTCCATGGCGGTCGATCTCGTGGGGTTGCGCCAGCGTGTCTGCCCAGTCCGCCCAGCGAACCAGCCCCGACTTTCAGCGACTCCTGCGGCTCGCACCGGCGTCGTCTGCCCGCGCCATTTGGCCGAGGGCGATCTCTGCCAGTCAGTTTTCACCCCCAACCGGCCCGGACTTGTTCGGGCACCAGAAGGCCGATTTCCAGATTTTACCGTCGGCGTGCGCAGTTCTGTGCCCACAGAACCTGATCTGACTTTCAGCAGCGCCCACGGTCACCACCGGTGGATCCAGCGCGCCCCCTTTGGCCGGAGCGTTCCTCCAACAGTCAGCGACGCGTCCTCTCTGACGGTGCCTCAAACGGGCGTCGTATCAGCCCGTGAGACCCCCCCTCCGCCCAGGCGCGCGCGACACCGGTTTCTGCAGCGTTGCACCCGAACCTCCTCGTGGCCGACCCGTCACCGAGTGCGGCCCGTCAACCCGTGTCCGGCAGCCCCGAACGTATTGGTTGTAGCCTTTTACCTCCCTGCGAGGAGTGGGCCGTTATTGGGTTGTATTTTATTGACCTCTGGTGTATCGGGGTTGTTGGTTCACGGCCGGGGTTCCTTCCCCACGCCTAGGCGTGGAGGTACGCGCTCCGACTCCCCTCCTTTTGCTTGCTCTTTTAGTATGTGATCGATTATGCCGCTTGAGAGAGAGTAGGTGCCTAGCCACTTATTGCCATCACCGCGGATCATGAGTGAGAGCATCCATCCCTAGCACTAGTCGAGCACCGAGCTAGGACTCGACTCCCCTTGTCTTTGGAGGTCGACTATACGCCTAGACACGTGCGCTTCCCTCCTTGGGACGGCCGAGGTCGGAGTTTCTGTTGAGAGACGTCCCTCATTCTGTGGGATATCACGGTGGTCAGCCACTTGGCGACCCTTGAGCGTGCTACTGCCGGCCTCAGTTAGAGTCTTTTGTGAGTCTTAGTCCGTGTCGGTCCCCGTCCCGCGTCAAATTTGGTATCAGAGCCAGGTTACCAACTTGTCCTTACAGGTTGGGTCTTAGGGTCGTGTCTAGGTTTTGGACGTGTCTTGTTTGAGTCTTGCATCTCATTGCATTCGTGTCCCTCTAGGTCTTAGGGTGTCAGCCTACCCTTCCCTTAGTCTCCTTTGCATGCCCACTCGGGGTGGTTCGGATTACCATCGCCCGGACGCCATGGGTGACCAACACCCACCTCAGGGACGCCCATCTCTAGAGGATCTGATTACCCAACTTATGACCCGTATGGACAGGTCCGACCAGTCCATCAAGGAGTTGACTGAGCATCTAGATGGCCGTCTGAAGATCATTGAGGATCGTGCCAGAGTGTCTGACTTAACCATCCAGGGCCTTGTTGGACGGATTGGGAGAGTTGATGAAGTGCCCCACCAGGACCCTCCTAGAGCCGATCGAGCCCCTCCAGTTGCTGCCGCTCAAGCCCCTCGGGCTCAGGAGCGACGTCCCCGAGCCCCCGACTTTGATGACTATGGGTCCGAGAATGATTTTGAGGGGAATGGGCGCCAGTACCGTGGTCGTCGACCACATCAGGATGAGGATGATAGGATCCTTAGGACCGTCCGTGCCGATCCACCCACTTTCGAGGGGTCCCTTGACCCAAAAGTCTACATAGACTGGGAGAATAGCATGGATAGGTATTTCGAATGGGTTGAGATGTCTGAGCTTCGGCAAGTCCGATTTGCCAAGATGAAGCTCGTGGGGAGAGCCCAGACCTACTGGAGGAATGTCGAGAGCCTGATGTTGCAGAGGCAGGATCCACCCATAGAAACCTGGATTGACATGCGGCGTAAGCTCCGCGAGAAGTATGTCCCTCCTTCTTACCGCCAGAGGCTCATCGACCGATGGCAGACCCTTAGTCAGGGCGATCGGTCCGTGACCGAGTACATCGCCGAGTTTGACGAGTATTATTTGCGATGTGGAGTTGATGAGGAGAAGGGCATGCCTGTTTCGCGTTTTCGCCGTGGTTTGAGGCCCGAGTATCAGTATGAGCTCTACCGTCGCCAGGTAGACACTTTAGAGCTGGCTTACCAGGTTGCCCTAGAGTTAGAGCAATTTGAGTTGGAGTTTGGCCCCACCTTTCGTCAGGGGATGCCTAGTCAGCGGGGTCTTGACCCTCGCTCCACTTCCACCCAGTATGGTCGATATCCGGCGGCTCGGCCCGCGGAGCCTCTTCGCCAGGACCCCACTGGTCCCAGGCCTCGTCCACCCCTTCCTAGGGACCCGTTTCCTCCACCTCGCCAGCAGCCGCCCTACCCCCCCACACGCCCTACACTTCCACCTCCCGCGCACCCTGCGCATTCTCAGCCTTTACTCCCCGCGCCCCGTCATGATGACAAGGGCAAGAGTCCTATGACCGCTGGAGCCTCATCCAGTGCGGGCGCACGTACTACTTGTTACCGGTGTGGCGGATTTGGCCACTTTGCTGATAGATGCCCCACTCGAGAGAGGAAGGCCCTTGTCATGGCAGACCCCACTTCCACTGAGTCCCCCACTGAGCCTATTCCTGTTAGTTATGAGGTAGACCAGGACTTGGTTGAGGAGTTCTTCGATGATCTGCTCGAAGGAGAGCAGGATGGTGCCCTGGGTAGCCACTTTCAGGGTGACCCACAGTTAGGGGTAGTTAGGTGCATTCTAGCCCAGCCCCAGGTGAGTGACGACTGGCGTCGCACCACCATTTTTCACACCTTCTGCAGGCTTGGGGGTAAAGCTTGCAAGATTGTCATTGATAGCGGGAGTTGCATCAACGCCATATCTACTGGCACTGTTGCCCGCCTTGGGTTGACCCCAGTTGACCACCCTGCCCCCTATAGGGTTTCGTGGGTCGATTCTACCTCCATTCCTGTTAGGCTCCGTTGCCTGGTGCCCCTTCAGTTCCAGACCTATCAGGATGAAATTTGGTGCGATGTTCTACCTATGGAGGTAGGTAGCATTATTTTAGGGAGGCCGTGGTTGTTTGACATGGATGCCACCCTACAGGGCCGTGCAAACACTTGCACATTTGATCACAACGGCCACAGGATCACCCTCCACCCAGCCCCACCTAGGGACCCTACTGTTAGGGGACCAGCCGGCCCTAGTGCCACGACCACCCCTCACCAGGGGAAGGTCAGCCCACCACCACCACCACCTCCGGTGTCAGTTTCCACCCCCTCTCCCACCCTCACCATAGAGGCCCCTCCGACTAGGAGGTTGATGATCATCAGTCCCCGAGAGATGGAGAGAGAGGTTGCTAGTGGTGTCCCTCTCTTAGCTGTGGTTGTCAGGGAGACGGGTGAGGTGGTCCCCAGTCTCGAGGGAGTGACAGACCCTCAGTTAGCTGAGATGTTGCGAGAGTTTGCTGATATTTTCCCGGAGGACCTTCCCGAAGGCCTTCCACCATTGCGTGACATTCAGCACGAGATTGATCTTGTCCCGGGCTCGTCCTTGCCCAATCTTCCACATTATAGGATGAGTCCCGCGGACCACGCTGAGCTACAGAGGCAGGTTGATGAGTTGATGAGTAGGGGTTCCCTTCGGGATAGCAAGAGTCCCTGTGCTGTTCCCGCCCTGCTAGCGCCGAAGAAGGATGGCACATGGCGTATGTGCATCGATAGCCGTGCGATCAATAAAATCACGGTTAAGTATAGGTTTCCCATTCCCCGGCTGGATGACTTGCTTGATATGATGTCGGGAGCCACGATTTTCTCGAAGATCGATCTTAGGAGTGGCTATCACCAGGTGAGGATCAGACCAGGTGATGAGTGGAAGACTGCATTTAAGACCAAGGATGGTCTTTACGAGTGGTTGGTCATGCCCTTCGGGCTGACTAACGCCCCTAGCACCTTCATGCGGGTGATGACGCAGGTGTTGCGTCCTATGATTGGAGTGTTTGTGGTCGTCTACTTCGACGACATCTTGATTTATAGCCGCACTAGGGAGTTACACCTAGACCACCTTAGGCAGGTGTGTGTTGTTCTGAGACGGGAGAGCTTGTTTGCCAACCCTAAGAAGTGTAGCTTCATGACTGACCAGGTTTCTTTCTTAGGGTTCATTGTGTCCCGTGACGGAGTCTCCGCTGATCCGGAGAAGATCCGTGCCATAGTGGAGTGGTCCGAGCCCCGCTCACTCCACGATGTTAGGAGCTTTCATGGTCTGGCGACATTCTATCGCCGTTTCATTAGGGGGTTCAGTTCTATCACCGCCCCGATCACGGATTGCATCCGTAAGGGCGAGTTTACCTGGACGAAGGCTGCTGCCATAGCCTTCCAGACTATCAAGGATCGCATGACCCAGGCACCCGTTCTTACACTTCCTGACTTTTCTAAGGTGTTTGAGGTTACATGTGATGCCTCAGGTGTAGGCATAGGGGGAGTGCTTAGCCAGGAGTCCCACCCTATAGCCTTTTTCAGTGAGAAACTCAATGATGCCAAACTGCGTTACTCTACTTATGACAAGGAATTCTACGCAGTTGTCCAGGCTTTGCGCTATTGGAGGCACTATCTCCTCCACCAGGAGTTCGTGCTCTTTTCTGACCACGAGGCATTGAGATTTCTCCACACCCAAAAGAAGTTGAATGCCAGACATAGTAGATGGGTGGAATATTTGCAGGAGTTTACATTCGTTCTCAAGCACAAGGCAGGTGCTGAGAACAAGGTGGCCGATGCTCTTAGTCGGCGGGTGATGTTGATATCCACCATGAATGTTCAGGTGGTTGGTTTAGAGAAGTTGAAGGAGGCCTACATTGATTGCCCGGACTTCGGTCCCATCTATTCTGCCCTTCAGTCAGGACCGTCCCGTGAGTTTAGCGAGTATGTCCTTCAGGATGGTCACTTATTTCGAGGTGATAGGTTGTGCATCCCACGGACTTCAGTTCGTGATTTTCTTACGTGGGAGCTTCATGCAGGAGGTCTTGCCGGCCACTTCGGCCGAAACAAGACCATAGAGGCTGTTGAGCACCGTTTCTGCTGGCCCAGTTTGAAGAGGGATGTGGCCCGCATAGTTGCCCAGTGTCGTATTTGTGCCCTAGCGAAGCAGAGGAAACAGAACACTGGCCTTTATACCCCTCTGCCTGTCCCTGATAGTCCTTGGCAGGATATCAGCATGGACTTTGTGCTTGGTTTGCCCCGTACTGCACGGCGGCATGATTCTATTTTTGTTGTGGTTGACCACTTCTCCAAGATGGCCTTGTTTATTCCTTGTTCCAAGACATCGGATGCCTCTAGAGTTGCCAGGTTGTTCTTCACCCACTGTGTGTCCAGGTTTGGGTTGCCGCGTACCATTGTTTCTGATAGGGATGTGCGTTTTACGAGCTATTTTTGGAAAACCCTTTGGCGGATGATGGGCACCCAGTTGAAGTTCTCCACCGCATACCACCCCCAGACTGACGGTCAGACGGAGGTAGTCAATAGAAGTCTAGGGGATCTTCTGAGGTGTTTAGTGCGTGATAGAGTTGGAGATTGGGACCTTGTCTTACCATTAGCAGAGTTTGCATATAATGATTCGGTCAATAGGTATACAGGGTTGAGTCCATTTGAGATTGTCACTGGTCGAAGACCTAGGAAGCCGATTGATTTGATTCCCTCCCCCATTCAGTCCCGAGTCTCTGAGTCAGCTGAGTCTTTTGCGGAGCATATTAGACAGTTGCATGACCATGTCCGTCGTCATATAGAGGCCAGCAACGCACGTTACAAGGAGTTAGCTGACGGGCACAGACGCACACGTGAGTTCCGCGAGGGAGAGTACGTCATGGTCCGGGTTAGACCGGAACGGTTTCCTTCGGGAGCCGTAAAGAAGCTCCAAGACCGCGGTGCAGGACCATTCAGAGTGTTGAGGCGTATTGGGTCGAACGCGTATGAGATCGAGCTACCAGACGACTACGGGATCAGTTCGACGTTCAATGTCTCTGATCTGGTAGCTTATCGGATCCCGCGGTGATACCCAGTGAGTTATTTGGGCCTGACCCTCCTGTTGTGAGTGATACACCTACTGAGAGTCCACCTCCTCCAGCCCCATTACAAAAACGCGAGCATATAGATTGCATACTGGATGAGCAGGTGACTACTACCAGGAGCGGAGCCTACCAACGCTTCTTAGTGCGTTGGAGAGGGCGCCCCGAGTCGGACAACACCTGGATTACACGTGGAGAGCTGGAGCGGATCGATCAGGACCTGCTGGAGCGGTACCTCAGCGACCGTGACCCTTACTCGACGGGGTCGAGTTCTTCCCACCCGGGGAGAATTGGTGAGGACACACGGCGCTATCCTCGACGGAGCACCCGGCACACCGCTACCTCCTTGTGGCTCGGCGACGGCGGCACCTTCTAGTTATCTTTTCATCATATTTAGGCCATGTTGGGCCTCAGTCTGGACTTGCTCAGGCCTTGTGGGCCTTGTCTTTTGGTCCCTGCGTGGACATCTTCTTGTTTGGGCACTTATTGGGCCATATAGTGGCCAGTTGGGTTGCTTTGTGGGGTAATGGATCTTGTTATTGGGTCAGGGGCTTATTGGGGCTTGAAGCCCACTTAAAAGAAGCCCATTAGGGTTTAGGGGGCGGCCCCCTCCCTATCTAGAGGAGGAGGAGGCAGCCGCCCACCCCTTCCTAGTTCTACTAGGGAAGGTGGGGGGCGCTCCCCTCTCCCTTCCCCTTTTCCCCTCTCCTCCTTTCCCCAACTCCATCCCTTCCTTCTCCCACTTAGATTCCTTTCTTATTTTTTCTAAGCTTGCTGAAATATGGGCCGCCTTTCTCTCCTTGGAGCTGGGCGCACCCCTCCCCTTCTAGTTAGATTAGGGTTTTCCCATCCCCTATAAGTAGTTCTCACCTTGTACCGATTACAGTTTACACATGAATTTGAATACAAGTGGAGTATTGTGCAAAAGCTTTTTGCGCCCCTCTCTCTCTCTCTTTCTGCTCCTGCGACGGGAGAACGGCGAGGTGTGACGCCTCAGCCCTCGGTGGACTCCGGGGTTCCCTCTTATCCTCGTCTTCTTCCTCGACGGTTCGTGTTCGTGATTCCAGATTTCTGCCCCGACTTGTAGCAGAGCTCGCGCCCCCTTCTTGGACGAGTTTTGCCATGACCTATTTTCCTGGAGATACGTCTGCGGATCAGCTTCGCGTCGGCGCCCGTTTTGCATCAATCGGAGATCGGCACCGCCCGTACCGATTTTCTCCGCCGACCTACGCCAGCACCACTTTCTCTGCTCGCCCAGCGGGGAGGCCCTGATTGCGAATTTTCCCCAGGCCTCCACGCTGTGTCTTTTGCCCTGGTTTCTTCAGGGTTCGTAGATCTCCGAGTCAACTTTCCAACGCCGCCGACGGCGTCACGTTTCGACATCGTCACCGTCCGTGGCGGTCGATCTCGTGGGGTTGCGCCAGCGTGTCTGCCCAGTCCGCCCAGCGAACCAGCCCCGACTTTCAGCGACTCCTGCGGCTCGCACCGGCGTCGTCTGCCCACGCCATTTGGCCGAGGGCGATCTCTGCCAGTCAGTTTTCACCCCCAACCGGCCCGGACTTGTTCGGGCACCAGAAGGCCGATTTCCAGATTTTACCGTCGGCGTGCGCAGTTCTGTGCCCATAGAACCTGATCTGACTTTCAGCAGCGCCCACGGTCACCACCGGTGGATCCAGCGCGCCCCCTTTGGCCGGAGCGTTCCTCCAACAGTCAGCGACGCGTCCTCTCTGACGGTGCCTCAAACGGGCGTCGTATCAGCCCGTGAGACCCCCCCTCCGCCCAGGCGCGCGCGACACCGGTTTCTGCAGCGTTGCACCCGAACCTCCTCGTGGCCGACCCGTCACCGAGTGCGGCCCGTCAACCCGTGTCCGGCAGCCCCGAATGTATTGGTTGTAGCCTTTTACCTCCCTGCGAGGAGTGGGCCGTTATTGGGTTGTATTTTATTGACCTCTGGTGTATCGGGGTTGTTGGTTCACGGCCGGGGTTCCTTCCCCACGCCTAGGCGTGGAGGTACGCGCTCCGACTCCCCTCCTTTTGCTTGCTCTTTTAGTATGTGATCGATTATGCCGCTTGAGAGAGAGTAGGTGCCTAGCCACTTATTGCCATCACCGCGGATCATGAGTGAGAGCATCCATCCCTAGCACTAGTCGAGCACCGAGCTAGGACTCGACTCCCCTTGTCTTTGGAGGTCGACTATACGCCTAGACACGTGCGCTTCCCTCCTTGGGACGGCCGAGGTCGGAGTTTCTGTTGAGAGACGTCCCTCATTCTGTGGGATATCACGGTGGTCAGCCACTTGGCGACCCTTGAGCGTGCTACTGCCGGCCTCAGTTAGAGTCTTTTGTGAGTCTTAGTCCGTGTCGGTCCCCGTCCCGCGTCATTAACGGCACTCCGCCCTAACCGAGCTACCTTCCTTGGTTTAGCGGCACTCCACCCTAACCGAGCTACTCTTCCTTAGTCTAGCGGCACACCGCCCTGGCCAAGCTACCTTTTTCTTGGTTTAGCGGCACTCCGCCCTAACCGAGCTACCCTCTTTTCTTGGTCTGGCGGCACACCACCCTGGCCAAGCTACCTTTTTCTTGGTTTAACGGCACTCCGCCCTAGCCGAGCTACCCTTCCTTGATCTAGCGGCACTCGACCCTAGCCAAGTCACCCCTTATCGTGATATAATAACATTCTGACCTATCACTCTCTAAAAAATCTAGACCTTACGTCTACTCTGATGGAACTTCTTTATTCATATTCCTGCAAGTTGTCTCCCCCGCGGCACATATGGCCAAGAAGGACGTTTGCTGCTAGCAACAGAATTCGGTTTAAGCACCTCCTCGGATGCCGTCACGCGGTGGAGCGAGTCCCCCATCCTTTCTATGAAGGGGTGGACGCTCTCCTGCCTAACACGAGTCATTCGCATGAAGGACTGCTAAAACCACTACCCCACTTCCCACAGTGATAAAACCACATGCAAAAGAAAAAAAAAAGAGAAAGAAGGGGATGGATACATATAGAGCCAAAGAGTCCTTTTCATTAAAAAAGGGAGTACATAGAAGGTCCCCGAAGAGACATTGTATCGCAATAGAAGACAAAAGAAAAAAGAAAAGAAATGATTCATGGCTGCCGGAAGATGTCTTCAAAGGCCAGAAGACCCACATAGGGGGCGGCCCCTAGTTCATGAAGACGAGCTTCCTCCTCCTGCAGTCGAACAGACTCGTCCCGAAAGGATGCCACCTGCCCCTCCAATAGAGCTGCTTCTTCCTCAAGCTGCGGCCGGGAAGTTGTTATCTGCGGCAGCTCAGCTCGGAGACCAGACAGTTCAGCCTCCAGAATGGCTATTCGGCTGCGCACAAACTGCTCCCGCTGCGCCAGAGACTGCAGTTGACACTGTCGCTCCTGAAGAATAAAGTTCATCTTTTCTAGCTCAGATTTACAGTTCATCCTTTGCAACTTTAAAGCCGCCAGTCTGTCAGACATAATGTGTGCCAAGAAATCCCGACGATGTACAAATTTCAACAACAACAGAACCCGCTGGGTCCATATTTCTAGAGGACAACCCATTGCCTGTAAACCGGCAGTGAAACGCTCGGCTATCTCCTTCAACTGCGGATAAGTTAGTCCGGGCTGGGATTCCACTAGCTGGCGCAACATGTCCAGATGTTGCCAGACAAAACTCTCAGGCGAAGTAAAGCCAAGCAAGGGAAGCGGAGCCACTTCAAAGGTTACTTCACTGTCAATGTCTGCCCATAGGGAGATATCTGGCTGAGAAGAAGAAGACGGGAGGTCTGTCGAAGGCGCCAACTGAGCTCTCTCCACAACCTCTGACGAAGCCGAGGGACCTTCCACCTCCATCTCCTCGAGGGTCACCGTTTGGATGCTCGCGGGGGTAACTCCAGTAAATGCCGGAATGGTTGCTTCCTGGGTCTCTAATGCAATACCTGCACCTTCAACACCCTCTTCGCAGGGTACCTCCTCCTCAGATTCCGAAAGTATGGAGATAGATTCCGGGGCAGTTATAGACAATACTCCAATTTCTGTAACGGTTATCTCTCCTTCTTCCACCCCCGCTGCAACAGCCAGTTCCTTCAATGTCAAGGCTGCAGGGGTCACAGCCCGGAGAGGCAACGGTTCACTCTCCATGATTGATGTTATGGGAATTGCCGATTCAGGCGCAATGGTCAGCACTGCGGCCGGTATAAAGGCGGAACCCCTAATTGGGTCCATCTCAGCACTAAAATCTAGAACCCTGATGAGAGCCGGGCTTTCCCCCGAAGTCCTCAAGTCCAACAATGCTAAGTCCGTAGAGGACTGCACCCTCACCGGCACAGGGCGGATTATCTCAGGAATGCCTGCCCAGGCTACTGTCGAAGCAGGAACAATGGCCAAGGCGTCAGACAGAGTGGCTTCAAAGGCTGCAGTCATCACCGGGCTAGCAACAGGGGATTCCTGTGAACAGATCAATACAGCATCAAGCAACAGATAAAAATGGGAAACAATGAGGAGAAGAAAAGAGACTCACTTCTAATATAATGTCAATGTCCTCAAAGGAGTGCAGAGGAGGAGAAAGTCCCGCTGCTGAAGCAACAAAAGGAGGAGTTATATCTGCCTCGGTATCTAAGCCGGCGAACTCTTCTTGTAATTCCTCCTCAGGAGATGGCACCAGCAACTTGGAGGGGGTGAATAATGGAACAATGGCGGTGCATGCGGATGGGGCCTCTGATTTGGAAACGCCCTCCGTCTCCCTCTCGCTGAAACCTGCTTCCTCTCCATCTGCCTCAGAAGCGGTCGCGGAGCTACTAGAAGAGATTTCTACACTATCCACGGGTGGGACCGCCATCTCTAACGTCTTCCTGGAAGAAGATCGGGTAACTATACGCCTCACAGGGATGAGGCCCCGTTTCGTCTGGGTCTTATGACCCTCCTATGGCTGAGTGATATCGCCAGCCTCTCCCGTGATTTCAGTCTCCTCCCCGACCGTCACTATAGAGAAAAGCTTGTGAGAGGGACAATGAAAAGTAATTGAAATATGCAGAAAAAGATGAAAAGGGCATGCTTACCCTCCGCCTCACTAGCCGGCGTGGGAGAAGGCAGCCTGGTCTCCACCACAGAAGATGCCACAACTAGCTCTTGGGCTGTGCAAAAGGGAGGGGTCAGATTCAAGGACTTCTTTGAAATCCAGCAAAAGAGGATGAAGAATGCAACTGTAGGCTATTGATGTTACCCTGAACAGATGTCTGAGTAGCCTCCCTTTGAGATTCGAACTCATCAAATGAGGGAATATCAGGGAGAGGGGTCCCAGTGTCCATCGCTACCGAAGCCGACTGCTGAGCATGAGCCTTCTTGGCCTTCCTGGCCTTCCCGACTATAGCCTTGACTGCAGAAACCTTTCTCTTCTTGCCAGGAGGCAGGGGAGTGGTAGTCGGTGCTGCTGCAGGGACTTCAAAATAAGTAGGCTTCTCAGCCTGCGCAACGACCTTTCTGTATAGCCCCTGGCGCTTTATATCCGGCCTGTCTGTTGAAGACGGCAGAGAAGCAATGAGGTCAGTGAATGCAGAGCTTAAATATTTATCAGAAAGCACTACAGTCAGAAAAGAAAAGATCATACCTGTTGGGCCATCATAAAAGATAGAGAGCGGCCAGTACAGATAAGCTACCTCCTTGGAGCGGGAAGCAGCCTCCTTGATAAGCCAGCAGACATCACCAAATATCTGGCATTTCTCCACTAAAGCTGCTAGATCACTATGACCACGTGAGTCAGGGCATCGAAATAAGTCAAGGTGGTCCATGCCCCAACCGTCGACATAATGAAAGGAGATGAACAGCGGCTTATTCAAGATGCCGGCTAGCGGGCTTTCCGCAGACAACCCATGTAAATTCAGCAGAATGAACAGCCAAGACGTTTGCTTGTAGTACGTCTGAGTCCTGTCCTCCCTGTGCACAAACGTCCTATATGGATGAAATGTATCTGTCGAACCCCTCCAAGGGACTACTGCCGGGAGCGGCTCTTCAACAGGAAATGGGTATTGTTGCGCCTCCAAACGAGCGTCCCCCACATGGCACAGATGTTTCAAGCTCTGCATGAAAGTGTCCTCGTTGATAGCAGCAAAGACAGGAGCAGGCGGGTCAGAATCTGTTTTCTTCAAAGCCCGACGCTGGGCCAGATATTTCTCCGCCTCCATCTGGTGCTGTGAATAAAGCCTCTTCAAGTGGGCCTCGGGGATGTCAAACACTGGTCCGGGCTGTTGTTTCAAAAAGGAACGCTCGGCCACGTCCCAGAATGCACCTCTACTATACCTGTAAAAGCTGGTTCGAATGTTCCACCATTTGATGTATTATGATGTTACCCGGGGTACACGGTTGGAAACGGTGGGAACTCTGAAGACTGCGCCATCCTGGCGATGATAGAAATCCCACCACAACCGGCCATCGCCGACAATGGCGGACCCATGCTTAGCCCGGCTATCCAGGGGAAATTGAGCAACTGATGTAGGGATATGCTGGTCGTAACCAAAGTTCCGCCCAAAGCGGAATGGATAGTATGGTTCCAGAAGAAGCAGACCACCCTTTCTGAAAACTAAGACACTAGGCCGAATGGCCATGGCCCATCTGACCAGCTCCGGCTCCAGAATAGAGCGAGCCGCATTATGCCCTGAGACAGGATGGACATAGGTCTCTACCTCTTCCAGCTTGCACTCTCTCTGAGAATGAATCAAAGGAGCTGAACCTGCCGCCAAGCTCCAGAAATGAATGCTGCCAGGGGCATCCACCGGCACCTTTATCAGTCGACCCCTTATTTTGAACAGCTGATCATAGAAAGGACCAGGTTCAGCACTGGCAAACTCAATCATTCTGGGCAGTACTGTATCTGCTTGCAAAGTTCTGGGAGCCAACTCAGGAAATAGACTGCAGACCCAGGCGTTGAAGAAATGAAAAGGACCCACGGTCCTCAAAGAACGGGGAGTCCGATGCTTGTACAAATCTCCCAAAGATTTATAGATTAAACACAAGGCCACTGGGCAAAGCGACAGCCTCATTCCACAGGCCATCTGACAGGCCGGGTATATAGCTTCTGGCCGGATGATTGTCTCGTCCCCTTGAGGGAGAGCGAAAGTGCACAGCCAGAATGTGAAGTAAGCCGCGCAATGTGTGATGGGGTCTACACCTGCTGGGTTGGGACCACCTCTGCCTGCACGGCGCAATGAAGATGGTAGCTCTGATTTATAGCGAGGAGTCCTTATCTGCTTGCTGGCCGTCGGGCCCATGGAAGGGAAGTCTGCATGTTTCAAGGGGCCGTCAATGAAATATTGAATCCACTGCCCTATCCGTACCCTCAGCTTGCTGCCTTTCTCTCGGGGATGATAGCCTTTGGAGGACCCTCTACTGTACTCCAGACAGATGGAGCGATATGCCTTCATCAGATACCGGTATGAGAAGCTGAGGGAATACTTGCCTTCACCATTGGAACTATCCTTCTCAGAATCTGCCAAGCAGACTTCTTCATACGGCTCGCCATCAATAGGCAGTTCGGAAAGCTGTGACAGACTCCAGAGGTCAAGAGATGTCTCACCCTCTGCTGTATAAAATATGTTGAATAAGGGGCAGAAGACTTCGAACATCCCACAGCATAACCCTCGGGATATGGGATATCGAAATCGAGAAGCAAAGACACTATGATATACCCCGGCTCTGATCAGCAGAGGGGCATATTCCTTCAGAACAAACTCAGTAAATTCCACTGCTCCTACTCGAAATAGGTGGGCGTCAGTGATCTTGGTATCTCCAAACCAACCAGCGGCCAAATGATACTTGAACTGAATGGCCGAACAATTCAGCACAAAAGGCTCTTCGCGGTACCCCCACTTTACTGGCGCCAGGAAGAGACCATAGCCGGGCTTCTTCCTATTGACTCGGCCACTGGCATTATCCTACCGAGCAGGTGTGAACTCCGGGGCCCGGGTCAGCATTTTCTTTTCCGGCTCCAGCTCCGATATGCCAAGGACTGCATCCCAGTCACGCTTCTCCCCGGGAAGATATATAGCCTTTCCACGATACACTGAATCTTTCAGGCTGTCTCTCTCGACCAGAATAGCGGCTTCAACTGTACGAGCTATTCGATAGTTCCGCATTCCACCCACGGTGAAAGTCCGGATAAATGGCATCAAGTGTTTGTCCTTCGGGAAATCCGGGCGATAATCAGTGCCCCGTCTGAAGCATGTTTCCATGGCAGTGGAGTATACCCGGGATGTTGACACCGTGTCGGTATCAGAATCGGACGATTCATCAACGGAAGCGATTTTGTCGTAGCCGAAGTCGAGGCTGTGCACATTCAGCCAGTTTACTGTGGCCCGTGATATATCTGGCTGGGCTGACGAACTGGCCCTGACATCTCCAGAGGATGCAGCAGCAGAACCGGAAGCCATTGCAGTATCTGCAGTCAGGAAAAAGAAATGTTAAGTAGAAGACCTAATACAAGAGGCAGTCTCATAATGATTGTAATATGAAGCCCTTGATTTCGGCAGCATCTCCCCTTATTCGGGGTCTGCCCAAGGAGAATAGGGAGTCACCAACCAAGAGGGGGTGATCCCAAAGCAAAAGGGGATTAAATCCCCGAAGTGTGTCCTACCCGGGGTGAAATCTAATGGGACGGGAGAAGGCTGGATGGCCGGAGGGGAGGAGCTCGCCGCCACCGCCGAGAAAGGGAAAATAGACTAAAGAGAGAGAAGAGGTTGTAGAAAATGAGAAGAAAGAGGCTTTCGGCGCCTTAAATAGAAGCCCCAGCGAAGAGGTTCTCGGCGCGGTCAAAAGCGCGCCGAGAACCCCCTGGCCGAGAGCTCCCTTCGGCCGGAATGCGCGCCGAGAAGCTGTCGCCGAGAACCCCTATCGGTGGTTGCGCCGAGAAGCTACAAGCCCAGAAATCCGTGCCAAGAGCATCCGGACCAAAGGGACTGAATGAAATTGAAATTTCCAAGCCAAAAATGAAAGATGCCAGATAATAGCAAACTGAGAAGGGGCTCAGATGTTGAATGATATCCACACCTGCAAGTACCGTGTCATTTATTCTGCACTCCCGCTACCTACAAGTGGGGGGCATTTGTTGACACCTAAAATATAATAGAGAATGGAGATGAGACATAATGGAAGATTAAGTGAGAGATAAAGATCCCGGAGATTCCTACAAAATCAGGATTACGGAAGATATGTCATTAAAGCTACCACCCGGCTGAAGCCTTCCCCGACCAAGCTGATGTCCGGTATTGTCGTCATTCAGACGGCAGTACTGATGAAGAACTGCAGTCCACTGACTGATGAAAATCCCCAGAAATATTCTGATGAAGCTATACTAACTCACCAATTGATGGGCCTTCGCCTAGCCTGACGGACTCGAGGGACCGACAAATGAAGGGACAGATTAAGCGGCATTAGTAGCTCAAGCTTACTGATGAGCAAGCATAAAAGACAAAAGTATCTAAACGGGCCCGGCCGTGTGGCGCCGAGAGCCCAACAAGACCCATATGGGGAAGGGGCGCTGAGAGCCTACTGCCTCCGAATAAGGCACGCCGGGAACTCATCAACCGTGCACCGAGAGAGCCTTGCCGAGAAGGAGGGGTGCTATGCTTATAAAAACCCCCTTCCTCTCGAGATAAAGGGGTCGGCAGAGAGAACCAAAGAAAAAGAGGAAAAGAAAGCGAAGAGAAAAAAAGAAGAGAGATAGAAAAGCCAGGAGAGATCCCGCTGAAAAGAAAGAACAAGAGAAAGAGAAGAAGAAAGCTCCAGGTGGGCTGCTCGGGGGAGGGAGTGGAGTCAATGCTCCACCCTCCCCCCCCCCCCCATGTTTATTTTCTTCTTTTGTTTTCCTCCGTATGTAATAGTCTATGTCCTCGTGCTTTGATTATTCATATGATGACCGAGAATTCTTTTCTTGCCTACCTCTGTTCTTCCCCTCTGCCTGTTTCTCGGCTTCAGCCTTGCAGTTGATGTAAGTGGTGACAATGAGATGAAATGAAATGTCACAGTTGCCGTGCCGGATATTAGGCAACCGAAGCTCTGCCCTCTGTCTTTCTATGTATATATCTTTTATCTGAATGTCCAATAGTCTAGACGCTTCGGGTTTCAGAGTCGTTTCTATGAGCCTGTTCTTCGAAGAGGAATGAAGATAGGGCCCCTACCCTCATCTAGTGGGTTATTGGGTTCTGTTTCCTTCTCCCCTCCTGTCTCGATGGCAGATCCCCCACATACATTCGAGTTTTCCTTCGAGGCCCCCCCCTTATGCCGTTCAGGAACCATATGCATCAATTTCTCGGTTCCCTGAGCTGCTGGTTATGAGATATATGCTTAATCTGCAGATGAATGCAACCCCACGAGGTTCTGATAAGTGATGACCTCGACCCCTGGGTCCTCCATTCTGACTCTTGAATGATTAGGGCCTAGAATTCCAGTGCCGAGGGTTGTTCATTCCTCCATCGCTGGTTTGTTTCCTTGATGCCATTGGGCTCGTCCGGGTGATCAGAGACAGTCATCTCTGGATCTCCTTAGACGGCTGGCGGCAAACAGATAAAAATTATCACAGGACGTTGTGAGAGGGTCTTATTCCATCTACTGACTTCGCCTTCCAATTCCCTTGGCATCCCTCTGGCAGAAACCTTCATGTAATCCCATTCTGCACTCCAAATCCTGCCTCAATACAAGCCAAAAATCCCAGAAATCTCTAGAACAGAGTATCGTAATCAAGCCATAAACCCTTTCTGGCCTTCAGCCCTTTCACCTTCCCGGCGCAGGCGTTGGGTAAATGGTTCTCGACGCGGCCGTTGCCACGCCGAGAGCTATGCGGCCGAGAGGGTTTCCCCCTTTTTTTCCCTTCAGCATGTTGATAAAACCCTCAATCCTGTTCACTGTCCAAGAAGACCCCTTCGCAATACAGCCTTCCCGGCCTGGGGGCTTCCCGGCGCCAGGTTCCCGGCGCGGCGACGAGCGCGCCGAGAACCCCTGCGCCGAGAACCCCCCCTTGGCCAATGAAAGCCATGCCGAGAACCCCTTGGCCAATAAAAGTCACGCCGAGAACCCCCCCTTGGCCAATAAAACCCACGCCGAGGCTCCTTCTTTGGCCAATAAAACCCGGGCCAAGGTCCACCTTCGCACCTTCACCCTCCAATCCTTTTAATCTCTCCACACATCTGTCCAGAGGATGTTCAGAGACCATCACATACGCCCCGAGGAGATACAGCAATGGGGAGGACTTCCCCTACATCTCTTAGTCCCGATCTGGATTTCTCGGCAGCCTTATGAGCCTAAAGAGCCATGTCATTACGTGTGCTCTGATGGGTTCCAAGGGAACATCAATCGATGATATGAATGCAAGCAATGTCCCCCGCGGCCTGGCGCCGTTCTCCTTTTGTTGTCGTCCCGGCTTCCCGTGGATGATGGCCTATCTTTTCTTGGCATAGTCCAAGTTAAGGGGACATGCTGTCGAAATTCGTACATACCTCATCAGATAGCTATGGTATTCCACCCTAACCCCGTTGGCCCACGGAGTTCTGCCCTTGCATGTTCTCCGATGGTCTTCCGAAGGGGAATATTAATAAGACATCGCGCCTGCACAGGGTGTGTCATGCTGCACCGGTCCCTATCCGGATTCTGGCTTAGATATACCCGATCTTTTACGGATCCCACCCTGCCACTGCATGGGTGGTTTCCTATCCCCATCTGGCATAGTCCAAGGTAATGGGGACATGCCGTCGGATTTGTTCCGCATTTGATGTATCGTTGCTTCACTCAGGCTATTTAACGCCTTGCCGATGAACCAACCCTCGCTCTCGTTTGAGTCTTATTTTTTGCCGCTGTCTTCCTCCTATTTTTGGCGTTTAATCAAGGGTTGTCCTTCTTAGGAAGGGCGTAATTAACATCATAGCCTTTATGGTATGACGGACTTCGGGTCCCGACTCGGACTTCACAATCGACTGATTAAAAGTCAGATCGAGCGCACAATTAAATTGTCACCCCGGTGACTGGCACGCCTAATAATCAATAAATACAAATAAGAGAATTCCCCAAATAAAAATAAAATAATAATAAATTTAAATAATTTAAAAATAAGAAAAATCCGCGTTCCACACCCCCTTTAGCATTTTTTATGTTAGTATTAATTTGACCACATGGGAGAAAATTCTCCTATCTCTTAATTTCCCCTCCCTAACCCTAGATCTGAGGGTAATTGGGTCTTTTAGTTAGAGTTATATAACCCATGTATTTTCATATTTTGGAGAATTAATGATGAAAAAATTGCATTGTGCACAAGAATGCCCAAGGGTGCCCCTCTGTCTTCCTCTCCCCCTTGCAGCTGGATTGCTGTGAATTCTATGGTGTGATGCCATAAACTTAGTGGATTCCAAGTTCTATCTCCTCCCCTAGGTGTGAAGCTCAGCCACTGCCGCCGCCGCCGCCATCGAGCCGCCACAACTCCACCTTCCTCCTGCTGTCTAGATCTGCGACCTACAGAACTGAAGCTCAAAGAAAAGGTTGTATCTCCAGATCCAGATATCTGATTGGCTTCAAATTTTGAGGGTTTGTTCCCCCTGCTGTCCCCTATCTCCAGTTAAATTTTAATGTCAATCAGAAGTCGTTTGCTTTTTTCCTAGTCTTTTAGTTCCACCCCTGATAGTCTGCCCATCAGTAGATCTGCGGGATAGTTTCCTATTATTTTATTTTTCCCACCCCCTAAACCACTCCATAAAATTACAAAAATATTTGTGTGTTGTCCTAACATCCCCCCCTTCCACCCATAAAACTCCCAAGGTCCAGATCGATCATTTTCCTTTGGGTCAAAATTCATTTTCAGACAGATCCCATTCTGTCCTGTGTGATCTGGATTCCAAGTCAGAAGCAACAACAAACCATAGAGTTTTTCATTTCCAATCTGTTTAATGGATGGTTGTGAAATTAATTTATGTTGTATCCCTTTGAGTCCTCTATCCAACGAGGTCAATCTCGCATCGATCCGCCTCTGGATCTGGGTGCAACAATTATTTTGGTGGAGGTGCGCAGATCTGTTCCGAGTCAGGCCAGCAAGAGCAGTCCGTCAGATAATTCTGGCAAGAATACGTCGGCTCAGATTCGACCACCGCCGAGTTCAGATATCGAACAGAAGGATTCCACCAGTGTCCTAGACAACCGCCTTGACCAGAAGTCGACCGGAAGCCGCCGTCCCAGCAGCCGAGTTTGCTTGCTATCTAGCGAGTCAGAACAGTACTGAGTCGGACAAGCAGCCCACCCCTGACCCGATAGCCCCTCTGGCTTGCTGCCCGTCAACCCGAGTTCGGTACTCCCGGGTCCCACATGTACCCTTTACCTCCCTGCGTGGAGTGGGCAATAAAATCATTTCTGTAATTATTGTTAATTATTTGTACCGGGAGTACGAGTCTTGGCCGGGGTCACCTTCCCCACGCCCGGAGCGTGGACGCATCGTGTCCACTCCCCTCTCTCGGCATTTTGCTTACTTCGTATATTTCTATATGCCGCTGCATGAGTGTTAGGGTAATTAGCTCTTATATTATTTCAATCACCGCTGCGAGAGAGAGCGAGACCCGTCCCGTGACTTGATCCGAGCACGAGAGTGAGTAGACCACCCTTGACTCATTGCCGGTTTCTCAACCGCGCACATCCGCACGCTTCCCTTACTAGGGATGAGTCGAGAGTTTTCCTAGAGTCCAAGGTTCGCACTCAAATTTGCATCGAGTCGCGTCCCGTCCCATATCACGGTGCCAAATCCCACTTATTTTAATTGTGGATTTGCTTCACTTTTCGACGCGAGTTTCCTCCTTTGTTTCAGGGAGGATTCCCAGCTACTCGGATCCGCATGCCACTTATACAAATTTTTGATAGGGCAAACAGCTTTTCCTCATGAGACATGTGATTTCCATGTAGAGATATAACAGCCCTTTAGAGTGTTGAGTAGAATAACTTTAATCCTTATTAGGTGTGGGTTGTTGTACGGAATGTAAAAGATGAATTTGTCTCGCCACAATTATGCCTTCCCCTAAGTGTATGCACAGTTATGAAATGTGTTGGCCCAGAGAGATGGCAGACAAGAAGGGGGGTTGAATTGTCCCCTTGCCGAGATGGCGGATTTAAAAAATAACTCCAACTAATTACAACGGAAATAAAACTAACATCATTAATTACCCTAAACAAACGTGAGATCTAAAAGGTTCTATTGATCTTTCCGATCTCACACGGCTTGACAATGCAAATAACGATTGAACACAAACTAAACATGGATAACGGAGGTAGCAATGTGTGGAGGTGACGTGAATAAAAATCTACAAATTGACCTGTGAATGGAGATAGGACAAAAGGACAATCACACGAGCAAACCACATGCAACACAGAGATTTTTAGGTGGTTCGGGACCACGATGGGCTCTCTACGTCCACCCCTCACCCAACCGGGTGAGGCTTCACTCCACGCTACGAAACGTAGCAACACGGGGATGAACCCCAACCACACACATGTTGCTTCCACAGTAATATCCACACGGGGACAAGCCCCAAAATGCTGCCACTGCAGCACACACACACACAACGTCGGGGAACACGCCCCGGACACTTAAAACCACACGGAGACACAGCTCCGTCCACACATACACAATAATATTCAGAGTTTGACAAACTGAAGGATGAACAATGACCGCTCACACAAAATTTAGATCAAGAAAACCAACACAAGCAAGTGGGTAAAAGATATAGAACTTTTCCCTTTCGTTTTCCAATGGGTGTATGAAAATCTCCCTTGAAGTCTAGGTCGGAGGAAGTCAAATCCGCAGGGTGTAGGAGCAGCCGTTTGTCTTCCTTGAGAGTCCAAGGTGTACTCCTTCAGATTCCATGCTCCAAGCACTCCTTCAATCACTAAGAACAGATGCATCCTTCAAGGCCCTTTCCTCTCCTCGTTGTTCTTCTTCACCTGGAAGAATATATAGAGATAATAAGCCCAAACTTTAAGCTAATCTCAAACAAGAATATGAAAATGAATGATTTAGATATCCCCTTAATCTTCACACAACTTGGAGATAAAATAGAAGAATGCTTTAGAATGATAAGAGCATGAGAAAAGAAATCAGCCCCCTTGTCGAGATGCGCCCAAGCAAGCAACGGTGGAGAGCAGCGACGGCTCGCCTCCAGCTTCGAGCTTGGGGTTGTGAGACGCAGTCCTTGGTGGCATAGTCTTCCTTCTCCAGTAGATGCAAGCACCTTCTCCACGTTCTTCCTCTCTCTCTTTCTTCTTTCCTGCAAGCAGATGGAGAATGTTAGCGCAAGCGGATGCCTTCCGATGGAATTCGCGGCCATCATATACAAGAAGCAATGTAGCCACAAAAAGACATGAATGCCCATGTTAGAACCCTTCAAACCAACACCCAATCAAGGGTAGAAACCCTAAGGGTATTGGGGTAAAAGGCCAAGGCAAATTGGGTTACAAAATGGGCATTTCGTAAACAATCCGGAAATCACGATCCGGACGAACCAGAGAAAGTGTCGACTCATGGAGTCGACACTTTTCTCATTACGTTCTGTCCCGCTATATAAAAATAGGACCCGGGTGAAAGTGTCAACTTATAGGGTCGACACTTTTCACCAGAGGTTCTGTTTTCTTTGAAAACAGACCTTCGACCTGTAAGTGTCGACTCTAGGAGTCGACACTTGCAGCCACCAGTGTCCAGCTAGCAAGCTGGCTAGAAAGTGTCGACTCTTAGAGTCGACACTTTCTATCTGGACATGTAAAATAATGCATCTGACAAAACAATCTGAAACAAGTGTCGACTCATAGAGTCAACACTTTTACTGACAGAACTGAAAACTCATTCAAACTCAATTGAAGCCCCAAAAACATTAAAGACCAATAAAACACCATTAAACCGCATTCAAAAACAATAGAATGACATGCATGAGAGGTGTTAAAAACATCAATCAAAACTTGGCCTCATAAGGCAATATGGGATACAAGATTAGCAATACATTTCAGGAAACTTGCATGTAAATCAATGAAGGCCTAGACAATCCATGTACTGTATGCATAAATAGTGACATACCATGAGAAATGACTCAAACCCATTCAAGGTACTATAAATGAACTTGAAGATTAACTTCTTACCATATCATCAAGGGTTTAGGGAGCAGAATGGAACCTGCACAATATACACAAATCCTTTCATGTCAATCCACATAAGAAGTTTGATTCACAAATATCCAACTAGTTTGATACAGAAGCTCACATATCAATAGATAGATCGTGCATTGAAAGACTATCTCAATTTCACTTTAAAAACTCAAAGTTCAGTCCAAAGCATGCATTCTCATGATTTAGAATCATTACAAGGACCAGATTTTTTTATCAAGTTCATATGTCAAATTAGATTCAACCAAACCTACATGAATTCAAGGTTCAGTTCAAAGACTTCAAGTTCAGACCGAAGCAAGGGAAACCCAGCTTCAGTCATAGTTCAAGCAAGCCACACATGTGTTCAAAGTTTAGATCAAGAATGTGAAATTCAGTCCATTACTAATTCATGTTTAGTCTAAGATAGACTGAACTCACATAGTCTAATCACCATCCAACCAATTCAAAGGCCCTATAACCTTTTTGAAAACATGATTTAGCCAAGTTAAATAACATGGTTAGGGGGTCTTAAAAACACCAAACAAGCTTGAATAACCAAGATTTATAGAGGGTACATTTGGCAAAAAGCCACAACAAAAAACCCCATAAAAGATATGCATGAAAGCACTTGAGAACCCATTTTCCCAACTCAAGATTAGAAGAATATCACCATAGATCCAGTATGAACTCTTACCTTGGATCCATTACATTGTGGGCAGAATTAACCTGCGCTTTTTGGGAATTCAGAAGCAAGTTAATAATAAACCAACGAATTTGGAGATCCCAACTTCAAACCATTTGAAAGCATTGAAGCCATATGATCAGAATGATTAAGGAACCATCATTCATGCCTTCATGATATGCAAGAACCAAAGCATAGTTTTTACATGAAAGCTCTAAAGACTCATGAGCAGCATGCATGAGTCAACATCAGAAATATATACATGAAGGGCCATGTTTCCAACCCTGTAATCGTAACCTGCAAAACAAGATATCATCATGTTAGCTTGTTTATCATGAAGATAAATTGAAAAACATCCTGTATGGGGTTAGATATCAACATATGAAGTAAACATCAACTCCATTGAACAGAATTATAGCTTTAAATAGTATCCACCAAGCAAGCCAAACCTGCAAAGGAGGATATCAACATGTGAGCATCAAGACATTTTCTACAAAACTTACACAGAATATTTTCACTGTAAAGCATAAGTAAAACTCACCATATATTGGAATCATCAAAACCATTGTCAAAGACAAAGAGGGAGTGCCACGAACCCAAAAATCTCCCCCTTTTTGATGATGACAATATATTGTGACCACCAAAACTCTCTCCCCCTTTGACATTATCAAAAAGTGGGGGACGAGGTGAACAGATATGAAATGGTTAAACCGAATGAGACAGAATAGATGGTGCACGAACCCAGCAATTAACCTCCCATGAAGGGAAGGTGTATAAACCAAGAACCAAGCAAGAGAACGAGACTCTACGTACAGTTTGCAAGATGTGAGAATTATGTCCAAATGTGCAATTTTTGAACTATAAACAGAGTGTGTGATCGAGCTATGCACAAGGAGTATAAAGGAACTATATGCATGTGTTATGCTAAAAAGCACATTATTCTCCCCCAATTGTCAAGAACAAAAACCAACTGACAATGGATTATTTAAACTGTTATTTACAAGTATAACCTAGAGATGCATGTAGATGAAATGAAGTATGTCATGAACAAGACGGATCAGACAATCAAGCACTCAAGCATGCATAAAAAGGTATAGACTCATACAAGTCCCTTCGGGACAGGTGTAAGGATAATGCAATCAATTATAGAACATGATGTGCATGTGCAATACTAAGAAGGTCATGCTTACATAAATAAAGTACTACATTAACCATGAAGGATGACTGATTCATAAAGGACATTCAAACAATCAAACCCAAAGTGCGTATGTGAGAATTGAGCAATGAGTTTCAAAGCAATATGGATAATCATATTTTCTAAAGAACACTAAACGGAACATATCATCCATACACTTCCATACACAATGCTCGAATATGGGTAGCTACATATGACCTCAATTTTTTTTAATTATAATAAATGGTGTGACTAACCTTTTGACACGAGTCATGCCCTTTGTTTCAAGGGCAATTCTTAGTTACTCAGTTTCGTCACCTTTTATGATGTGGATGAGACACTTTTCGATGTGAGTTGTACCCTTTGTCTCAGGGGCACTTCCCGGCTACTCGGTGACAAATCACACTTATTTTCATGTGGATTAGTTTCTCCTTTCGACGCAAGTTTCCTCCTTTATTTCAAGGGAGATTCCCGGCTACTTGGATCCACGTTCCACTTATACAAATTTTTTGAAGGGGTAAATAGTTTTTCCTCACGAGACATGTGATTTCTATGTAGAGAATCAATAGCCCTCTAAAGTGTAGAGTAGAAAATAGTAATCCTTATTAGATTGAATCATTATCTCAAAAAGGTGCATTTTGTGTGGGTGGTTGTATTGAATGTAAAAGATGAATTAGCCTTATCACAGTAATGTCTCCCCCTAAATGTATGCACGGTTATAAAAGATCTCCCCCTTAATATATGCCATGTAACAAACATGTCTAAATCAATGTAATTTTATTTAGCAAGGGATGAGTCATAGATGGAGTCAAAAAGGTGGGTGATATCTTGTATACAGCCAAACAAGCACTGAAATAAAATTTTCAAGTAAGTTGATTACCGATACGTGGCGGAGGTGGAGGTCCGAAGACCCTGCTCACGCATAAGGAAAGCTTCCAGGTGGATGTAATCCACCTTTCCACTGACGTCATTTTATATACCGGTCAATCATGGCATTCAAGCACAGAGGTATGCAATGATATGTAAATGTATGCATGTAACTCAGTATGTGAGCTGTTTATGCACAAGTGAGTTGTTATTTGCAAAAAGTGATCAAAAGTATGAAAGACTTTATGCATAGTGTAAAGCATTCCAAAGCCAAATTTTTATTTGCGAAGCGAAAGAGAAGGTGTGTATGAAAAACTGCATATGTACACTATTAAGCATTCAATGACTAAATTTATTCACATGATGTAAAAAGAGAAGCATTCAAGACATGTACTCATCAAACTCAAAAGATCTCAGCATTTCAAAAGATACCAAGGTCAGTGAAGTAGAATTGTAAACATTTTCCTCCAAACATAATTTTTTACCTTTTCAGATTTTTCAAGGAGAACCTAGGTGAAACAAATTTCAAAACAAACCATTTTTGTTTCTCGCCTTGAGAGTCCTTTATTTATTAATGTTCCTTGACCTCAAGGTGCCCCTACAAAACAGATTCTTATTTTAGAGATTTGGGTACCCAAGTCATCTTGGGTCCCGAGGGGTTAGTTCTAACATGAGTAAGTGTGTTCTTTTTATTTTTCTTCTCATACCATTCATCATCGGCCCTCATCATAGTATAATTATCCATTGAGTGTCCATTCAGGTCACAGTAAAAGCAGTGATAAGTTTTTCTTTTCATGGACCAATTTTCAATTACATGGCCATGCAAACCACAATAGTAGCAATGAACATTGAAGTTTTTCTTCATGGGCTTTTCAAGATTTTTAGACTTGTCACACATTTCCATTCTTGACTTTAATGCATGTTCATCATCAGATTTCATCAAGAAACAGTCATACATGTCATGACCATATTTGCCGCAGTAATAGCATGAAACATTTCTCCTTTTACTTGTTGCATGATTATGTTTAACAACATGGGGTTCTACATGCACACAAGAACAATCAACAACATTTTTCTGGTCTTGATTTTCTTTTACAGATGTGGACATGAGTTTATTCAAAGTTTTTATTTAATTTTCTAAAGACAAGATAAGCAGTCCAGAGTTAGCCAATTCTTCTTCACAAGATACAATTTTCTCATTTAATAAGGAATTAACGATTTTGTGACTTTCAATTTCTTTTTCGAGAATGTGTAAGTTGTCACAATTATCAATGATCACACATTTTCCTTTCTCAACCTTTTCAAAACTTTTCAACTTACTTTCAAGCAATGAAATTTGAATTAATAAAGCGATGTTTTCATTTTGGAGTTTGTCAAATGAATTTTTGTTCATGGAAGTGTGTTCAAGTTCTTTCATTTGAAAACTCACATTTTCATCAACCATTTTATTCATGATTTCATTGCATTCAAATTTATCATTCACGTTCTTAAAACTTTCTATTTCATGTCTTAGCTCCCTTAACCTTTCAAATTTTTCAACATTCAGAATAACTTTCCCCTTTTCAAGAAGAAGCAGCTTTTCAGATATATCAGTATTCAACTCTTTCAGATTCTCATTATCTTTTTCCATTTGTTAAAGTTCTGAAATTTTTGCCAGTAAAGATTTATTTCAGACCTAAGATTTACAATTATCTCTTTGTGTTCTTCATCATCAAGCATGTGAGACTCAACTAGTCTTTCAAGTTCGGTGCATTTTTCACATGAAGAATTATCATGTTTCTTTTTCAATCTTTTGTTTTCAGATTTTATTATTTTATATCTAGCAAACAGTTCATCATAAGCATTTAGCAATTCATCATAGCTCAATTCATCTTCATCATCAGAATCAAAATTTACCTTGGAATTTTCCTCTCTTTGACATTCATTTTCCTTGTTTGCCACAAGGCAGTCACTGTCGTTGTAGCTTTCTTTTTGGGCTTCGCTTAGCCCGTCCAAAATCTCTTTGGCTGACCTACAAGATGAAACGAAAGGATATGAATTAGTATTCACTGTAGCCTTAAGAATATTTAAGACAAAAAGATTATCAGAATCCTTTTTCTTATGCTCATCGGTCCACTTTGACTTATCTTTTGGTAGAGCATGAGGACCATTAGTCATTAAGGTCAAAAGCCTCGAATTAGTACTAAAAATCCAAACACACAATTTTCCAAGCCATGATGTAAAATCAAAACCATCAAAGACAGAAGCACATTTACACTAGCCATCATGAAACGATCTTTTCTCCTAGACCGCGAGGTCCGCTAATAAAAAATCAGAGACTGGGCTCTGATACCAATTGTTGGCCCAGAGAGATGGCAGACAAGAAGAGGGGTTGAATTGTCCCCTTGCCGAGATGGCGGATTTTAAAAACAACTCCAACTAATTACAACGGAAATAAAACTAACATCGTTAATTACCCTAAACAAACATGAGATCTAAAAGGTTCTCTCGATCTTTCTGATCTCACACGGCTTGACAATGCAAATAACGATTGAACACAAACCAAACACGGATAACGGAGGTAGCAATGTGTGGAGGTGACGTGAATAAAAATCTACAAATTGACATGTGAATGGAGATAGGACAAAAGGACAATCACACGAGCAAACCACATGCAACACAGAGATTTTTAGGTGGTTCGGGACCACGATGGGCTCTCTATGTCCACCCCTCACCCAACCGGGTGAGGCTTCACTCCACGCTACGAAACGTAGCAACACGGGGATGAACCCCAACCACACACATGTTGCTTCCACAGCAATATCCACACGGGGACAAGCCCCAAAATGCTGCCACTGCAGCACACACACACACAACGTCGGGGAACACGCCCCGGACACTTAAAACCACACGGAGACACAGCTCCGTCCACACATACACAATAATATTCAGAGTTTGACAAACTGAAGGATGAACAATGACCGCTCACACAAAATTTAGATCAAGAAAACCAACACAAGCAAGTTGGTAAAAGATATAGAACTTTTCCCTTTCATTTTCCAATGGGTGTATGCAAATCTCCCTTGAAGTCTAGGTCGGAGGAAGTCAAATCCGCAGGGTGTCGGAGCAGCTGTTTGTCTTCCTTGAGAGTCTAAGGTGTACTCCTTCAGATTCCACGCTCCAAGCACTCCTCCAATCACTAAGAATAGATGCGTCCTTCAAGGCCCTTTCCTCTCCTCCTTTTTCTTCTTCACCTGGAAGAATAGATAGAGATAATAAGCCCAAACTTTAAGCTAATCTCAAACAAGAATATGAAAATGAATGATTTAGATATCCCCTTAATCTTCACACAACATTGAGATAAAATAGAAGAATGCTTTAGAATGATAAGAGCATGAGAAAAGAAATCAGCCCCCTTGTAGAGATGCACCTAAGCAAGCAACGGTGGAGAGCAGCGGTGGCTCGCCTCCAGCTTTGAGCTTGGGGTTGTGAGATGCAGTCCTTGGTGGCGCAGTCTTCCTTCTCCAGCAGATGCAAGCACCTTCTCCATGTTCTTCCTCTCTCTCTTTCTTCTTTCCTGCAAGCAGATGGAGAATGTTAGCGCAAGGGGAGGCCTTCCGATGGAATTCACGGCCATCATATACAAGAAGCAAGGCAGCCACAAAAAGACATGAATGCCCATGTTAGAACCCTTCAAACCAACACCCAATCAAGGGTAGAAACCCTAAGGGTATTGGGGTAAAAGGCCAAGGCAAATCGGGTTACAAAATGGGCATTTCGTAAACAATCCAGAAATCACGATCCGGATGAACCAGAGAAAGTGTTGACTCATGGAGTCGACACTTTTCTCATCACGTTCTGTCCCGCTATATAAAAATAGGACCCGTGTGAAAGTGTCGACTCATAGGGTCGACACTTTTCACCAGAGGTTCTGTTTTCTTTGAAAACAGACCTCCGACCTGTAAGTGTCGACTCTAGGAGTCGACACTTGCAGCCACCAGTGTCCAGCCAGCAAGCTGGCTAGAAAGTGTCGACTCTTAGAGTCGACACTTTCTGTCTGGACATGTAAAACAACGCATCAGACAGAACAATCTGAAACAAGTGTCGACTCATAGAGTCGACACTTTTACTGACAGAACTGAAAACTCATTCAAACTCAATTGAAGCCCCAAAAACATTAAAGACCAATAAAACCCCATTCAAAAACAATAGAATGACATGCATGAGGGGTGTTAAAAACATCAATAAAAACTTGGTCTCATAAGGCAATATGGGATACAAGATTAGCAATACATTTCAGGAATATTGCATGTAAATCAATAAAGGCCTAGACAATCCATGTACTGTATGCATAAATAGTGACATACCATGAGAAATGACTCAAACCCATTCAAGGTACTATAAATGAACTTGAAGATTAACTTCTTACCATATCATCACGGGTTTAGGGAGCAGAATGGAACCTGCACAATATACACAAATCCTTTCATGTCAATCCACATAAGAAGTTTGATTCACAAATATCCAACTAGTTTGATACAGAAGCTCACATATCAACAGATAGATCGTGCATTGAAAGACTATCTCAATTTCACTTTAAAAACTCAAAGTTCAGTCCATAGCATGCATTCTCAAGATTTAGAATCATTACAAGGACCAGATTTTTTATCAAGTTCATATGTCAAATTAGATTCAACCAAACCTACATGAATTCAAGGTTCAGTTCAAAGACTTCAAGTTCAGACCGAAGCAAGGGAAACCTAGCTTCAGTCATAGTTCAAGCAAGCTACACATGTGTTCAAAGTTTAGATCAAGAATGTGAAATTTAGTCCATTACTAATTCATGTTCAGTCTAAGATAGACTGAACTCACATAGTCTAATCACCATCCAACCAATTCAAAGGCCCTATAACCTTTTTGAAAACATGATTTAGCCAAGTTAAATAACATGGTTAGGGGGTCTTAAAAACACCAAACAAGCTTGAATAACCAAGATTTATAGAGGGTACATTTGGCAAAAAGCCACAACAAAAAACCCCATAAAAGATATGCATGAAAGCACTTGAGAACACATTTTCCCAACTCAGGATTAGAAGAATATCACCATAGATCTAGTATAAACTCTTACCTTGGATCCATTACATTGTGGGCAGAATTAACCTGCGCTTTTTGGGAATTCAGAAGCAAGTTAATAATAAACCAACGAATTTGGAGATCCCAACTTCAAACCATTTGAAAGCATTGAAGCCATATGATCAGAATGATTAAGGAACCATCATTCATGCCTTCATGATATGCAAGAACCAAAGCACAGTTTTTACATGAAAGCTCCAAAGACTCATGAGCAGCATGCATGAGTCAACATCAGAAATATATACATGAAGGGCCATGTTTCCAACCCTGTAATCGTAACCTGCAAAACAAGATATCATCATGTTAGCTTGTTTATCATGAAGATAAACTGAAAAACATCCTGTATGGAGTTAGATATCAACGTATGAAGCAAACATCAACTCCACTGAACAGAATTATAGCTTTAAATAGTATCCACCAAGCAAGCCAAACCTGCAAAGGAGGATATCAACATGTGAGCATCAAGACGTTTTTACAAAACTTACACAGAATATTTCACTGTAAAGCATATATAAAACTCACAATATATTGGAATCATCAAAACCATTGTCAAAGACAAAGAGGGAGTGCCACGAACCCAACAAAATGAACCTCCCCCTTAATATGTGCCATGTAACAAATATGTCTAAATCAAAGTAATTTTATTTATCAAGGGACAAGGTCATAGGAGGAATCAAAAAGAGAGGTGATATGTTATATACACTCAAACATGCACTGAGATAAGATTTTCACACAAGTTGATTACCGGTACGTGGCGAAGAACGTAGGTTCGAAGACCACCATCACGCATGAGGAAAGCTTCCAGTTGGACATAATCCAACCTTCCACAATTGCCATTTGATATATCAGAAAATCATGGCATTTAAGCACACAATTATGTCAAGTCTGTGCAAGTATATGCATGTAAATGCACAGATGATCGAAGACTTTCTTTATTTACAAGTATGCAAATATATGCATGATATGTGCAATATGTATAATGCAATTAAGTGTGTGTTCTAAGTATGCAAGACTGAATTGTTATTTGTAAAAAGTGAGTAAGAGTATGAAAGACTTTATGTGCAGTGTAAAGCATTCAAAAATTGGATTTATTCACAAGATGTGCAACGGAAAATATGTAAAGCTGACTTAATCTTCTAATCATTTAACCTGTAAATCTCAACATTTCAGAAATTGCCAAAATCAATGAAGCAGGAATGCAACAGTTTAAGTGCAATCATTTTTCTCCACACTTAATTTTTACCTTTGTAGATTTTTGAAAGTGAACCTAAGCAAAATGAACTCACAAGTCCAAACCATTTTCCTTTCTTGCCTTGAGAATCTTTTATTTATAGACATTTTCCTTGGCCTCAAGGCGCCCCTGTAAAACAAATTCTCATTTTAAAGATTTGGGTACCCAAGCCATCTTGGGTCCCGAGGGGTTAGTTCTAGCATGAGCAAATGTATTCTTATATCTCCTAGCACACTAATCATCATCATATCTCATTATGGCATAGTCATCCATTGAATGATCATCCTGGCCACAATAAAAGCAGTGAGAAGATTTTCTTTTCATAAACCATTTATCATCATTTTTCATTAAAGAATAATTATTCATCATGTGTCCAACTTCACCACAATAATGACATGAAAAAATCTTTTTGACAAACCATTCATCATCATTTTTCTTTGTGAATCAATTTTCAATAACATGTCCATGCAATCCACAATAAAAGCAATGAACATTGAGTTTTTTCTTTATGAATTTCTCATGATTTTTAGAGTCAGTAGACATTTTCATTCTTGATTTCAATGCCACATCATCATCAGATTTCATCAAGAAGCAATCATACATTTCATGGCCATATTTCCCACAGTAAAAATAGGAAAAATTCATTCTTTTTCTTGATGCATGATCACATTTAATAGTTGGAGGTTTTTCATACACACAAGAACAATCAACAACATTTTTCTGTTTTGATTTCCTTTATCACACAAGAGCAAAGACTCATTCAACCTCTTGATTTCATTTTCGAGAGACGAGATATGCAGTTCTGAAATAATCAATTCTTCTTCACATGATCCAATTTTTTCATTTAACAAGCAATTAATACTTTTGTGACTTTCAATTTCTTGTTCAAGAGCATGCAATTTGTCACAATCATCGACAAACACATATTTTCCTTTCTCAAACGTATTGAGTTTATCAAGTAGCAAACTGTTCTGATCTTTCAATTTCTCAATCTCTTCAGCAAGCTTTTCATTCTGAACAAGTTCATTAAGCAAAATCTGATCACTATCCAGACAATTCAACTTATCTTTTAGTTCCTTTGCAACCTCTTCAAGTTCTGAAATTTTAGCCACTAAGGTTTCATTTTCAGTTTTTAGAATTGAAATTGTTTCTTTATGACTATCAACCTTAAGAATAGAAAACTTAATTTCTCAAACTCAGCACATTTTTCGCATGAGCAATTATCAGCACAATATTTTTCAATTTTCTTTTTCAATTTCCTATTTTCCTATTTTATTATTTTATATCTATCAAACAACTCATCATAAGCATTCATCAATTCATCATAACTCAGTTTATCTTCCTCATCGGAATCAGAGTTTACCTTGGAACTTTCGTCGCTTTGACGATCATTCTTGTTGTTTGCCACGAGGCATTCGTCATTCCAACTTTCTTCTTGAGCTTCGCTTAGCCCATCCCAGATCTCTTTGGCTGACCTACAAGATAAAACAGAAGGAAATACATCAGTGTTCACTACAGCCTTAAGAGCATTCAAAATAAAAAGATTATCAGAATTCTTTTTCTTATGCTCATCGGTCCACCTTGACTTATCTTTTGGTAGAACATGAGGACCGTGAGTAATTAAATTCATAAGCTTTGGATCAATACTAGAAATCCAAATACAGAGTTTTCCAAGCCATGATATATAATCAAAACCATCAAAGACAGGAACCAAATTTACACTAGCCATCATGATGAGATCTTTTCTCCTAGACCGTGAGGTCCGCTAAAAAATCGGAGACCGTGCTCTGATACCAATTGTTGGCCCAGAATAGATGGCGGACAAGAAGGGGGGTGAATTGTCCCCCAGCCGAGATGGCCAATTTTAAAAAACAACTTGATTAATTGCAGCGGAATTAAACTTAACTACGTTAATTAGCCTAAACCCAAGTGAGATTTAAATGTTCTCTCAACCTTTCCAATCTCACACGAATATACAATGCAAAGAACGAGTTAACTACAACTAACCACGGATATCCAACCCACAAATGATGAACAAATACTGATAGCAAATTGCAGAGGTAGCGAAGTGTGAAGGTGCAGTGAATAAACATCTATCAAATAGACCTGTGAACGGAGGTAGGAGAAATGACAATCGCACAGGCATCCACAATGAACACAGAGATTTTTAGGTGGTTCGGGACCACAATGGGCTCCCTACGTACACCCCTCACCGAAACCCGGTGAGGCTTCACTAACACGCTACGAGATGTAGCAACCACGAGGACGAAGCCCAAAACACCACACAACCACGCTGCTTCCGCAGCAATCCGCACACACGGGGCCTGGACCGAGGATGCTGCCACTGTAGCACACACACACACCGTCGGGGAACACACCCTGCACACAAATCCCACACGAAGTCACAGCTCTATCTACACACACAAACTCAGGGAAACTTACCCCGCAATGAATCCACACACGCGGAGACGCAGCTCTGCCCATACACAGCAATATTCCGAGTTCGACAAAATAAAAGGATATACAATGACAGCCCAAATTTCAATCTATGCTCAGATAAAAGAATAGAAATGAGAGATGAAGAAATTCCCCTCAAATCTGCTATGAACCCCGTCCATTTGGGTAGTAGGGTGCGCTGGAAAGTTTGTCCGCGGAGTGGAAGCCGACCAAGCTCGCAGGAGACGCCCAGGGTAGGATCTTCAACAACTGCGTTCAGATCTAGGATCAGATCGGCAGAGATAGACTTGTTGATGCATCCTCCTGATCTTCCTCTTCTTCCTCCAAGTATATGCGACGCCCTTACCCTCATTCTCCTTCTCCTGCAAAGAATAGAAACGTTTAGCTGAAAAAGGATTCTTCTCGTCGAACCAAAATGCGGCTACATATACCTAGCAGAAATAGCAACAAAATAACATATTAGCCAATGCTAAAAACCCTTCCCAATCACACCTAAACATGTGTAGAAACCCTAGGGGTAATGTGGTAAAATACCATGGCAAAAGGATCACAAAAAGTGGGTTTTGAAACCAAGTTTGCAGACTCATTCCGGATCCGCCAGGCCAGGTGTCGACACCTAGTGTCGACACCAATTTGAGATAGTTCTATCCCTTTGAAGAAAAACAGACCCAGAGTGTAGGTGTCGACACCTGGTGTTGACACCCAGTTAACTGGGTTCTGTCCACGTGAAAAGGAAGCCCCCTAGGGACCCAGGTGTCGACCCCAGGGGTCGACACTTGCAGAGGGGACTAGGAAAACTTCCCAATGTAATGACTTTAAGCCCAAAAACATTATAAATGAATCAAACCCAATCTAGGCACATGGAAATTCATTTAAACATAAACTCATACCATGGATTCAGTAGACTGTAGGCAATTTGAACCTGCATCATTTAGTGACTCAATTTCATATCAATCTTCAAGCAGTGCAAATAAATGCACAATCACATTGTCATAGCTTCATCAACATGCATGTTCTTATATTGAAATGGAACCACATACAAGAATTTTGATTCACGTACATCCAGCCAATTCAATGCACAAGCTTCGCAATCTAAAACTTGCTTCATACATGTAAGAGTCATTTCATGTTCAAATCATGCCTTGACCACTTTGATATTGAATCAATTCACACATGAATATCACATGCTTCTAACCAATTTTATACACAAGCTCACATGAAATTCAGATGCAATCCAAGGCATGTAGAGCAAATTGAATTCAATTAAATCACACATGGACTTCATGAGCTCTCCATAGCAAGTCAAACTAATTTGATTAGTTATCTAACCATGTCACTTTCAACTCAAGGATTCCCATTTTCTACACATGCCTTACACATCAAATATGATTCAATCAAGCTACACATGAGTTCTATTACACACCAAGACTATCAAGATCAGTCCAAAAGTTCCAAATACAGTCCAATCATTCAAAGTTCAGTCCAATAATTTCAAACTCAGTTAAAGGCAGTCTGAACCCAATTTTTCATGCAGTCAGATACAGAGTGTCAAATGAAAAACCATTTCAACAAATGTCAAAAGCGTAGTTCATTGAAGACCAACAAGAAATCCATAATAACCAAATGAGTATACCGGATATCCATATTTCACCATGATCAATCATGAGCTAATCAAATGGGTTTCACCTCTTTGGCATTGATGCAGTAGTTTGGATTTCTATTAACCTTTTGATGAACCCAGGGTAGCTCAGTTCATACTTAGGAGTTAAAAGTATGCCATATGAGCAGATGTCAATTACCTGAACCTTTATACAGTCACCCCTATCATACATATATACATAATAATCAATGTTAGCGATTCATTCATAATTTTGGATAAGGAGTCCAATGAATTTGATCTATGAACCATCTCCCTCAACTGTGACCTTCATAATAATCTATAGCCAGATTAGTCTTTGTAGTAACATAGGGATGCTATTCTTGTGTAAGTAATAACAGAGTTTTGCATATCAAGTAAACATCCATTAACCAATTCAAATCATTCAATAACAAGGTTCCAGAAATCATCATGTTCAACCATCATACAGTTCACCTGAACTCTGGAAAGACTGAAAGCAAATTCTCATACATTGTATAAGCCAGAAAGCCCATCCAGAAAACCATTTGAACACCCACTGAAAAGCACAATTTTCCTCATGAACAATATGCATGAGCCACAATCATTATATGGAAGAGCTAGTGAAACTAAGCTCAAGAAGGACTCATGTAATTCAATCATGTAAAGCAATCTTCAAGACAAGATATCAACATATAGGCTCATTTTCCATAGAAACGATTTTCACAATACCTACACATAATATTTTGTTGTCATCAAAACCATCACCAATAACAAATAGGGAGCGCAGCGAACCCAACAAGAAAGAAAAGGATGGCGAAAGCTGCTAGCAGTGCGAGCGCTTTACCCTGAAGTGCTCGCCCTCTCAGCTGCTTGGGCAGGGGCTGTGGACACACTCTCAGGATCTTCTTTTATTTTATTATTATTTGTTTGTTCATTTCTTTCTTCTACTTATTCGTTTGTTTATTCATTTATTTAGTGCGTGGGCGTGCCAGTCACAAAGTGACCGTTTATTCAGGCTTCGAAGAAGCCACTGGTGCGCGCCGTCTGACTGATCAGACGATTATGAGTTTCATGTCATGACAAAAATCCGGTGTGCCGTAAAGGCCACGACGCTAATTACATCCCCTCTGAGAGGGGAAAACCCTTGATTAATCACCGGGAAAAGGGGCCCTACGGCCCGAAATGAGCATTGATGAAATGAGACAATAAAATCTTGAATTGTGTTAGAATGCCCCGCATCGGGATATAAACATTCAAATCATGTTGGTTGCTTATCGACCGTTTTGTATTCGGACGGAAGTCTATGTTTAAAGCGCGATGAAGATGGACATAAGAACCCGTGCTGATGTCTGTCGAATATACGACAAGTTTAATAAGAATGCAGGATTAGATCCCAATCAGAACGAGTCAGGTTTGACAAGCTGTCGACCCAAGGCGATGCCAAGTCATGGCCATATCGGGGTGACTCCCGAGATCCAAACACGGCCTACAGAGGCATCATTTTGTATTCCCTTCACACCGGGTCCTAGGAAGTGGGGGTCCGAAGCAGACATTATGGAATTTATATTTTTGTTTCGGTCATTTGAATTGATTTATTATATATTTTTTAGCACATGGATGTATTTTATTCGTTTGTTAGTATTGTTATTATACATATATATGTATTTTTATCCCCTTTTCGTTTCATTGATTTTTTTTTGAAGTTGCTTTGTTTTATTTGTTTTTTATTTTATTTTTTTTGGTTGTGATGCTTTCCTTTTTTACCTCTCTTTTGTTTTTTTGTTTTTTTAGGACAAGGGAGGGAAGGGAGTGATCCAACGTGCTTTTGCGCATCGGATCACTTCCCTACACTTTATATATATATATATATACATATATATATATATATATATATATATATATATATATATATATATAAGGGGGGTGGATGAAACGGCGTGAGAAGGGAGATGAGAGGGGGGTGATCCGGCGCGCACGGATTGGTGCCGGATCACCTCCCTGTTTCAATTTTTTTTTCGTTAACATGCGTTCAATGATGTGGGTTTGGGATTATGTATGCATATATATATATATATATATATATATATATGTATTTTTATGCAACTCGAGGTACGCATGGAGTTTGCAGAGGTTTTATTTTGTGCAGGTTTATGCCTAGGGTGATACTATACCTTAACGTATATGAGAAAAGGGGTGTTCAAAATGCAGAGGGTCTCTATTTGTTCTTTCGTTACAGTCATTGCATTGCATGATTATGTAATTTGTCAACTGTAGCAATTTTTGATGATTCGGGGGTCCTTTTATTCTTTTTTTTTCAATCTTATTCTCATAGTTAACATTGTCTGGTCGTTTGTTTCTTTTGTTAGTCACGTTCCTGGTGAGATTTTGACAGCACCTCCCCCGGCCCCGGGGTTTATGGGGTGTTAAACAGAGAGCTGTCCATGTAACAATCCGAGACGACCTCCAAATTCTTGGGTGAGCTGAAAATAGCTTCCCAATGACCCAAGGTGAGTGTAGAAACCCGAGACAACCTAGGTCCAACATGTTGTCAAGCGTATGGCCGTTGCTATTCACCATCTGAATAGGGTTCCCCAGAAGCCTTACTATGAAGAAGTAAGCTTCTAAAGGGGCCCGGAGTGATCATGAAATTTGGAGAAGGGAACATCACCGGTAAGGGAGGCGCAATACATTCCAAACCGCTATGTGGGAGACATAGGGCTCAGATGAAAAGAACAGGGAATTTATACAGACAACCACAAAAATATACATGTTCACATGACCACTCCAAAAATTTCATTTCATTCCCTGTTAGACGGTGCCAGAACAGGCACATGGGTTACATGAGAAGGAGAGGGGCGAAGCTAAGAAAATAGAACATGGCCCAAGAAGAAAGAAAGAAAGGGAACTACAGCAAAAAGGGGGGGAGAACGGAGCATGGGCTCCTCTCCCCCCAACCTCACCTCTTTTTTTCTTTTCTTATAGGCTCTCTTCTTCCCATAGTTTCTTCTCCTGCTTGCCAACCCCCTCTTCGACAGGCCTTGGGGCTTTCTTTTAGGAAGCGAAGGTGGGAGAGGTTCGAACTCCCCACCCCTATCTTCTTCTTCTTCTCTCTTCACCTCAATCGGAGCCATCGAGTGGCCTGCGCATAGGGGGTGCCGAGGGTAGGGGAGATGCCTCCACAGGATTGGTCGAGGTGACCGGTGGCGATGTTGACATCCCGTACGGTTCTCGAAAGTTTCCATTTTCAGATGTTTGAGGCGGGCGGGCAGATCTGCTCGTTGGTCTGCCGGTGAACGACTAGCTTTATCCATCGGTTGATGCAGGAGAGCTTCTCTAATCGGGGATCCCTTTCATGGCTCAGTGGGCTGACATTAAATGCCTCGCCGGAGGCCAGCGTGGGGTTTCTTCTTCTCCTGTTGCTTCGCCTGAAGTGCTCCTGTGGGAAAATAGAGCTCCGTGTGAAGGATGGGTTGTTTTGTATGGCGCCTATTCAATGGCTTCAGTGGGATTCTGTGTGCTGATTCAAGAGGCCAAGGGAGGGCACCGATTCAAGGATTTTGCGTGGCTTCTTTGTGCGCCAACTCACATATACAGGAGAGGGAGAAGACCTATGCACCGGTTGAAAGGGCCACAAAGGCCTTGCTTGCGCGCCGGTTCAAGTGGCCCCCTTTGCGTCGATTCACCTGGAGGGTGGTGGCGCCGGTTCACATGTGGAGTGGAGGAAGCTGCGCCGGTTCACTTGGCTTTGGGGGGTTTTTTGCGCGTCGGATCAAAGAGCCACCAAAGGGTGCGCCGATTCATGTGACCATGGGAGGGCTTGCACCGGTTCAAAGAGGCCATGGGCCTTGGCCGATTCAAAGGCCCATTGCCCTTCTTTTTTCTTTCTCTCTTTTGTTGTTTTCTTTATTCCCTTTTGGCCCTCACATGAATCGGTATACGTGCATGGACGTATCCCTTTTCTTTCTCTGTTGCTCTTGTTCGGCTCGAGGTGACTCGGAGTTCTTGCTGGAGAACTTTTGGGTGTCCCCAAATGCCCCCCACCCATGGGTGGTGCAAGCGAGAGACGAGTGCGAGGGGCCCGCGAGTGTAAAATTTTCATCCTGTCATTTATTCTTCGAGTCGGTGGATCATCGGTCCGGTGTAAATTCGCGGGAAAGCGCTCACCCCTTCAACGAAGGGATGAGGGGTTCGCTTCACCGCGGAGAGCACGTGGGCCGAGAAGTTTAGCCCTAGAGGGGTTTAGTCATCGGCATGGGATCATGCTGAAGCAAAGAGATAGGGTTTCATGTTTAGACCTAGACAGAAGGTCTAAGCCGACGGTGAGGCCAATCCCTGTGGGACTGGCGGCTAATGTTAGGTTAAAGGGGGTTGTTTATGACGCGGGACGGGGACCGACACGGACTAAGACTCACAAAAGACTCTAACTGAGGCCGGCAGTAGCACGCTCAAGGGTCGCCAAGTGGCTGACCACCGTGATATCCCACAGAATGAGGGACGTCTCTCAACAGAAACTCCGACCTCGGCCGTCCCAAGGAGGGAAGCGCACGTGTCTAGGCGTATAGTCGACCTCCAAAGACAAGGGGAGTCGAGTCCTAGCTCGGTGCTCGACTAGTGCTAGGGATGGATGCTCTCACTCACGATCCGCGGTGATGGCAATAAGTGGCTAGGCACCTACCCTCTCTCAAGCGGCATAATCGATCACATACTAAAAGAGCAAGCAAAAGGAGGGGAGTCGGAGCGCGTACCTCCACGCCTAGGCGTGGGGAAGGAACCCCGGCCGTGAACCAACAACCCCGATACACCAGAGGTCAATAAAATACAACCCAATAACGGCCCACTCCTCGCAGGGAGGTAAAAGGCTACAACCAATACGTTCGGGGCTGCCGGACACGGGTTGACGGGCCGCACTCGGTGACGGGTCGGCCACGAGGAGGTTCGGGTGCAACGCTGCAGAAACCGGTGTCGCGCGCGCCTGGGCGGAGGGGGGGTCTCACGGGCTGATACGACGCCCGTTTGAGGCACCGTCAGAGAGGACGCGTCGCTGACTGTTGGAGGAACGCTCCGGCCAAAGGGGCGCGCTGGATCCGCCGGTGGTGACCGTGGGCGCTGCTGAAAGTCAGATCAGGTTCTGTGGGCACAGAACTGCGCACGCCGACGGTAAAATCTGGAAATCGGCCTTCTGGTGCCCGAACAAGTCCGGGCCGGTTGGGGGTGAAAACTGACTGGCAGAGATCGCCCTCGGCCAAATGGCGCTGGCAGACGACGCCGGTGCGAGCCGCAGGAGTCGCTGAAAGTCGGGGCTGGTTCGCTGGGCGGACTGGGCAGACACGCTGGCGCAACCCCACGAGATCGACCGCCACGGACGGTGACGATGTCGAAACACGACGCCGTCGGCGGCGTTGGAAAGTTGACTCGGAGATCTACGAACCCTGAAGAAACCAGGGCAAAAGACGCAGCGTGGAGGCCTGGGGAAAATTCGCAATCAGGGCCTCCCCGCTGGGCGAGCAGAGAAAGTGGTGCTGGCGTAGGTCGGCGGAGAAAATCGGTACGGGCGGTGCCGATCTCCGATTGATGCAAAACGGGCGCCGACGCGAAGCTGATCCGCAGACATATCTCCAGGAAAATAGGTCATGGCAAAACTCATCCAAGAAGGGGGCGCGAGCTCTGCTACAAGTCGGGGCAGAAATCTGGAATCACGAACACGAACCGTCAAGGAAGAAGACGAGGATAAGAGGGAACCCCGGAGTCCACCGAGGGCTGAGGCGTCACACCTCGCCGTTCTCCCGTCGCAGGAGCAGAAAGAGAGAGAGAGAGGGGCGCAAAAAGCTTTTGCACAATACTCCACTTGTATTCAAATTCATGTGTAAACTGTAATCGGTACAAGGTGAGAACTACTTATAGGGGATGGGAAAACCCTAATCTAACTAGAAGGGGAGGGGTGCGCCCAGCTCCAAGGAGAGAAAGGCGGCCCATATTTCAGCAAGCTTAGAAAAAATAAGAAAGGAATCTAAGTGGGAGAAGGAAGGGATGGAGTTGGGGAAAGGAGGAGAGGGGAAAAGGGGAAGGGAGAGGGGAGCGCCCCCCACCTTCCCTAGTAGAACTAGGAAGGGGTGGGCGGCTGCCTCCTCCTCCTCTAGATAGGGAGGGGGCCGCCCCCTAAACCCTAATGGGCTTCTTTTAAGTGGGCTTCAAGCCCCAATAAGCCCCTGACCCAATAACAAGATCCATTACCCCACAAAGCAACCCAACTGGCCACTATATGGCCCAATAAGTGCCCAAACAAGAAGATGTCCACGCAGGGACCAAAAGACAAGGCCCACAAGGCCTGAGCAAGTCCAGACTGAGGCCCAACATGGCCTAAATATGATGAAAAGATAACTAGAAGGTGCCGCCGTCGCCGAGCCACAAGGAGGTAGCGGTGTGCCGGGTGCTCCGTCGAGGATAGCGCCGTGTGTCCTCACCAATTCTCCCCGGGTGGGAAGAACTCGACCCCGTCGAGTAAGGGTCACGGTCGCTGAGGTACCGCTCCAGCAGGTCCTGATCGATCCGCTCCAGCTCTCCACGTGTAATCCAGGTGTTGTCCGACTCGGGGCGCCCTCTCCAACGCACTAAGAAGCGTTGGTAGGCTCCGCTCCTGGTAGTAGTCACCTGCTCATCCAGTATGCAATCTATATGCTCGCGTTTTTGTAATGGGGCTGGAGGAGGTGGACTCTCAGTAGGTGTATCACTCACAACAGGAGGGTCAGGCCCAAATAACTCACTGGGTATCACCGCGGGATCCCGATAAGCTACCAGATCAGAGACATTGAACGTCGAACTGATCCCGTAGTCGTCTGGTAGCTCGATCTCATACGCGTTCGACCCAATACGCCTCAACACTCTGAATGGTCCTGCACCGCGGTCTTGGAGCTTCTTTACGGCTCCCGAAGGAAACCGTTCCGGTCTAACCCGGACCATGACGTACTCTCCCTCGCGGAACTCACGTGTGCGTCTGTGCCCGTCAGCTAACTCCTTGTAACGTGCGTTGCTGGCCTCTATATGACGACGGACATGGTCATGCAACTGTCTAATATGCTCCGCAAAAGACTCAGCTGACTCAGAGACTCGGGACTGAATGGGGGAGGGAATCAAATCAATCGGCTTCCTAGGTCTTCGACCAGTGACAATCTCAAATGGACTCAACCCTGTATACCTATTGACCGAATCATTATATGCAAACTCTGCTAATGGTAAGACAAGGTCCCAATCTCCAACTCTATCACGCACTAAACACCTCAGAAGATCCCCTAGACTTCTATTGACTACCTCCGTCTGACCGTCAGTCTGGGGGTGGTATGCGGTGGAGAACTTCAACTGGGTGCCCATCATCCGCCAAAGGGTTTTCCAAAAATAGCTCGTAAAACGCACATCCCTATCAGAAACAATGGTACGCGGCAACCCAAACCTGGACACACAGTGGGTGAAGAACAACCTGGCAACTCTAGAGGCATCCGATGTCTTGGAACAAGGAATAAACAAGGCCATCTTGGAGAAGTGGTCAACCACAACAAAAATAGAATCATGCCGCCGTGCAGTACGATGCAAACCAAGCACAAAGTCCATGCTGATATCCTGCCAAGGACTATCAGGGACAGGCAGAGGGGTATAAAGGCCAGTGTTCTGTTTCCTCTGCTTCGCTAGGGCACAAATACGACACTGGGCAACTATGCGGGCCACATCCCTCTTCAAACTGGGCCAGCAGAAACGGTGCTCAACAGCCTCTATGGTCTTGTTTCGGCCGAAGTGGCCGGCAAGACCTCCTGCATGAAGCTCCCACGTAAGAAAATCACGAACTGAAGTCCGTGGGATGCACAACCTATCACCTCGAAATAAGTGACCATCCTGAAGGACATACTCGCTAAACTCACGGGACGGTCCTGACTGAAGGGCAGAATAGATGGGACCGAAGTCCGGGCAATCAATGTAGGCCTCCTTCAACTTCTCTAAACCAACCACCTGAACATTCATGGTGGATATCAACATCACCCGCCGACTAAGAGCATCGGCCACCTTGTTCTCAGCACCTGCCTTGTGCTTGAGAACGAATGTAAACTCCTGCAAATATTCCACCCATCTACTATGTCTGGCATTCAACTTCTTTTGGGTGTGGAGAAATCTCAATGCCTCGTGGTCAGAAAAGAGCACGAACTCCTGGTGGAGGAGATAGTGCCTCCAATAGCGCAAAGCCTGGACAACTGCGTAGAATTCCTTGTCATAAGTAGAGTAACGCAGTTTGGCATCATTGAGTTTCTCACTGAAAAAGGCTATAGGGTGGGACTCCTGGCTAAGCACTCCCCCTATGCCTACACCTGAGGCATCACATGTAACCTCAAACACCTTAGAAAAGTCAGGAAGTGTAAGAATGGGTGCCTGGGTCATGCGATCCTTGATAGTCTGGAAGGCTATGGCAGCAGCCTTCGTCCAGGTAAACTCGCCCTTACGGATGCAATCCGTGATCGGGGCGGTGATAGAACTGAACCCCCTAATGAAACGGCGATAGAATGTCGCCAGACCATGAAAGCTCCTAACATCGTGGAGTGAGCGGGGCTCGGGCCACTCCACTATGGCACGGATCTTCTCCGGATCAGCGGAGACTCCGTCACGGGACACAATGAACCCTAAGAAAGAAACCTGGTCAGTCATGAAGCTACACTTCTTAGGGTTGGCAAACAAGCTCTCCCGTCTCAGAACAACACACACCTGCCTAAGGTGGTCTAGGTGTAACTCCCTAGTGCGGCTATAAATCAAGATGTCGTCGAAGTAGACGACCACAAACACTCCAATCATAGGATGCAACACCTGCGTCATCACCCGCATGAAGGTGCTAGGGGCGTTAGTCAGCCCGAAGGGCATGACCAACCACTCGTAAAGACCATCCTTGGTCTTAAATGCAGTCTTCCACTCATCACCTGGTCTGATCCTCACCTGGTGATAGCCACTCCTAAGATCGATCTTCGAGAAAATCGTGGCTCCCGACATCATATCAAGCAAGTCATCCAGCCGGGGAATGGGAAGCCTATACTTAACCGTGATTTTATTGATCGCACGGCTATCGATGCACATACGCCATGTGCCATCCTTCTTCGGCGCTAGCAGGGCGGGAACAGCACAGGGACTCTTGCTATCCCGAAGGGAACCCCTACTCATCAACTCATCAACCTGCCTCTGTAGCTCAGCGTGGTCCGCGGGACTCATCCTATAATGTGGAAGATTGGGCAAGGACGAGCCCGGGACAAGATCAATCTCGTGCTGAATGTCACGCAATGGTGGAAGGCCTTCGGGAAGGTCCTCCGGGAAAATATCAGCAAACTCTCGCAACATCTCAGCTAACTGAGGGTCTGTCACTCCCTCGAGACTGGGGACCACCTCACCCGTCTCCCTGACAACCACAGCTAAGAGAGGGACACCACTAGCAACCTCTCTCTCCATCTCTCGGGGACTGATGATCATCAACCTCCTAGTCGGAGGGGCCTCTATGGTGAGGGTGGGAGAGGGGGTGGAAACTGACACCGGAGGTGGTGGTGGTGGTGGGCTGACCTTCCCCTGGTGAGGGGTGGTCGTGGCACTAGGGCCGGCTGGTCCCCTAACAGTAGGGTCCCTAGGTGGGGCTGGGTGGAGGGTGATCCTGTGGCCGTTGTGATCAAATGTGCAAGTGTTTGCACGGCCCTGTAGGGTGGCATCCATGTCAAACAACCACGGCCTCCCTAAAATAATGCTACCTACCTCCATAGGTAGAACATCGCACCAAATTTCATCCTGATAGGTCTGGAACTGAAGGGGCACCAGGCAACGGAGCCTAACAGGAATGGAGGTAGAATCGACCCACGAAACCCTATAGGGGGCAGGGTGGTCAACTGGGGTCAACCCAAGGCGGGTAACAGTGCCAGTAGATATGGCGTTGATGCAACTCCCGCTATCAATGACAATCTTGCAAGCTTTACCCCCAAGCCTGCAGAAGGTGTGAAAAATGGTGGTGCGACGCCAGTCGTCACTCACCTGGGGCTGGGCTAGAATGCACCTAACTACCCCTAACTGTGGGTCACCCTGAAAGTGGCTACCCAGGGCACCATCCTGCTCTCCTTCGAGCAGATCATCGAAGAACTCCTCAACCAAGTCCTGGTCTACCTCATAACTAACAGGAATAGGCTCAGTGGGGGACTCAGTGGAAGTGGGGTCTGCCATGACAAGGGCCTTCCTCTCTCGAGTGGGGCATCTATCAGCAAAGTGGCCAAATCCGCCACACCGGTAACAAGTAGTACGTGCGCCCGCACTGGATGAGGCTCCAGCGGTCATAGGACTCTTGCCCTTGTCATCATGACGGGGCGCGGGGAGTAAAGGCTGAGAATGCGCAGGGTGCGCGGGAGGTGGAAGTGTAGGGCGTGTGGGGGGGTAGGGCGGCTGCTGGCGAGGTGGAGGAAATGGGTCCCTAGGAAGGGGTGGACGAGGCCTGGGACCAGTGGGGTCCTGGCGAAGAGGCTCCGCGGGCCGAGCCGCCGGATATCGACCATACTGGGTGGAAGTGGAGCGAGGGTCAAGACCCCGCTGACTAGGCATCCCCTGACGAAAGGTGGGGCCAAACTCCAACTCAAATTGCTCTAACTCTAGGGCAACCTGGTAAGCCAGCTCTAAAGTGTCTACCTGGCGACGGTAGAGCTCATACTGATACTCGGGCCTCAAACCACGGCGAAAACGCGAAACAGGCATGCCCTTCTCCTCATCAACTCCACATCGCAAATAATACTCGTCAAACTCGGCGATGTACTCGGTCACGGACCGATCGCCCTGACTAAGGGTCTGCCATCGGTCGATGAGCCTCTGGCGGTAAGAAGGAGGGACATACTTCTCGCGGAGCTTACGCCGCATGTCAATCCAGGTTTCTATGGGTGGATCCTGCCTCTGCAACATCAGGCTCTCGACATTCCTCCAGTAGGTCTGGGCTCTCCCCACGAGCTTCATCTTGGCAAATCGGACTTGCCGAAGCTCAGACATCTCAACCCATTCGAAATACCTATCCATGCTATTCTCCCAGTCTATGTAGACTTTTGGGTCAAGGGACCCCTCGAAAGTGGGTGGATCGGCACGGACGGTCCTAAGGATCCTATCATCCTCATCCTGATGTGGTCGACGACCACGGTACTGGCGCCCATTCCCCTCAAAATCATTCTCGGACCCATAGTCATCAAAGTCGGGGGCTCGGGGACGTCGCTCCTGAGCCCGAGGGGCTTGAGCGGCAGCAACTGGAGGGGCTCGATCGGCTCTAGGAGGGTCCTGGTGGGGCACTTCATCAACTCTCCCAATCCGTCCAACAAGGCCCTGGATGGTTAAGTCAGACACTCTGGCACGATCCTCAATGATCTTCAGACGGCCATCTAGATGCTCAGTCAACTCCTTGATGGACTGGTCGGACCTGTCCATACGGGTCATAAGTTGGGTAATCAGATCCTCTAGAGATGGGCGTCCCTGAGGTGGGTGTTGGTCACCCATGGCGTCCGGGCGATGGTAATCCGAACCACCCCGAGTGGGCATGCAAAGGAGACTAAGGGAAGGGTAGGCTGACACCCTAAGACCTAGAGGGACACGAATGCAATGAGATGCAAGACTCAAACAAGACACGTCCAAAACCTAGACACGACCCTAAGACCCAACCTGTAAGGACAAGTTGGTAACCTGGCTCTGATACCAAATTTGACGCGGGACGGGGACCGACACGGACTAAGACTCACAAAAGACTCTAACTGAGGCCGGCAGTAGCACGCTCAAGGGTCGCCAAGTGGCTGACCACCGTGATATCCCACAGAATGAGGGACGTCTCTCAACAGAAACTCCGACCTCGGCCGTCCCAAGGAGGGAAGCGCACGTGTCTAGGCGTATAGTCGACCTCCAAAGACAAGGGGAGTCGAGTCCTAGCTCGGTGCTCGACTAGTGCTAGGGATGGATGCTCTCACTCATGATCCGCGGTGATGGCAATAAGTGGCTAGGCACCTACTCTCTCTCAAGCGGCATAATCGATCACATACTAAAAGAGCAAGCAAAAGGAGGGGAGTCGGAGCGCGTACCTCCACGCCTAGGCGTGGGGAAGGAACCCCGGCCGTGAACCAACAACCCCGATACACCAGAGGTCAATAAAATACAACCCAATAACGGCCCACTCCTCGCAGGGAGGTAAAAGGCTACAACCAATACGTTCGGGGCTGCCGGACACGGGTTGACGGGCCGCACTCGGTGACGGGTCGGCCACGAGGAGGTTCGGGTGCAACGCTGCAGAAACCGGTGTCGCGCGCGCCTGGGCGGAGGGGGGGTCTCACGGGCTGATACGACGCCCGTTTGAGGCACCGTCAGAGAGGACGCGTCGCTGACTGTTGGAGGAACGCTCCGGCCAAAGGGGGCACGCTGGATCCACCGGTGGTGACCGTGGGCGCTGCTGAAAGTCAGATCAGGTTCTGTGGGCACAGAACTGCGCACGCCGACGGTAAAATCTGGAAATCGGCCTTCTGGTGCCCGAACAAGTCCGGGCCGGTTGGGGGTGAAAACTGACTGGCAGAGATCGCCCTCGGCCAAATGGCGCGGGCAGACGACGCCGGTGCGAGCCGCAGGAGTCGCTGAAAGTCGGGGCTGGTTCGCTGGGCGGACTGGGCAGACACGCTGGCGCAACCCCACGAGATCGACCGCCATGGACGGTGACGATGTCGAAACGCGACGCCGTCGGCGGCGTTGGAAAGTTGACTCGGAGATCTACGAACCCTGAAGAAACCAGGGCAAAAGACGCAGCATGGAGGCCTGGGGAAAATTCGCAATCAGGGCCTCCCCGCTGGGCGAGCAGAGAAAGTGGTGCTGGCGCAGGTCGGCGGAGAAAATCGGTACGGGCGGTGCCGATCTCCGATTGATGCAAAACGGGCGCCGACGCGAAGCTGATCCGCAGACGTATCTCCAAGAAAATAGGTCGTGGCAAAACTCGTCCAAGAAGGGGGCGCGAGCTCTGCTACAAGTCGGGGCAGAAATCTGGAATCACGAACACGAACCGTCGAGGAAGAAGACGAGGATAAGAGGGAACCCCGGAGTCCACCGAGGGCTGAGGCGTCACACCTCGCCGTTCTCCCGTCGCAGGAGCAGAAAGAGAGAGAGAGAGGGGCGCAAAAAGCTTTTGCACAATACTCCACTTGTATTCAAATTCATGTGTAAACTGTAATCGGTACAAGGTGAGAACTACTTATAGGGGATGGGAAAACCCTAATCTAACTAGAAGGGGAGGGGTGCGCCCAGCTCCAAGGAGAGAAAGGCGGCCCATATTTCAGCAAGCTTAGAAAAAATAAGAAAGGAATCTAAGTGGGAGAAGGAAGGGATGGAGTTGGGGAAAGGAGGAGAGGGGAAAAGGGGAAGGGAGAGGGGAGCGCCCCCCACCTTCCCTAGTAGAACTAGGAAGGGGTGGGCGGCTGCCTCCTCCTCCTCTAGATAGGGAGGGGGCCGCCCCCTAAACCCTAATGGGCTTCTTTTAAGTGGGCTTCAAGCCCCAATAAGCCCCTGACCCAATAACAAGATCCATTACCCCACAAAGCAACCCAACTGGCCACTATATGGCCCAATAAGTGCTCAAACAAGAAGATGTCCACGCAGGGACCAAAAGACAAGGCCCACAAGGCCTGAGCAAGTCCAGACTGAGGCCCAACATGGCCTAAATATGATGAAAAGATAACTAGAAGGTGCCGCCGTCGCCGAGCCACAAGGAGGTAGCGGTGTGCCGGGTGCTCCGTCGAGGATAGCGCCGTGTGTCCTCACCAGTTTATTTATCGACTTGGACGGAAGGTCTAAGTTGAAGGTTTGGCAATGAGTCCGATGGGACGGGAGAAGTTTGTGTGTTCGTTGGTTCGGGCAGAAGGTTCGAGCCAAGGGCTTATTCGTAGGTGCCGACAGGGTGCCGAGAGCTGACGTGGTTTATTCATTGACATGGGGTGAGTGCCAAAGCAAAGGGTCTTTTTATTCATTGAATCCAGACGAAAGGTCTGGGCCGAAGAAAAGAGGTCTTTTTATTCGTTGACTTGGATGGAAGGTCCTAGCCAAAGCAAGGGATCTTTTATTCGTCGATTCCAGACAAAAATTCTGAGCCAACGTGGAAGGGTCTTTTTGTTCTCTGGCCTGGATGGGAGGTCCGATTCAGAGTGATAGATGTCTTTTTGTTCTTTAATGCGTCGGCTATGCCGACTGTATGAGGGGTCTTTTTGTTCTCTAGTCGGACAAAAGGTCCGATCCAGAGTGGAAGGGTCTTTTTGTTCGTGGCTTCAGATGGAACGTCTGGGCCACATGTTTATTTGTCGATGGGACAAGAGGTTGTAATGATGAGGTGGTTTATTCGTTGACACGGGGTTAGTGTCAAAGCAAGGGAGGTCTTTTGTTCGTCGACTCTAGATGGAGGATCTGGGCCGAAGGAAGGAGATATTTTCATTCATTGACCGGGATGGAAGGTCCGAGTCAAAGCAAGGGTCTTTGTTTACCGGCTTGGATGTAAGGTCCAAGTCAGAGGTTTATGCGTCGGTGGGACAGGATGGAGTAGTGTTCTTGAGGCTTTTGCTACTGCGTAGAGTACAGTAGTTTGGTCATTTGGCCAAGATGAAATGGTCTAAGCCAAAGCAAGGGAATTTTGAATTCTGGTGGGACTTGATGAATCGACATTGGTGAGGACACCTGAGCTAGAGATCGACGCGATGCAGCAGAGCGACATTTCAGATCGTGTGGCATTGTTCGGGACGCGCAGACTTCACTTTGGCTTGAAGAAGACATGGAGAGCTAGCCAGGATCTCAGACTTCTTTGTTTACTTTCACTCTGGACTTGTGTAGGCCAGTTTTGGGCCAGTTGGATTGCATTTGGGTCACATTTGTGCTAATTAGGCTAATAGGAGGTTAGTGGGCCACCTAGGGGTACACTCACCAGGCCCAAATTGGGCTGGCCGCCCCTCCCTCCTTGTGGGCCCACCTTGGGAGGTGCGCCCTCACCCCTCCTAGGGTTTGGTGCGCAACCATCCCCTCCCTCCTCTTGGAGAAGGTGGCAGCCGCCCCCCTTCTCTCCTATCTTTTAGGAGAATCATGCGCCCCTCCCCTATTTTGTAGGATTTGAATTATTTCCCCCTTTTTTGTGTATTTCTTTTAGGCAAGTAATTAGGGTTTCTTTTCCATGTACTTAAGGGGTCTTGTAATTCATTTTGGAAGGAAAAAAATTGAAGAATTTTGAGAAAATCTTGTGTTGGCCGCGGCCTCCCTCTCTCCTTGTGGGTGCGACTCCCACTTCTCTCCCTCCCCCTTTTCCTCTTCCTAGGGTGCGACGCCCTAGACCTTTACCCCTGGAGCTGCTGCTGCTGGTTAGGGTGGAGGCGACCTCCCTTCTACATCCAGCAAGACTCGGCTTCCGTTCGTGGTGGTGTGGTGTCGACGGGGTGGACCTTCACCTCTTGCTGTCTTGGGCGTTGGATGAGCATCTGCTAGCAGGATTTGTGCTTGAAAGACAAGGTTGGAACTATTGCGTCCCGACCCCATCTCCCTTCCATCCCTTCTAGACTTTTCTTCATCTTCCAGTCCCCAGAACGCCAGAGAAAACCTCATGTCAAAATTCGTCCGGAAGCGAAAGTTGCCTTTGTAGGCCTTTTCGCTGCTCTGAACGCTCCTGGAATAGACCTGCCTGAACCAGAGCCGCAAAGATCCACCCATAACGCCACCTTCCCCGCATCAAACCGTGCGAACCTCTTCATAACATATCTTCTCCTCCCTGTCCCCGAACTAGCTGCGCAGGTCTCATCCCAAAACTCGCCCATAGTAAAAAGTTCCCTTTGGAACCACTTTCATCGCGCGATCTGCGTCTACAGTGTCACCGCAGGACAGAAACACAAACCCTCCAAAGGGGCACCCTTCAAACCTCCAAGAACTGGTCTGGGGTTTTGGAAACCCTTCCTCCATATATTAAACCTTCTCCAGAAATTTTCCTACGCCCAACAGATCAGTTTCCCCTTGGTGACCATCTCCCCTAACTTGGGTTCCAGCTCTGACTGCACTGAAGTGCAGAGCTGAACCCCCACTTCCACTGCTGCCCACGCCCAAAGTTCCCTCTGCACGCTGCCCCGCCACTGTCATCCCTTCACCCCACGCCCTTCAGCTAAACACCAGAGAAAACCCAGCCACAAAAGACCCTCGGACGTCTTAGTTCCACCCCCACCTTTCCGCCCTTGTCCTGCTGCCAGCGCACAAACCAGACAGCACAGGTCCTGCCAATTAATTCACCTCGGCTCCGACGATGCACATCTGCTGACGCCATTTCAGAGGGGTCCTTGGGACATCCCAGTCGACATCCCCGCCAAGTTTTGTGACCAGAGGACACGCTGAAGGTGGTGCTCTAGGCTCGCCTCCCAGCTGCTTCCCTACGTGCGTGCAGACCGAGCAACAATCTGTCCACCGGGTTGGATTACTTTGGAGTTCCACACCGGTGCCGACGACGTCCCTCTTCCTCCAGGAGGTCCGGAATCCACTACATCATCCCATCAGGACGTCAGTACCTTTCACGCCACTCGTGGTTTGCCGTCCTTGCAGCAGCTCGCAGCAGTACCCGTGGGCAGCAAGCGTCACCAGACCCGTGTCCGTCACCCCTCGTCGCACGACCCCGGATGTTGGTGTAGCCTTTTACCTCCCTGCGAGGAGTGGGCATGGTTATTGTTTGTACTTGTTAGCTTTGTACTGGGGTTGTGTGACCAGGCCGGACTTCTTCCCCACGCCCCGAGCATGGAGGTACGTTTCCGCTCCCTCCTAGGTCACTTGCTTGTTTAGTATTTTCTCTACACGCCGCTGCTTGAGTGTACGGTAGGGTCCTAGCTCGATATCACTTTATATTCACTGCTGCGGTGAGGATGAGAGAGACCGTCCCACGACTCTCCGAGTTGTGAGTGTAGAGTGACCACCCTAGTCCACGCTGGTCGCCTCAGCCGTGCGGACCGTCGAGCTTCCCACTCAAAGGGAGCATCAATGAGCGTAGTTCCTGTTACTTGGCATATTTTATCTCGTTGGGAATTCTTAGGTGTGAGTTTACGCCATTCTCCCATTGCAACTCGCTAGTCTCAAGTTTGTCCATTTAGCCTAATTCGCATCTAGAGCCCCAGCCCGCATAGCGTCCCGCATCAGACATCCCCCGATGACTTTGACAAATTTTTATTCTTTCTTTTTATTCTTTCTTTTTTTTCCTTTTCTTTTTTTCTCCTCCTTTTTCTTCTTCTTCTTTTTTCTTTTTTCTTTTTTCTTTCTTTTTCTTTCTTTTTTTCTTTTTCTTCTTTCTTTCTTTCTTTCTTATTTTTTGTTGAGTGGATATTGCATAGTCTCATGGGAGATCTAAGAAACATGCTTGTTCCGCATGAGGCGCAGGGTTTGATTGTTCATCGAACTGGGGAAGTGATGCATGATATAGTTTCAAGTGCTTTCCATTAGAGGGTGGGAATTGAGTCTCCCCCTTATGGTTGACAACTACATACGCATCGCCTCCGTAAACTTTTTGGACAACATAGGGCCCAGGCCAGTTTTCATTCAGTTTACCTTTAGGGTTGGCAGTCATGACCTCTCTTCTTTTTACCATCACGAGGTCACCTTTCTTGAATTCACGCCCTTTGACAAACTTGTCGAAGGTGCGGGATATGCGGGCCTGATAGACCTGTATGTTTTACTGAGCCTGGAGTTGCTTCCCTTCTAAGTTGGAGAGCTCTTCCAATCTTCGTTCTGCGTTTGTTCGGTCGTCTTTGACCAGTTCATGTTGGATTGTGACCCGAAGTGAGGGTATCTCTAGTTCAATGGAGACAACTACATCCGAGCCGTACGTCAAAGAGAAGGGAAAACAACCTGTTGGAGTTTTATAGACATTACGGGACGCCCAGAGTGCCTCGTACATCTTATCCTCCTAGTCCTTTTTGCTAGAGTTGATAGTCTTTGCCAGGAGGGTGCAGAGCGTTTTATTGAATGCTTCTGCCAGCCCGTGTTGGGTCCCTTGCTAGGATGCAACCGGATCTAGAGGGGGGGTGAATAGATCTCTTAAAAATATGCCCTCTTAAAAACTTATTTGACCAGATAAGCTTCTTGTTTGAGCGCATAGTGAATATAACAATATAAAAGATGATGCAAACAAGAGTCATTAAAAACAATGGACTTGAAGTTGCAAGGTCTTAGAAGACACATGCAGTAGAATGATCACAAGCACCTAAGATTTACATGCGGAGATTCCAAATAACAGAGAACTTTCTAAGGTGTGAGTGTGAGCCTTTGTTCAAACAGCAAGAATGCTGGTAAACGGTGAAGGCTCACAATATGTGTAGTGTTCGGCCATATCAGAAATGCAGAAATAAAACTATAAGTCCCTGTGAAATGGAGATAGGAAAAATGGAAGCAATCACACAAGGACACACCACTGCATAATGAATTTTTAAGGTGGTTCAGTCTACAAAGCCGTAGACCTACATCCACCCCTCACCAAATCGGTGAGGCTTTATCACACGAGGATGAAGTCCTCAACACACACACACACACAAGGGGACGAACCCCACACACACACATATACAAACAAAGAGAAAGAATAAGATGCAAGTGCAGCAAAAACACTTCCGGTCTCTAACCAGAGCACCGGACACACACTAAAATGCGAATCCGAAATTGCAAGAGGAAAAATGCAAGACAACAATAAGCAAGACAAATGTAGCATCAAAGAAGTTTCATGAAGTTGTTTCTGCAGGACTGATCTTCTTGCTTCTTCAACTCTCATCTTCTCCTTCTCACCTCTGGACTGGGCCGGACCAGAGTTGGGGCTGCTCACCTCTCTTTTCTTCTCAGATATTTTTCATGAAAAGCTCATGGTTGCTCACTCTTCTCTTCCTCTCTTCTCTTTTACTTTCTCTCCTTGGGACGAGCTAACAAATTTGTCACTCAATGCATTACTCGGCCAACTCCTTCAAGGTGGCCATTGCTTCATATTTATTATAAGGCCTCGGTTTCTACTAAAGCCCATTAGTGGTTCTCTAGGGGTCTCACATGCGTCTTGGGCCTTTTATCTTTTAAGAATTTATTTGAAATGGATTTTTAAAGCCCACCCACTATTATTAAGGCCCATTAGCTATTTAGCCATGTCTATCTTATTTTATCTTTTATGGGAATGTTATTTCCCACATTTTTTATTTGGCTAATATTATATAGTCCTTATTATTTATTCTATATGTAAATTTCTAGGGTGCTACACCCTCCCCCACTTAAAAGAATTTGGTCCCCAAATTCACACGATTTTTTTTCCGTAGCAATGGTGTAAAATCACGGTATCCAAGACATATGTTCTAACTAGATCCATTCTTATAGTATGCTAAGCACTAAGATCACCATATCTAATCATACAATTATGAATAGGATGGTTTAGAGTTACCTTCCAATGCTTGAAGCCTACCTTGCCGCTTTGGTCCATCTTGTTGTTGTTCTCGCAGCGCTTTTTCCTTCAAAAGTGGACGGCGGGCGATTCTATGATCCTCACTTCCGCAACGAATACACTTCCCAAGTTTGTACCAACACTCCTCTAGTTTGTGCCCTCCTTTCTTGTAATGTTGAGATTTTTCCTTGGCCGGGACAACATGTTGGTTGTCATTCCGGGGTTTCTTGTCCTTACGGAAACTGTTACCTTCATTGGACCTCTTCTTGCCATTCACGGGCTCCCTATTCTTGGATCCATTCGCTAACTCCTTCTTGACAATTTTTTCCTTGATTTGTTCCATCATATCCATAGCATCTTCAAATAGTTGTGCCTTCCTAACCATCTTCATGTAAGTTTGAATTTCTAACATAGCTAATTGAGGAATAAGCTCCACCTTTAAGCCGTTCATAAATCTCCTTACTCTCATCTTCTCCGTACAGACTAAATGTGGTGCATATCGAGTCAATCTAGAAAACTTTGTTTCATAATTCGCTACTGATAGACTACGTTGTTTCAGTGCCGCGAACTCTATTGCCTTCTTCTCTCAGATTCTCTCCGAAAAATATTTCTCGTTAAGGTGTTCTAGGAACTCATCCCACGTAACTTGGTCGTTGGGCAAGATTGCTTCCACGGATCCCCACCATGCCCGGGCATCCTTTTCTAGTTGATAAGTCCCCAATAGTACCTTCTCTTGGTCAGTACATTGTATAACTCTGAAGGTTCTCTCTATTTCTTGTACCCAATTCTCCACTTCATCCGGGTCGGTAGACCCACTGAACTTAGGGAGATTCATCTTTTGGAACTTCCGATGCAAATCTCTGGCTCCATGTTGAACACCACCTTGTACAACTTGTTACAACGCCTGAGTCAACCCTTGGATGGTGCGCTGCATCTCTCTCCATTGAGCTCTTTCGACAGCCATGTTAGCCTACAAAACAATTTTTTAAGGTAATGATTACTCACATCTGGACATTAATTTAATGTAGACAAGTCACATTCTTATTAGTTAGCCCGTAGCTCTACCCAATCTCACGGAATTCCTATGGGGTAACTGACAAGGATAACTCAATCTATAATTTGGACTTGTTGACTTAGGGATTTAGGAATCCTAGGCTATGATACCACCTTCTGTCACGTCCCGAACCGATAGCAGCGGAACATGTCGTTTGCTCAGAATGTGACAGATAAACAATCGTGTCAATCAGAGCATAGCCATAAGACAAGATATAATTTGAACCAAATAGAATTTCATTTCAAATATAAGTTTATTACAAATTGGACCCAAATAAAAGGACTTAATAAAGGAAAATTACAATGGACTCTCTAATTAGACTTGACATGAACATAATGACATAGACCATGAGGTTCATCTAAGTTGCTGGAGCACTCTTCACTCTTGCCCTTGTCCCTCTTGTTCGTTCTCATCATCACTATGGTCATTACCTGAAAAATATTGAAAAATACTAGGTGAGCAAACGCTTAGTAGGTCTTAATATCTCCAGCTCCATGCTAGCTTTAAGTGATTAACAATTTAACATGAACATGCAAGTCATGCAAGATATCAAAATCGAGAACTATAATGGCACGAGCTAGATTAATAATCCAGAGACAATATAAAGCAATGTATACATGACGATAGATAATTTCAAATGCTATAAACACAATAGATGGATGGACAATAATTCCAAGGACATTCATGATAAGATGGCAAGCTTTTCAATAAGGTTTCAAGAGCATTACGAGGAGACAATAACAATTATTTCAATAAGGCATTCACTTTCACTAGAGCATATCACGTAGCTTTCACTTTATAGGATTGGCCATATGTATAAAGAAGTTCAATTATTCGAGTAGCGATCACTTGTGGAATGTCATGAATCAATCTTGCTTTTGGTTGGTGCAATGTCACACCCGATCAATCATGATATCGGTACACGTTTGGACTTTGCCTCGCCCCTGGGATCAGATCTGGACCCCGTCACTTTTCTTTCTAGCATTGAGTGTCAATTTATTGGACCCATAGCCCCTTTTGTGTCTAGACCAATTCCACTTAAAACAATGGCCAAAGAGTTCCAAGGATCATTCATGTAGGAACACTAAGGTAGATTTATGGAATAGAGATTCCAAGAACAAACTTTTGACAAGGATAGTATGACGATACATGAAACCAAGACACTCGTGAAATCTGGGTAATTGGCGTCCACTTAGTCGCCATCAATTATAGAAATACCGTCCACTGTAGGGTCACCATTCCTATCACGATGAAATAGCGTCCATATGAATGTCGCTAAATCAGGATATAGTGCCACTAGCTTGGTCACTAATTCCTTCTGGCGTCCAAGTCATAGTCGCTAATTATTGACAGAGACAGACTTCTCAAAAGAGGCCAGAAACAGCGCTCTATGAGGGCTAACATCACGTTTCTTCAGAGTGACGTGACAAGTAAGGTTTCAGGGCTTTTAGGGTACAACATGCTTGGCTGTCTTGAGGGAATCTAAGGCTAGCGTAGACATACGGAGGTCTCAATGAAGAAAGTACCAGTCTAAAGGAAGAAATATCTCGCGGAGGGTCCAATTATCACCAAGAGATAGTGTGTAGGCGATAGAAAGTAAAACAGGGACCAAGTCTTGGATATTAGACAGTGGTGCCAAGATCCAGCAGTCAATTGATGAAAACACGAGTGGAAAACTGTCATAGAAAATATGCGCCCATACAATGGTAGCACATTAAAAATTGGCGTCCACTGACTGGACGTTGTTTTAGTAAAGTTGTGTCCTTAATCAAGGCGCACATTTTTTTTATTTTTCTTAACATATATACATTTTTCAGGAAATAGCGCCCTTTCAAACAGGCGCACATTATTTTCTTCAGGAATTTACGCATGTTCCATCAGGCGTACATTCCTTACTAATTTCAGCATTTTATCTTTTTACAAAATTTACAGGAAATGGCGACTCTTTGGAGAGGCGTAGTACCATTAATCTGCGCCTTGTGATAAGGCACCCATTCTTTTATTTATTTCTTTACATATTTCCATTTTCAGAAAATATAGGAAATAGCGCCATGTCAAAGGGGCACAGGTTCTTTAATGTACGACACAGGGATGGTCGCTAATTATATAATAATTTCTTATATATATATATATATATATATATATATATATATCAATTTTAGGAAATAGCACCTGTTCGCACGGGCGCAGGTTTAAATAGGCGACAGGATTTTGGTCGCCCATTCTTTTTAACGTTTTAGGCTGCAACGCATCACATGGATACGTTCACAGACACAATAGGGGTTCTGTTACTGTTCATTAGGGGATGAACAATGCCACTTTCAAACGGTAGGGTTTTTCAGGAAACAAATTACATGATAATATACAGAAAAATACAAGAAATCTAGAAATATGCCTAACATGATTTTTAGACATCAGATTTCATACTTATTAAATTTCAAGGATGGGTCAATTATTAAATCAGGTCATAGGAAATAGCGATAGCATCGCAGTCGCACATTAATTTGCGACTTAGCAGACGGTCGCCAAGTCAGATTTGGCACCCCTCTACGTGGTCGTTCTATAATAAGCGATCGCTTATCTGGTCGCTCATTCCTTTTCATGCAGTAAAGATTCTAGACGTCCAATAATCACGTTTAAGCATGCTATATATACAAGCATAAAAGCCCATGAAGGAATCTACATGCTCTAATGATCTAACATGATAGTTATTTAGAGTTTTGCTTAGGAGATTACCTACCTTTTACATCGCTTTAACGGATGTAGCAGGAAGCAGAAGGAAGGGGAACAGGGGACGAAGAGCGATTGCAACGGTAGTAGTAGCACTTCAACAGCAGAGGAAAAAGATGAGGAAGACCCTCCTCATCGCTGTGCAATGGCAGCAACAGTCGCCGCATGATCAGGATAAAGAAGAGGACGATAAATCCTCGAACGGACGAAGGTCAACGCAACAGCAGCAGGACCAGCAACGATGGCACTGCCATCGCCCCGGGGGTCTTATTTATAGTGTTTTGAATCCTATTAGATTTCCATGCAAACTAGAATCCTAGTTTTCATTAAACTTTCCCAGGTTCGATCCTATCATTTCCCAATTTACAGCTGCTTACCTAGTTGGATTAAAACCCCAATATCCTACTGCATGAGTTCGAACAGAGGAAGGTTCTTCAGTTAAGCCCACAGACCCTATTATAATAACATTTATGTATATACTCTTTTTAGAAGCCCATTTATTATAAGGCCTTGGTTTCTACTAAAGCGCATTAGTGGTTCTCCAGGGGTCTCACATGCGTCTTTTTATCTTTTAAGAATTTATTTGAAATGGATTTTTAAAGCCCACCCACTGTAATTAAGGCCCATTAGCTATTTAGCCATGTCTATCTTATTTTATCTTTTATGGGAATTTTATTTCCCACATTTGTTATTTGGCTAATATTATAAATTCCTTATTATTTATTCTATATGTAAATTTTTGGGGTGCTACATGAAGTAAGCTTCTAAAGGGGCCCGGAGTGATCAGGAAATTCAGAGGAGAAGGGAACATCACCGGTAAGGGAGGCACAATACATTCCAAATTGCTACGTGGGAGACACAAGGCTTAGACGAAAAGAACGGGGAATTTTTACAGACAACCACAAAAATATACATGTTCACATGACCACTCCAAAAATTTCATTTCATTCCCTGTTAGAAGGTGCCAGAACAGGCACATGGGTTACATGAAAAGGAGAGGGGCGAAGCTAAGAAAATAGAACATGGCCCAAGAAGAAAGAAAGAAAAGGAACTACAGCAAAAAGGGGGGGGAGAACGGAGCATGGGCTCCTCTCCCCCCAACCTCACCTCTTTTTTTCTTTTCTTATAGGCTCTCTTCTTCCCGTAGTTTCTTCTCCTACTTGCCAACCCCATCTTCGACAGGCCTTGGGGCTTTCTTTTAGGAAGCAAAGGTGGGAGAGGTTCGAACTCCCCACCCCTATCTTCTTCTTCTTCTCTCTTCACCTCAATCGGAGCCATCGAGTGGCCTGCGCATAGGGGGTGCCGAGGGTAGGGGAGATGCCTCCACAGGATTGGTCGAGGTGACCGGTGGCGATGTTGACATCCCGTACGGTTCTCGAAAGTTTCCATTTTCGGATGTTTGAGGCGGGCGGGCAGATCTGCTCGTTGGTCTGCCGGTGAACGACTAGCTTTATCCATCGGTTAATGCAGGAGAGCTTCTCTAATCGGGGATCCCTTTCATGGCCCAGTGGACTGACATTAAATGCCTCGACGGAGGCCGGTGGGGGGTTTCTTCTTCTCTTACTGCTTCGCCTGAAGTGCTCCTACGGGAAAACAAAGCTCCGTGTGAAGGATGGGATGTTTCATCCAGCGCATATTCAATGGCTTCAGTGGGCTTCTGTGCGTCAATTCAAGAGGCCAAGGGAGGGTGCCGATTCAAGGCTTTTGCATGGCTTCTTTGTGCATTGACTCACATATACAGGAGAGGGAGAAGACCTGCGCGCCGGTTCAAAAGGCCACAAAGGCCTTGCTTGTGCACCGATTCAAGTGGCCCCCCTTGCGTCGATTCACTTGGAGGGTGGTGGCGCCAGTTCACATGTGGAGTGGAGGAAGCTGTGCCGATTCACTTGGCTTTGGTTGGTTTTTGCACGCCGGATCAAAGAGCCACCAAAGGGGGCGCCAATTCATGTGATCATGGGAGGGCTTGCGCCAGTTCAAAGAGGCCATGGTCCTTGGCCGATTCAAAGGCCCCTTGCCCTTTTTTTTTCTTTCTCTCTTTTGTTGTTTTCATTATTCCCTTTTGGCCCTCGCATGCGTCAGTATACATGCCTGGACATATCCCTTTTCTTTCTCCATTGATCTTGTTCAGCTGGGGGTGGCTCCGAGTTCTTGCTGGCAAACTTTTGGGTGTCCACAGGGGCTGAGCCCTGAGTCCTGGGTGCATCCACAGGCACTGACCCCGGTGGTGGAGAGTCATCTGGCAGATCAACCAACTCCTGATCCACCGGGTGCTCGGCCCCCGCGTCTTGCTCCACCGTGCTCTGCTCCTCCTCGCCCTAGTCATTCTCGGGATTGAATAGCGTCGGAGGTGGCAGCACCAGCACCTGGACCCCTGTGGTGGCAGCGGCTGCCTAGAGCACAGCCTCCCATCCATCCTTGAAGCCGGCATCTCTCCCTCACCGCTTCAACCCAGGCTATAGTGACCGCAACCTCAAGCTTTGCAATCTTGGCCGCTACTGCCTCCACCTCCTTCCTCACCAGTCCGGCTGCAGCCTCTGCCCAATCGCTTACTCCTCCGCTGCCTCAGCACGGGCTTTCATCTGCCTCTAGAGGTCCTCGGACGTTTGGGCCTACACCCGGAAGGCTTCTAGGTCACACTCAGCCTCTGCTAGCCTACACCCCTGGGACTCCAAAAGCTCTTGAAGACCAATGTGCTTAGCCTTCATCTTCTGAAGCTGGACCTCCAGTGATGACCGCTCGACGCGGTTGTCATCCAGTTGCCGAGCAGCCTCCCGAAAGTGGATTCCCCACATGCCAAGAGCCTGAGCCATCGAGCACAGGTTCATGGCCGACAGACTGAACAGTTCCCTACTAATCTCCAGCGAGAGGGTGGCTGAGCGCTCCCTCGGCTTCAAGGCCTTCTCCATTAGCGTGTAGTCTTCCAGCTAATAGGTGAGTATCCTCGGGGGGTCCTCGATCAGGGGAGAGCTAGTATTAGCAATAGGGCACGTTGTCTCGCCCCTTTCGGTCGGCTCCTCAATGGGAACCAATGGACCAACCCCGGTCTATGGCGAGCAAACAGGAGGGGACGGTGCCGGTAGCTGAACCTCTGTCGGGTTGGCCCTGGTGGCTGAAGGGGTCATAGATCACAGAGGAGGAGGCGTCCAACCACGCGGCATCTTCGTGATGATGACCTTCTTCTTCTTCGACAGGCGGCGCTGGCGGTCCATCACTGCCATGGCCCCAAGATTGACCTGCTGGTGCTTGTCCCTAGCCATTGGCGAGACCTTGATAGGTACGTCCGATGAGCTCCTCGGGCTACTGGAAATCGCTCGTAGGCTAGCCATGAGAGTGCCCAAACCGGAGCTGGGCGCGGATAAGGTGGCCACAGGGGATGACGACGAAGGTGGACACAAGCCCCGAGCCATCGCCGACAAGGGGTATGGCAGGCGCCCCAGCTCAAACGTGACTGCCAGTTGGGGGGCTACGACAGTCACCTGATCCACATCTAGCTCGATATGGTCATGCAGCTGGGGAATGGACCACGCTAGCTCTACCGTCTCGAACCGCAGTTCTGGCGATGGTGGAGTCCCTGCACCACGACAAGATGGTTAGAAGTCAAAGATAGAGGCACCATGAAAATAACAAAGGCCATACCAGGAGGCAGTGGGGGACTCAATCCTAATTCCCGAAGTACATCAGATGTCAGCCTCGTGCCGACGTCGCGAAGGGGGTGACGAAGAATGGCCTTCACCGCCTTGGCTTCCTCGGCAGTTGGGGTTGGCGAGTTGTCACTCGCACGAAGTTGGGGAATGCTAAAGAAACTCCAGTCCCTAGCTCAGCCAATCCCCCCTACCTTCGTCACGATGACAAAGCGCTCAGCCCAGCGCTTGATGTTGGATACGGCGGAGGAAACAAAAATGATGGATCGGTTGTTTCTGGCTCGAAGATAAAAAGATGGGTGATCAGCACCAGGACAGCGCTATAGACTGTAGAATTGGCAGAAGAGATGGACAATGGGTGTGACCACCCCCCGGTTGTAGATATGCACGAAGGCGTAGAGAATATGCCAAGAATTGGGGAAAATATCACCCGAAAACTTACCGTAGAAGTGAAGAATAGACTCAAAGAAAGGATGAAGGGGAAGACGAAAATCTACCCGGAAAGACTCAATAGAGACACTAATGCCGCCGGGGTAATAACATCCTAATTAAGTACTCCTCGACGGTAGGGAAGATGATGTCGTAGTCGATTGGCCTGGAAGCAGTGGACAACCCAGTAAGATGCAATGGAAGGAGAACAAGGATGGCTGGGACCGGCCCCCGAAGTACTTGGGCTGATGGTGCGGCTAGCTTCTTCCATGGAAGGTTTAGAACCAGAAATAATAAGTCTCCTACGAGGTGCCATGAGGCGTTAAAATAAGGGGAGGAAGAAGGGTCCTCACCAAGGTAAGGGATAAGCGCAGAGGTAGCGGCAGACTCTCATGCCGAAGATGAAGGAAACAAGTGAAGCCTCTTCAGAAGCACGTCTACCCTAATTTATAAACTCTGGAGGCGAAGTGGCCGCCTCAAGGGGTTACAAAGACGGAAGGCGACTGTTGCCGTCGAGGTTGGCGGCGAGAAACCCAAGTGGCTGCTTCGTTCACCTTTCCATATGAAAAATGACCACGCCATGATGATAATGGCGTCGCCTGACATCCCGACAAGGGCTGCCTTGCGCGCCAAGAACCGGGACAAGAGGCGGGGCCCACACGCCAGGGAGTTGGACAGCATGAGAGGATCCTCCTAGAAGCCTACCCCAACTGGCCCGTTGCAAGATCCTTTCAGACCCTGAGCACACTCGGCGCCCGAGAATGGGGGGCTAGTGAGGAGGGTAAAACCCGCCAGGCCCATTGCTGCCCACCAGCATTGGGCCCACTTCAGCCTGGCCCAGTTAGGATCGAAGCAGGCCGATCGATAGCCTACGACCCAATACCTGACGGCCCAATAAAGGTATATCAAGGATTCGCCAGCCCACAGGAGGCATCGATGCCAGCGTCCCAGGCGCCGGACGACTCTCCAGCAACCAAACGTTGCACCCACCGTTATAAGCCTCTTCTCCGGCAGGGACGAGGTCACACCCACTACGTTGGGATCCTCGCCCCGAGGCTGCACTGCTAATCAGTTAAGTAGGAGCACAGTGGGGAACTCCACCCACGATCAAGGAGGCATTATCCCATGACTTACATCTTTCCTCGTTAGGAAATGGATCTCCATCGCCCGGGCGACCTATTGCACCGAAAGCTTCTGCTATAGATGGTGTTGCTCCAGCAGCTACCCAGGCTGGCCATTCTCAGCTTGCTGCTCATGCAGGCCCTAAGCATGTCTGGCGCCCAGCTATGCCCCGTGGGACTGGTTTTGCTCCCTCCAATGCCCCTCTTCTAGCAGATCCGATCGCTGGCCAGTAGGCTACTACTATTTTTGAAGCCCATGCTACTGCTAGCTTGAAGGTTGCTGGCGAACCTGAGGTCCCCCTTGCTGCCCCCATCCTTGCACGGTAGGCACCTGAATTTGTTGATGTTCAGGCTGATGCTAGCTTGAAGGATGCTGGTGGCCCTGAGGTCCCTCCTGTTGCTAACCCCCCTCTTGAACCCCAGGGTCTCCTGTCACTCCAGAATGACAACTCTGGCCGCCCCTCTCCGGTGTGAGCTTGCATTGGCGGCCTGCACAAACCTGCTTGTTCTCCTATTCTAAGTCGGCACGGGACTGATCTGAAAGCTTCTAGTTCACCTGCTACTGTTGGCAGCCCTGTGGGCAGAGATGTTGCTACTACCGAAGTTGATCAATTCGGTGTTTCGGATGAAGGTCTACCCCATGCTGTTGTTGCGGCTCTGCTACCCACTACAGCGGGTGATGGCTTGCTTGAAGTCGACGAGCAACCTTCGTCCTCAGCTAGCTCTCCGATTCTCAATCGGCATGGGACTGATCTGAAAGGCACACGATCACCAGCTACTACGGATACCCCTGTGGGTAGAATTGATGTTGCTATCGAAGTTGATCAACTCATTATTCCAAGTGAATGACTGGCCACTGCTTCGGGTGTGGATCTACAGGCCATACCTGTGGATCATGGTCATGCTGACCCTCAAGACCAGCCCCTTGTGGATGAGCAATCTTCTTCTTCAGCTACAACTTCTACACCCGTCCCTGTGACCTACCAAGTTATAACTGTGTCAGGCTTTGAACGAACACTACGAGTGGCTGATTTCACCAATGTTCACACCAACTTTGTTGGCACGGATCACCTCCCGCCCTCCCGGGCTGATGGCATCCAGACTCGACGCGGACCTCGCAGGTCCGCCTCCATCAACCTTCCAAAAAAATCAGACAAATGAAGGCTCTTATATGGAATATTCGTGGGATTGGCAATGCCCAATCTATTAGCAGGCTGAAGCTCCTTGTTCGTAAGCATGATCTTGCCTTCGTTGTTGTGATCGAACCAAAGGTTAATAACTCCTTTCTTGAGTCTTACAGAAAGAAGCTCTGCATGACATCATGTTTGGCTAACTCATCTGTCAAGGCTCACATTTGGATCTTCTGGCGAGATCCCCTTGATATCTCCATGGTTTGCTCCTCGGACCAGCACATCACATTGTCCGTCGCTTCAGCCCTCCCCAGCAGATTTTTCATCACCGTTGTCCATGCTAGCTGCTCTTTATATGACCACCGTAATTTATGGGATAGTATTGTTGATTTCTCTGCTACTTGTGATGCTCCATGGCTGGTGGGGGGTGACTTCAATAGCATCCTTGAACCTTTGGAGAAGCGCGGAGGCAAGCAAGCTTTCTCGCTGTCCATGTCGGACTTCTAGGCATGTGTTTCAGCTTCGGGTCTGCAAGATGCCAGGTTCCTTGGCAGCATCTACACTTGGTACAATGGTCAGCGAGCTAACGGTATTTGGGCCAGACTTGATAGGATTTTCCTTAATGGCGAATGGTCGGTCACTTGCCCGGCGATCCCTGTGCAGCACCTATCCCAAGCTTGTAGTGACCACTCCCCGCTTCTTGCCTCGGTCTGCTCGAACCCACCCCGGGGGCCTTCTAGATTTTGTTTTCAGCATATGTGGACTGCACATGAGGTGTTCAAGCGTGATTCTAGCTCTGCTTGGGCTGCTGCCCCCCTTTCATCTTTCCCTCTGCTCACTTTAGCTCTCAAGCTGAAGCACATGAAGGATTTCTACAAAGATTGGAACAAGGCGACATTTCAAAATATTTCAGCCAACGTGTTGGCAGCCGGGGCTTCTTTTTCTGTTGCCCAGGAGGCCCTTGACCTGCACCCCTCCGACTCCTCCCTCTCGACCTTCAATTTGGCCAGAGATGCTCTCGACCGGGTGCTCATTCAGGAAGAGATGTTTTGGAGGCAGAAATCGAGGATCAAATGGCTGAAAGAAGGTGATCGGAACACCAAATTCTTCCATGCCTTTGCCAAATCTCAGCAACGCCATGCTTCTATTTTCGAAATCTATCATGACGATGGTTCTATCGTCGAGGAGCAGCAGCCTATTGCTGATTTGTTTCAATCCCACTTCTCATCGGCTTTCTCTTCGACGCATCATTGTATTCATCATGAGGTTCTAGCTTCTATTCCTATGGTGCTGCAAGAAGTTCACAATGCCATGCTATGCACCATGCCATCTTGGGCTGATATCAAGAAAGTTGTGTTTACTATGCCACCGGATAGTGCTCCGGGCCCGGATGGGTTTACCGGCTATTTCTTTCATACTTGCTGGGATTTTATTGAACATGACGTATGTGCAGCCGTGCAAGCTTTCTTCTGTGGTCATGAATTGCCGAGAGGATTCACTTCATCTCTTATTACCTTGGTGCCGAAGGTGGATGCACCTAAGTCCTGTGTGGACTATCGTCCCATCAGCCTTTGCAACCTCTTTTATAAGATCATTGCTCGGGTTATTAGTGACCGGCTGGCCACTATTCTCCCTCTTTTAGTCTCCGAAGAACAAGGTGCCTTTGTGCAAGGCCGCTCCATTATTGAGAATGTATCGTTGGCCCGTGAGATGGTGCAGCATTTGGGTAAGCAATGCAGGGGTAATAATGTTACTTTCAAGTTGGATATGGCCAAGGCTTACGACCGTTTGGAATGAGACTTCATTTATGCTGTCCTCCGTCGGTTCAGATTCTCTTTGTCTTTCATATTGTTGCTGGTGCCGTTACTTTCCAATTGTTGGTTCTCTATCCTTCTCAATGGCAGCATACATGGTTATTTTAAGTCCACAAGAGGGCTTCGTCAAGGGGATCCACTTGCCCCGGCATTATTTATTCTTACGGAGGAGGCTCTTAACCGGGGGCTATCCTCCCTATTTTATCGCAGCAGAGGGGCCTAGTTTTCTACTCTTCGGAGGTGTCCCCCAATCTCGCATCTTCTCTTCTCCGATGACACACTTATCTTCTCTAATGGTTCGATTCGGCATATTAGAAATCTTATGAGGTACATCAACAAATATGAGATCGCTTCGAGACAACTTGTCAACGCTTCTAAAAGCTCTTTCATTGTCTCCGATCATGTGCTCGTCGCTATGTGCAGAACCATCAAGGAGGCCACTGGATTTGTGAAGTGCAGGCTGCCGATCAAATACTTGGGGCTTTCTCTTTATTCTGGGAGGCAGAAGTCTTCCTACTTTGCTAATATCTTGTCCAAGACAGCCGTGAAGCTCCAAGGTTGGAAGTCGGGTTTCCTCTCCGCCGGTGGCCGACTTGTTCTTATTCGGCATGTGCTTTCATCCCTCCCTATTTATACCATGTCCGTTCTCACCATTCCAGCCTCTATTATGCACTCCTTCCACATGTTATTAGCTAATTTCTTTTGGGGTTCTTATGAGGGTTCGCTGAAGAAACATTGGACATCTTGGGACATCATCTCGCAGCTGACCGATTATGGCGGGCTGGGTGTTCTTAACCTTCAGCTTATGCAGGTCGCTTTGAGGACCAAAATGCTTTGGTCTGCCATCACTTCCCACTCCTTGTGGGCCAGGTTCTTCAAGACCAAACACCTCCATTCTTCTCATTATTCTGCGGCCACATTCCCACTCATGATTTTTGCGGACAGTCGACTATGGCAGCGGGCTGCACAATTGGTTCATGCAAACCATAGGGTGCTGATTTCTTGGAATTCTCCTCATGTCAGTTTTTGGTTGGACGTTTGGGCGGGTGCAGTGCCACTCCGTGACCTTCTACCCCGCCATATATGGTCTTCTTTGAATGATAAGGGATGCACTATCCAGCATGTTTTTTCTGATCCGCAGCACACTCATCTTGATGTTGTTCATATGCATTGCCCCCCGGGCTGCCTCGACCATGTTCTATCTGTTTTTGGCAGTGAGGAACAATGGATTTGGTGTCCGTCAAATGATGGTAAATTCTCATCCAAGTCAGTTCGCGGTCTGCTGCAAGGTGCGGCTTCCTGTCGCTGGTCTATGCTTTGGTGCGCGCACATCCCTCTCAAGTGGTCTGTTAGCGATTGGTACGCGGCTGTCTCCCCACCAATGACACCATCATGGCCTACGGTATCCCCCTGTGCTCCATGTGTAGCTACTGCCAGCCACCTCAAGTTGACACTGGCCTGCACCTTTTTTTCCATGGGTTGGTTGCTAAACAAGTGTGGTCTGCCCTACATGACTTTCTTCGGTTTAGCCACATGTTGGTCTTGACGGCTGCCCAGGGTGCTGCTGATTTCATTGCTGATACACATCTTTCCTCCATGGCTGGGACCATATCTAGATGTATATTTATGACTGTCATTTGGGAGATTTGGTGTTGACGGAACATGTCTCGTTATGCTGGCCATCTCATGACCGCTCGGTAGGTTTTGTGTAGGGCATTGCTTGTTGCCCGCCCCATTGTCCAAGCTCTTCCTTTTAAGGGAAGGGATCTGTCTTTGCAGCAGCAGTCCTTCCTTGGTTCCTTGGGGATCTCTCTCCCTACTGCTCTTCCAACTCCTCCTAAGGTGGTTCGCTGGTTCGCCCCGCCCTCGGGTCGTCTGAAATTGAACGTCGATAGAGCACACAAACGCAGCATTGGTGCTGTAGGTGGTGGCGGCATTGTTAGGGATTCTACTGGCGATTTTGTTTTCGCCTTCGCTGCTGCGTTTCATGGGGTCTACTCCAGCCTTAAAGCCGAAGCATTGGCGCTGCGTCAAGGGCTATCTTACTGCTGCGACATGGGTTATCATTCACTTGATGTTGAATATGATTCGCTAGTGTTAGTGCAGATCTTACGAGGACACTTCTCTCGCCCGTGGCGGCTGTCATTTATCCTTCATGTTGTATCCACCTATTATCAGTCTTTGCAGGCCTCTTTTACTCATATCTATAGGGAGGCCAATCAGGTTGCGGACAGTCTTGCTAGTCATGGTTGCTCTTTATCTTCGTCTCTCCTTCCCTTTGTCTCTTGGGCTGATCTTCCCACTCTTGTAAAAGGCCCCTTTCGTCTTGATAAGATAGGGTGTCATTCTATCAGGCCCTAGTGTCTTGTTGTCCTCTCCCCTATCATGTAGTTGCACCTTTTCTTTCTTGTTCCTCGTTAATAAAATTTTGCCTGTTAGGTGTGTGGTGGTGGAGCGGTTTCTCCATCCCCTCCCTGAGGGGGTGCGCGCTCTCCTGCTTCTCCTATCGGGTATTGTTTTAGTTAAAAAAAATAGGCCTCCGGTCAGACGAAAGGGGGCACACACACACAGACACATACACACAGGAAGACAGAGACACCGACGAAGACACCCAGACACAGGGATATACCCAGACACACGTAGAGAAGAAGGGGAGAGAGATAGGAAGATGGAAGCCTCCGAGCACGTCCTGCGTCCAGCGAGCACTCACTAGAGTGGCGAGCACCACCAGGAACCCGACTACCACTCCTAGGCTTGTTTACTCTACCCTCACGCTCTCTCTCTCTCTCTCTGTCTCCTACTGTTCATCACCTCGACGTGATCCTAACTGGAGTAACGTCCAGGGCTCCTTTTGACGTCATTTTTCTAGTGCTTGCAGGCTTCCACGAGTGGCTGGACGCTTTTTCTCAATTAAATAAATCTTAAAAATGTGGTACGGGATCCGAGAGATCATTTTCTCACCTCTACAATAGGGAATGCCCTAATGTCCCAACTTTATCATATATATTTTTATTTTTTTTCATTTAAAAGTTGAGACGGATAATAGTCCTATGGTTGAGTGATTTCAGGTCCTCTTACATAATCCAGAGGTTAGAGGTTACTTATTTGAATGCAGGCACGACGAAAGGGTAGTGGTTGTAGGCCCTCTTGTATGAACAAGATGCTGTTTGCTCGACTGCAGACATGGAATGGGTGAAGAATGTTTAGTATGCGGTTTCTAATTTTTGATCGTAAATTGAAATTTGTTGGGCTCGCAAAATGGCAATATCATTATTATTAAGTCTCAAACTTGGGACGGTTGATGTCAAAGGCTGAGTCTTAGATCAATTGTGTAGAGGGGGGAGAGAGAGAGAGAGTAAACCTAAATATGATCTAACATCAAAGTGTGGTACCGTAACATTCTTCCTCCTGATATTCTGTATCCGTGGAATGTTATGGTGACATAGCTTTTACCACTCTTTTTGTCATATTTTTTTTTCATTGTCTTATTTGAAACTTAAAAAAATGGGGAAAAATGAACTGGTTTTAGTACTCTGATGAAGTTGGGGATCATTAAACTGGAATCATTTGATTAATTCGGTCACCGGATCCCACAATTAGAGGGCTGAATCATGAGAATGGAAGAAAAAAAGAACAATAAATTATTAAGAATGTGACATCTCAAGTATTGCTCTCTCTTGGTTGCTTCTTGGATGTGTCACATTGTCAGTAGTTAAGTGTAAATGAGTGAGAGAAATTACGTTCAGTTTAGTAAGAAAAGAATAAGTTATATACCAGTTGAAATAAAAGGTGTTCTCTCTTTTGTTTCTGAAGTCCTCCACTTGATGGATGGATTTGGATACAAATTAAGACGGAGAACACGAATGGAATGAACAAGGTGGAATGCCCTTAATTAATTAGTTAAGCTACCACCTTCCGTACGCTAAGATTGTACAAATGAACGTCTTATGTTTGACTAGCCGTTGAGAGTACCACCAAACCAATAAGAAGGAAGGGCGGGCGGGCGGGCGGGCTTTGAGTTTAATAAAGTGAATATTGTATAATTTCACCGGTTTTTACGAGTTTTTGATCGAGTTCGGACTCCGATAGAATAAACCGATCGGATAAAAGAATACGGGCAAGAAATTAATTAGAGCCACAGATGGAAAGAAAAAGGGGAGTCCTACTAGACATTAATTAATAACAACGAAGAGATGATAATTGCTAGATAGTATGCGAATTATTTGAGATGGGTTATACGTACTACATAATTACATGTATGATAATATATACATAATGGAGATCGGCATCAATGCATATATATATATATATATATATATATATATATATATGTTGTGGTATAATGATCATCATTTTCATGGAGATCTAAAAAGTAAAATTATACGAAGTTTCAATAAAGTGAAAAGATTGTGAAATTGTAAAAACGAGTTTAACACCCTCTCTCTACTTAGATTTATGTACATACATTAGTTAAAGTAATCTAACGATAATATGCAATTATAGATACTGCTCATTATAAATCTTTATATATATTTATATATATATATATATGTATATATGCATGTATATGATCATAATTTATGACAACGACCTTTGTTTGTTTGTTAGAGTTTGATCCGTGGCGATGAATTTGATGCGCTGCGCAATCTCTTGATCATCTCATTTTCAAAGCACAGCGTGGCGATGGTTATATGGAGTACGGCACATGAATCATGTTGATGGGCAACAACCTCTACACAAATTTCAAAATGCATGGTGCATGGATGTCATATACATATATATATATATATATATATATATATATATATATATATATATATATATATATATACATATATATATATATATATATATATAGGAAACAAAATTAATTTCCTTTTCAAAGCTAGCTACCTAGATTGGTGGGAAAGACAGGTTCTTCCCATCTAGCTAGCTTGCTAGAATATATATATATATATAACTAGCCAGGCAGTTGGAATAAAAAGATTTGGTTGGAAATGCATGAAGAAGCTGCCAAAACATTAATTTTCATACATGTTTTCTTCGCGGAACTCACCTAAAAAAATGCTGCATGATGAGTGAACAAATTAACTTAATTAATTGCTCGGCTGTTCTAGATGGGAAGGCAGATAGAAACGAATAATGTAGCTATAAGCATATACGTCATATTTTATACACATATGTGATGAAACGACTCCGTAAAGTCAGTTTAAGCAAAAAAGCCTCATAATAGAGTTTATGTTTATAGTACTCGATCAGGGTACGTCTGCTCAGGGTGCATCCCTGGTTATAACTTGATATATGGATCTCTGTTAACTTTCTTAATTGCCATTTCACCCCTTAAGTATCAAGGATTTACGTCAGACGCCTCGTGACAAGATAATTAAACTTTTAGGGGGTGTTTGTTAATTGGGCACGGTTAACGCACCTGTGACTGAGAGAGCAGTGAAGTTTGTTGCTCTCTCTCTCATCGGGTGCACTAACCTAATCGGTTAGCAAACACGCCCTTAATGAATAATCTTAACAAAATGACTCTCAGTGGAATCCTTAATATTTACAATTAATGTCGACATAATATATATTGGTCTCGATCACCCCACTCTACATATGCTGCGATGAGGCATGTGCCATGGAAGTGAATGAAGACACGACATGGAAAGGTGAACGAAGTGTGCGCGCGCACGCGCACACAGTGGACGGCATGCATGCATGCATGCCGTGAAAACTGGGCCAGTGATCAGGCCAACCTCTAATTAATTAAGCTAAGAAAAAGAGAAAACGATGACTAGAAAATTAGAGCAGCTGTGACAAAAAATAAATGAATATATAAAAGTATCAACTAGAGAGAGTTGTCGAATGTCATTGGGGACGTGGTGGGTGGCGTCAGTGTCGGGGTACCAGATGTCAGAAGCATGACAGGGGGCTGCGGCAACGTAGGTGGTGTGGGCAGCAGGGCCAGATTTGCTGAGGGAGTCGACTGTCGAGAGGGAGCACCGTTGTAACGATCATAGCAGCGATCCGCATGATGGCCAAATCTGTGATAGATTTGGCACTTAGGAGGCAGGCGTTGATGTTCGGTGGAGTGGTTGGTGCTCTTCCAGTTTGATGTGGGAGTGTGCCAAGAAGAAGACGATCGGCCACCACCATGATTGCGACCGCGACCTCAGCCCCGCGAGGCAGATTCAAAGAGATGAGCAGTAGGCAGGATGGTTTCAGTAGGTGGAGGAGTGGTATTTTCATTGTGACGTATCTCAGCACTCAGGAGAAGAGAATGAAGTTCTGGGTAGCTGATAGTTTCCTTCCGGTTGGCAATAGCTTCAACAGTAGCAACATAGTCGTTGCCGAGGTTGCGAAGGAGAATAGCGTTGAACTCCTCAGGTGGAATGCGGCGCCGTACAGTGGCAAATTCATCCGCAATGCTTTTAGCTTGTTGCGGATAGGTGGTCATGGGTAGATCACCTTTCTTCAGACTCTATAATTGCATATGTAGTTGAACCAGACGAGTGTGGGAGGGAGAACCAAAGACATCATTGATGCGGGACGGATCAGCGAACCTGGGACTCTAGCTCGCAACTCGTCCCTAAGCGAGGGAAACGCGGGATCGTGCACGGTTGAGGAACCGGTAGTGAGTCTCGAGTATTCTGCTCTTCCGTGTGTACTCGGATTGAATCACGGGGCAGGTCACACTCACTCTTTCACAGCAGTGATAACAATATATCGGGCTAATAACCCTATCACTCGCAGCGGCATATACAAATAAATACGAGTAAAGCAAATGCTGAGATGGGGAGTGGACACGATACATCCACGCGCCGGGCGTGGGGAAGACGACCCCGGCCAAGTACGGTAACTCCCGGTAAAAATATTACAATAATTACAGAAATTAATTTGCTGCCCACTCCACGCAGGGAGGTAAAGGGCTACACAAGGGGGCCCGGGAGGACTGATCTTGGGTTGACGGGCGGCAATCCAGATAGCTCCGGTGGTAGCGTACGCCGGCAACTATGGGGCCCACCTTCTGGTCGGTGGGGCCGAGTGGGCTCGGAGTGGTACCGCTGTGACGGGGATGCCTGGAGGGACGTTCTCGGGGAAGGCGATGTGATGGTTCGCCTTGTGGAAGGCGAGTCGGCTGGCCGGGCGGTCAGTGCGGCTTGTTGTCCATGGGCTGGTTCTTTTGTCCTATAGTGCGCGACCCGGCGAGAACGGCTGCTGCGATCAGCGCGGACCTCTGATTGACGCGAGACTGGCGCCGTTGGAAAGCTATCTCAGAGGGATACGACCTATGGCCAGAGAAAGAATTTTTTCTATCTCTGTAATAGCCTTGGTCGAATTTACAACCTGCTGGTTCACAGAACCAGATCTGGCAGGACATATTTAGATCTTCCTGAGAGTTGACGTTGACAGGAGGGAAAACGTCGGATCTGGGAGTTAGACTCTTTATAAAAGTTGGATAGGGGGAAGTAAGGAAGACACCAATATTTTTTGTGGATTTTCTAGAGGTGGTTTGACAGGGGAAATAGATTTTTGACTGGACAGGGGTCGGATCTGGACTGCACAGGACAGAATAGATTTTAGCCTGAGTTTTAATTTTTCAGAGGGGAAAAAGAACTCCTAAAATCGAGAGAAAATTTGTGGAGGTGAGATTTGGTGGGAAAAATACCCAGTCCAAATTTGGACTCAATCAGAAATGGGGAAAGGGGTCGAACAAAGGAAGAGCAAGGCTGCTGTAACAGGATCTACGTAGAAGGCAGATTGCTAGGGGTGAAAAGATGGAATTGGGAAAAATAGCTAACGAATGGTAAATAACCAGATTTTTTTTTTTTTGAGGCTAGGGGGAACGTGGGGGACTCACCCTCCAATTTTTGGCACGACCTGAGCTCCTGATAGAGAAATAAAAATCTTGTAATATGGTTCTGTCCAGGGTGGACAGAATACCGAAGAAGCAGTGACGGTGGTGCGATGGCGGCTCGATGGCGGCGGCGGCGGCGGTGCTGAGCTTCACACTCAGGAAGGAGGTAGAAGAGATGCTTCACACATCAGAAGAAGGAGGCTACAACCTCTGCAAAGGGGAGAGAGGAGAGAGACAAGGGGCGCACCCTTCTTGCTTCAAGTAAATTCACTTAATTTTCTTCATTAATTCCATCAAAATGAGAAATACAAGCTATTTATATGAAATACAAAATGACATAAACTAACCTCAGACCTAGGGTTAGAGAGGGGTATACAAGGGATGGAAGAATTTATTTCTCCCATGTGTTTCCAACACGATAAAAAAAACCATTTTAAGGGGGCACCCCCTTGACTTTGAAGGAGAGAAAATGGACTTTTAATACCATTTGTCATCTTGAATGGTCAAGCTTTTAGAAGCCCACCTTGGACCTTTGACCAACCCCCATGGGATCTAGGACTTAGGTGGACCAATGGGGAAGGAGATGGGGGCCCCTTGCTGGTCCTACTGGACTTTTACACAGAAACCCACTAAAACCTAAAGACTCACATTTTGGCTTATAAAGTCTTACAATTGCAAACATATTTTCCCAAGGATATAAATGTAAATAAAATGACACAAATGAAAACTAAAAGTTAGTGCCTAGTGTTGATTCCCATCAATTCTCTCCGGGTGGGAAGAACTCAACCCCGTCGAGTAAGGGGTGCGGCTGCTCGTATGACGTCTGCGGATCCGTCACCGAACCTGGAAGTGCGGAGTACGCTCCACTCCAAGTAATCGACACATACTCATCCCGTATAGATTCGATATGCTCACGCTACTGGGGAATGAGGCTAGAGGTGGACACTCCGGGGTGGGGTCACTCTCAAAGGGAAGGAGACAGCTCGAAGACTCACTTAGAATCACCGCTGGGTCCCTTTATGTGACTAGATCTGATATATTGAGGTAGAGCTGATCCCAGATGCCGGCAAGTCTACAACGTGCGCAACAGATCCGACTTGCCTCGCACTCGAAAGGGACTAACATCGCGAGCTGACAAAGACCGACATGATGCATGCAGACTTCTGACATACTGGGCAAATAAAGAAAAAGGCACACTAGTCAGTCCTAATGCTATCCAGACTTAAGCATAGGTGGACCAGGACATCCAAATGTGTGCCATGCATGCACCTGACGTATCCTGAGTTGACATCATGGGGGACTCCTAAACATCCAAGTATGTACCAATCATGCATTGAATTCTTATGGGACTTGGGTGTTGGAGGGCTAGGAGACCCAAAACTCCCTTCTTCATCACCCCTATATGTAGGTATCTCCTGCCAATGAACGGGCGCTTGACTGAGTGTAAGTGGACTGGCCCGCATGGGATGGGTGTGATAGGGGGCTTCCCTGTTAATGTGGAATATGTCTGGTGGGTCATAAGGCTCACTCGGGCAGGGGTCGAATGGGTCAAAGAACGTGTGACCCCGAGTGGCCGGTTCATCCATTACATAGTCCCATGTTTGAAATCCATGAAGGTGTAAATGGTCACCTTCATCCATCGTGATAGATGGGACAGTGTATAGGATATAGGGTTCCTCCCTTGGGACAAATGGACTAAAGTGAGGCTCGGCCGGTAGGGGGAGGAACAAAAGTGTAATATCCCGGACCTTTCGGATCCTTCTTCGTGGGTCCTGGATCTGGTTTTCGGAGCGTCCGGCTCTGTTGTGTCTGAAATTCCGTTTCGGACATCTTTCGTGTTCGGATCGGCGCGATCCGGAGTCGTTTCGGAGGCCCGGAGGCGTTCCGCGGCTTTTCCGCGTGTGTTTTCCGATTCCCGGCGTGTGTTTCGGCTTTTCCTTCGGACGCTCGCTGCGGGTTAACTGGGCCGTTCACCCGGGCACGAGTGGTACCGTTGCGATCGGTGCGTTCCGAGGATTCCAGAAATGTATTTTTCTATTTTTCGGTATTTTTCCGAAAATTCGGATTTTCTATAAAGCCTAATTCCTTTTTCTTTTTCTTTCCCTTTTCTCTTTCTTCTTCCTCCTCCTCCTCTCTCTCGCGACCGCGAGCCCCCTCTCTCTCCCTCTCTCCCTTTCGGACGCGGCGAGCCCCTCTCCGGCTACGGACGGCGGCGGGGCGACGGCGCGGACGCGTGGGCGACGGTGAGGCGATCTCGTGGGCGTGCGGCGAGCGTGGGAAGCGTGGGGAGTTCGTGAAGCTTCGAGCATTCTTCGTGATTCGTGATCAATCCGGCGGAGCATTCGCTCCATTGAGGTAGGGTGACGTTCCTTAGCCTCATGCCGTTCTTTTCCGTGATTTATAGGCCGCGGGGAGGCCGAGAGGGGATCATTTGAGCGTTTTTGGGTTTTTCCATGATTTGGGGAGAGCTCGCCCGATCTATGGATTCAATGCATGGATTCGTGTTTTGAGGGCCTAGAATCATGCTAGGGGTCCCCATGGGTCTTCCCCTTTGTTTTCCCCCTCTCCTATGGAGGTATGGGGGCGTGGTTGGAATTTTTGGGCGTTCTTACCGTTTTCGGCCGCGGACTGAGAACGCGCTATACTCCAGTAGCGCGTTCTTGGAGGTCGCGCTGCCCCGACCGAGCGCGTTCATCGGAGAAGATGAACAGTTTGGCGGTTCGTGTCGCGCTATGGGGCCCTAGCGCGATCATCATTGTCGCGCTAGGAGGACCTAGCGCGATGGTCCCTGTCGCGCTAGGTATCCCTAGCGCGATGGTCCGTGTCGCGCTATGGGGCCATAGCGCGACAACCCTTGTTGCGCTAGGGGACCCTAGCGCGACATGCCCTGTCGCGCCAGGTGGCCCCAGCGCGATTTGGTTCGTTGTTGGGTGTTCCCCTTGGGCCGTGTGTGCGTCCCGGGCACCCCGTGGAGTTCCGTGACCGTATTTTTGGTGTCCGGAAGTCCCGTTCGCCTCGGTCAGGCGTTTGACCGTGGGCAATGCGTCTGTTTCTTTTCCGACCATGGTCACCGTGCGACGGGGCTGGTGCGTGGGGTGATTCCCACACGTTGTCGGTTTCGAACGTCGTTTTCCGTTGACTCGAGAGTCTACTCCTTCAGTGACCCTCCACTAGTCGTAGCCCACCAGTACGAGGTGCTGGTCTCACCTGGGAGTGGTATACGGGCACCCACCTTTCGAGACGGTTTGTGGACCGGTTACCGTAGGCCCCTCGTCGGTAGCCAGAGTCCGGCTACGGGGGAAAACCGGTCAGAGGGCCAGACCTAGGACGCGTGGTCTGTGTGTGCACACGTGGTTGGGGGCGGTTGGACCCACGTCGACGGGCGTGACCCCAGCTAGTTACTTGTTTGTGGTTACTTGTACGGTGTTTGCGCCTCGGGTAGGACCTACCACGTCAGGCGGTTCACCTGCGGTGCGGTATAAGACGTCAGGGGACGCTACCGGCTGTGCTTCTAGTGGGTGGTACTCCTGTCGAGTACGGAGTGTTAGACTGTCAGTCGTGTGTTTCCGACCTTCGGGTTTTGACGGTTCGACCGTTGAGTTTCGGTCTTCTCGTACCGGGGCACGTGTGTCGATTTGCGTGCCGTAGGGTCTAGTTCTGTAGAGTACAGGGCTTTCCTTTCCGAGGTGCTTTCCTACCGCTAGAGTAGTGGTTTCTCGTTTTGAGGTAGGGTTCGAGTGATCCCTACTGAGTCTTGTTCTGAGACTCATTCCCTGCGTGTTTTCACCGTGTTTCAGGTGAGGCGCCACCTTCGGGGAGCGCGTCAGGAGCGCAGCGTGGTGCGGGTGCCCAGAGGTAGTGCCAGAGGTCAGAGCCGGGGGATGCCCCGTGTAGCTGTACTTTTCTTTCTTGTCACTGTACTAGTCGTGGACTACTGTTGCTGTTGTTGTTCTTTATTGTGGACCATGTAAAATGTTAATTTATTTCCTGCTTAATATTATAACTGTTTAATTTCTGCAATTATCTGTGATGCTTATGTAGTTTCCACACCATCCTTTTAACCCTTCCGAGTCTTCGGACTCGTGGGTGGCGGTACGAGTCTCGGGTTATCGGGCCTTCCCGGTAATCGGATTCTCGGGTCGTTACAGCTGGTATCAGAGCGCGGTTGTGGAATTACATGAGAATCATAGGTGATTGTATTGGTCCACTAGTCCACAACGATGATGTACATGTGACGCTGGCATTGGGCACCGCATGTTTTATTTTGACCTTGCCGTTTTCGTGTTTTCTGTCTTTTGCTTCAGGAGCGAGGATGGCGCCGAGGAGGAGTTCTCGCTCTCAGCAGGGGCAGTCGGCTGGAGGTCAGGAGATCCAGCAGGGGGTCCAGAGGGACCAGGAGGAGCATAGCAGAGTTCCGGGAGCTACCGAGGCCGCGGATGCTGCGAGGGCTCCGGGGGCCGAGGATTTCTTCCGTGGCATGTACCATCTCATGTCTCAGCAGTTTGGCGGAGAGGCTGTTGAGGGCTCGTCAGCTAGGGGTGGGCCAGGCCGAGCGGTGAGGGACTTCATGCAGTTCCATCCACCTTACTTTAGCGGCCAGGCAGACCCTGATGCGGCTCGTGATTGGCTCGATGAGATGGAGCGGGTGTTCAGTTCTGCGAAGAGTACTGCCGAGGACAGAGTGGGGTTGGCCTACAACCAGTTGCAGGGTACGGCTCGGAGGTGGTGGTCTTCCGAGTGGAAGACGTCCTTTCAGTTTCGTCCACTTGAGCAGGTCGAGTGGGGTGACTTTGTCAGTGCTTTCGAGCGTACGTACTGTCCAGACGTCGTTGCTACGCAGCGGATGCGGGAGTTTCTGGAGCTGGTGCAGGGTGACATGTCCGTGTTGCAGTATAGGGCCCGATTTGTCGAGCTGGGTCGGTATGCACCTCATATCATGGAGCATGAGAGGGTGAGGACCACGCAGTTTGTGCAGGGCTTGAGGTTGGAGCTGAGGCACCATTTGATCGCGAATGGGGCCACTGATCTAGAGACAGCGTCTCGTGTTGCGATTTCCTTGGAGATGGATATGCAGAGGACTCGAGGACCGATCAGCCAGGGACAGTCTTTGTCAGGTCGCAGCCAGCAGTCGGCTACCCAGCAGCAGGGTTTCTTCCAGCATGCGTCGGGTGGTTCAGGAGTACCGGCACCGGCAGCTTCAGTGACAGGATCTGCGTCTTTTGGCTCGAAGGTCAAGAAGTTCTTGAAGAAGGGTTTCCGTAAGAAGCACAAGGATCAAGGGCAAGCTTCATCGGGCAGTGTACAGCAGCCGATTCCTTTGCAGCGTCAGGGATCAGTGGGTGGATCGCGAGGACCTTGTCCACGGTGTGGTGGGACCCACCCAGGCAGGCAGTGCACGGCGCCGATCATCTGTTTTCGGTGTGACCAGCCAGGGCACATGGCGCGTGACTGTCCTCAGAGGCCGCCGCAGCAGCAGGTTCCCCAGCAGCAGCAGCAGCAGGGACAGTATCCGCCGCTACCCAGGTCAGCTAGTGTGGGAGGCAGGCAGAGGGCTCGTGGCCAGATCACACACTTGACCAGGGCAGAGGCAGTGGCGTCGCAGCTCGTGGAAGGTACCGTTCAGATTTTGGGTTGTGCGGCTCGGGTTTTATTTGATTCTGGCGCGTCTCATTCGTTTATTTCGGAGGATTTCGCGTCGAGCGTCGAGGAGCCGGTGGCCCAGTTGTCCTGTGATTTGGCAGTGGAGTTGCCTTCGGGTGACTTTATGGTCACTCCGTATTGCTTCGACCAGGTTCCGGTGTGGATCGATGGGCGGAGTATGCCAGGCAGGTTGTATGCGTTGCAGCTTCGGGATTACGACGTGATTCTAGGCATGGATTGGCTCGAGACTCATGGAGCGGTGGTGGATTGTGGAATGAAGAGGGTCTACTTCCAGCATCCGAGCAAGAGGACCTTCTATTTCCAAGGTATCCGTTCCGCCTCTTCTCGATTCCTTATCTCTGCTATTCGAGCCCGTCGATTGCTTGATTCAGGTTGTCAGGGTTTTCTCGCGTCTGTGGTTGTGTCTGACCGGATGGAGCCGAATGTCGAGGACATTGCGGTGGTGTGCGAGTTTTCCGATGTTTTTCCTGAGGAGTTGCCTGGATTACCTCCCCAGCGGGAGATCGATTTCGTGATCGAGGTTGTACCTGGTACGGGACCTTTGGCGAAGGCTCCCTATCGTATGGCCCCCGCTGAGCTGAGGGAGTTGAGGGCGCAGTTGCAGGAACTGTTGGCCAAGGGGTACATTCGTCCGAGCTTTTCCCCTTGGGGTGCGCCCGTGTTGTTTGTGAAGAAGAAGGACGGTAGTCTGCGGCTATGCATTGACTATCGGCAGCTGAATGAAGTGACCATTAAGAACAAGTATCCGTTGCCGCGGATTGATGATTTGTTCGACCAGCTTCAGTCTGCGCGGGTGTTCTCGCGGATTGATTTGCGGTCCGGTTACTATCAGCTGAGAATTCGCGAGTCCGATGTGGAGAAGACTGCGTTCAGTACGAGGTACGGGCATTATGAGTTCTTGGTGATGCCGTTTGGGCTCACCAATGCCCCAGCAGCCTTCATGGACTTGATGCAGAGGGTGTTCCATCCGTATTTGGACCAGTTCGTGGTCATCTTCGTGGATGACATCCTTGTTTATTCGCGGTCTGCTGAGGAGCATGCGTACCATTTGGGTGTGGTGCTGCAGACGCTGCGAGATCACCAGTTGTATGCGAAGCTCAGCAAGTGCGAGTTTTGGCTCAGCGAGGTGCACTTTCTGGGGCACGTGATTTCTGGTGATGGCATTTCCGTGGATCCCGCCAAGGCCGAGGCTGTGATGCAATGGCCGAGGCCAAGGTCGGTGACGGAGATTCGGAGTTTCTTGGGGCTTGCGGGGTATTATCGTCGGTTTATCCAGGATTTTTCTCGCATTGCGACCCCGATGACGAGGCTCACGCGGAAGGATGTGCCTTTCGTTTGGTCCGAGGAGTGTGAGCAGAGCTTCAGTGAACTGAAGAGGTTGCTCACCTCGGCTCCGGTGTTGGTTTTGCCTTCTGGATCGGGAGGTTTTGTGGTGTGTACAGATGCTTCCGGCGTTGGACTGGGTGCTGTTTTGATGCAGCATGGTAGAGTGGTGGCTTATGCATCTCGGCAGCTAAAGCCCCATGAGGAGAACTACCCTACCCATGATCTTGAGTTGGCGGCGGTGATCTTCGCGCTGAAGATCTGGAGGCATTATCTATACGGTGAGAAGTTCGAAGTGTTCACTGACCATCAGAGTTTGAGGTATGTGTTCTCGCAGCGAGATCTGAACCTCAGACAAAGGCGTTGGATGGAGTTCATGAAGGACTATGACTTCACCCTGTCTTATCAGCCGGGCAGGATGAATGTCGTCGCCGATGCCTTGAGTCGGAAGGTGGCGGTCAGTACCTTGATGTTGAGGAAGTGGAGGCTCTGGGAACAAGTGCCCGAGGTATCTTTCAGGCTCAAGATTCCCCAGGAGCCAGGGTTGACAGTGCTTGCGAGTCTGACTGTCACTCCTGCTATCCGTCGTCAGGTGACAGAGGCTCAGCATGCGGACCCTGAGTTGCCCCGGATTCTGGCTATGGCTGACGTAGAGCTCGGCGAGGACGGTGCTGCGAGGTTTCGTGGCAGGTTGTACGTCCCAGCGGAGGAGCGGGTTCATCGTGCGGTGTTACGCGAGGCTCATGGGAGCAGGTACACTGTGCACCCGGGTGCGACGAAGATGTATCGGAACTTGCGGAGGCAGTTTTGGTGGCCTGGCATGAAGAGAGATGTCACCGAATTTGTGGCCAGGTGCCTGATCTGTCAGCAGGTGAAGGCGGAGCATCAGCGACCAGGAGGTACTCTCCAGCCCTTGGATGTTCCTGCTTGGAAGTGGGACCATGTGACCACAGATTTTGTGGTGGGGTTGCCAAGGACCCCGAGTGGGCAGGACAGTATTTGGTTGCTGGTGGATCGGCTGACGAAGGTGACTCGATTGCTACCGGTCAAGGTCAGCTGGAGCGTGCCTAAGTTGGCTCGTCTTTATGTGGAGCGGATCGTTCCGTTGCATGGGGTTCCCATTTCGATCGTGTCGGATCGGGATCCGCGCTTCACTTCTGGATTCTGGAGGAGTTTCCAGCGAGCTCTTGGCACGGAGTTGGCTTCTAGCTCGGCGTATCATCCACAGTCAGATGGTCAGTCTGAGAGGACCATTCAGACTTTGGAGGACATGCTGAGATCCTGCTGCCTGGAGTGGCAGGGGAGTTGGATTCATCACCTACCGTTGGTGGAGTTTGCCTATAACAACAGCTATCATTCGAGCATCGGCATGGCTCCCTATGAGGCTCTGTATGGGCGTCCTTGTCGGACTCCACTTGATTGGTTTGAGGTGGGTGAGCGTGTTTTGACGGGACCAGAGTTGGTGTAGCAATGTGTGGACGTTGTGCACCTGGTTCGTCAGAACATGTTGGCGGCCCAGAGTCGGCAGAAGAGCTATGCTGACCGTAGGCGGCAGCCTCTCGAGTTCGCCGTGGGCGATCATGTGTTCTTGAGAGTTTCTCCGATAAAGGGGGTGATGCGTTTTGGACGGCGTGGGAAGCTGAGTCCCCGCTATATTGGTCCTTTCGCGATTGTGGAACGCATCGGTGAGGTTGCTTACCGGTTGCAGTTACCTCCTGAGTTGGCGTCGGTGCATGACGTGTTCCACGTCTCGATGTTGCGGAAGTATATGCCCGATGACTCTCATGTGCTCGAGTTTTCTGTTTGGCCTGAGGTGACTCCAGATCTTTCTCTCCCAGAGTTTCCGATCCGCGTAGAGGATAGGCGAGAGCAGCGCCTGCGGAACAAGGTCATTCCCTTGGTAAAGGTCGTGTGGCAACGACACTCTGGTGGTGAGGCTTCGTGGGAACGTGAGGACGAGATGCGTCAGCAGTTCCCGTATCTGTTTGAGTGAGTCTTCCTCTTCTTTCCCCTTTGGTTGTTCTCAATTTCGAGGACGAAATTCCTTAAGGGGGGAGGGCTGTAATATCCCGGACCTTTCGGATCCTTCTTCGTGGGTCCTGGATCTGGTTTTCGGAGCGTCCGGCTCTGTTGTGTCCGAAATTCCGTTTCGGACATCTTTCGTGTTCGGATCGGCGCGATCCGGAGTCGTTTCGGAGGCCCGGAGGCGTTCCGCGGCTTTTCCGCGTGTGTTTTCCGATTCCCGGCGTGTGTTTCGGTTTTTCCTTCGGACGCTCGCTGCGGGTTAACTGGGCCGTTCACCCGGGCACGAGTGGTACCGTTGCGATCAGTGCGTTCCGAGGATTCCAGAAATGTATTTTTCTATTTTTCGGTATTTTTCCGAAAATTCGGATTTTCTATAAAGCCTAATTCCTTTTTCTTTTTCTTTCCCTTTTCTCTTTCTTCTTCCTCCTCCTCCTCTCTCTCGCGACCGCGAGCCCCCTCTCTCTCCCTCTCTCCCTTTCGGACGCGGCGAGCCCCTCTCTGGCTACGGACGGCGGCGGGGCGACGGCGCGGACGCGTGGGCGACGGTGAGGCGATCTCGTGGGCGTGCGGCGAGCGTGGGAAGCGTGGGGAGTTCGTGAAGCTTCGAGCATTCTTCGTGATTCGTGATCAATCCGGCGGAGCATTCGCTCCATTGAGGTAGGGTGACGTTCCTTAGCCTCATGCCGTTCTTTTCCGTGATTTATAGGCCGCGGGGAGGCCGAGAGGGGATCATTTGAGCGTTTTTGGGTTTTTCCATGATTTGGGGAGAGCTCGCCCGATCTATGGATTCAATGCATGGATTCGTGTTTTGAGGGCCTAGAATCATGCTAGGGGTCCCCATGGGTCTTCCCCTTTGTTTTCCCCCTCTCCTATGGAGGTATGGGGGCGTGGTTGGAATTTTTGGGCGTTCTTACCGTTTTCGGCCGCGGACTGAGAACGCGCTATACTCCAGTAGCGCGTTCTTGGAGGTCGCGCTGCCCCGACCGAGCGCGTTCATCGGAGAAGATGAACAGTTTGGCGGTTCGTGTCGCGCTATGGGGCCCTAGCGCGATCATCATTGTCGCGCTAGGAGGACCTAGCGCGATGGTCCCTGTCGCGCTAGGTATCCCTAGCGCGATGGTCCGTGTCGCGCTATGGGGCCATAGCGCGACAACCCTTGTTGCGCTAGGGGACCCTAGCGCGACATGCCCTGTCGCGCCAGGTGGCCCCAGCGCGATTTTGTTCGTTGTTGGGTGTTCCCCTTGGGCCGTGTGTGCGTCCCGGGCACCCCGTGGAGTTCCGTGACCGTATTTTTGGTGTCCGGAAGTCCCGTTCGCCTCAGTCAGGCGTTTGACCGTGGGCAATGCGTCTGTTTCTTTTCCGACCATGGTCACCGTGCGACGGGGCTGGTGCGTGGGGTGATTCCCACACGTTGTCGGTTTCGGACGTCGTTTTCCGTTGACTCGAGAGTCTACTCCTTCAGTGACCCTCCACTAGTCGTAGCCCACCAGTACGAGGTGCTGGTCTCACCTGGGAGTGGTGTACGGGCACCCACCTTTCGAGACGGTTTGTGGACCGGTTACCGTAGGCCCCTCGTCGGTAGCCAGAGTCCGGCTACGGGGGAAAACCGGTCAGAGGGCCAGACCTAGGACGCGTGGTCTGTGTGTGCACACGTGGTTGGGGGCGGTTGGACCCACGTCGACGGGCGTGACCCCAGCTAGTTACTTGTTTGTGGTTACTTGTACGGTGTTTGCGCCTCGGGTAGGACCTACCACGTCAGGCGGTTCACCTGCGGTGCAGTATAAGACGTCAGGGGACGCTACCGGCTGTGCTTCTAGTGGGTGGTACTCCTGTCGAGTACGGAGTGTTAGACTGTCAGTCGTGTGTTTCCAACCTTCGGGTTTTGACGGTTCGACCGTTGAGTTTCGGTCTTCTCGTACCGGGGCACGTGTGTCGGTTTGCGTGCCGTAGGGTCTAGATCTGTAGAGTATAGGGCTTTCCTTTCCGAGGTGCTTTCCTACCGCTAGAGTAGTGGTTTCTCGTTTTGAGGTAGGGTTCGAGTGATCCCTACTGAGTCTTGTTCTGAGACTCATTCCCTGCGTGTTTTCACCGTGTTTCAGGTGAGGCGCCACCTTCGGGGAGCGCGTCATGAGCGCAGCGTGGTGCGGGTGCCCAGAGGTAGTGCCAGAGGTCAGAGCCGGGGGATGCCCCGTGTAGCTGTCCTTTTCTTTCTTGTCACTGTACTAGTCGTGGACTACTGTTGCTGTTGTTGTTCTTTATTGTGGACCATGTAAAATGTTAATTTATTTCCTGCTTAATATTATAACTGTTTAATTTCTGCAATTATCTGTGATGCTTATGTAGTTTCCACACCATCCTTTTAACCCTTCCGAGTCTTCGGACTCGTGGGTGGCGGTACGAGTCTCGGGTTATCGGGCCTTCCCGGTAATCGGATTCTCGGGTCGTTACAAAAAGAACCTCCGTGGTGACATGGCCCACGATGTACACGGAGGTAATGAACCCTAAGGCGGGGTGGGTGAAGCTACGACTTGTGGGTTGGTCGAAGCCTTGGGCCAACATATACGTCAACTTCATTTGTAAGTCTGATCCCATAATAAGGTCATCCAATGTATCGACATGGTGACTAGACCAGAATGTTGTGTGGTAGGAGTTGACGGGTACTATTGGTAGTGTAGGGTCCATAGGTGGATTGCAAGGTGGGGTAGGGACCAAGCCTGTTCTAAGCCAGCAAAGAAGTGACTCGTCTATGTATAGCTTCCCCGTTAATGGTACGGGTAGCTCTGGCTGAGGTAGGTAAGGCCGTGGGGCAAGAACGTCCTGCCTCGTGGGCAGCATCTGCTCATGGGTAGACGCTCGCCGTAAGGCAGCATCTGCTCACCGTAGGGCAGCATCAAACTGTGACTCAAATGGCTCGACCTCTAGAGCGACCTGATAGGAGTGCCCCAGAGTTTTCACATGGCAGCAAAGTAATTCAAATTGGAAGTGAAGCCGCAAACCTCTCCAGAACTGAGTTCCGGCTTCGATGCTCTCCTTCCCGACTCCACATCTTGTCCGGTACACTTCGAAGTCCCTAATGTACTCGGACACTGACTGATTGCCTTGGTCGGGTCTGATGTATGGGTTGGCCATAGTTGCAAAGATGGGGTTGGATCCCCTAGGAATGGACATGCAATGGCATTTTTTTTGGTTTTGTTGTTATATGCAAAAAGCCTATGCAAACTAAAACACCTAAACTTAACCAATAGACGGTACTTGGCGGAGTTACGATATCCGAAGAACCTCTCTCGCAAGTGTGCGACCTTCCCGATAGGCGTAACCTAACGTTCGGGCAACACCTTTTGATATACCGAATAATGGTATGCAAATGCAACCTTTGACCGACGTAAATGACTCTTTTTTTTATTTTTGTTAAGCAATGACTAATTACTACCCTAGACTCAACCTTCCGCTCTGATACCAATTTGATGCAGGACGGATCAGCGAACCTGAGACTCTAGCTCGCAACTAGTCCCTAAGCGAGGAAAACGCGGGATCGTGCACGGTTGAGGAACCGATAGTGAGTCTCGGGTAGTCTACTCTTCTGCGTGTACTCGGATTGAGTCACGGGGCGGGTCACACTCACTCTTTCGCAATGGTGATAACAATATATCGGGCTAATAACCCTATCACTCGCAGCGGCATATACAAATAAATACGAGTAAAGCAAATGCCGAGATGTGGAGTGGACACGATACCTCCACGCGCCGGGCGTGGGGAAGATGACCTCGGCCAAGTACGGTAACTCCCGGTAAAAATATTACAATAATTACAGAAGTTAATTTGCTGCCCACTCCACGTAGGGAGGTAAAGGGCTACACAAGGGGGCCCGGGAGGACTGATCTTGGGTTGACGGACGGCAATCCGGACCGCTCCGGTGGTAGCGCACGCCGGTAACTATGGGGCCCACGTTCTGGTCGGTGGGGCCAAGTGGGCCCGGAGTGGTACCGCTGTGACGGGGACGCCTAGAGGGACGTTCCCTGGGAAGGCGATGTGCTGGTTCACCTTGTGGAAGGCGAGTCGGCCGGCCGGGCGGTCAGTGCGGCTTGCTGTCCACGGGCTGGTTCTTCTGTCCTGCAGTGCACGACCCGGCGAGAACGGCTGCTACGATCAGCCCCGACCTCTGATTGACGCAAGACTGGCGCCGTTGGAAAGCTATCTCAGAGGGATACGACCTATGGCCAGAGAAAGAATTTTTTTTGTCTCTGTAATGGCCTTGGTCGAATTTACAACCTACTGGTTCACAGAACCAGATCTGGTAGGACAGATTTGGATCTTCCTGAGAGTTGGCATTGACCGGAGGGAAAACGTTGGATCTGGGAGTTGGGCTATTTATGAAAGTTGGAGAGGGGGAAGTAAGGAAGACACCAATATTTTTTGTGGATTTTCTAGAGGTGGTTTGACAGGGGAAATAGATTTTTGACTGGACAGGGGTCGGATCTGGACTGCACAGGACAGAATAGATTTTAGCCTGAGTTTTAATTTTTCAGAGGGGAAAAAGAACTCCTAAAATCGAGAGAAAATTTGTGGAGGTGAGATTTGGTGGGAAGAACACCCAGTCCAAATTTGGACTCAATCAGAAATGGGGAAGGGGGTCGAACAAAGGAAGAACAATGCTGCTATAATAGGATCTGCACAGAAGGCAGATTGCTAGGGGTGGAAAGATGGAATTGGGAAAAATAGCTAACGAAGGGTAAATAACCAGATTTTTTTTGGAGGCTGGGGGGAACGTGGGGGACTCACCCTCCAATTTTGGGCGCGAGCTGAGCCCCTGATAGAGAGCTAACAATCTTGCAATATGGTTCTGTCCAGGGTGGACAGAATACCGAAGAAGCAGCGACGGTGGTGCGATGGCGGCTCAATGGCGGCGGCGGCGGTGCTGAGCCTCACACTCAGGAAGGAGGTAGAAGAGATGCTTCACACATCAGAAGAAGGAGACTACAACCTCTGCAAGGGGGAGAGAGGAGAGAGACAAGGGGGCACCCTTCTTGCTTCAAGTAAATTCACTTAATTTTCTTCATTAATTCCATCAAAATGAGAAATACAAGCTATTTATATGAAATATAAAATGACCTAAACTAACCTCAGATCTAGGGTTAGGGAGAGGTATACAAGGGATGGAAGAATTTATTTCTCCCATGTGTTTCCAACACAATAAAAAAACCATTTTAAGGGGGCGCCCCCTTGACTTTGAAGGAGAGAAAATGGACTTTTAATACCATTTATCCCCTTGAATGGTCAAGCTTCTAGAAGCCCACCTTGGACCTTTGACCAGCCCCACATGGGACCTAGGGCTTAGGTGGACCAATGGGGAAGGAGATGGGGGCCCTTTGCTGGTCCTACTGGACTTTTACACATAAACCCACTAAAACTTAAAGACTCACATTTTGGCTTAGAAAGCCTTACAATTGTAAACATATTTTCTCAAGGATATAAATGTAAATAAAAGGACACAAATACAAACTAAAAGTTAGTGCCCGGTGTTGATTCCCATCAATCATGGAGACCAGTCCAAATAGCAGAGGCAGAGGTAAGGCCAACAACATGGGGAAGGACTTCCTCAGACAGAGATGCCATAAGAATGCAGAGGAGCTGTCGATCCTTCAACATCCACTCGGCATTTTCTGGGCTTGTGGAGGGTGGTGACGGAGTTGTGCCATCTATGTGACTGTATAGGTTGTGAACTTGGAGAATAGGGGAAATCTGAGTCTTCCACAGGAGGTAGTTTTTGGTGGTGAGTTTGATGGTAAGAAGGTGATGAATAGGCATGGAGAGGGTGGATGTTGTGGTGAGCAAGCTGTTGGCAGCCTTGTCAGATGAGGTGTTGTCAGACATTGAGGATGGTGTGTGGGGTTCCATGACAGGGAAGAAGGGGGGTTACTATCCACCATGTGGGATCCAACCCTCTTTGCACCCCCTCTCGCACTCTTCATTTACACAACATTCTCCATGTTCCCCGTATCTCCAAAAATCTTATTTCAGTCCAACAATTTTGCAAAGACAATCATTGCTTCTTTGAGTTTCATCCTTCTTACTTTCTTGTGAAGGACACCCTGTCGAAGACAATTCTCATGCGAGGCACTAGCACTGCTGGACTGTATCGCCTGGCTACCAACCCCTCAGCGCCCCCTCAAGCCTTGCTTACCACCACTGCTACTCTTGACTAATGGCTTGCTCATTTCGGTCACTTGCACGATGATGCTCTTCATAGGCTAATTCGCACTAAATCATCAGCGCCGGTTAAAAGATGTGACCAAATCTTAGTGGATGCTAGTAAAAGAGCTCGAGGAAGGCCTAAAATGAGATGGTGCGATGTTATTAGGAAGGACATTAGTTCCTTGAGTTTAAATATGAATATTGCACTTGATAGAAATCTTTGGCGGAACAGGATTCATGTAGCCGACCCCAATTAATTGGGATAAGGCTCTGATGATGATGATGATGATGATGATGATGATATATGGGTCTATCCTCTTGCTCTCCCCTCTGATGCTACTCCCACATTTCTCCAATTCAAAAAATTAGTGGAGCGGAAATTCTCCACCATTGTTAAAGCTGTCCAAACAGACTGGGGTGGTGAATTTCGTCGCCTTGCATCTCACTTTGCTAATCAGGGAATTCATCATTATATTGCTTGAGACATACACATGAGCAGAACGGCACTGTAGAACATTGCATTCGTCATGTCATGGACACATCTCTATCCATGCTTGGCCATGCTTCAATGCCTCTTCCCTATAGGCCTTTTGTAGTTATCTCATCTGTTTATATCATCAATCGTCTGCCCAACTCTATCCTTCATGGTGCATCACCATATAAAATACTTTTCGGTAGTCAACCTGATTATCACTTCTTTCATGTCTTTGGTTGTCAGGCCTATCCCCTCCTTCGTGCCTATCACAGGCATAAATTCACCTATCGCACCCTTCCCTGCCTGTTCCTTGGATATAGTCATCATCATCATGCCTACATCTGCCTCGGGTGTGCGACTGGCCGAGTCTACCATGCATGTCATGTTCAGTTTGATGAAATTGTTTTCCCTTGTTCCCTTCACCCTACTACCAACCCAACCCCCGCTCCCTTCATGCCCACGTTTGTTCCTCTTCCATTTCCCCTGTCCGTTTCCACTGGTGCCTTATCCACTCCCTGCCCCTCTAACAATGTGTCACTGTCTGGCTTCCCTCTCATCACGGTGCCCTCGCACACCTACTCCTCCTCCTCACATTCCCTTCCATCGCAACCGACTGTCTCACTCACCCCAGCCCCACCCAACTCTTCCACCACACCCATGTCCTCTACCTCTATATCCCCTTCACCACCTCCACCTCCCCCCTCGCCTCCCCCACAACGCACCCATCCAATGCACCTTTGTGTCAATCCCCGGCCGTCCTTCAAGAAAGCTTACCAAACTCAATCCCCTCATGCCCTTCTCCACCATGTCTGTCCAAATCCAGATCCCACATGCTTCACAGAAGCCAAGCAACACCCACAATGGCGGACTGCCATGGTCGACGAGCTTAATGCCCTTCTCTGTCATGGAACTTGGCAACTTGTTCCGCATAGGCCACACATGAATGTCATTGGGTGCAAGTGGTTGTTCTGCACCACCCCCGCTCCAGATGGTTATGTCTCTCGCTACAAGGCATGCCTTGTGGCCAAGGGCTTCAGTCAACAAGAAAGGGTTGATTATTTTGACACATTTAGTCCGGCTATTCGCCTGACTACCATTCACGTCATTTTGTCACTTACTGTTCGACGTCGGTGGCCAGTGCATCAACTTGACATCAACAATGCCTTTCTCAATGGCCATCTTCAAGAGGAAGTTTACATGGCCCAACCACCAGGGTTCATTGACCCACGATTTCTTGACCATGTGTGTCATCTCCGACGTTCCATCTACGGGCTTAAACAAGCCCCTCGTGCTTGGTTCAATCGTCTCAGCACATTTCTTCACACTTTGGGCTTTCAAGATGCCAAATCGGATGCAAGTTTGTTTATTTATACGCATGGCACTGACATTCTTTACATGCTCGTATATGTTGATGATATTGTAATCACCGGCAACAACTTCTCTCTCCTCCAAGATGTCATTCGGCAGCTGGCTTCTCAATTCTCCTCGAAAGATATGGGCCCACTTCACTACTTCCTTGGCATTGAAATTCTTCGCACCAACAAGGGGGTGCTCTTGTCTCAGCAACGTTACATTCTGGATATGTCCTACAACGCACTGGTATATATGTTGGAATCCAAGGGATTGCTTAATCGCTGTACAACGTCTCCAGGCCCTTCACGTCATACAGGACAGGCTCTTCAGGACCCACTTCAATATCAGCAAACAGTTGGTGCCCTACGATATATAACTATAACATGTCCCGACATCTCCTTTGCTGTTCAAAGAGTGGCACAGTACATGCAGACCCCATCGGACTCCCACTGGCTGCTTGTCAAGCGTATTCTGTGCTATCTTCAGAAGACGTCTGATTTGGGTCTTCGGTTCCTTGGGGCCTCTTCTCTTTCTCTTATACTGCTTATGCGGATGCAGACTGGGCTGGCAGTCCAGATGATCGAAAGTCCACCGGCGGTTACTTATTGTACCTTGAGACTGATCTTGTTTCTTGGTCTGCCAAGAAGCAACCCACCGTGGCTCACTCATCTACTGAAGCTGAATACCGTGCGGTCGCCAATGCTGCATCAGAAGTTGTGAAGTTGTATGGTTGTGCTCTCTCTTCTCCGAACTTGGTATCACACTCTAGCTCCACTCCATCCACTCTCTGGTGTGACAATGTCGGAGCTGCATACATTGCCACCAACCCCGTTTTCACTGCACGCTCAAAACACATTGAAATTGATCTGCATTTTGTACGTGACTTAATCAAGCACGGTGTCCTAGAGGTTCGGTATGTGTGCACTTCTGATCAACCTGTTGATATCATGGCCAAAGGCCTTCCTACTCCCAAGAGTTTGAAACTGTTCGGTCCAAGCTTCAAGTGCTCCCTAGTGAGCCTTTCGCTTGCGGGGGTGTATCAAGTATCAACCAGGGATAGCAATGATCGTGACTCTCTCACTGTCAAGGATATGCACGATCACTCACTGTCCCAGAGATATACCCAGCATATTTGTCTACCCATATTTTGGTTGAACATCGCTACGTAAAGGCTACCTAAATATGGCATGTACAGTAGTATATATAATTCACTGTTGGAGGACTTTCACTGTTGGAGGACTCGACAGAGCAAGAGGGGCCTTCATTCATTTCCACTATGTTCTGTGCCTACATTCCTTCCTCTCTGCTCAGACTTTTAAAAAGGCATTTATCACAGGCCAATTGTGACAATACATGATCGAATATATATATATATATGTGTGTGCGCGCGCGCGCGCGCGCGCTAATTAAGGTTACTAATTGGGTTCACACGTAGGGATCAGTGTTGCATGCCAGGGGTCATTACAAGAAACACATTCTCGGGTTTTATCTGAGGATTAAAAAAATAAAAAAAATAATTACATGTACTTCTCCAAATTTGTGTATACTTACTTTATACTTGTATATTCCTTTTATTGTCACATACACCCGCATCATACATTGATTGTATTTCATCATGCACATCCCCGTTGGACTTAATTAATTTTATAGATAGATTAAGATAAAGAAAAGAAACTTAATCCATCTTTATCTAATCTTCTTACATAATTAAAATATTGACATTTACATACTCCTAAAATCTTTCATATTCTCTTGCATACTTCTGCAAAACCTTTTGTTTTACATGATCGACCGAATATTCCATTACGTATGCTACCAGAACCCAAGGGATATAACTGAAACATTATCACTTAGTACGAGGGTATGTATAACAATACAAAGAATATGGGATATATATGCAGCAGAATACTCAAAAGTCTGGGGAGATATGTAATTATCTCAAAATTAAAAATAATAAACACGGTAAACTAACTTTTGTTAGAAATGCTGGTTTTTAATTTCATCCATGCTATTTGTTACTTAACGAGGACAGAATGGTGCATATATAGAAACTAGAGAAGATTAATGATTGGGCATCGTACTCGTGCACTTGGCTCCTCGTTACGTCAAGACTAATGAATAGTGCTTACTATGTAGCTCTTAAATTCTCATTTCTCTTCTGTTATGTCTTGCATTCACTCGTATTTCTAACGATGCATTCAAGTAGAATTGGCCCGCATATATTGTTTTTAGAGATTTTTACAATAAATCATTGTTAAACGTAAATTGATGCTCTTAGAAATACATTAGCATATGCATCACTAATTTAATTCATATCGTGTAAATATGTCATATTTGCTTACGGACATCTCACTTCTTTTTGTTAATAATTTGTAAAAAAAAATCACGGTTAAATGTTACTTATGTATTATTTAAATTAACGTAACAGATACGTTTGCTAATATATTTTTAAGAATATTTTTTTATACAAACTAATTTCTGACAATAATTTATTTGCATAAATCCTTTATTTTGATGTCAGCCTAAATTATTCTGCATTTTTTAGTCGTTCGGCCCAATTTAACAAGATAACCCGGTGAGTTATATTCCCATTTTCATCCTACTTTTTGTGGCTCATTCTCATCAGTCCAATTTATGGATGTGAGTAGGTGGGCCTCAGCCCATTATCGGGATGCCAATTGGGGCAACCTCACATGGAGGGGGGCTGGCGCGCTCCCAAAGGGGAGCAGCTGCTGCCACCACCTCTGTTAGCCGTCCCACTAGGTGTAGGATTGATGGGTGCCGCAATGTGGAAAGGGAGGATTCCTCTCTTTCCTGGAGTCTACATGAGGGCTAGGCCCAGGAGGAGCCCAACAGCTCGGCAGCATGTGCATCCACAGCTCGGGCTGGCCTCTTGTGTTCATCGACGCAGATATGGGCACAAACGGGTAGGCGCCCCCCCCCCCCCCCAGCCATGGCCACCGTGGGCGGCACACAGCCTTGCTAGGCCGACCTTGTTGGCCGCTCGGGGGCTGCCTTGCGAATGGCTCTTGCGGTCCCATCCACCCGTGCCATGCATTCACTTCAACTGGTTGCACGTGGACCGTGGGCCCGTAGGCCAAGTTCGTGGGTGCCTTTGCATGACACTAATAGGTAGTTTGGCGGGCCCTGGCAACTTCGATGGAACCCCATATCTCGCCGTGCACTGCCTCCATCCCTCACTTTGCTAATCCCCGGGGGGCTGGAGATGGTGGTGCAATGATACCTAGTCTTAAACTGATTTTAATTCACTCTAGTTAGAACATGTTCAAGAATTAATTTTATGTACGTTCATGCCCTCGTAGATATGCAACCAGATTGTTAAAATTATAATAATATCTCTTCGTTATTTTATGCAAACAATAAATTTTCAGAGGCTTTATTATTTATTAATCTTTTACATATTAGTCTCTACAAACTTATCGAATTGTCGATTAATCCCTCAAATCTGACTATTGTCTTAAGGGCATGTTTGATATCGGGATACACCCGAGTTATCCCCGGTTGAACCCGATTCACCGTCTGGTTTGGCAAAAAATGGCGTGGATATCCCGGGTTAAGCGGAACAGTGATAACCCCGAAATCGGGGATAACTCATCCCCATGAAAAGTGGGGATGCGTTATCCCCGTCTCCATCCCCGTTTCTGCCCCGTGCGCCACCCACGCTCGCCCTCCTCCACCCTTCGCCCTAGCTCCGGACGGAACCCACCGTCGCCCGACCGCAGCTCGTGCCGGTGAGCTCCGACGGCCGACTCCACGCTCGTCTCCTTCCCCAGTGGCCGGCTCTACATCAAGGCCCATCGGTGGGCGACCACGCTCGTCTCCTTCCCCGTTTCGTGTCCCATCCGCCGCCCACAATCGCCCTTACACCCTTCGCCCTTCCTCAACCCTTCGCCCTTCCTGTGGACGGAACCCACCGTTGCCCGACCGTAGCTCGTGCCGGTGAGCTCCGACGGCCGACTCTACATCGACGCCCAACGGTGGGCTACCACGCTCGTCTCCTTCCCCGTTTCGCCCTTCGCCCTTCCTGGGGAGACGAACCTGCTAGTTCGTTGGGGCTTCCCCGGTGAGCTCTGGTGGCCGACTCCCCGTCCCGTCTTCTCCGGTTGATGTTGTTACATTTGGGCCCATCGCTGGGGCTTCCGACCGGTGAGCCCTGGTGGCCGACTCCACAGGTTCGTCTTCTCCAATGGCCGACTCCACAGCTCGTGCCGGTGGCCCACCCCACAGCTCTTCTCTTGTGAGCATTGTCTTCTCCGTCTGGGTCGCCTATGCGAACACACACACACACACTCGGCTGTGTCCCGTGCACACACACACACACACAATTGGCAGGTAGTCTCCCTTGAACACACACACATGAGATAGTACAAGCTGACGGCTGTGTCCCCTGCACACACACACACACTGCTGTAGGTAGTCTCCCCTGAACACACACACACTGAACACACACACACACACACACTCGGCTGTGTCCCCAACACACACACACAATTGGTAGGTAGTCTCCCCTGAACACACACACATGAGATAGTACAAGCTGACGGATGTGTCCCCTGCACACACACACACACACACTGCTGTAGGTAGTCTCCCCTGAACACACACACACTGAACACACACACACACACACACACACACACACACACACACACACACACACACACACTCAATGCAAAGTATGGCTGCCAACCAAAGTTTGACTCATGTATACATGATATGACCAACCAAGGTTTGACATTGTGAAGGAGCATAATATGGCTGTCAAAGTTTGAGGTTGGGAAGGAGCATATTATGGCTGCCAACCCTACACACACACACACACACACTCAGCTGACACACACACTGAACACACACACACTCGGTTGTGTCCCCTGCACACACACACACACACACACACACACAATTGGTAGGTAGTCTCCCCTGAACACACACACATGAGATAATATAAGCTGTCGGCTATGTCCCCTACACACACACACACACACACACACACACACACTGCTGTAGGTAGTCTCCCCTGAACACACACACACACACACACACTCGGCTGTGTCCCCTGCACACACACACACACTCAAAGCAAAGTATGGCTGTCAACCAAAGTTGGTAATTGTTTATATTATGTCATAGGCTATCGACTGCTCCTTCCCTTTTGCTATGCAGACTGCTCCTTAATTCATTGGCTTGTACACTACTCCTTTTCATTCAAGTAATTCAAACCCTATGATTAATTGCAGGTGATAAACGCCCGATTTAATTGTTCTTTTTATTATCTTTATCAAATGTGATGATTATTATATTTTGTTATAGAATATCAACTGCTCCTTCCCCTTTCCTGTCGACTCCTCCTTCTCATTTTCCCTGTGTGGATTGCTCTTTACCCTCCATGTAATCTGTAGGACGTCAGCTCCAAACGTTTCTGATTGATATTATGTAATTTATGATGGATGCCTATGATAACAAGCTTTATGTAATATGTGTTGGTTGTGTTTGCTATCTTTTATACCTAATATTATGTCTATTATATATATAACACACTGAACACACGCACACACACGAAGGAATGTCTAGTTTACTTGTTAAGACAAAAATATATCACAGGAGATTCATGCATTTAATTAAATTGGTGATAGTTATACAGCTAACCGCCATGTTATTTTAGTTTGTTTATTTAAGTGGTTTATTTTATCTTGCATGTGAATGGTGATTTTTATATACTAGCATTCATGATAATTTATTCTCAATTATCTTTGGGGGCATGGATTACTCTCATTTGTAATTTTCTAATGATTTTTGTTGCTCTAAATAAGTATGAGTGGATCCAAAGATCCGAAGAGTAGGGTGGCAAATTGGAGCAATGAAGCAGATATATGTACTATTGACCTCCTCGCTGAGCACAAGACTAATAAAGATGGTTTTACCAATGGAAACTTCACAAAAGATGCATGGAGAAATACGGTAAAGAAATTCAACGAGTTGACCAAGTTAGGATATTCGTTGGAAAATCTGAAAAATCAGTTTAAAATTTTGAAAAAGAGGCAATATCTAATTGTTAGTCTAAAGAGTCGATCGGGCTGGGGTTGGGATGATGAAAAAAAAATGCCACTCTCGGATACTGTGGAAAGTTGAGATGAGCTCATATCGGTAGGTAGCATACCTATTGCACATTATACAATTATAATATTCACATTCCATTACATGAATAACATGTGACTTCACATACGCAGATGAATAAAGAATACAGAGCAATCCAAGGGAAGTCGTTCTTAATTTTTGATCAAATGGAATTCATCCGCTCTAGTTCTATGGCTCGAGGGGATAACGCTGCATGTAATGAAGGAATCTCTTATCTTGACCAGCGAAGCAACAATGGTGATGAGCAGCAGAATGTGGAAGATGAATTTAATATAAATAGTATTTTTAATGACACGGAAACACCAGAAAACGTTCAACAACAATCACAAATGGGCACACCTAATATTGAGGCAACCCAAGATGTGTCACCATCATCTAGGAACATCCCTTCATGTAGTAATGTAAATAGGAAGAGGAAGCGAGCATCTGTGGCTAATGAAGAATCAATTGACAAATTGGTAAGTTTAGGCCATGAAAGGTTAAGCTTACAAAGGGAGATGCAAGAATTGCAGAAGAAATCTACTCCACCAATAGATCTGGCAATTGATGCCCTCTTGAAGTTACCTGGACTTCCTCAGGAAGGCATGTTCAGAGCGATTGAGATTATCAAGTCTGTCGAGGACCGTTCCATCTTCTTGGCTCTCCCAGAAGAGTTAAAGCTCGAATGGATATTAAGCCGTCTAGGCTATTATTCATAGATCTTTGTATCCTTTTTAACCTTTAATTGTAATCTCCTACATTTGCTATTTCTAGCTCTTATTTAGTGGCATGTGAATATGATTGGCTATGTTTCATTTACATGAATTATGCGATGATATACTCATGCATACTTTAATACATGCTCTTTCTTTCATATAGGATTTGTAACCTTTGCATTACCAATGGATTCTCAAACTGCTCAGGCTGGCTCGTCACTTGATCTCCTTATTAAGTTTATGACGGAGGAGGAGTATTGGGAGGAAGTTGAGCATGTAGTTGTCCTTCAAATGTTGTTGGCTCATACTTGTATCTCTAGGCCGTTAATGCACACAGATGTCGGTCGAGGACATAGGTGGGTTAAACAATTAATGGCCGGTCATGTAGGCAGATCCTACTCTAGCTTTCGAGTGCATCCTTCTCTGTTCTTAAGATTAAGGGATACATTAATGGAAAAGGGTGTACTGAAAGACACCAAGAATATGTCGGCTACTGAGCAGTTAGCTATCTTCCTTCTCGAGGTTGGACATGGAGTTGGTAATAGGTTACTCAGAAGAATGGTTCCAACATTCAGGCGAGACCATCAGCTGACATTTTAACAATGTACTCATGGTAGTGTTATCCATGCGTCATGAATGCATTAAGAAACCCACAGGTGAAGAGCTAGTTCATCCAAAAATAAGGCATGATCCAAAATTCTATCCATTCTTCAAGGTGGCGTGGTTTATAATCATTAATTATCAACACTTATTAGTTTGTTTCTTTTTTAGAATATAATCGGTGCAATTGATGGGACACATATTGCTGTAAAGATGCCAACGGGCAACCAACCTCGTTATCGAAATCGGAAGGGTGAAACATCCCAAAATATGTTGGGTTGTGTGAATCTTGATCTTATCTTTACTTATGTTGTTGTCGGTTGGGAAGGATCAGTTGCAGATATGAAAGTACTGAGATGGGCCATTGAGAAAGGTGGGCTTACTGTTCCTGAAGGTATAGTTTACTCCTTTCTTAGAGTGTCCTTCTGTACTTTCTTCCACACGGTTACTCACAATCTGTTCCCGTAGAGAAATACTTCTTGGTTGATGCAGGATATGCTAACACCCCCAATTTCTTAGCGCCATACCGTGGCATAAGGTATCATCTTGCTGAGTACATATCTAATAGGACCAAGGTTAATCACAGGAACAAGGAGGACTTGTTCAATCATAGGCATGCCCAACTACGCAATTGCGTTGAGCGTGCCTTTGGTGTATTGAAGTCATGTTTCACAACTCTAGTGAAACGTCAAAGTTATCCAATTAAGACACAAGCCAGGATTTCTATGGCGTGCTGTGTACTCCATAACTTCATTAGAAAGGAGCAGGGGCTTGATTTTATCTTCCAACAAGGAGAGGATGACATAAACACTACAAGGGATGAGGAGGTCGAAGAAGAGGACAATCTCAATAGGTCTGTGGTTGTTAGAGGAGACAGATTTCGAGAACGTATAGCCACTCGCATTTCGGCCCACCATGTGGCACGAGGGTATTCTCTTAAAACCCAAGTTGTAGTCAGTTTCATTTCATTTCATTCAACATCCATTTATTGTAAGCATGTATCTTGTGTATTGCAGGTGTCGTCATATGGGAGCCACAAATGATTAATGAAATTTATGTGTTGGTTATTTTTTTAAATTGGACATTGTGCTTGTTTTCTAGTCAGACAGTTGAGTTGTACTGTTACTTATGTCCTTAAGCACTTCAGATGTTGTAACAGAATTTCCTTAACATATCTTTAGATATGCATGTGATCGTGGACTGGCATCCTCTTCTCCTCCCCCCTCCCCTACCCCTGACTTTACATACGAACGTGACGTTGATATTTTGTTTAGTACCCTCATATAATTTTTTGGAGCATCCTGGCTCAACTAGGGGTAGTCCTTTGTGGGCTTAAACTCACTACACTGCACATTTCTTGCATGATGGTTTATAGGCGATCGAAAAACTGTACTCTGAATTATTTTAGTAGTATTATCTACATGTTCATATTTCATGCTTTGGGTAATTAACAAATTATTTTCTATAGGTTCATGGACATCAGCTCTAGTAGGATGGGCAATGATGATGGGAAGGAGCATATATGTGATGAGGGGTACTGTGGGGGCATCTCATTTCACTGCCCTGCTTGTATTTCATACAACTAGTAGGTTTGGCGGCCTATGGTCTACCCCTACTTATGATGTGATTTCACTGCCCTACTTGTAGTTCACATAACTAGTAGGTTTGGCAGCCTATGGTCTACCCCTACTTATGATGTGATTTACTGCAGTGCCTTGTATTTCACACAACTAGTAGGTTTGGCGACCTATGATGTACCCCTACTTTTGCATGATTTACTGCAGTGGCTATGATATGCGACTGCAACATTTGTACCTCAATGAAAAAATCTTCCATCTGAGCCCAAGAACACACATCACAAATTATTAATGTGCATAGTTATGTTTCAGGGCATCGTGAAAATGGATTCAATGGGTGTTGGTAAATATGATCGTATTCAATGTGAATGTGGCAAGGGGAAATGTGTTGTCAAGATATCTCAGAGCAGTAGAAATCCACAACGTCCCTATTATTGTTGTCCACTTGGCGTATGTTATTCTTACTTTGCAACTTTGCAACACATTCTGTCTGTGTATGGGCTATGTATATCAGTTTCTTTTATATACATGTTCACAGCTTACGAATGATAAACTATGTCGATTCTTCATGTGGGTGGATGAATTATTATTATGTCCTTGTGGCAAAGGCCCATGCAGAAGGCGTACTTCAAATACTACCAAAAATCAAGGGAAAGTTTTTTATGTATGCCCAAAATCTAAGGTATGTCTTGTGATAAACATTGTAATGTGGTTATTATTTATATCTTCCCTATCAATTGTACATAATTTTTCTTTATTTCGATATATGTATAGGCTGAGAAGATAACTTCAGGTTGTGGCTTCTTCAAATGGGTGGAAGAAATGTCAACGGTATACTATATTTCTCCTATCTTTGATGTATCAATGAATGGAAGAAATGTCAACTGCATGAGTTTTTTGTTTTATACAGCCGAGTGTGTGATGTAAATGCATGAGTTGTTCAATTTAGTTTAGTCACCTATCATCTTGAATTCAAAGTTTAGTAAGGAACAAAACAACCTGATCTGTATTTTATTGTACTTTCACAAGTTCATTAAATACCTGATCTGTATTTTATTGTACTTTCACAATTTCAGGTATACATGAGTCAAACTTTGGTTGGCAGCCATACTTTGCTTGAGTGTGTGTGTGTGTGTGTGTGTGTGTGTGTGTGTGTGTGTGTGTGTGTGTGTGTGTGTGTGTGTGTGTTAACCCTAGACTACCTACCAATTGTGTGTATGTGTGTGCAGTGGACACAGCCGAGTGTGTGTGTATGTGTTCAGTGTGTGTCTGTTCAGGGGAGACTACCTACAACAGTGTGTGTGTATGTGTGTGCAGGGGACACAACCGACAACTTATATTATCTCATGTGTGTGTGTTCAGGGGAGACTACCTACCAATTGTGTGTGTGTGTGTGTGTGTGTGTGCAGGGGACACAACCGAGTGTGTGTGTGTGTTCAGAGGACACAGCCTACAGCAGTGTGTGTTTGTGTGCGCAGGGGACACAGCCGAGTGTGTGTGTGTGTTCAGTGTGTGTGTCATCTGAGTGTGTGTGCAGGGGACACAGCCATAATATGCTCCTTCCCAATGTCAAACTTTGGCAGCCATATTATGCTCCTTCCCAACCTCAAACTTTGGCAGCCATATTATGCTCCTTCCTAATGTCAAACTTTGGTTGGCAGCCATACTTTGCTTTGAGTGTGTGTGTGTATGTGTGTGTGTGTGTGTGTGTGCAGGGGACATAGCCGAGTGTGTGTGTGTGTATGTGTGTTCGGTGTGTGTGTGTTCAGGGGAGACTACCTACAGCAGTGTGTGTGTGTGTGTGTGTGTGTGTGTGTGTGTGTGTGTGTGTGTGTGCAGGGGACACAGTCGGCAGCTTGTATTATCTCATGTGTGTGTGTTCAGGGGAGACTACCTACCAATTGTGTGTGTGTGTGTGTGTGCAGGGGACACAACCATAATATGCTCCTTCCCAATGTCAAACTTTGGCAGCCATAATATGCTCCTTCCCAACCTCAAACTTTGGCAGCCATGTTATGCTCCTTCCCAATGTCAAACTTTGGTTGGTCATATCAGGTATACATGAGGCAATGATGATTGGTTGGATGGACTAACAACTCCACCCAAATAATATGATGGAACATTGTCCATGTGATTTTATTATCTCATGTTGTTCTGAGCCTCACTTCTTTACTCTTATCATTTTCTTTTATATATTTTGCACTCAATATTATAATTTGTTATTATATCGTACACATCTTACAAGCAAAGAGGTCGAACTAGGGGACATCTAACATAGCTGCAACAGGAGCATAGATTGAAGAACATGCATTGGTTGAAGATTTAAGAAGAACAATCGAGATGGAGAAATTTGCAGCCGATCGAACTATGAAGTTATGTGATATTTTTTCTGGAAAATTTGAGCAATTGAAATTATGTAACGAAAAGTGACATGGATTTTGTTATTATTATCATATGTGAGGATATGTCCACATGAAACTTGCAATGTACGATTAACTTTTTTGTAGAGCTCTTTTAATTATTATCATTTACATTGCCCTTTGGTTGGCAGCCATACTTTGCATTGTGTGTGTGTGTGTGTGTGTGTGTGTGTGTGTGTGTGTGTGTGTGTGTTCAGGGGAGACTACCTACAACAGTGTGTGTGTGTGTGTGTGCAGGGGACACAGCCGGCAACTTGTATTATCTCATGTGTGTGTGTTCAGGAGAGACTACCTACCAATTGTGTGTGTGTGTGTGCACGGGACACAGCCGAGTGTGTGTGTGTGTGCCAACCGAGTGTGTGTGTGTGTGTGCAGGGGACACAGCCGATAGTTGTGTGTGTTCAGGGGAGACTACCTACCAATTGTGTGTGTGTGTGCAGGGGTTGGTAGTTGTTCCAACGTAATTTTTTCACATTGTTAATTTAAAGATAGATTAATAAAAAACATTTATTTAACTAGTTTAATAGAAGGGAATAAACATACAAATCATTTTTTTATTATTTTTCTTCTTTTATCTGAATATAAAATTTAACAATATTAATAATCATGATTAAGATATCATGGGCATTAATTACTATTACAAATGAAACAAAATGTCTTAATAATTATATTTATGATGATCATAATTAATCTAATCACAATCATTATGTAAATTTAATTAGGTTTGCCATTAGTGATAATCATATTTGTTAATATTAATTAAGTATAAGTTGAAGATTTGTAAAAAAATTATTTAAGTCATCTTAATCCCTACCAAATGAAGAACAACATTACAGGTTTTAACCCAAGATAACAGGGGCAAAATTGTCTATTTATACCCCTATTCTCATTCTTATCCTTATTTTTTACCAAACGAGTAATAGGAATACACACATACTTATCCCCTCGGATACCAAACGCATACGAGAACAAGAATAGGAATAAATTAACCTTGAATGACTTACGCCTATTCTCATCACAGTTTATCCTGATACCAAACATAACCTAAATGTCTCTATAATTATCTCCGTTGTCTAAATAAGTCCCCGTAGTTTGTTGCCGTCTAAAAAAAGAATATTCTATAGAATATTCTATCAATTGTATAGGAAAAGACCAAAATACCTATGTTGACCGTGGACCCTCTCTCTCTCTCTCTCTCTCTCTCTCTCGCGCGCGAGTGGGGGCACCAGGAATGTGAGGGAGAGGGTAGGTCGTCGGCTCTGGGGTTGGAGGGGACCGGAGGAGGAAGAGGGGAAGGGGACCGGAGGGGGGTAGATGTGGGAGAAGAAGAAGAAGAAGAATCCTTCGTAGAGGGTGCGGATGTGGGAGAAGAACCCCTGACGACAGTGACAAATCTGTGGGCTTCCCTACCTCTGGGGTTGGGACAGGCACCTGCGGCAGAGCGGAGCGCCCCAAAGATGGCCATGGGGAGCAGGACCCTCTAGACCTCGTAGATCACGATTGGGTTGGTGGAGTACACGTTGCTACTAATCTTGGGGTTGGCCAGTTGGAGTCGACGCTGATGAGCCTGCAGGCATTGGTGAAGTTGAGGGTGTACTGTCCACAGATGAGCTCATCTACTCGCTGTAGCGGAGGAAGGTGGCGAAGGGACCGACGACGGAGAGCAGCTTGGTGAGGTTGACCCAGTGCGGGCGGGGGCCAGGGTTGGAGAAGGGGAGAGGGCTTCTGAGATCTTTTGGGCTGTTGCAGGTGCAGAGATCATCAGCAGTAGGATGGGGAGGACTGTAAATATGGTGGTGGGATCGGAGGGGGAGGCGGAGGGGGACACGGGAGGGGGAGGGGGAGGAGGACTGGAGGGGGGTCCGAGGTGGAGGGGGAGGGGACTAGAGGGGGAGGGGGAGGGGAGACGGTGAACTGGAGGAGGAGGGGGACCGAAGGGGGGCTGAGATCTTCTGGGCTATTGCAGGTGCAAGGATGGGGAGGACTGTGAATATGGTGGTGGGATCAGAGGGGGAGGGAGAGGTGGAGGGGGACACGGGAAGGGGAGGGGGGAGACGACCAGAGGCGGAGGGGGACGGGAAGGGGAGGGGGACTGGAGGGGGGTCCGAGGTGGAGGGGACTAGAGGGGGAGGGAGGAGAGGGACCGGAGGTGGAGGGGGAGGGGAGACGGTGGACTGGAGGGGGACCAAAGGGGGGTGGAGGTAGAGGGGGAGGGGACTGAAGGGAGAGGGGAGACGGTGGACCGGAGGGGCAGGGGGGAGGGGAACTGGAGGGGGGCAGCCCACCAGAGGTGGAGGGGGATAGGAGGGGGACTGGAGGGGGAGAGGGAGGAGGGGGGCTGGAGGGGAGGAGGAGGATCAGAGGGGGAGGGGAGACGGTGGATTGGAGGGGGAGGGGGCCGAAGGGGGGCTAGAGGTGGAGGTGGGAGAGGGACCGAAGGGGGAGGGGGAGAGGTATAGAGGTGGTTCATGAAGTCCCGCGATCAATGACACCCAAGAGGGGGCGTGAATTGGGAGTTTACAAATTTTAAGAAAACTTTAGTCGATTTAATCAAGTGAGAGGAATGGCCACAATGAAGTTCAGATCTAAATAAAAACCATCAGATCTAGCAAGATCTACCACACTCAACTGATCTTTGTTACCGTGGCGGAGGTGGGAATCTGAAGATTCTACTCACTCAAAGTGGTATCTTCCTGACAATGTTTGCCTTGTCGATCCGAACTCACCTTTTGATATACCAGAGATGTAATGTGAAAATGATAGATTATGCTAAATCTAACTCAATCAATACAACCAAATTAATCTATGTGTGTGCTTGCACAGAATGGTGATAGGAGAAAAGGATCAAACCACACAAGAGACACAATTTTTAGGTGGTTCGGATGCAACAACGGCAACCTACGTCCACCCCTCACGATCTGTGAGGCTTCCCACACTATCTTGTAGAAGATTACAAGATCAAACCACACACACACTCGTGAGGAGTTCGGAACTCCCACGAAAGTGCACAAGCACCGAATCACACAGAAAAGTGAAGAAAGAGATACACACACACACGGATCAATGTAGATCCACACACACAAGTGTTTAGATATTACATGAACACACACTTGAAGCTCAATTAGGAATGAAAGAAGAAACACAAAATGAAAGCTTCATATTTAAGCTCCCCCTTAGTGGATGAAGAGGATTTTGGATGCAGCTTGATCTCCACTTGACTTGGGTTGGTTGACCTCAGATTGAGCTTGAGAAGCTTGAAGATGGATGAAGAACTTCTTGCACGGAACACTGTTCACGGAGCTACAGTAATAGCACTCTTTCTCCCTTAGTATCCCCCTTTGATCTCCCTTTGTTGTGCCCCTATGGTCATTTGATTCATCTTGTGGTCACTTGAGTAATTCGACATCATCCTATGGTCATATGACTTCTGTGGTATTCTTGGTTTTGATAATGGCTAAACACTATTAGTCATTGATACTTTCCACTCTCATGTGACCGACACACGTGATGTTTTCTTCATGACAGATACAAAGGAATTCAGTGGAAATGGCAAAGGTGAAAGCTCAATGTTGCGCCCTTGCACGCGGATCGACCTGCCCGGTCAGGTCACGGGGGTCAAGGGGGCAGCGCCCCTTGCGGGGTTTTTGGGGGCGGAGCCCTCGGAACAAATTTAGAAATGCTCAAAGCATACTCTAAGTTGATTTCAATCCCAAAATATATGAAATTGATGAGGACATGAATATCTTGACTTTTGGACATGTTTCATTGGTCTAACACTTCATTTTTACAGGTATAGGTGTTTCCGGTCGATCAACACGACTTGGCCGGTCGACCAGATTTGCCAGAGCCTAAGAATTCCACATATTACAGGTTTCGGTCGACCGCCCCTAGGCGTCCGGTCGACCGGTTCTTCCAGAAACGAAACACTCCAGGACTTATAGGTTTCGATCAACCGCCCCTACTTTTCCGGTCGACCGATTCTCCCAGAACCGACAAGTTGGAGATTTTGCAGGTTCCGGTCAACCGCCCCATGAATTCTGATCGACCGCCAGCCCCGATGTAGCCATGTTTGACTTCGATTTCCACCTCGTGGCCAGCCCCTTTCCATGGGTTTGTTTAATCAAAACTCACTTAATCTCTCATGATTTGTGGATCTGGTCTGGGGGGTGTCCAAGGACCATTCCAAGGGTTATAAAACCAACACATGAGGGGTTAGAAACCCTAATGCTTCAAGGCTTCAAGAGAGATCAAGGGAGGTCATTCGCGGGCACTGTAGCACCTCCGTGAACAGTGTTTCGGGCATGAGTTCTTCATCCATCCAAGGTGATTCAAGCTTATTTCTGAAGTCATCTCAACCTCCAAGGAAGCAAGAAGCAATCAAGACTTTCAAAGGTGATCTAAACTGCATTCTTCATCCTCTTCATCAACTCAAGAAGATCAAAAGGAAGATCGAAGCTACATCCATCGTCTTCTTCGTCAACTAGAAGAGATTCAAGAAAGATCATCTCGCAAGGAAGAAGACACCTTCAAAGCATCCGATTCAAGCTTCTACAACTCAGACAAGATCTTCTTTCTTTGAGCATACTCTATATCTTGTTTGAGTGATTTCATATTTGTTATCTTTTCATTTCATATAAACATTTGGAACTGAGGATCGTCCCTACCGGTGGTTAGTAGGAAGGCAATCGGAAGTTATCTGATCTGCGGTGTTGACGTCCCTACCTGTGGTTAGTAGGAAGGTAATCAGAGGTCTTTCCGATTTGCGGTTCAGTGCGTGGCATTAGTGGAGCCTCACCGGATTTGGTGAGGGGTGGACGTAGAACTGGGGATTCAGTCCGAACCACCTTAAAATATTGTGTATTGTGGTTTACTTGTGCGATTGCTTTGTGTTAGATGCATGCTTAGGTTCATTATCTATATTGCATAATCATCTTGCTAAGCAAATCACTGTGTTCTTCGTTTAGCTAGTTATATTCCGCTGCTATTATCATTATCTAGCTATATAGAGGGTTGCATTGCGAAAAGAGGGGCAGATCTATTCACCCCTCCCCTCTAGATCCGCTGACCACTACTCAACAAGTGGTATCAGAGCCTAATCTCTCATTATGGGGTCCAACGACCTTGAGGGAATTGGTGGATCAGCGTCCAAGGGTTTTCTACCCGAAGGACATTCTGTGAATAGGCCTCCTTACTTTACTGGAACTAATTATCCTTATTGGAAACATCGTATGCAGGTGTTCATTCGCGCTCAAGACTACGAACTTTGGCGAGTGATCAGCAAAGGTCCGTATGAGCTTACAGATAATGAGGACTTGTGGACCAAAGAACAGATAAGGCAATCCATTGTCAACTGGAGTGCTAAACAGATCATGCAATGCTCACTCCATCTAGTTGAATTCTCAAGAGTGGCTACCTGCGCATCTGTAAAACTAATGTGGGACAAGCTAGAGGTAATCTTCGAAGGAACCTCTCAGGTACGAGAAACAAAAGCCAACATTTTAGTTTCGAAATATGAAATGTTCCGCATGAAGCCTGATGAGTCAATTCAAGATATGTACGCCCGATTAACTGTGCTTACTAATAGTTTGACTGATTTGGGAAAGAAATATTCAGAGCAAGAAATTGTAAGAAAAATTCTCAGATCGTTAACTCCAGCATGGCACACAAAGGCTACCGTGGTTGAAGAATCGAGAGATCTCGCAACTACCAAGGTAGATGAACTCATTGGGTCATTGATGACCTATGAGATCAACCTCAAGAACAAAGAGGCTGAGGCACCTAAGAAGAAGTCCCTAGCTCTTAAAGTAGGACCCAGCGGTCATGGCACTTCTGATGAAGGTGAGGATTCGGCAAGTGAGCGAGAAGAGGATGATGTAGCCATGCTCACACGTAAGTTCAAAAAATTCCTAAGAAAGGAAGGTAAGAGCTTCATGAGAGGAAGGTCAAAGGTAAGAAATGGTTTCAAATCTAATTCTGAAAACTCTAAAAAATATGATAAAATCATTTACTATTCTTGCAATAAACCAGGATATTTCAAGAATGATTGTCCCGACAGATTCAGAAAAGCCGACAAATGGAAGGGCAAGAAGAAGAATAAGGCCATGGTGTCCACATAGAGCGATGAAGAGGAAAGTGATGACAGAACTAGCTCCTCGGACAAAGAAAAAGAAGATCTTTGCCTTATGGCCAAAGGTGACGAAGAAACTGAGGTAAATTCTCCATTTGAAGATTATACAATTGATGATTGGGAGGATGCATATATACAACTCATGGAAAAATATGAAATGTACAAAAAGGAGAATAAATCATTGAAAAAGAAAATTAACTTATTTGTGCATGATCATGATATGAATGATAAGAATGCTCTACTTGAAACTGAAATTGAAGATCTTAAGAAAATGATTGAGAACTTGGAGAAAGGAAGAAAAGAAATGGCTGACTTGGAAACTGAAAATGAAGACTTAAGAAATGAGGTTGATAGCATGAAGCTCAAAATGTAAACTTATGAAAAGGATAGTAAATTGAGCAATGAAAAGTATGAAGCTGTCAAACATGTCAACATTCAACTTCTTTAAAATATTGAAAACCTACAAAAAGAGTTGAAGGATAAACAACAATCCTTAGAAAAGTTTGTGGATGGAAGAGAAAACCTAGATGCACTGCTAGGTACCAGAATGAACTTCAACAAGGAAGGGTTAGGTTTTGAACCTACAAACAAAAGGCCAATTGGGTTAAAATCTGTCACATTTGTTTCATCTTCCGAAGCCTCCACCTCAAACACAACTCCCACACAAAATCAGCAAAAATAAAAGGAGAAAGGGAAAGAAAAGGTTGCCGAAGAAGCTACTGAAATCCCCAAAAAGATTGCTCAAAAGTCCAAGAAGAGTCAACCATCCTCACAACACAGGCCAACACCTCCTTGGCCATTGCATGCTCAACCGTCTAGATATCACCAAAACTGGATTGCACATTCATATAGGCCAACACCACCCTATCCTTGGGAGAATTGTGATTTCTGTGTGCATCAATTTTCTAGGTGGTAAAATAATCACTTTCAACCCAAAACCAACCAACGGCCTCAATGGTTTAAGAAGTAAACCTCCTCAAAATTTCACAAAATCCAACAAAGTGCCTCTAAACAAAAAGGAAATGCCAAAGCTGAAAAGAAAAATCAAATCCTTGCTCTAAGCAAACAAAACATGAATGTTAGGAAGGTTTGGATTCCAAAAGAAATGGTTTCATGTTTTAAAAATTTGAAAAGTTTGATGGGACCCAAATTTGGTTGGGTTCCAAACACCATTGCTTAATTACTTGTGCAGGAATGTCTTGCAGCCATGCATAACAGGTGGTACCTTGATAGCAGCTGTTCAAGAGATATGACTGGAGACAAATCAAAATTTTGTCTCTTGGAGGAAAAGGAAGGAGGATACGTCACATTTGGAGGGAACAACAAAGGAAAAATAATTGGAACAAGTAATGTAGGTAAGAATCTCTCCAACTCCATTGGAAATGTGTTTTTAGTTGAAGGTTTGAAATATAACTTGCTCGGCATAAGTCAATTGTGTGATAAAGGTCACAAAGTATTGTTTGATTCTCATGAATGTAAAATCTTTGAACCAAAATCTGACAAAGTAAAATTTTTTGGTAAGAGAGTCAACAATGTTTACATGATTGACTTAGATGATCCTGCTCATTTAAATCTTTATCTTGCTGCACCAAAATCTGAAATTGCTTGGTTATGGCATCGTAGATTAGGACATGCTAGCTACAATGTCTTACATAAACTGTTAAAGCATTCAATGGTGAAAGGGTTGCCTGAATTATCATTTAAACAAGAAAATAAGTTGTGTGATGCGTGTGCCCTAGGTAAACAAACAAGAAAATCTTTCAAGGGAAGATCTGAAAATACATCATCCAAACCACTCGAGCTAATTCATATGGACCTATTTGGCCCAACCAGAACTGCTAGCTTAAGTGGTAGAAAATATGGATATGTCTTGGTGGATGACTTTTCCAGATTCACATGGGTTTTCTTTCTCACACATAAAAATGATGCTTTTGATGAGTTTCAGGCACTCTACATGAAAATAAAGCAGGACGGTGAATTTAAAATTTCCAAGATTCAATCTGATCACGGTGGTGAATTTGAAAATGTTGACTTCTATAATCTTTGTAGGGCCGAAGGTATTTCACACCGATTTTCCTCACCAAGAACCCCAGAGCAAAACGGTGTAGTTGAAAGGAGAAACCGAACACTTGTAGAGATGGCAAGAATCATGCTTGCTGAACGGTAACTTCCAAGGAGGTTTTGGGCTGAAGCGGTAAACTCAGCATGTTACATTATCAACCGCTCTATGGTAAGGCCACACACTAAAAAGACTCCTTATGATTTTCTGAAAAGTAAAAAATCCTCTCTCTCACATATGAAAGTGTTTGGATCAAAATGCTTCATCCACAACAATGACAAAAGAGACTTAGATAAATTCGAGCCCAAGAGCGATGAAGGTATATTCCTTGGATATTCTGATAGATCTAGGGCTTATAGAATTTATAACATTAAGAGTCAAACTGTGGAAGAATCACCCCATATTTCCTTTGGTGAATATCATGATGATTCTAATAATGATAACTCTTACAGGAAAAATGATGAAGATGGAGAATTCCTAAGCATGAAGGACAAGAGTGATTCTCCACAAGAAGAAACAAAAGAAGATGGTGATCGACCTGAATCAAGTAATGCAAGGAATCAAGCTCCAGGAGAAGGTAATGATTCTACAAACATTAGAATTCTTAAGGATCATCCTTTAGAAAATGTCATTGGTAGCTTGAATGACCCACCTAGAACAAGGTCACATTTAAAATTGTGGAAGAATTAGATCAACTTGCTCTTGTCTCTCAGCTTGAACCCAAAAACATTGATGAAGCATTAAAGGATGAAAACTGGATAAATTCAATGCAAGACGAGTTGAACCAGTTTGAGAGAAATAAAGTTTGGCATCTTGTTCCTAGACCTTCATCACAATCTGTCATAGGCACTAAATGGGTTTTTAGGAACAAACTAAGTGAGGATGGCAAGATAATAAGAAACAAGGCTAGATTGGTGGCTCAAGGGTATAATCAAGAGTTTGGGGTAGACTTTGATGAATCTTATGCCCCAGTTGCTAGACTCGAAGCCATCAGAATTTTACTTACTTTTGCATGCTCCCTTAGAATAAAACTGTATCAAATGGATGTCAAAAGTGCTTTCTTGAATGGCTTGATCAAAGAAGAAGTCTATGTTGAGCAGCCCCCTGGCTTTGAGAATTCTAACCATATAGATTTTATATACAAGCTAGACAGGGCACTCTATGGACTTAAGCAAGCACCAAGAGCTTGGTATGAGAGACTAAGCTCATTCCTCATTGAAAAATGGTACACACGAGGTAAGGTAGATCAAACACTTTTCACCAAAAAGTAAGATAAGAACATCTTGATCGTTCAAATTTATGTTGATGATATTGTGTTTGGTTCTACTAAATCTGAAATGTGTGAGGAATTTGCTAACCTCATGACTAGCGAATTTGAGATGAGCCTAATGGGAGAACTCCAATTCTTTCTCGGTTTGCAGGTCAACCAAGGACAAGATGGTTGCTTCATAAGTCAAGCCAAATACATCAAGGAGCTACTGAAAAGATTTGACATGGCAAACAGTAAAATCATTGCAACTCCTATGAGTACCTCAACTTCACTAGATTCGGATGAAAATGGTAAATTGGTGGATGCAAAGGTCTATAGAGGTATGATTGGTTCTTTGCTTTATTTGACTGCATCCCGAACATATATCCAGTTTAGTGTATGCCTTTGTGCTAGATTTCAAGCTAGTCCTAGAGAATCCCATTTGACTGCCTTCAAACGTATCCTTCGATATCTTGCCGGCACTCAAGATTTGGGATTGTGGTATCCGTCATCATGTGATTTATCTCTTATATCTTATTCTGATGCGGACTACGCTGGATGCAAGCTGGATCGTAGTACTAGTGGCTATTGCCGGTTTCTAGGCGGGTGTTTAGTTTCTTGGGCCTCCAAGAAATAACACTCGGTTGCTCTCTCAACCGCAGAGGCAGAATATGTTGCTACGGGGAGCTGTGGCATCCAAGTGTTGTGGATTAAATACCAACTCCAAGACTACTTAGTGGATCTTGGTTGTGTCCCGATTCTGTGTGATAACACCAGTGCTATCAACCTTGTAAAAAATCCAATCCAGCACTCTAGGACTAAGCATATTGAGATTAGGCATCACTTCATTAGAGATGAGGTCGTTAAGAAAAACTTTGAGCTGCATTTTGTTGATATTCTAAATCAAATTCCTGACATCTTCACCAAGCCCTTGTGTAATGACAGGTTTTCAACACTCAGAAGGGAGCTTGGTCTCTACAGACCTCAGGCCACTAAAAATTGAAATGACGATCATGTTCAATTTAGTTGTGTGTTTTTGCAGATTGGTGTATTCATGCATTATTTATATGTCAAATATGTCATTTTGCATATGGTGTAGCATTGCATGTCATGATGCATAATAAACTTGAATTCATGTTCATAATGTATTGCATGATTTGTGTAGCATCATTCTTGTATGGCCATGGTATATCAAATGTTCATGTATGGAAAGGTAGGTTATGCTTGCCTAGAAGCACTCAATATGCGTGAGGTTTCACCTCCGCTAAGTACCATGTGTCAATGTCGCATATAGGCCATATAGTAAGGGGGAGTTGTCCTTGTGCAACATTCATGCATCAGTTTCATCTTCATTCTGTTACATTTAATAAGTGTACAACCATGTGTTGGGTCATACATCTCATGTCTACCAAATTCATGTCAACCCCTGCATGTTCAGGTCATTCTCCTCATGACAGTTATCATTACACTTGCTTGCACACATAACTCCTTGAATGCATTCATTGCATATCCTTAGGGGGAGTCTTGATACTTTTCTTAATTTCTTGTACTTCCATGGCTTACAGTCTGCATGTGAGATCATGAGACTGACGGACATATGGTGTGAGAGCTTTCTATTATATGAACTGATAATTGTCTATTCAATGAAAATAGTTCAGATTTAAGGATTTCCTTGTAGTTCTGATATATTTTGTTTGACATCATCTATGTTCTGTGGTTTTAATAGACTTTAACTAAAGATTGCATGTTATGTCTTGAATGACTATCCTGAAATCTGAAAATCCAAATGTCATGACAATCTTGGTGATACTCTAGAGCTTAGTATTGTTTCTAAACATCTTGATGAGCTGGAATTCTTGAAAATCATTTTGACAGAGCAATGATATTGTTGCACGGAGAAACATGTCATGTCATCCAATCAAGTGATAAATGATATGTCATGATGTGCCCCTGTTATCTCTGTCTTAATACTTTTGGACTCTAGGCAGAGCACTAGCATAATTGCTGAGAAATATATCCTCTCATCAAAGAATTGAGACAGGATATGTCATGACGTGACTTTGCTATCTCTGTTCATTCTGAAGCATACCAGTCCATCTTGCCAAATACCTAGGGATACTGGCGTCTAAACAACGTGTATTCTTATGGCTAGGAGGCATGTACTAGACTTGATTGCTCGTAAAATATGAGTCTTGTGCCTTCAAATGTAAAAGATACTGAAAATCACATTTGCTGTAATCATAAAATTCCATGCTTTAGTCATGATTGTTTAGCCTCAATACTAGTTTTTGTGTTATTCCCTTTGTGATTATTGAATATGGATATATAAGACAAGGGAAGGTTAAACACTGCCATGATATGTATTTTTGGTTCATTTCTATTAAATCTTAGATGTAGTTACTTTTCGAACTCTGTTGATGATCTCGGATTTCATTAGCTTTGAACCATATATATTGCTCACGGCATGTTTCAGTTTTGCATATAATGGCTTGCTCTTCACTCCTTTTAGCTCTAGTCTCACAGACATATGTCACCTTCTCAACTTTATCCCTCCTTTTTGCTGTTGTCAAAGGGGGAGAATGTTTTGTTGTGAGTCGGTCGTCCTTTGTGTGGTCTTTGTGAGTTGTCAAAAGGGGGAGCGTGAATTATGGATGGGAGAGAGTCCACGGGGGAGCGAACTTTTTGAGAGAGCTTTGGAGTCTTCATATGTGATGGGGTTTGCATAATTGCATAGCATTCATCATATCTGCATTCACATGTTTTCATTATCATGGGTTTTAAACTGCATATGTTGCATTTGCTATAACTTTTGCCATTCTTGATATTACTGCCACATAATGACTCACAGTGTTGCCATCATCAAAAAGGGGGAGAATGTTGTGCCCCTATGGTCATTTGATTCATCTTGTGGTCACTTGAGTAATTCGACATCATCCTATGGTCATATGAGTTCTGTGGTATTCTTGGTTTTGATAATGGCTAAACACTATTAGTCATTGATACTTTCCACTCTCATGTGACTGACACACGTGATGTTTTGTTCATGACAGATATGAAGGAATTCAGTGGAAATGGCAAAGGTGAAAGCTCAATGTTGCGCCCTCACACGCGGATCGACCTGCGCGGTCAGGTCGCGGGGATCGACCTGCCCGGTCAGGTCGCGGGGGTCAAGGGGGTAGCGCCCCTTGCGGGGTTTTCGGGGGCGGAGCCCCTGGAACAAAATTTAGAAATGCTCAAAGCATACTCTAAGTTGATTTCAATCCCAAAATACATGAAATTGATGAGGACATGAATATCTTGACTTTTGGACATGTTTCATTGGTCTAACACTTCATTTTTACAAGTATAGGTGTTTCCGGTCGATCAACACGACTTGGCCGGTCGACCATGTGAACGCGTCACGTGGTGGACTGAGAGAGAGAGATGGGGTTTCTCCCTCTCTTAGTGAAAGGAAAAAAAATGACGAAAGAAACGCGTGCGTAAAAGGGGGGGTGATATGGAAGAAAAGGTGGAGAGTACGACCTGAAAGGACACTCTGTAAGGGAACGCAGAGAACCTAGACTTACCGAATTCTGGTACAAGGCAGAGATAGGGATCCGAAGACCATCTCACGCAAACTGAACCCCTTCCTGGTAGGCGTGACCTACCATTCCGAGAGCAGTTTTTCATATACCGAGTTCGTATCCTGGGACTCTACGTAGTAGAAATTGGCGGACATAAAAACACACGTAGACTCGGAATTTGGAACGGCATATCACTCCTCACAGAGTTATAATAGCAAAAATATAACAGAGAGTAAATAGACCGCCGCAAGACATTGATCCTGCGGGGTTTTAACAATAATATAACAAAGTGCAGAAAGGAAGTGCCGAAAGTAAATGACCACGGTGAAATGACTCACCGCGACCGATTATAGTACAAACAGACCACTACGGGATTTAGCTATCCGCGGGTATTATAGACATAAAATAAAAATTACTACAAGCACGCGTTTGGTGGTGTGATCGCCAGGGACCGAGGGCCCCGAATTGGATGATCGCCTTTGCCTTTGACGCGGGATGATATGGGCTCCTTCTTCCTCTTCGTTTGGCTGACCGAAAAAGAGGGCTTTTGAGTTGATTACCCTGTAAAACAAACAAACATAAAATTTACATCAGAACAATGATATAGCAACAACTCATGTGATAAGACAATAATAACTGAATAACAGACTAAAAAAATATAAAATAATAAGAACGAGAAAAGAAGCCGCTGATGGCAACACAAGCACGGGGCGAGCGAAGGTGGGACGAAATGACCTCCCCGTGTACGGGAAACGGGGGAACACTGACCGGGCCAGAGCCTCGGCTTTTATTCCTACACAAATTTAAGAAGGATTAAACATGTATGCATGTAAAAACACACACACACATATATACATATATAATATATGTATATACATATACATGTGTACATACAGATATTTATATAGGTACAGGTATTATGGATAATGAATGATATCACCCCCACCACAATGGACTCAACTCCTATTATTGGACCTCTCCCAGTTAGAAGTCTCAACCTTCCGCAATGAATATACACATGCCAACATGATGGTTTTACAAAAGTTAGATAAGCATAGCAGGATGCTAATGTGGGCCTTCTTGGGGATGCAATATGAAAGGGTGCTTCTAAAGAGCCCTTGAGCCTTCTGCACAATGAAAAGCACATGTTTATCTTAAGCAAGTATAATGGACATGCTCATGTGAGTGCATGTGTGTCATGCGAATACAGAAAGGGGGGAGAGGGGTGACATAAGATAGAGAGATGAAGAGAGAAAGTGAGAGAGATTGAGAGAGAGAGAGAGAGAGGAAAAGAGAGATAATAATAAAATAAATAAAATAAAGAGGGAGACCATAGAAAGAAAGTGTGTGAGATAATAAAATAAATAAAGAAAGATGGAGAGGGAGAGGTCGAAGGCAGAGTGAGAGAAGTGCAGAGAGATATTGCGGGAGAGAGAGAGAGAGGAGGGGAGAGAGGGGGTGAGGGAGAGCAGAAAGAGGAATAAATAAAAAGATAAAAGAGACAGTGAGAGAGAGATCAAGAGAAAGAGGGGGGAAGAGAGAAGGAGAAAGAGAGAGGGGAGAGAGACGAAGGGGGAGAAAAAGGAGGAAAGAGAGGGGGATTAAAAAAAAAGAAAAGAAAAGGAGAGGTAGAGAGAGATCGAGAGAGAGAGGAAGAGAGAGGGGGAAGAGAGAGTACGGCAGAGAGGGGGGGAGAGAGGAGATGAGATCGGATGGGGAGAGAAAGAAAGAACTGAGGGGCAGTGAGAGAGGGAGAAAAATGGAGGGAGAAAGGAGATTAAAAAAAATAAAAAAAAGGAGAAGAGATAAGAGAGTCCGAGACAGGGAGAGGGGGGAATAAAAATATAAAAAAAAGGAAATGAGAAAAGGATCGAGAGAGAGAGAGAGAGAAGAGATGAGACAGAGGGGGAGGAAAAGAGGGAGAAAGAGAAGTTAAAAAAAAAGATAAAAATGTACAAAGAAGAGAGAGAGAGAGAATCTGCAAGGAGAGGAGAGCGCGGGGGCTTCGGCGACGAGCAGGCAGCGAAGGGAAGTGGCCGGTGGCAGCGCGGTGACCGACGGTGAGGGCGACGGCGATGGCTGCCGTGGACGCGGCTCCGGTGTGGCGGTGGCGAGGCGGACGACGTGGGCGTGGGGAGGGGCTCGCGTATGGTGTGCAGTGGCAGTGGCTGGGGGTGCAACGGCGGTGGAGCTGGGCAATGGCGGCCGGTGCGGTGCTGCGGGCAAGATGGAGGAGAGCGACGGTGACTTCACGGCAGGGGGCTCGCGGCAGCCGGCGGTGAAGGCGATGACGGGCGTGGGTGGCCAACGGCGGCCTCGCGGGTGAGACGACGCGGAGAGGGGGAGCGTCCGGTGGAGGAGTTGGCCGCGGTGGACGGGGGCGAGTGGCTTGCTGGAGGGTGACCGGCGGGGTGCTGGAGGTGGGTTAGCAGAGATGGAGGGAGTGGGGAAGATGGAGAGGATATGCAGGTGGTTCACCGTGAGAAAAGAGGAGGTGGGATGATGGCAAGGGATATTGGCAGAGAGAGGAAGTCATGTGTCGAGAGGATCTCAGGGAGGGATCTGTGCGATGGGTTCACGGGGCGAGAAAGGGAGTGGGAGAGAGATGTGTGGGATGGAGACAAAATGCCCACGTGTGTGTGTGTTGTGTAGTGCAGTGGGTGAAGTGAGTGGGTGATTAGCATGCAAAGTGAGATGGCATGGGAGTGGGGTTCACGTGGGTTGGTGGGAGACAAGGAGATGAGAAGAGAGGTGTCAAGATGCTCTCTGTTGGTGGAATAATAAGAAAACAAACAAACGAAAGGATAGAGACATGAGAGAGGGAGATGCTTTATGTTGGGTGACCGGAAAAGAAAGAAAGAGAGAGGTAACGGTGAGGGGTGATTAAGAATGATAGAGATAGATTAATGATAATTAGATTAAGGATAAGTAATATTAATATATGTATTAGTATATATCTTTTTATTGATTTTCCCTTTTTATATATATACATACATACATAAAATTATTTATTTTTATGTATTAGGAATAACCTCTTGAATTTTTGTGTATTTTTAATAACCTTTTTTTATTTTTTTTGTATTTTCTTATAACCTTTTTTTATTTATTATTATTTTTTTTGAATTTTTTATAAGCTCTTTTTTTATAAGCTTTTCTCATTTTTTTTGTATTTTTCTAACCTTTTCTGATTATTCACTTTAGGATATGTTTACTTTGGATGTACACACTTGCTATGCTTAGACTTTGATGCTTAGACATAGAATGTACAGACTTATGGATGTGTAGACTTAGGATGTGTAGACTTGGTGACGTGTAGACTTGGTGGGAATGTATAGACTTGGGGGGAATGTGTAGACATGGAGTGTACAGACTTGGGAGGAATGTATAGACTTGGGGGGAATGTGTAGACTTGGAATGAATGTATAGACTTTGGAGATGAATGTATAGACTTGGAGCGATGTATAGACTTTGGAGATGAATGTATAGACTTTGGAGATGAATGTATAAACTTAGAGGAATGTATAGACTTTGGAGATGAATGTATAGACTTTGAGTGAATGTATAGACTTTGGAGATGAATGTATAGACTTGGAGTGAATGTATAGACTTGGAGTGAATGGATTTAGGGATTGTATAGACTTTGGAGAATGTATATAGACTTGGAGGAATGTATAGACTTGCTAAAAAAAAGAGTATAGACTTGCTGAAGAATGTATAGACTTGGCTAAGCTGAACGTACAGACTTGCTACAACGTACAGACTTGCTAAGCTGAACGTTCAGACTTGCCAGCTGAACGTACAGACTTGCTAAGCTGAACGTACAAACTTGCTGCAACGTACAGACTTGCTAAGCTGAACGTACAGACTTGCTATAATGTATAGACTTTGAACGTACAGACTTGCTGCAACGTACAGACTTTGAACGTACAAACTTGCTGCAACGTACAGACTTGAACATACAGACTTGCTGCAACGTACAGACTTGGACGTGCAGACTCGCCAAGTCATCAAAGCAAAAATGATTAATCACCCACATGAATCAAATGCGCGAGTCACTTTAGGGCATCACGGTGTAATATGAGGTCTACTCAGGAAAACGTGAAAACGGCGTGTCTATAGTTGCCCTGCCTTGGCATCTGCTTTGTAGGAAAAGGACATGTAATAGAATGGAATGAAATAGATGGGATGAAATGGAGTGAAGTGAAAAGCAGGTGCCAAGGTGTGATGAGACACGCCTTCATCATTTTCTTGATGGGAATCTTTCTCGAGTTTCACCGAAGTAACCTTGAAGAAAGCTCTCCGAATTCGATCATTGTTTGGATGATAAACACACAGGGAATGATAAAATGTGCACTGGGGCACAAACAATTAAAAGGAGCAACTTCACGGTGCGGAAGTACCTGGGTCGTAGGCCTGCAGGTTTCACCATTGGAGAGCGGTTACCAGCCATTGTGGACGTGCTACAGCCATGGTGGGTCCGAGGGGAATGCAAAAAGATGATTTGGGGACAAATCCAAACAATGGTTTCTTCCAGAGAAACATCTCAAGGTAGCCTCGGGAAAACTCAGTACTCGACTCAGAATGGAATATCTCATATGTAAGCATTTAAGCACAGTGACTCACACAATCAAATCCACGATAAACTCAAAGTCCTACATGAATGCATGCTGGGTTTAAAAGGAAAAATTAAAACAAAAGAAAATAGAAGGTAGTCAAGGATAATATTGCTAAGTTGTGAAGAGTGGGTCAGGATACCGATGGGGTGAGCTGACACTGAGCCGGGGCCCGTTTATCCGCGCATCGACTCATCGAACGGAACCATCGTCCCCATACTATCACAACTCAACGGCCTATCCGTACGATTCGAACTTTTCCGAGATCATCACTGTTTTTGTTGAAGGGGAACTCAAATCTCGGATTCATTCGGACCGTAAGGTCCTTGACATGCTCATATAGTAAGATGCAAGATGCAGTGGGGTCAGTCACCGAGGTGACTTAAGGGCGGGACATGATATCCCATTTTTTTTATTTTGTTTTTTTCATCATCATTTTTTTTCTTTTGTGATACCTGCAATCGACAGTTAGCACACAATTATTGCATAAGAAATAAAATTGCATTCTACTATACAAAGAAATCCGCACACCAAAGTGATTCACAGAGACTATCAAAACACTGTGCAAAGCAAACCATATTCCCTCGGTCAAAGTCCATGACGGTAACTCATCATTAATGCTTTACTTTTCCCATTTTACCACCTTTCCTCCTATAAGTACCCCCTAGCTCTTAGCCAGATGTCATTCAAGGGTGTTCTATTCTTTTGAGATGGGAAGAGAGAGATCACAGTCCTTGGAGATGGAGGGTGAACCTTCCCGCCTTACCAAAAGGGGGAGATTCGATCGCGAATTCAAGAAATTGATCGACATTGAAGGTCATCTGAGCGAAAGGATTCGGTCGCGAATGGTATGCCTAGCCCTTTTCCTCTATTTTTCCTGCATGAGTCCTTTCTTATCCCTTGATTCTTTTCTTTCCTTTTCTTTCAGTCGTATCCTCTCTTTCCGGGCCCGAGGAAATTCTCCAAGCTACCGTGGTTGTCGAAGCTCACGTCCAACATTACTACCGACATGAGGGTTTTCATTTCAAAGTGGCACCTTCAAGGCCTGGTTATCCACACCAAATATTATAACAAGATCTGCATGGACTGGGCAGCCATGGGTGCACTGGTAGAGGTTTGGCACCCTGAAACCCACACCTTCGTCTTTCCTACTTTTGAATCGACGATCCTTCTGGAGGAAGCGGAACTCCTACTTGGCTTAAAAAGATTCAAAAATGATGGCAAAATAAAAATTTTGCCCATGGGGAAGAAGGCATCCTCTGAGGAAATTCTGGGGAGCTTCATGCCCTGCAGAGCCATTAAAGGTGTTCAGACCCAGAAGGGAATCAACTTACAAAAGCTCGCAGACTGGACCATGAGCGCTTTAGAAAGATTGACAGGTGACGAATGCTTAGAGGGGCTCATTGTTAGAATGTAAGGCCCGGATACAGAGGGGGGTGAATGTATCCCTTTACAAATATAGCATAATTAAAAACTCTAAAGCTCAGTTATGCAGAATTAAAACTGTTGCAGAAATAAACTGAGGAAACTTAGACGGATCAAAGCAAGACAACAACTCAAGAAGCCCTCAAACGATCTTAAGCAAGCATCTAAAGCGCAGCAATTAAGTGAACATATAAGAAGATCAAACCACAAGGGACACCAGGATTTTTTAGGTGGTTCGGTCAACAGACCTACGTCCACCCCTCACTCCAAACCGGAGTGAGGCTTCCACTAGTAACACTAGCACAGCATACTCAGTCTGCAACAACTGCTGCCAAACAGCTTGACCAGGGGAACAACCTCCCCTCTTCCTCCCAACCGGAGGGACACCCCAAGTGACTCCCAGTCACTTGGAAACCAGAGACACACGGTCTCTCTTCCTCCAGACCCAGAGGGAACCCCTGGACTTGCTACCCACAAGCCCAGAACCGGAGGACCAAACATCCCTTCCTCCAAACCGGAGGGGAACCTAGAGACCCAAGTCTCTCTTCCTCTGAACCCCAGAGGGAAACACAAGTGACACCAAGTCACTTGCAAACTAGAGGTCTCGGACCTCTCTTCCTCCCAACCGGAGGGAAACAACCAATGAAACCCAGTCAAAGGCAACCAGAGACGCAAGTCTCTCTTCCTCCACACCGAAGGGAACCCGATCTCACACTAGAAGATCGAAAGAACAGCAAGTGAATAGTTCAAAAAAAAAAACAAAACCCAGCAACAGAAAGTTGAAATGATAAAATCAAATGTGGCTCTCGCAGGAGCTGGCTGGCCTGGATTTGATCCACGGTCCAGCAGGAACTTCTTCTACTGCTTCTCTCTTTCTCCCGGCATGAACTCTCTTTTCTTCTTCTTCTTCTTTCTTACTTCTTCTTCTTCTCAACCTCTCTATCTCACTGTCTCTCTTTCTTTTTCTTCTTCTGCTCTCTCGATCTGGCTCTCAGCTTTCTCTATCTCTTCTTTCTCTTCTGCACTTCTTCTCTTAGCTCTGGCTGCTTCTACTTCAGTCACTCTCTACCCTTGCACATACACCCTTCTTCTGAGGAAGAAGACACATATATATAGCAGCAGCAGATTAGGGCGGCGTGTGCTATCCACGATTCCCGCCCAAATGCTTCAGTCCACGTGGAGGCTCCTCTACATCTCCGATCACGTGCCAGATGCCAGCCTCGTATCACGTGCCCACTCTTACAATAGAGCAACCTGGCTTGGATTTGATCCTGAAACCAGAATCCTTCTTCTTCTTCTGCAAAGAGATTAAAACCATTAATACTTAGGGTTCTATATATATATATATATATACCTGAAATAAATAAGTCGGTTGACACTCAAGCTAAAGCTACACGAGGTGTGTAGGAACAACAAAAGGTGCACTATACTGAGAACGACACGAGATACACACGATGACTACAGCACGAAATAAAGAGAGAATGACACGAGGTCAGATGAGAACAACACGAGGTGAGAAGGAAATGACACGGACTGAAACCAACTCGAAGACAAAAACAGAACCCTACACGAAGTGTGGTCACAAAGCAAAAAGGACACGGGGTCTAGGAAAAACAACACAAAGACATAAGAAAGGAACGGCTACAACGACACGTAATAAAACAGTGAAAGTAGGAAAACGACTCGAGTAACTACAGTAAATGACACGAAAACACAAAAAACAAAAAATAAAAAGATGACTCGAGATGAGCAACTAAATACTGAAGAAACGACACGAGGTTCACAGGAAAACGACTCGAAGTACATCAGAATAAATCGAGCTGCTTCAGTAACCAGCACGAAGACAATCAACAAACATAGTTGGAACAACACGACGTACAAAAGGACAACACGAAGTGTAGTGAACACAAACAACACGAAGTATGAAAGGAACAGTACGGACATACAAGGTACTACCTCATAGCAGTTTTCCTGTTAATCATGGAAATTTCAAATGCATAACATTACGCCAGATATCTGATTAAAATGATAATATTTAACATAGTGATGCTCATCATCAAAACACTAGGGAAGTCACAAAACAAGAAAGTTGTGAACAACAAGGCATGTTATACAGACTTCAATCAATATGCATCAGACGACTGTGTATGGACTTGAAGACCCTTAGCCAATGAAGACTTCAAGTGGAGACCAATGTGTAGACTTCACGTGAAATCCCAATGTGCAGACTTGATCTATGCAAGCTACAATGTCGATGTATGGACTTTGTGAATGTTCAGACTTGAATGCTCGACCAGTGTACAGACTTGTCGAATGGCTCAGCAATGTATAGACTTGACGAACCACGGTCCAATGTATAGACTTGAAGCCTTAAGATGCAGCATAAGACGCTGGCTGAGACGGACGATGTACATACTTGATGCATGTGAACAGTGAGACGGATGTATAGACTTGATGAACTACAACATGAACATATCAGCAGAGAAGCAATGCACAGAACAGAAATCAAGCACAAACCAATTTATCACAGCATGACTCAAGCATACACATGCTTTCTTCACAATTCAGACATGTCACACTCATGCAATCTCCCACAGAATAGATCAGACATATTCAAGACAATATGGTGACTCATTCATGTTGCTATCATTAAAACACCACATCATCAACAAAGCACAAGGGGCACAACACTCATGAAAGGGTTCGTGATATGTTTGGCCGGAGCTCTCCTCTTCCCCAGCACCGACAATATCATGGAGGAGGATCAACTGGGCGTGATTTACAGACTCTAGAAGGGCAAAAGAGTGGGGCCAACCGTCCTCGCCTACCTTTACAGCGGTCTTACGGCTTCCAGCATGGGCCAGCCCCCCTATGGGTGCATGTTTCTCCTTAATTGCTGGATCGATCTCCACTTCAAATTTGATCGCTGCGAGGAGGCCCGAACTACTTCCAGAATCTTCCAACAAAGCCCCCTTTATCACATAGTTGATGTGTTGGGTTTTAGCGGCAAGGTGGTTAATCGCATGCCCCGACTGAAGTCACATGGAGACTGGCGCACTTACTTCAACACTTTGGAGCGAGATACGTTTATTCACGCGCCATCATGTTTACTTGGACGTGAACTTCTCACGAGATCCTCCCTTGATGTGAAACTCCAGCTTATTGGTGCAACTGAGTTTGTTCTTTACAGCTCGCACCGGTGTTGCCTGCAAATCGGCCTTCCGCGACACTCTTTTCCTACGCTATCCGACCTTCCTTTGATTAAAGAAAGGGAGTTGGGCACGGATGATGATGCAATAGACATGACAGCGATCAAATCAGCGTGGAAGGCATGCGTTCCACAGAAGGCGATGGTGTCTGTGAGTGAGCATCGGGAGCTATGGAAGGCTTATGTAATGGAGCTCGGGAAACTGAGGCCTGAGGTGCCCAAACCTTGATGTATCTCGTTTTGAAATAAATGTCAATTCTTAATGCCACTGTACGCTCCTTGAATCTTCCCTTTTCCTTTTGACATAGGTGGCTTACAATGGCAGACGCCGGACGACGGCTACCTGTCATCTGTCGGGAGTCGGAGGACCAGAATAACTTCAGCACGAGGGGTTGCCCTGAGGCGTCCTAGTTTCTCTCCGAGTGTCAAGGAGAGATGTAAGGGGGAAGAGTGGAGAGAGAGATGGGGATATGTTGACACCTTGAAAATGAACAGGGGTGGAAGCATAACTGAAAAGAAGATCAGACCAACAGTGGAAGACCACTGATGAAGCTCGACAGCCGTTTACCCGATTGAAGTCTCCGCCAGCCGAGCTGATGTCCGGTGCCATCGTCAGTCAAACGGCAGCACTGATAAAGCAGCAGTCATTCGACTGATAAGACCTCCAAGCACACTCTGATGAGAAGCCGGAGCCGACAAATGAAGATTGCGAAGGCTTTTGCAAAGTCAGGACAAATGAAGAATCCTCTCCACAGATTACACACCCGGCCGAAGTCTGTCAGACTGAAGCTGATGTCCGGTCTTGTCACCGTTCGGATGACAATGCCGATGAAACATACCCGGTTTTGTCGTCATTCAGACGGCAATACTGATTAAACCCCAGTTTGTTCACTGATTGAGCCTCAAGACGATCTCAACAAAGTCATGTCTCTACTAAAGGGGGCCTTATTCGGTTCTGATGAAGATTAATTCAAAAAGAAAAATATATAAAGAGAAGCCTAAGGCACGTATGAGGCCTGAAGGCACTAGATGGGCCGGCCATTTGGGCTTCTGATAATGGCGCCGGGAACCTCCACAGGGGGCTACTTGTCGCGCCGGGAGATGTCTCGAATGGAACAAGCCGCACCGACTGCCCTCCACCGAGAGGACAGAGGGATGAGAGCTATAAAAGAAAACCCTCTTTGAAATGGGGAGGGGATCGGAAGCCGGGCCATCGATCGAAAAGAAAGAAAAGAGAAGAAACTAGCAGAAGCAGAAGGGAAGTCTTCAGGTGGGCATCCGGGGAGGGAGAGGAGTCAATGCTCCGCCCTCCCCCCTTGTTTTCTTTTCTTCTATTTCATGTAATCGTTTCAAGTCTTATCTTGATTCATGCAATGTAGCCGAGACATCTCGGCATCTGTTTGTCCCCCTTTCCCTCACTCTCTCCCTGTAATCGGTTTGAGTATTGGAATGGTGTATCGTCTGGGTTTTCTCACCATGTGTCTTCCCTGATGGACATCATCAAACGAATGGATATATATGCATGATGGGCTATAGCTTAAGCCTGATTTTTTGCTTCCTCTGAAGCCCTATTGCCATTCCCCGTGTTATCTGTAAACCAGTAGCATGATGATCCGATTTGTCTGTTTCTTTTCTCTGCTTCGTAGCACCATTAGTGCTCACCCCAGAGCCCGGAACAGACTATTCCTTGGCTGCTGGGATGAAGCCGTGCTATGCAATGATCGAAGCTTGAGAAACTCCGGGGTTCTAAGCGCGCGTGCTTTATCCGTTGATGTCATCGAAGTCGCCTCTGGGGCCGGAGACAGCCATCTCTTGGCTCCCAGGGTGACGAATGACTATATCAAGTGTGTCCCCAAGCTCTGCGTGATAATGGCGATGGACAGGGGCATTCAGACTTCGGCTTCCCAGATGCCTCTCGAACCCTAATACTCCTCTGAATTCTAGACCTAATCCAACTCAGAGTGGATGCCTTGAGCAGTCTAGAGCCCATAGAATCCGTCAGTTTCTGCCCAAACCACCATTAAAACCAAAAAATAGAGTACCGTAAACCTCTGTTCGTATCCCGGCGCCCTCACAGCTCTCGGCCCCGCAAACAGTAAAGCTGATGAACAGCCCTCGGCGCAAGCCTTCTTGCGCCGAGATCCCATCTCCCGGGCGCGCCGGGAGCCACCCGTTTCATTTCTCTCATCGCGCCGGGGCCTACTCGTCTTGGCGCCGAGAAGCCCTCCTCTTGGCCAATCTGTAAACCCATGCCAGAAGCCCCTTGGCCAACCGATAATCCCACGCCGAGAGCCATCTTCTGGCCAATGAAAATCATGCCGAGAAGCCCCTCCTTTGTCCACCCCTTTGGCCTCTTCGTCCACTCATCCTGGGGCGTTTTGAGTCATCACATGCACTTCAGGGACGACAACTAGTGGGAGCAACTTCCCTTTTTCTACGCGGTTTCTCGAACTCGATCGGCTTTTATAAACCCTCAGACCAAGGAAGCTCTGCCACTGCATAAGCTTCTACGGTCTCAAAAGGGATATCAAGATATTGCTCCAAGCATACACAGGCGCCAGGGGTTCCATACCCCTCTATTTTTAGCTTTCACCCCGACATTCAGTGGGTGATCGTCTATCATTCCCTGGCAAATGTTCAGTCCAGGGGAGATGCTGTCAAAATTCTCCCAGGATGCCAGAGATGACATGAAACCCATCCCCGGGACCTTATCTATCAGTGGTGACAGAGGCTCCTTATACCCTATTGTTCCCCTCCCAATCTTTTATGTTCCCGGCCTTCCTTGGGAACCTATACCAAAACAGGTCGAAGTCTAGTGAATTGAGCCATTTAATGCCCTAGGGCCCATTTGCCTCAACCCTAACCAATATGAAACCCAAAACAGAGTACCGTAAGCTCTGTTCTGATCTCGGCGCCCTCACAGCTCTCGGCCCCGCGCACAGTAGACGGGATGAACAGCTCTCGGCGCCATCCTTCAGGCGCCGAGACCTGTTTTGGCCTTCTGGCCTTCGCGCCGGGAGCCCTGCAACTTGGCCGCGCCGGGAAGCCAACTACCCTCCGCGCCGGGAAACCCCCCTTGCAGCCTCGTCGCGCCGGGAGGCCCGCGTCGAGAACCCCTCCACGGCCTGCTCAACCCCCCGCGCCGAGACCCCCCTTTTTGCAGGAACCTCATCGCGCCGGGAAGCCTGCGCCGTAAACTCCCTGGCTTCCCCCTTTTATCTTTGCGCGCTGGGAGCCCTGGCCTTCTTGGCTCTCTTGCCCTTTGCGCCGGGAACCCTGTCCTTTCATCTCTAGTCGTACCGAGAGCCTAACCTGCCATCATATGAGCCCAAATGTCCAGAGCTAATCCATTCAGGGATATCCATGGATCACCATATATGTCCCGGGGATAAATTTAAAGGGGGTCAGGCTCCCTTATGTTCCACCGTCCCGCATCGGATTTATGAGTAACCCCTTTAGCTCGGGAGGGTTCTGCCACTGCATGAGTTCCGCCGGCTTCCCTAAGGGAATATCAAACATTGCCCCATGGCTGATATATATAGGTCGGGAGGTTTGACCTCTCTCTTTCTCTCGGCTTTCATCCCGGCATTCCGTGGGTGATAGCCTATTTCTCTCTGGGCGTAACCCAGATTAAGAGGAAAGGCTGTCGAAATACCGATCGAAGCTTTAAACCTATATCATGGTCATGGCTCTGCCTTTCCGTGGTGGACATCTTCTATCTCCTCGTTCCCACCAAGTATAACTATTTTGAACCGCCAATCACACGATCTAGTCTGTTTCTGTGGTTGATGTTATTATCTTACCCGCCTCCCTGGCCCTGGTAGGAAGTTTAAAATTAAGCATGTGAACATCTGTTCGCCTTACGAGGCCTCCTATTTTAGCGTTTAATCAAGGGTTGTCCTTCCCTGGAAGGGCGTAATTAACGTCATAGCGTTAATGGTATGACGGACTCCAGGTCCCGACTCGGACTTCACAATTGACTGACCATGTCAGATCGAGCGCACAATAAGATCATCACACATGTGACTGGCACGCCAATGAACCAATAAATAAATAAATCAATAAATGATAAATCAGTCTAATAAAAATAAAATAAATAAATAAATAAATATAAATAAAAATCCCGCGTCCACAAGTCTGGCACGCCCGGTGGGACTCAGTCTCCCTTCATCTTTACGCTAAAGTAGGAGGCCCGGCGGGCCCCCTTGAAACTTCTGATTCTGTGTACTTTCCTTATTTTCAGGAATCTACAATGACAGCTGGAATCATGTCCGTTTGCTTCGACCAGCAGCCGATTGACATGCATGTGCGCGAAGGCTACCTGGCGGTACCCCTCGCGTTCGGATCACTGCCGCCTGCCGTTGGGCTGCCCAACTGCTTGGGCGTCGTCTTCACTGACCTTCTACAGGTCGACGACAATGAGCAAGGCACTGCTGCAAGTGCCCCGGTGAAGATCCCCGACCAGAAGAACATCCTACCGGAGAACACGGCCCCCACGGCCGTCGCCTGCTACGTCCATCATGTCCAGAAAAGGGACATGGTCCCCGCTGCTGCTCAGAAGGGGAGGAGGACCAACCGGAGGAGCCGGTATGTCACTGCTGACCGTTGTCTTTCCAACTCCGGAAAGACCATGATGATCGGAGGGATCCGGACGAACCTCAACGGCCGCCCGAGGGAGGTCAACCCGGACGTGATCGTCCCGATGGTGCCCACTGCCAACAGATTTCAAACTCTGGCCACCAGGCAGGCCAATTGGGAGGCTAATGAAAAGAAGCCGCTGGCGCCCAGGCCAGCAAAATACAAACAGGTCTGGCGGCCGAAAAAGATCCAAAGCTGGCCCCAGCTCAGGACAGGGAGAACCTTACTGATATCACTATTGCCCACCTCAGAGCAGGGGGCAGAAGGGAAGTGAAGAAAGATGAAAGAAATGCTACTACCGTCTACCCCAGGACCCGGGGGAGGAGAGATGAGGTTGAGGGTCAGAAAAGAAATATGGCTGCTATTCGCCCCATGATGTGGGGCAGAAAATACCATACAAGGGAAAGCTTCACTACTACCCATCCCATGGCCAGGGGCAGAAGATGGGAAAGGAAGATCTATGATGCTGCTGCCGACTGTTTCCAAGTTGGCGATGTGAGCGAACCAGTCGCTGAGGTCACTGCAAGGAGACCAAGAGCCTGTGCCAGACAGGCTGATATCTGCAGATACTCCAAAGCCGAGCATTTGAATGCTCGGGTGGCAAGACTGGCTTATCAGCAAAAGAGCCAGGACAGACTGATGCTCCAACCTGAGCCGCAAAGGCGCGACCCAGAGGAGACAAAGCAAGTAGTCCAAGACTACTTCCACTACCTAGGGAGCTCTGCCCTAGGTCAACAAAGACTATCCCGTGCCTTGGGCACCAGGGATGATGAAGAAGAAGAAACCTTCCAAGAAATGATGATCGGAGCCTCCTCCTCCGATTCGAATGACTATGAAGAAGGCCTCAGGGCCAGATATAATGAAGAGGACCTGCACGGGGAAGAAGACAAAGAAAGAATATCGGTCTTTGACCGGCTCAGATATCCTAGCCAAATAAAAAGAAAGGTCTACAGGCGAAAAGGAAAGATGCAAATCTTCGCCTGCAACATGGCTGGACTGGCCAGGAGGCAAGATATACTACCAACTCAGCCAGATGAATTGCTCAGGCTGGCAACTAGACCTGGTCCTGTCACAAGAAGAGGCCAGGCCGCAAAGGATAAAATGAAAATTGATGATGAAGCCCGCAGGATTACCACTATGACAGTTAATGTGGTAACAACAGAAGATGGAGATAACCCCTTCGTTGATGATGCTGAAGGGACTTCTGAAGATATACAAATCCCATCAACCATGGATCCCATGATCCAGATGATGTTCAGAAGATACCAACAGGAGATCAATGCTCTCCGAAGACAGCTCAATGAGAGACAGGAAGCTACATCAGTCTCAAAGCAAGATGAACCTGTGGGGCAGACATCCAGCTCAGCAGAGACGGCTATTCCAGCTAACCCCCTCCTAGCTGATAAGGGCAAAGCACCAAGCCAACCTATTCCACAGCAGACAGTGACTCAGCCCTCCATGTCCCAGACACAGCCTACCGCGCCCATCTTGCGTGCCACTGTGATGACAACTCCTCACAGCCAGCAACAAGCCCACTTCTTTCCAGAAGATATAGATCCAGCTGTAGCCCACAAACAGATGATTGAAAGAATTATGGAAATGAAGCTGTCAGAAAAGACTGGTGGTGATGCGGGTACTTATGATGTGTACAGGGTACCCTATCCTCCCCAGTATGCTGCCAAGAAACTAGCCCCAGGCGTCAGTAAGCCGCCGAAGTTTGAGAAATTTAATGGCCAAGGCTCCCCTAGGGAGCATATAGCCTACTACACTACAATTATGGGCGACCTAGCAGTCGATGAAGCTTATCTGCTCAAGTTCTTTGGCTCATCCCTCACTGGTTTGGCCTTTGAATGGTACTCAAGCCTGCCAGCTGGGTCAGTGGCTGATTGGCCTGATATGTAGAGAAAATTCCGCGACAGATTTCATGTCACGGAAAGGGAAATCACGATAGCAGAGCTATATGCAACCAGGCAGAAACAAGATGAAACTGCACTGGACTACATCAAAAGGTGGAGGAACTTGGCCATGAGATGCCGAAGACCTCCTCATCAGGAAGATGCAGTGCAGATATGCAAGCAGAGCCTCATGAGGGAGGTGCTAGAAAAAATGATCGGTGCAGATGTCAGAACATTCGACCGACTGAACAATATAGTGGCAGAGGTCGAGACGTTCTTGTCCAAGCGTCCGACCGCCAATGTCCCCACCATGCCAAAGGGAAAATCCAATGAACGACGGCCATCACACTCTGAGGCCAACACCGTCGATTTCAGAACCTTCGAGCAGCAGAAGGGGAAGAAAGGGGCAGATGAAGCTCCCCCGCTGGCAGATACAGCAGAAAGGAAGGATAAAGTCTCTCTGAGAGACAAGATGAGAAAATCATATTCCTTCCCGAAAGATAAGACGGCCGCACTATTCAACTGGGCATATAAGTTCAATAAGGTAACATTGCCTGAACCCAAAAGGCCAGCAGATGCAGCAAAGAAAGATGATCCGTTGTTCTGTCTATTTCACCGCGCGCTGGGGCACGCAATTGAAGATTGTTATGTCTTCAAAGATATCATGGAAGGAATGGCCAAGAAAGGTGAGCTGCAGCTGGGAGATTATCAGGTAAAGCCGCCCCATCCACATGAGCCTCCACCCTGGAGAATGGCTGCCAATATGATCTCAGTCTACCAACAGCTGCCCAAGGAGGCCGTCGAAGAATGCACCAAGAATACCTATGAAGCTTGCTTCCTCACCCCGCAGAAAGATCAGGAAGGATGGCAGATGATACCCATAAAAAGCAGAAAGAAGACTCCTGCAGCCAATACTAGTGGCGCAGTTATTCGGGGTGTTACACCAAGGCCTGAGCCGCCTCCGATAAAGTCAATATGACGTACAACTGAGACTAGACCAGTCATCCGGATCCCTACTCACAACCGGAGGAGACAAACTCCCCTCCCTACACATAAAGAAGTAAGCCCTGCAGCCAGGCGTCTGCAGCAATATATTAATGAGCTCGATGAGTACGAGCAGAAGAAGCCCAAGCATTTGCTGATGAAAGACTGTATACTCTGGGAACAGCTCGAAGAATTGAAAATTAAAGAGCAGCCAGAGGCAGAACAAGAAAAAGCTGAAAATGAGCCCTTCTGGGGGCAGGAGCCAGCAAAGCCAAATTCCCAAAAGAAGAAGAAACGGCCCAAATCCAAGAAAGGAAAGAAGGTCACGACAGTACAATGTAACACTCTGTCAGTACTCTTCTCCTTGCCCGGGGAGGATGATGAGCCGGAAGCATCCAACGCTCCGCTAGAAGCTAACCATGCCGAAGCCTCTACCTCGGCCCATGCAACACGTTCTGGGAGAAGATGGGGGCGCCCACCACCAGCCAACCATAATATCATGTTCAGAGGGGAGCAACCTTATCAAATCCCGGAACCAGAGATACGAGGTGTCCAGGTTCCTCCCCCTGCCAGTCTGTACCAGGACAAAAAGAAGGCAGATGAAGCCCCTTCATTCCTGGAGTTCCTGTCCAGCTTAGAAAATGAGCAACCGGCTCATACTGCTCCAGATAAAAGCAATAAATGCCAGCAGACAGCGGCTGGAAAGCAGAAACAGCATGAAGAAGATGAAGAAGGTAACCCTCTAGCAAAACCAGGGGCAGTCGCTACAGAAGAAGCCTTCCGGGAGACCGATGAAGAAGATAAAATTAAAAATGGGCAGCAAAGGCCACAGGCACCACATGAACCTCCAAGACCCCAATGGACAGAAGAGATGAGACTATCTAATGTCCGGGTGGGCAGTCGAGTCATGAAAACGCTGAAGAAGCTCCCTACCAGATTCTCCATCTGGGAAATTCTCTCTCTGAGCGAAGAAGCTCGCAAAGCAATCGTGGATGCCCTGCAGTCCCCGGCACAATGTGAAGCACTCCTGGCAGAAGTGAATGCTGGGCCATCAGTAACGTTCACGGAGGATGATATGCTAATCCCAAATTCCGGCCATAATAGACCGCTGTATATGAGGGGTTCCCTGAACTGTCAGCCGATAAGCAGAATACTAATAGATCCAGGGGCTGCTGTGAATATTCTCCCATACCGCATCTATCAGAAATATTACTTTGATCTGCAGCTCACCAAGGTCAGAGATATGAAGATTGCAGGATTCAACCAAAAATGTGAAACACCTCTCGGGGTAGCCGATTTCAACCTCACACTGGGCGACCTCACTACCGTGGTACGATTCTATGTAATCGACTCCAACACCACGTATAAGGCCCTGCTGGGAAGACCGTGGCTGCACGAATATCAGATAGTGCCATCCACGCTACACCAATGCATAAAATACTGCCATGAAGGAAAAGAAGAAAGGGTGTTTGCAGACCTACATCCCTTCGAAGTGTTCGAGTGCCATATGCTCGATGCATCCTATTACACCGAGGTGTCACAAAGGGATAAAGGAAAAGAAACTGTGGTCAGCCAAGAAAAGTCGGCGACGAAAGTAAGAAATTGGTCTCCGCCGCCGCCAAAGGGCTACATTAAAAAGCATGGGGTGTCTCACATCTCTTATGCTGGTGATTTTGCTCGGATCACTCCTCCTGGCATACACCCAGATGATACTGAAGAAAAGATGAAAGAAAAATACACACAGGTGGAAGTTCCTCAGGGTCTAGTCAAGCCCATAGCCAGCACAGAATACCAGACAGTGCTGCCCCTAAAGACTATGGAAATCCCTCGCTTCGGCGAACCCCCTATCATATTCTACACCGGGGAGGCAGTCGAGGAAGACGATCAAGATTGCATGGCCCCTGAAGAAGTTGCAAACCTGATGGTACCAATTACGGGCCTGGATTATACTACCCAACGGGTTTCACAAATGTTCTCCAAGATGCAAATGCCATCGATACAGCCTGCTGCTCAGAAGAAAGCATTCAAGGAGTTATGGGATCCGCCTCGAGATAGCAAGGAGCTGAGGAAGATCACACAGCCCCGGGACTGGGTTATACCCTGCAAGAATACTATGAAGCCGAGGTGGATGTCATCTCAGCCCTCTACCCGAATGAAGATTCCCCAGAAGTAGGGTATGATCAATACCCCTTTGAAGATGAAGAGATTATGTATCAATCCATAACAGACAATGAAGCCCAAGACAACCAGCCGGAGGCAAGGATGTCTGATGAGACCAAGAAGGGTTGGTGCTGGGAGAATCCATCTTGCAAAGAGGATCTGTTCCAGGCCGAAGCACAATTTGACACGGAAACCCCAGATGAAGATCAAGTAGCCAGAGAGCTGCAGGAGTGCCTGGAGTTTGGGCACATTCTAGAAGAATTCTGAGCTCTACATAATGATGACCTCTCAGGGGAGCCCACATTAGAAGAGCCTCTAAGCATGGAAGATTCCACTTCGAAGTTTTCCGCTAAGCCAGTCACGTCCTCGGGGCAGACTGAACAGAATCCGGCCGTATTGGCCTTACACGATGCACCAGCATCTGCGGATGACCAATCTGATGAAATAGAAAATCATGAGAGCGAAGAAGATTATATCCCGGGAGGCTTTATTGATTTGCAAGAAGCCCCACCCGAAGTTGAGGACGGAGGCCAGGCCACCGTCGATGAGCTGATAGAAGTGAATCTGGGGTCAACAGATGAGCCAAGGCCTACGTTCCTCAGTGCATTGCTGGAGCCAGCTGTCAAAGAACAGTATATTCAGTTTCTGAAAGAATTCTGAGACTGCTTCGCATGGACATATGATGAGATGCCGGGACTGAGTTCTGATGTGGCACAGCACCGATTGGCGATAAACCCAGAGGCAAGCCCTGTGAAGCAGCCTGCCAGGAGAATGCGTCCCGAACTGATAAATCAGATCAACAAAGAAGTCGACAAGCTGATCGATGTGGGCTTTGTTGAAGAGAACCAATATACTACATGGCTGGCCAATATAGTGCTCGTGAAGAAGAAAAATGGGCAGATCAGAATATGTGTAGATTTCAGGGACCTGAATAAGGCTTGCCCGAAAGATGATTTTCCAGTGCCAATCACTGAAGTAATGATCGATGCAACCACTGGCCATGAAGCCCTGTCATTCATGGATGGGTCATCCGGATATAACCAGATCTGGATTGCTGAAGAAGACAGAGTGCATACTGCATTCCGCACCCCGAAGGGGATATTTCACTACAAAAGGATGCCGTTCGGCCTCAAGAATGCCGGCGCTACTTATCAAAGAGCTATGACAAAGATCTTTGATGATTTACTCTTCAAGAAAGTGGAGTGCTACATCGATGACCTGGTGGTGAAAACCAGCAGAAGAGAGGATCATCTGCAAGATCTGAGGATAGTGTTCCAGAGGCTGCGCAGATATGAACTCAAGATGAATCCTATGAAATGTGCCTTCGGCGTGTCCAGTGGAAAATTCCTTGGGTTCATTGTCCGTCATAGGGGCATTGAGATCGACCCATCCAAGATTAAAGCTATCCAGGAGCTCCCTCCACCAAGGAATCTCCACGAGCTGAGATCTCTACAAGGGCGTTTGGCCTACATCCGACGATTCATATCAAATCTGTCAGGGAGATGCCACCCTTTTCACAAGCTCATGATGAAAGATGTACCGTTCCTCTGGGACGAGGGCTGTCAGGAAGCTTTTGAGAAGCTGAAAGAATATCTCAAGACCCCTCCCGTACTGGGGGCACCTATTAAGGGCAAGCCCCTGATACTATACATTGCAGCCACGCACTGTTCCCTGGGGGCAATGCTAGCACAGATAAATGAAGAAGGCAAAGAGCAGGCTCTATACTACCTGAGTCGGAGGCTGATTAGAACTGAAGAAAGCTACACCTATATAGAAAAGACATGCTTGGCACTAGTCTTTGCCGTTAAAAAGCTCCGGCACTATATGCTGTCACATGAAATCAGATTGATATCTGCAGTAGATCCGCTCAAATACATATTAACTCAGCCAGTACTGAAAGGCCGGTTGGGCAAATGAGCAGTAATTCTGATGGAATTCGATATCACATATATACCCCAGAGGGCAATAAAAGGACAGACCGTGGCCGATTTCTTCGCAGAGCACCCTGTGCCAGAGAATGATATGTTGGGGACTGAGTTACCCGATGATGAGACATTAGAAGCCTGCCAGGCTCAGTCGACTATGTGGCAGCTATTCTTTGATGGAGCATCTAGAACAGAGACGGACTCCGATGGAAAGACCAGAATACGGGCCGGAGCCGGTATTGTGCTAAGATCGCCAGAGGGGGAGGTTGTGCATACTTCCTGTTCTATAAACAAGCCCTGCACTAATAATGAAGCCGAGTATGAAGCTCTGATAATCGGGTTGCACATCAGCCTCAACATGGGCATCCAGATGCTTCAGGTATTCGGGGATTCAATGTTGATAATAAAGCAAATCCAAGGTGAGTTCGAAGTGCGAAAGCCAGAGTTGAACCCCTACCACCAAAAAGCTGTGCGCCTCATGGCGAAATTCTATCATATTGAGCTCAAGCATGTGGGCCGTGCACACAATGCCCAGGCTGATGCATTGGCAAAGCTAGCCAGCTCAATAGCAGTCCCGCCGGATGAGACACTGAACATTGTTGTTATAAATCGGCGGCAAGTCCCCAGCATGCTAGAAGGCTACCCCGAAGAAAATGAAGTCGCCACGATCAGTACAGAACAGGCATCTGATTGGAGACAGCACCTGCTACAATGGTTTTTACACCAACAGCTGCCACAGAAAAGAGAAGAAAAGATGAAACTTCTAAGGATCAAAGATTCTTATGAATTCAGAAATGGAACTCTGTTCCGAATAATGGCAGATGCACGCAAGAAGATTTTGCTCCGCTGCCTGTCCACTGAGGAAGCTTGGCAAGCAATGAAAGAAATACATGCTGGGACGGCAGGTGCTCACCAAGCTGGCCCTAAGATGAAGATAGAAATCAAGAAGCTGGGCTACTATTGGCCCACTATGTTTGAAGATTGCTGCAAGTTTGCGAAGTCATGTCAGAAATGCCAGGAGCATGCTGTTGTGCCTAGAAGGCCACCTGCCGTTCTGCACCCTACAGTCCCTAGCTGGCCGTTTGCACGATGGGGAACCGATGTAGTTGGCCCACTACCGACCTCCTCAGCCGGACATAAGTACATACTGGCAATAACAGATTACTTCTCTCGATGGGCGGAAGCTATAGCATTACGAGAAGTGACTGGTGAGCTGGTTGCCAGATTCATCAAACAGAACATTATCTTCCGGTTTGGGATCCCCAGCCGAATAATATCTGATAACGGAAGTCATTTCAAAAATCAAAAGATCTATCGGCTTGCCGAGAAGTATAAGATCGAGTGGAGGACTTCCACTCCTTACAATCCACAGGCAAATGGATTGGCAGAAGCCTTCAACAAAACGTTATGCACCTTGTTGGCTAAAGTCGTCAGTTCTAATAAGAAGGACTAGGAAGAAAAGATGTATGAAGCTCTATGGGCATACCGCACTGTCTTCAAGACACCTACAGGGTGCTCGCCATACTCACTGGTATACGGCTCAGAGGCAGTAGTTCCACTGGAGCTGGAAGTCCCGTCACTCAGGGTGGCGGTCCAATATGACCTGGCCCGTGGCGAACAAACCAATGCAGAAAGAAGATTACAAGAATTGGCTGAATTGGAAGGGAAGCGCCTCCAAGCTCAGAAGAATATCCAGATGTACCAGGCCCGCATGGCCACTGCATTCAACAAACTCGTAAAAGGATGAGAATTTAAGAAAGGTGACCTCGTCATGGTCAAGAAAAGAGAAGTTATGGCGTCCAACCCAAAAGGAAAGCTGAATCCTAATTGGGAAGGTCCTTATGTGATATATAGGGTCTACGAAAAAGGGGCCTACATGGTTGTTAACCATCGAGGGGAAATCCAATTCTCACCACTCAACGGTAGACACCTAAAGCTGTATCATGCTGCCCAACCAATATTCCCCGAGTAATCAGGCTAAAAGTCACCCTTTTCCTTGGTCTAGCGGCACTCCGCCCTAACCAAGCTACCCTGCCCCCTTGGTCTAGCGGCGCTCCGCCCTGACCGAGCTACCCTGCTCCCTTGGTCTAGCGGCACTCCGCCCTAACCAAGCTACCCTTCTTCCTTGGTCTAGCGGCACTCTGTCCTAACCAAGCTACCCTGTTCCTTGGTCTAGCGGCACTCCGCCCTAACTGAGCTACCCTTTTTCTTGGTCTAGCGGCACTCCGCCCTAACCAAGCTACCTTTTTCCTTGGTCTAGCGGCACTCCGTCCTAACCAAGCTACCCTTTTCCTTGGTCTAGCGGCACTCCGCCCTAACCAAGCTACCCTTCTTCCTTGGTCTAGCGGCACTCTGCCCTAACCGAGCTACCCTTTTTCTTGGTCTAGCGGCACTCCGCCCTAACCAAGCTACCCTTCTTCCTTGGTCTAGCGGCACTCCGCCCTAGCCGAGCCATCCCTTATCATGATCTAATGACAGTCCGACTTGTTACCCTCCCAAAAAGAGGGGAAGAGAGAATAAAAGAATGAAAATAAATAAAAATGGGGTTAAAAATAGAGATACCCTGCCGATCTTGTTCAGGTTTTCCGAGCAAGGGCAAAAATGGCTAAAACCCAGCTGTCGTGAAAACCCGAAAGGGCACTACAGGCAAAATCGGGTACCCCGCCACGTGAAAACCCGGAAGGGCACGTGGGTAAAAGCAAGACGGGGCTGGCTCCAGTGAAAACCCGAAAGGGCGCTTGGGCCAGTAATATGGTGATCCTAAAGAAACCTCACCTCCCGTCATAAACTTCTCGTCGATCGGCCGGCACCTTGTCCGATCAACGGTCAAATCCACCCAGTACGGACCCTACGTCTGTCCTGATAAAAGCCCTCATACCTTGTCCCAGGTCCCACCGTGATGAAACCTGCTACTGATCAATGGGCACACTCACCCGATCAGCAATGAAACCTGTCCGGCTTAGACCTTACGTCTATGCCAATAAAACTTATGAAACCCTTTGCACCGATATAAACCCAATATCGATGATGAAACCTGCTGTTGATCGATTGGTACACTGCCCGATCAATGATGAAACCTGTCAGGCTTAGACCTTACGTCTATCCCGATGAAACCCCTGAAACCTTTGCATTGGTATAAACCCAATACCGATGATGAAACCTGCTGTTGATTGATTGGCACACTGCCCGATCAGCGATGAAACATATCCAGTTTAGACCCTACGTCTATCCTGATGAAACCCATGAAATCCTTGCATTGGTATAAACCCAATACCGATGATGAAACCAGCTGTTGATCGATTGGCGCACTGCCCGGTCAATGATGAAACCTATCCGGCTTAGACCTTACGTCTATCCCGATGAAACCAATGAAATCTTTGTATTGGTATAAACCCAATACCGATGATGAAACCTGTTGTTGGTCGATTGGCACCCTGCCCGATCAGCAATAAAACCAGCCCAGGGTAGACCTTACGTCTATTCTGATGAAGATTCATAAGATCCTTGCATTGGTGTAAACTCAATACCGATGATGAAACCCACCTTTGATCAATGGGCACCCTGCCCGATCAACAAAGAAACCCGTCCTATCAAATTTGCATATCCCTTTACGTCCCGCCGTGATGAAACCTACCATTGGTCGATCGGCACCCTGCCCGATCAATGATAAAACCAGCCCAGTGTAGACCTTACGTCTACCCTGATGAAACCTATAAAATCCTTGCGTCGGTATTTACCCAATACCGATGATAAGAGCATGCACTAATGAAGCAGCGCGTCGCCTGATCCGTGCTGAAGTCCCGATTCAGGAAACATATGTATATATAAAAAAAATGGGGTTAAAAATAGAGATACCCCGCCAGACTTGTTCGGACATCCCGGATAAGGGCAAAAATGGCCAAAAACCCAGCTGTGGTGAAAACCCGAAAGGGCACCGCAGGCAAAATCGGGTACCCCGCCACGTGAAAACCCGAAAGGGCGCGTGGGCAAAAGTAAGAGGGGGCTGGCTCCGGTGAAAACCCGAAAGGGCACTTGGGTCAGTAATGTGGTAATTTAAAAGTTCCATGCCAACCGGCACGCTACCTTTACCTCCCTTCTATTGATGAAGCCTTCCGTCGGTCAACTGGTTCCACGCCCCACCGATGATAAAACCTTCCCAGGATAGACCTTACGTCTGTCCTGATGAAATCTACGCACCCTCTTTCAAATGTCCCACCTGCCATAACCTCTACCCAGTCTCGACTTTCCGTCTATTCTGATGAAACCCCTTCTTTCACATTCCTGCAAATTGTCTCCCTCATAGCACATATTGCCAAGAGGGACGTTTGCTGATACCAACACAATCCGGTTTAAGCACCTCTTCGGATGCCCGTCACGCGGTGGAGCGAGTTCCCCATCCTTTCTCTGAAGGGGTGGACGCTCTCCTGCTAGATACGAGCCATTCACATGAGGGGTTGCTAAAACCACTACCCCACTTCCCCGAAGTGATGAAACCACATGGTAAACAAGATGGATACACATGAAGCCAAAAGATTTCTTTTCATTACGAAGTGAGTACATAAGGGGCTGTGGACGCGTAATCTTATGTTTATTTATTTATTTTTGTTTGTTTATTATTTATTAGTTTATTTATTTATTGATTTATTGGCGTGCCAGTCACATGTGTGACGATTTCATTGTGCGCTCGATCTGACTTGGTCAGTCGATTGTGAGTGATCGTGTCTGGACCAGAAGTCCGTCATACCATAAAGGCTATGACGTTAATTACATCCTTCCAAGGAAGGACAACCCTTGATTAAACGCCAAAATAGGAGGCCTCGAGAGGGAAACATGTATTCATGTGCATAACTTTAAACTTCATACCAGGGCCGGGAAGGCGGGTAAGAGAATAACATCAGCCACAAAAAGAGACTGTAGCGTTGAATCGGCGGTTCGAGACAACTAGACTTGGGGGAAAAGGGGAAATGGAGGATATCAATCACGGACAGGCTGAGCCATGACCGTGATGGAGGTTCACGGCATCGATCAACATTTCGACAGCATTTCCCCTTTATCTGGATTATGCCCAGGGGGAAATAGGCTATCACCCACGGAGTGTCGGGGTGAAAGCCGAGAAAAAGAGAGAGGCTGAACCTCCCTACCCATATATAAATGCCATGGGGCAATGTTTGATTTTCCCTTGGGGAAGCCGGCGGAACTCATGCAGTGGCATAGCCCTCCCGAGCTAAAGGGGTTACTCATAAATCCGATGCGGGACGACGGAATGTAAGTGAACGCTCAATGTTGCGCCCTCGCACGCGGATCGACCTGCGCGGTCAGGTCGCGGGGATCGACCTGCCCGGTCAGGTCGCGGGGGTCAAGGGGGCAGCGCCCCTTGCGGGGGTTTTCGGGGGCAGCGCCCCCGGGACAAAAATTTGGATTGAAGACTCAGTAGTAAAATTTGGTTAGATTATCAGTGCAGGCAAGAAAGCCAATCAATTAGGACTCTCGGCGCCAGAAGGATGCCAAGGGTGAGGGTTCTCGGCGGGTTCAACATGGAGTACCCTCGACGCGACGGGGAAGAGGCCGGGAAATAGGCTCTCGGCGCAAGGGCCAAATGGCCAAGGGTGTAGGCCTCTCGGCGCAAGGGCAAAGAGGTAGGTTCCCGGCGCGCAGGGAGATGAAGCCAAGGGACTGAGGTTCTCGGCGCGCAGGGAGGCCAGGAAGGGTTCCCGGCGCGAAGGCAAAAGGGCCATGGGCTGGAGTTCTCGGCGCGCAGGGAGAACAGGGGGGTTTCCCGGCGCGAAGGTAGGAAGGCCAGGGGTTCCCGGCACGGGTTTCCCGGCGCGCTAATAAGGTGGCCAGGGGGGGTTCTCGGCGCGGCCAAACGGCTGGGGAGTAGGCCTCCCGGCGCGACGGCAAGCAATCAGAGGGGTTTTCGGCGCGGCCAGGCTGCAAGGGTTAGAATAGTTCTCGGCGCCTGAAGGATGGCGCCGAGAGCTATTCATCTAATTTACTGTACGCGGGGCCGAGAAGTATGTGGGCGCCGGGATGAGAAACAGAGCTTACGGTACTCTATTTTTTGGGGTTTTTCAGGTTTCAGAGATGCAGATCAAGGCAGACAGGCTCTGGAAGGAAACCAAACATCAGGTTTTAATGACTTTGATTTGTGTTTTGAAGAAGGCCAGGTGCCTGGAGGGATTGGCAGGGGGATCATCTGACACAGGGAACTCCTTTCACCACTGTCATGCAAAGTCCCAGGGACGGTCTCAATCTTGTCTTCCATCCTCCTGGGAGAATTTTGGCAGCACTTCCCCCTGCGATCAGCATTTGCCAGAGAGTGGTATAGGCTGACGTCCACGGAGTGCCGGGATGAAAGCCGAAAAATGAGTGAGCACTAAGGCTCAAAGAGACTATCCATATCTCTGGCATCGGTCACTATCCCCCTTCTCGGAGACTGACGAAACTCATGTAGAGACAGGGTTCGTCAGACCCACGGGGTTGCATGTGAATCCAATTAGGGACCTTAGAATATAGGGGAGGTCAGTCCCCAATTAATTTATCTCCTGGGATACTGTGACGACTCAAGAATGCCTCCGGATAAGTAGACGAAGAGGCCAAAGGGGTGGACTAAGGAGGGGAGCCAGGTTCTCGGCACAGTTGGGAGATCAAGGGGATGGAAGCTCCCGGCGCGGCCAATACTGGGAGGCTCCCGGCGCGGCCAAGGTGTAGAGTTCCCGGCGCGCAGGGGAGGACCAAAATAGTTCTCGGCGCCTGAAGAATGGCGCCGAGAGCTGTTCATCCAGTTTACTGTGTGCGGGGCCGAGAGGTGTGAGGGCGCCGGGATGAGAACAGAGGTTTACGGCACTCTGTTTCGCGTTTCTTGTTGAATTTCAGAGGGAGTTTTGGAGATTCCAGACCTGCCAGTTGGTTGGATCTGCATGGATATGGGTTTAATTCATCAAGGATGAGCTGGGTTCGAAAGGAATCAATTACAGCAGGGGATCTGAGTCGTCATATGCTATGGATCCTCAGGGATCATTCGCTGGCACCTTTGGTCGCCCAGGGAACCGAGAGATAGCCATCTCTGGCCCCATGGACGACTCTGATGGAACTATTCATACTGGAACCAGACCAGAGACCCTCGGTATCAATCCATCGAAGTAGCTCAGTTACTCATGTGGAAAAGGGATCTCGAGTAAGCCGTCGGAGTTATTACCGATATCGGTGGCAGACCTCCCCAGAAGCCAAGAGATGGTCTGTCTCTGGCCCTGGGGCAAGCCTGGGGGAGGGCTTTGTGCAAACGACGATGAACAGCAAGGGACATCGGTGTATCTAGAGCTATATTTATTCTACTGAAGACAATTGAGCCCGAAGACCCATCATAGAATTAGGTGCGCTTCAGTTGAGTTAAAGATGAAAACATGTAAAGGAAAGACATAGCAGCATACAGAGAGATAGCTGGCAGATGTTTCAATCACCCAACGCCCAAACGGGCCACTGGAGCATTTCATATCATTAGATCACCCCAGAACTCACATCAATCACACGGAGGGAATGAGAGAGAGGGAAATGAATATACATCGGGATATCCCGGTTACATCCAAAAGAAAATCAAGATAAACTCGGCAAGATTACATGAAGAAGAAAACAAAACCATGGGGGAGGGCGGAGCATTGACTCCTCTCCCTCCCCGGCTGCCCACCTGGACTTCCTCTCCTTCTTTCTCTTCTTCTTTCTTTTCTCAGCGGAGGAGGAGGCTCTCTCTCTCTATGTTGGTCTCTTCCCCTTTCTCTTTTTTTTTGGCCGCCGATCCCCCTTTTCCTTGTTCGAAGGGAGGGGTTTTTATAAGCGTTTCCCCCCTCCTCGGCAGGCTTCATCAAGCCTTTTCCTTCTCGGCAGACACCATCTCGGCGCGCCTCAAACGGGCTTCCCGGCGCGCCTGCCTTCAACTTCTCGGCGCCACCCTTTGGGCTTCAGCAAGTGGCTCTCGGCATCACCTTTTGGGCTTCAGCAAGTGGCTCTCGGCGCATCACCTCTCGGCATGGTTGTTGGCTTCTCGGCACCACACACGGATGGGCCCATTTAGGTCTTTTAGTATTTCATTCTTCCTATCTTAATAGCTATTAAAGCCCATTAATTGGTGAGCTAACATGGTTTCATCAGAGTATTTCTGGAGGTTTTCATCGGTCAGTGGACCGCAATTCTTCATCAGTAATGCCGTCTGAGCGACGACAATACCGGACATCAGCTTGGCCGGGGAGGGCTTCTACCGGGTGACAGCTTCAGAAATGGACTTTCTGTAATCCTGGCTTTGCAGGAGTTCCTTGGATCTTCATCTGCCGGTACCGGCTTCATCTTTATCTCATATCACATCTGTCAACAAGCCGACATCTGACTTGTCCTGACATGTCATTTGTGGACTCCCGGATGAGGCAGTAGTACAGCTCTCATTGAAATGAGCTGGAAGGTCTCATCAGTCGAGTGACTGCTGCTTTATTAGTGCTGCTGTCTGAGTGACATCGGCACCGGTCATCAGCTTGGCCGATAAAGGCTTTAGCCGGGTAAACAGTTGATGAGCTTCATCATTGGCCCTTCACTGCGGGTATGATATGTTTCCACCCTTGTTCATTTTTAAGGTGTCAACAGGGGCCCCGAGGGGACGCTGTGTCACAAAAAAAAAAAAAAGGGAGAGAAAGAGATGGGAAGAGAAGAAAGAAAAGAAAAGAAAAGAAAAGAAAGTGAAGATAATTCATGGCCGCCGAAAGATATCTTCAAAGGCCAGAAGACCAACATAGGGGGCGGCTCCTAACTCATGAAGGCGCGCTTCCTCCTCCTGAAGCCTCATGGACAGGTCCTGGAAAGACATCACCCGACCCTCCAGTAAAGCCACCTCCTCGGTGGACTGTGGCCGAATAGAAGATAATTGCTGCAGCTCGGCCCGAAGTTCAGTGAGTTCCGCCTCCAAAACGGCTACCCGTTTCTGGATAGCCTCCTCCCGCTGAATAATGCTCTGTAGCTCGGCCTGGCGTTCATCAAGTGTCAGCGTCAGCTTTTCCACCTCGGATTTGCATTCTGACCTCTGCAACTTCAACGCCGTCAGCCTGTCAACCATGGTCCGTGCTAGGAAGTCTCTCCGATGCACGAATTTCAACAAAAGCAAGACCCGTTGAGCCCATGTGTCCAAAGGGAAGCCCATGGCTTGCAGGCCAGCGGTGAGGCGATTGGCGATTTCCTTCAGCTGTAGATATGTCAAGCCAGGCTGAGACTCTACTAGCTGGCGTAACATGTCCAGATGCTGCCAGACGAAGCTGTCAGGAGAAGTAAAGCCAAAGAAAGCAGATGCGACGACTTCAAAGGTCACCTCTCCGTCAATATCTGCCCATAGTCCAATGCCCGCTTGGGAGGACGAAGAAGGCAAATCTGTCGAAAGAGCTAGCCGGCATTTCTCTGTACTCCCCTGCTGGGCTGAAGACTCCTCCTCTGCTGCTGCCTCGGGAGCTACACCTTGAACATCCGCGGGAGGAGAATCAATGAATAATGGGGTTATCTCTGCAATGGAGGCTGCACCTTCAGCTGCTCTTTCTGGTGATGGGGACAGAGGTGCCTTAAACTGTGCAGGCAGGAATTTGGACTCTGTAGCCACTATGGCAGGAATTGCTAACTCGGGCGCAATTGACATTACTGCGGCCGGTATGAAAGCGGAGCTCCTGGTCGGATCTGCTTCGGCTCTAAGATCTGAAGCCCTGGCAGGGATGACACTTTCTTCTGCAGCCCCCAAGTCTAATGATGCCAAGTCTGTCGAGGACTGTATCCGCACTGGCACAGGGCGAATGATCTCAGGAGCCCCCGTGCAAGTTAAAGGCAGAAAAGGAACAATAGCCCAATCTACAAGGGAAATGTCCATGAAGGATGTGGAGGTGGCCAAGGTAGCAGCGACAATACTCTGAGACCAAATCAAAGCGACCTTCAGCACTAAATAAAAGAAACAAATGAAGCAGCATACATGAAGAACAACCCACCTTTGAAGCAGGGTCCGCACCCTCGAAATGGGGCGAAAGAGAAGAAAGCTCCATGGCCGAAATGGCGAGTGGTGGAGTTATGTCAATCTCGGTATCGAGCCCGGCAAACTCCTCCTGAAATTCTTCCTCAGAGGATAACGCCGATAGTTTGGCGGGTCGAAGAGACGGAACACCTTTCGCAAGTGCAGGAGGGGCTTCTGACTTGGAAATACCTTCCCCTTCGCTGCCGCTGAAATCTACTTCCTCCTCATGGGAGACGACCGGGGAGCTGCCCGAAGATATTTCCACACTAGCTATATGCTGGGCCGGCACCTCTAAAGCATGGCGGGATGTAGATCGAGTGATTATGCGTCTGGCCGGAATAGTACTCTGCTTTGGCCGAGTCTTGTGACCCTCCTGTGGTCGAGGCAGCTCTTCCGTCATCATCATGGCCTCGGCTTGCTCCCCGACTGCCACTGCTACAAGAAAAGAAAACTTCTGAGAAGTATAGCAAAGAAAACAATGGAAGTATGAAACAAATGGAAAAAGCACATTTACCCTCCTCCTCGCCAGCCGGGGTGGGAGAAGGCAGTCTTGTGTCCGTCTCCACAGGCGCTTCAACCTGCTCCTGGGCTGTATCAGATAAAAAGAAGCTCAGCCTCAAAGAACTCCCTAGGAGATTGGTCAAGACGACAAAGGAAGTTCCATCTACAAGCTATCACCGTCACCTTCGGCAGATGCCTGTGCGGCCTCCCTCTGAGATGTGAATGCGTCAAATGAAGGGATATCCGGAAGAGGGGTTCCAGCTTCCTTCGCAGTCGAAACCGACTTCCGGGTCCGAGCAACCTTGGCCTTCTTGGCCTTGGCGACTGCAACCTTCACCACAGAAGGCTTCCTCTTCTTGCCCGGAGGCAGGGGAGCGGTCGTAGGTGCTGCTTCAGGAATTTCAAAGTGGGCAGGTTTCTCAGCTTGAGCAATTATCTTCCTGTAAAGCCCCTGCCGCTTTATGTCTGGTCTATCTGTGCGAGACACGAGAAAGACAGTCATAGTCAACATATGCAAAACATGATAATAAGAAGAAAGAAGCCATGATCAAACAAACAAGGAGCACACCTGCTGGGCCGTCGTAAAATGTGGAAAGCGGCCAATACATATAAGCTACCTCCTTTGATCGGGAGGCGGCCTCCTTCACAAGCCAGCATACATCGCCAATAGTCTGACACTTCTCTGTCAGGGCGGCCAAGTCCTTATGGCCATGGAAATCAAGGCAATGAAATAGGCCGAGGTAATCTATGCACCAGGCGTCAACATAATGGAAAGAAACAAAAAGCTGCTTATTTAGAATGACAGCTACCGGGCTCTCCACTGTCAGCCCGTGGACATTTAACAGTACAAAAAGCCAGGAGGTGTGCTGATAATATGACTGGGTGCGGTCCTCCCTCCGCACAAAGGCCCTGTAAGGATGAAACCTGTCTGCCGGACCCCTCCAAGAAGTAGCCTTCGAGAGTGGTTCCTCCGGGGGGAATGGATACTGCACCTCCAAATGAGTGTCCCCTATGTGGCCTAGCTGTCTCAAGTCTTTGGTGAAAGTGTCTACATCAACTTCAGAAAAGACAGGGGTGGGTAGTTCCGCACCCGCCTCCTTCAAAGACCGACGGGCAGCGATATAAGCTTCTGCCTCCCTCTGGTGCTGGGAATAAAGCCTCCTCAGATGGACCTCGTCAATGTCAAATACAGGCCCTGATTGCCGCTTCAAAAAGGAGCGCTCGGCCACATCCCAGAAAGCGCCTCTGCCATCTTTATAAAAATTGGTGCGTATGTTCCACCACTTGATATAGTCTGATGAGACCCGAGGGAGATGATTGGAGACAGTCGGGACCCTGAAAGTTGTGTCTTCCCGACGATGAAATAAATCCCACCATATCCGACCGTCGCCGGCAATACTAGACCCGTGCTTAGCCCGGCTCTCCAGAGGAAACTGAGCAGCCGATGGAGGGATATGCTGGTCGTAACCAAAATTTCTACCAAAGCGGAAGGGATAATAGGGCTCCAAAATGAGCAGGCCCCCCTTCCTGAAAACTAATACACTGGGCCGTATGGCCATGGCCCACCTCACCAATTCTGGTTCTAAAAGAGGCCGGGTGGCGGCGACCCCCGAAACAGGATGGACATAAGCCTCCACCTCCTCCATTTTGCACTCCCTCTGAGGGTCCACCAAGGGAGCTGAACCTGCTGCCAAGCTCCAAAAGTGAATGCTGCCAGGTGCGTCTACAGGCACTCTTATTAGCCTACCCCTCATCTTGAACAGCTGTTCTGAGAAAGGACCAGGTTCGGCGCTAGCAAACTCAATCATACGAGGGAGCAGTGTGTCTGACTGCAAAGTTCTCGGGGCCAGCTCAGGGAAAATGCTGCAAACCCAGGCATTGAAGAAATGAAAGGGACCCACGGTCCTCGAAGAGCGGGGGGTCCGATGTCTATGCAAGTCCCCCAAGGATTTGTAAACTAAACACAGAGCCACTGGGCACAGAGACAATCGCATCCCCCAAGCCATCTGGCAGGCCGGATATATAGCCTCTGGTCTAATAATCGTCTCGTCCCCTTGAGGGAGAGCGAAAGTGCATAGCCAGAAAGTCAAATAGGCTGCACAATGGGTGATGGGATCAACCCCTGCTGGGTTCGGGCCATCCGCGTCTGTCCGGCGCAATGAAGCTGGCAGTGCTGACTTGTAACGGGGGGCCCTGACCTGTTTACCGGAAGTCAGCCCTACGGAAGGAAAGTCTGCGTACCTCAAGGGACCCCCGAAGAAATATTGTATCCACTGCCCCACACGGACTCTCAGTCGGCTGCTCTTCTCCCGGGCTTGATAGCCTTTGGAGGACCCCCTACTGTAGGCCAAACAGATTGACCGGTAAGCTTTCATCAGATACCGGTATGCATAACCAAAAGAATAGCTGCCCTCTCCATTAGAGGCGTCCTTGATGGAATCGTCCAGGCAGACCTCCTCATATGGCTCCCCGTCCATGGGTAGGCCAGAAAGCTGCGATAAACTCCAGAGGTCGAGGGATGTCTCGCCTTCCGCTGTATAGAATGTATTGAACTGCGGGCAGAACACTTCAAGCATGCCGCAACACAATCCCCGAGAGACAGGATAGCGGAACCTGGAGGCAAATACACTGTGGTATACCCCAGCTCTAACCAATAGAGGGGCATACTCCTTAAAAACATATTCTGTGAACTCCACTACTCCAACCCTAAAAAGATGGGCGTCTGTCAACTTGGCATCTCCAAACCAGCCGGCAGCCAGCTGATATTTAAACTGAACGGCCAGGCAGTTAAGAACAAATGGCTCGTCTCTATAACCCCACTTCGCAGGAGCCAAAAAGAGTCCGAATGAGGTCTTCTCTCGGTGGACACGGCCGGTGGTATGGTCCCACCTTGCAGGGGTGAACTCTGGGGCCTGGGTCAGCATCTTCTTCTCGGGTTCTAAATCGGAGATGCCCAGCACAGCATTCCAGTCCCTCTGTTCACCTGGGAGATATATGGCTCGGGCTCAATAGACAGAGCCCTTCATGCTGTCTCTATCGGCAAGTATTGCCGCTTCCACGGAACGGGCAATAAGAACATCCCGCATTCTGCGTATGGTGAAAGTCCGAACAAACGGCAGCAAATGACGATCCTTCGGCAAGTCCGGGCGGTAGTCAGCAGCTCTCCTGAATTCGGCACCCTCCAGGGAAGAATAAACTTCAGCGGTCGATACGGTGTCAGTTTCAGAATCGGAAGATTCGTCGACACTAGCAATCTGGTCATAGCCAAAGCTCAGGCTGTATACGTTCAACCAGTTGACTTTGGCCCGAGATATGTTCGGCTGAGCCGATGAACTTGTTCCAACAGCTCCGGAAGATGCAACAGCAGAACTGGAAGCCATGTCAGCACCTGCAGTCAGAGAAAGACAAGAAAGGAAACATCAGAAAGATGAATGGGCACGAAACAATAAGATAAACAAATTCTCAACAAATTTCGGCAGCATCTCCTCTTGTCCGAGGTATGCCCAAGAAGAATAGGGAGTCACCCACCAAGAGGGAGTGATCCCGAGCATAAAATGGGACTCAATCCCATATATATAGCGGACCTACCCCGAAAAATCGGCAAAAAGGGGGGGGGGGAAATGACGCTCCCGGGGGGGGGGGGGGGGAAGCTCACAGCTCACCGCCACCGCCGAGATGAAGAGAGAGAAGGAGAAGTAAGAAATGAGGGTAAAAAGCCCTCTCGCAGGGTTAAAAAGAAGAGGAAGAGGGGCTTCTCGGCGCAAAGAAATGCGCGCCGAGAACCCCCCCCTTCTCCAAAGAAAAAGGCGTGCCGAGAGCGGCATGCGCCGAGAACCCCCTAAGGCCATGGGCGCGCCGAGAAGCAACCGCCGAAAAGCCCTCGCCCCGGGAAGCCCGGCGAGCGTGAGTGCGCCGAGAAGCCCCTGCCGAGACGGCCGCGCCGACAACGGTCGCGCCGAGAGCGCCATGCCGAGAAGTCCAAGGCAATGCCTAAAATCTCCAAACGGTGACAATGAAGTCAGAAAATGTAGAGACGAAAACATGAAAGTGAAAGATGGATATGCAGAAGGTTACTACAGCAACATGATCAAGCTGAAGGACAATGTCAAGGATAAAACTGAGTAATATACCCTCGAATGATGAAAGACACCTGCAGACCCCGTGTCGCTTATTCTGCGCTTACGCTGCCCGCAGTTGGGGGGCATTTGTTGACACCTTGAAAATGAACAGGGGTGGAAGCATAACTGAAAAGAAGATCAGACCAACAGTGGAAGACCACTGATGAAGCTCGATAGCCGTTTACCCGGTTGAAGTCTCCGCCAGCCGAGCTGATGTCCGGTGCCATCGTCAGTCAAACGGCAGCACTGATAAAGCAGCAGTCATTCGACTGATAAGACCTCCAAGCACACTCTGATGAGAAGCTGGAGCTGACAAATGAAGATTGCGCAGGCTTTTGCAAAGTCAGGACAAATGAAGAATCCTCTCCACAGATTACACACCCGGCCGAAGTCTGTCAGACTGAAGCTGATGTCCGGTCTTGTCACCGTTCGGATGACAATGCCGAAGAAACATACCCGATTTTGTCGTCATTCAGATGGCAATACTGATTAAACCCCAGTTTGTTCACTAATTGAGCCTCAAGACGATCTCAACAAAGTCATGTCTCTACTAAAGGGGGCCTTATTCGGTTCTGATGAAGATTAATTCAAAAAGAAAAATATATAAAGAGAAGCCTAAGGCACGTATGAGGCCTGAAGGCACTAGATGGGCCGGCCATTTGGGCTTCTGATAATGGCGCCGGGAACCTCCACAGGGGGCTACTTGTCGCGCCGGGAGATGTCTCGAATGGAACAAGCCGCACCGACTGCCCTCCACCGAGAGGACAGAGGGATGAGAGCTATAAAAGAAAACCCTCTTTGAAATGGGGAGGGGATCGGAAGCCGGGCCATCGATCGAAAAGAAAGAAAAGAGAAGAAACTAGCAGAAGCAGAAGGGAAGTCTTCAGGTGGGCATCCGGGGAGGGAGAGGAGTCAATGCTCCGCCCTCCCCCCTTGTTTTCTTTTCTTCTATTTCATGTAATCGTTTCAAGTCTTATCTTGATTCATGCAATGTAGCCGAGACATCTCGGCATCTGTTTGTCCCCCTTTCCCTCACTCTCTCCCTGTAATCGGTTTGAGTATTGGAATGGTGTATCGTCTGGGTTTTATCACCATGTGTCTTCCCTGATGGACATCATCAAACGAATGGATATATATGCATGATGGGCTATAGCTTAAGCCTGATTTTTTTGCTTCCTCTGAAGCCCTATTGCCATTCCCCGTGTTATCTGTAAACCAGTAGCATGATGATCCGATTTGTCTGTTTCTTTTCTCTGCTTCGTAGCACCATTAGTGCTCACCCCAGAGCCCGGAACAGACTATTCCTTGGCTGCTGGGATGAAGCCGTGCTATGCAATGATCGAAGCTTGAGAAACTCCGGGGTTCTAAGCGCGCGTGCTTTATCCGTTGATGTCATCGAAGTCGCCTCTGGGGCCGGAGACATCCATCTCTTGGCTCCCAGGGTGACGAATGACTATATCAAGTGTGTCCCCAAGCTCTGCGTGATAATGGTGATGGACAGGGGCATTCAGACTTCGGCTTCCCAGATGCCTCTCGAACCCTAATACTCCTCTGAAATCTAGACCTAATCCAACTCAGAGTGGATGCCTTGAGCAGTCTAGAGCCCATAGAATCCGTCAGTTTCTGCCCAAACCACCATTAAAACCAAAAAATAGAGTACCGTAAACCTCTGTTCGTATCCCGGCGCCCTCACAGCTCTCGGCCCCGCAAACAGTAAAGCTGATGAACAGCCCTCGGCGCAAGCCTTCTTGCGCTGAGATCCCATCTCCCGGGTGCGCCGGGAGCCACCCGTTTCATTTCTCTTCATCGCGCCGGGGCCTACTCGTCTTGGCGCCGAGAAGCCCTCCTCTTGGCCAATCTGTAAACCCATGCCAGAAGCCCCTTGGCCAACCGATAATCCCACGCCGAGAGCCATCTTCTGGCCAATGAAAATCATGCCGAGAAGCCCCTCCTTTGTCCACCCCTTTGGCCTCTTCGTCCACTCATCCTGGGGCATTTTGAGTCATCACATGCACTTCAGGGACGACAACTAGTGGGAGCAACTTCCCTTTTTCTACGCGGTTTCTCGAACTCGATCGGCTTTTATAAACCCTCAGACCAAGGAAGCTCTGCCACTGCATAAGCTTCTATGGTCTCAAAAGGGATATCAAGATATTGCTCCAAGCATACACAGGCGCCAGGGGTTCCATACCCCTCTATTTTTAGCTTTCACCCCGACATTCAGTGGGTGATCGTCTATCATTCCCTGGCAAATGTTCAGTCCAGGGGAGATGCTGTCAAAATTCTCCCAGGATGCCAGAGATGACATGAAACCCATCCCCGGGACCTTATCTATCAGTGGTGACAGAGGCTCCTTATACCCTATTGTTCCCCTCCCAATCTTTTATGTTCCCGGCCTTCCTTGGGAACCTATACCAAAACAGGTCGAAGTCTAGTGAATTGAGCCATTTAATGCCCTAGGGCCCATTTGCCTCAACCCTAACCAATATGAAACCCAAAACAGAGTACCGTAAGCTCTGTTCTGATCCCGGCGCCCTCACAGCTCTCGGCCCCGCGCACAGTAGACGGGATGAACAGCTCTCGGCGCCATCCTTCAGGCGCCGAGACCTGTTTTGGCCTTCTGGCCTTCGCGCCGGGAGCCCTGCAACTTGGCCGCGCCGGGAAGCCAACTACCCTCCGCGCCGGGAAACCCCCCTTGCAGCCTCGTCGCGCCGGGAGGCCCGCGTCGAGAAACCCTCCACGGCCTGCTCAACCCCCCGCGCCGAGACCCCCCTTTTTGCAGGAACCTCATCGCGCCGGGAAGCCTGCGCCGTAAACTCCCTGGCTTCCCCCTTTTATCTTTGCGCGCCGGGAGCCCTGGCCTTCTTGGCTCTCTTGCCCTTTGCGCCGGGAACCCTGTCCTTTCATCTCTAGTCGTACCGAGAGCCTAACCTGCCATCATATGAGCCCAAATGTCCAGAGCTAATCCATTCAGGGATATCCATGGATCACCATATATGTCCCGGGGATAAATTTAAAGGGGGTCAGGCTCCCTTATGTTCCACCGTCCCGCATCGGATTTATGAGTAACCCCTTTAGCTCGGGAGGGTTCTGCCACTGCATGAGTTCTGCCGGCTTCCCTAAGGGAATATCAAACATTGCCCCATGGCTGATATATATAGGTCGGGAGGTTTGACCTCTCTCTTTCTCTCGGCTTTCATCCCGGCATTCCGTGGGTGATAGCCTATTTCTCTCTGGGCGTAACCCAGATTAAGAGGAAAGGCTGTCGAAATACCGATCGAAGCTTTAAACCTATATCATGGTCATGGCTCTGCCTTTCCGTGGTGGACATCTTCTATCTCCTCGTTCCCACCAAGTATAACTGTTTTGAACCGCCAATCACACGATCTAGTCTGTTTCTGTGGTTGATGTTATTATCTTACCCGCCTCCCTGGCCCTGGTAGGAAGTTTAAAATTAAGCATGTGAACATCTGTTCGCCTTACGAGGCCTCCTATTTTAGCGTTTAATCAAGGGTTGTCCTTCCCTAGAAGGGCGTAATTAACGTCATAGCGTTTATGGTATGACGGACTCCAGGTCCCGACTCGGACTTCACAATCGACTGACCATGTCAGATCGAGCGCACAATAAGATCATCACACATGTGACTGGCACGCCAATGAACCAATAAATAAATAAATCAATAAATGATAAATCAATCCAATAAAAATAAAATAAATAAATAAATAAATATAATTAAAAATCTCACGTCCACAGGATAGAGTGACATCGAGGTTTGGGCAAGAGGGGGGCAATGAAGGCCCTGGCGATGAAACTTTGGGAGAAGCAGTGATCGGGCACGTGAACCTCTCAGAGTCGTTGCAGGGAATTGGAGCTCACAGTGGTGGGCTCCTGGAGCTGATGCAGTCTTTTCGGGAAGCAAAGGGCGGCTCAACCAGTGGCCTTGACTTTGAGAGCTTCGCGGCCATCGGGGTCGCGAGAGAAGCTGGAAGACGACGAAGGGCACCGCCAAAGAGCCGGTGGCAACGTGTGGCACCGCAAAGCGATTGCTGCGTCACGGAACTATTGAAGGCCTCCGAGGGACTTCTTGCCTTCGGAGAGAAGAGAGAAGAGAAATGACCAGAAGAGTGACAAGGGTTAGTGAGTGGCTTGCACACCCACTCACTCCTTATGACGGGCACAAACCCTTATATAGATGTGTGAGTGGAATGGCTTGGTACGAACGTGACTTGTTTGCCCTGGATGCGTTCCTTCTCCTCTACGGCTCTTCTCTACCACATAGGTTCCCTCGAGACATGCTCGCCGAGATGTCTCCTTAAAACCTGGGGCGGTGACTCACAATAGTCATGATTTTCAAAGGGAATCTGCCACTGACTTCAACAATATCGATGCCTAATCCTCTTTTCTCTCGTGAATGTCCCCAATTTTCTTCTTTGCGTTAAAAGTAGTCGCAATGGGACAAGGGACACGGGGAATCTTTAGACCACGTAAGAGTGACGGGTCAACAAATCACGGCTCTTTCCCATTTACCTCACACGGCAAAATGGCACACGAGGGTACCGAGGCCATGATTTCAAAGGATCTACCACCAATTTCAAAAACATCGGCCACTGGTCTTATTTTCCCGCATAAATGTCCCCCGCTAAAAGTAGTTGCAATGGGACAATAAACACGGGGAATCTTCGGACCGAGTGTAGATCTATTTAAAATCCACTTTTAAATATAAAAAAAAGAGTAGTAGAGATGGTGAAAGCAATAAAATAGCACGAGGTGCTAAAAGGAGGAGTTTGTGATCGCCAGAGGGTTTACCTCAATAAAAAAAAATAAGATCGCATGTACCTGGTGAAAGATGTGATGCGGGATAAATGTGGATCTCTTCCTCCAACTCCAATCGGCCGGCCGACGAAGTGGGTTTTCTTGATTGATTACCTTGTAAAAAAAGACAATAAAGACAAGTAAAAGAAAAGGGATCAGCCAAAGTGCAGTAGTATCAGTCAAAAACTAACATAAAAATAATGAAAAGACCTCAACATGCGCACCTTCTTTTTTTGTTTTCTTTTAAAACCCCTTAAGAAGACTTAAGGGAAGGGGAGTTTGATGATAAAAAATGCAACAAAACGTGAACAAGGAATAGAGATATAAAGGACAGAGGGATGATGGTATGAATAAAATAAAAACAAAATAGAAGAAAAGATGAGAACCCTGCTGTCCCTGGCGACAGTAAAGGGAAGAAACCGAATAGTGATAGATGAAGCACCGGATGTAGCTCAAAGGGATGCAGAGAGGGGAGGCAGCAAGGGATGAAGAAAGCTTCTGCCCGTGATGAAAGAAAACTTCTGAGCGCTCAATCCGCCGAATACTGAAGGTGCTTAACCTTCTGCACGATCGGTCAAGTTTTTAATTTATAATGCCTCAAACGGATGTGATCAAACCAAGGAAGGATAAGAACAGGCAATGAGGCATCCAGGGAAGGATCAAGATCGAGCAAGAGTCCAAAGACAGCAGGGAACTGTGAGGGAAAGATTGAAAAAGGAAGGACTCAGGACTAAAACACGCCTTAATACAGGGCGTCTTTTATGAATTGACGACTTTCACAAAGACGTCTTCTTGAAACACGACCTAGGAAAGAGCGTTTCTTCCTGGATTTAATTTTGGAAACGAAACCTTGCCTTGTTTGAAAGCTCAAATAACACGCCCGAGATAACGGCGTTAATTAAAATCACGCCCTGAGAGAAGGCGTTACTCATAAAAGGCCTTTTATTTTAAAAATAGATAATCCCAGAAATTAAGGGATAACACCAGGAATTCACGCCCTCACATACGGTCGTCCTTTCTTTGAAAACGCCCTACCACAGGTCGTTACTTTTAAAATTAACGCCCTTAATCAAGTCGTGAATCACAAAAATACAGGAAAAATGCAGAAAAACTCACAAAAATAGAAAAACTTCATTTTATAGGAATATTGAAGTCTACTTGGGGCATTTATATAATAACATGAGATTTGATCAACAAAACGTCAATTTTGGCGTGTCTACAGCTGCCCCGCCTTGGCGTCTGCTTTGCAAGGGAGTGAGACAGAAATGGAGCGAAGTGTAATGAAAGGAACGAAATGGAACGAACTGATAAGGAGACGCCAAGGTGTGATGTGACACGCCTCAGACACTAAGCATTGGAAACCTTTCCAAGATTCTAAATGAAACAACTCTGAGTGGTTCCAAGGAAACAATCGATTTGTTGGATAAAAGGAGGTTAAACTAAGTAATAAAGGGTGTGCGCGTGGGCACGGCAGGGAAAGACCATTGGAGAGCGATTACCAGCAAATGTGGACGTGCTGCAACCAAGGTAAATTTTGCAGAAAAGTAAAAAGAATTGGGATAGAGATCCAACAAAAGGAAC